>CM060733.1:27753930-28953930 GCA_030704615.1 Takakia lepidozioides
TCAGCGCCCTTTTCTCAAGTCTATCATGGAAAGGGCCTACTATCGGGTGAGCATAGCATGAGGAAATCCCATGCCTATAGGGTAACATGTTTATCATGTATAGGGGTTACTTGTTTCTTAAGTGTTGTTGTGAAGGCCTATGTGAGCAGTCAAAAATAGTTTCTCAATTTTCGTTTCGTTGAAGAATATTTAAAAGGCATCTTAGGAATATACGGTATATTTGCTTGTGCTCACGTGAGTACGCTCAGTCGCTACCCAACCTCCTTTTTTTTTTAAATAAAAATAAATGGGACGGAGGCCTTGTAGATCATATTAAAGAAGCATGAAAAAATAACCATGCTGGGAGGCAATGAAGTCGATACATCATAAAGGGTTACACCCAGACCAGAACCCCCTCTGACCGTGGTTTGGAAAAATAAAGAACTTCGAGGTTAATCTCTTTGTCTTATAGGATGTGTTAGATAGCGCAATCGCAACCCCCCCAGGTTATTCGGTATGACCTGCCCAAAGGGAATCCATCAACCGTAGATCTAATTGATATGTTCTTTAGGCAGGGGGAGGCTCTAATTACTTGAGCCACATTTCATCCTCGGCCTCCGTCATGCCCAATATTTGCTACTATTTTCCCCTCTCCGGGGAACCTCTTTCCTCTGCCTCATGGCTTTCTTTTAAGCTTATTTTTTCCTTACTCTTAAATAAAATTTCCAGGGCTACAATCCCCCTGTTTTCTTAAAATAAAAAATGCACTAACTTACTCTAAGTTATCCCACAAAAAGTCCCTCAAGAAAAAGCCTTCCCCTCACATATAAAACCCCCCTATGAGCGTGGTTTGAAAACATAAAAGCCCTATGAGCGTGGTTGGAAACACAAAATCCCATGACCGAGGTTCGTGTTCACGCCGTTGGCCTCACGCTAGGCTCACACGATAAAAGTATCAAGGGGTCGCTCAAGGCCGTCTTCCGTTAAACCAAGCCCGCGCACGATCTCTCGCTCATCTCGGTGTCTGCGGCAGAGATCGCGTCCCAAGTTGCGAATCTGAGGTGCTGCACATCTCTGGATTCGAAGGGAACTGGGTTCTTGCTGCGTTGTTGGGACGGGGTGTGCGTGCGTGTGTGTGCGGGAGGGTTGTTGATCTCTTGTGCTTCTCGCTCTCTCTCTCTCTCTCTCTCTCGTCGGTTTGTCTCTCTTCCATTGACTGTTTTCCCCCGCTTTTGGTGGATATTCTTCCCGCCTTTTTTCTTGGGGAGTATCATTCTGCCGTGGCTTGGTCTCTTAAGGTTTCCCTGTTTGTCGCTCACTTGTCTGGTGTCTCTACATATCTTGTGCTTCGTCCCGACTATATCTCGTTTTCATATTTTGTCGCTCTCTTGGGTTCTCTCCTAGAGCCCTATCTTGCCGTTGCTGGTGCACCCATCCTTCTCTGTTTGTCTCGGGTGTGTAACTTGTCTGTGCGGGGCCTCCCTGAATGCATTTTCGCCTCCTTTCTGGGCGCCCTTGTTGATGTCCTGGAAATTGGCGGTGTCTCTCCTCTCCCCTCTTTCCCCAGCGGTGACTATTGTAAAGTAAGTGAACGTACTCCTGTTAACCCACATTCTTGTCCTGTTTGCGGTTTGCCTTCTGCCTCCTTCGGTGCTTTCTTCTCGGACTTTGCTCCAAAACATCTTCCTTTCTCTGCTCTGGACTAGTATTTTCTCACTACAGCCATTCCCGTGTCTCAGGGGTCCTGTTTCTCGGCGCATTCATCCCCTCAGCATTACGAGTGTGCTTAGAATTGCAAGGTAGGAAAAATGGTGGTGGGAGGTAACCAGTCGGGCAAAGGCGCTAAGGGACTGCTTCTAGGGAAGTCCACGGATAGCAACGACAAGAAGGACAAGAAGAAACCCATATCAAGGTCCTCTCGTGCTGGTCTGCAGGTATTTTTCCCCCCTCCCCTCCCCTCCCCTCCCCTGCTCTCCTCTCCTCTACTCTCCCTCTCTCTGCTTGTCATGACCTCATTTTCGTTCATCGCACTGGGCGTTAGGCAGTGAATGCCGGTACTCCGTAGAGTGCCCGTGGATTGTCCTCCTGCAACAGCAGGTGCGGCTTCCAGGAGGAATGCAACGCGCTGGTTGTTGCGTGGGCGGGCCCGGGTCTCAAACCGCCCGTCCCATGTGTTCCCTCTGGACGTCCATGATGGGTGGCGGGAACCGAGCTCTAGGAGAGAGATAGAGAGAGGTCTGCACAATTGGTGTGAACATTAGCGACTTCAATCAACATGGGTTCTAGAGATAGAGAAAAGGAAAGAAAGAAAGAAAGAAAGAAAGAAAGGAAGAAATCTGATAACATCCACAGAAGAGAGGAGGGTTGTGTCTAAGGACATTTAGGACATGGAACTATTGCAAGCAGCAATAGGGGATATAGAGAACTTTACCAAAGAAAGTACTCATTAGACGTTGTTTGCTGTAGCCATGTGGCCATATACCCGGCGCCCAGTTTGGGCGGAACAAAAGCAGAAACTACGTTGGTGAGGGGCTCACTCCGGCAGTGTGACTTACCTTGATAGAGACAATTAGTTCAGGTTTTCCAGATATCATCTAGAAAGCCCTCCACAAAGTATCAACTTGCTGTGTGTGAGCTGCCCAGCAATTAGACCCCAAGAGGACCAGGACTTTAGGCTCTGCCTCATGATTTTGAAATTTGGTGAACAGAGGTGCAGGGACAATGTTCTTGGTCCTCCTGAGGAGGGTCACTAACTGAATATCCCGGAAAATGTACCAAAGAGAGAGATAGTGGATATGGAGGAACATGAATTTAGATTTGAGAGGCTGAAAGTTTGGAGGGGAAGAGTGCCATGGAAAAGTGACTAAGAGCTTTATAGAGGACAGAAACATTTAAAGGAAAATCATGTACTAGTTAGGGGGTTACGAAGAGTGGAGTCGATTTATTTGTACTGACGGATGAGTAAGGCATCTGCACTCAGTAATTGGATAGTGATCCAAGAATGATCGGTGTGGTTTAGACTGGAGTCTCAACATTCTTGGGTCCTGCTAATTTGTGGACCTACTCACAGAGCTGATTTTACACCAATGAACCCTAGTTGTACCTTGCTGTGTTTCTTCAATTCTTTATCTGGTGGAACTATTTTTCTGCCACCTTTCCTGTGGTGTGAACGGATTGGAATGTTAGAGAGAGAGAGAGAGCAGCAACAGTGAAGGAATTAGAGCAGCAGGGGTGCCAAACAGAGGTGGAAAGTTCACTCTAATAGTGGGACTTACCTTAAAAGTTAAAGTTGGTTCTGGTCTTGCCGATGTAAAAAAGAGAACTCCTTACATGAGCACCAATCTGATGTAAGGATTTTCAGACTCAAGAAGCCAAAACCTTCTGGGGTTTGGACATGGGGCTTTTAAGGATTGAACATGGGGGAAGAAAGGGAGAATGGAGGCAAGGATTCTCTCTGGAGTTAATATATCTCCTCCCCAACTCAATCGAGACTGTCTTCCAAATACTTGGGGCAAGCAACAGGGTGAGATTCAGATTTTATTACAAGCAAGATTTTTCTGCGGGGTGACAGGAAAACTATTCCATAAGAACTCTGAAATCATCCACAGCTGTGCTGGAAGCTTGTTTCTGGGGACTCAAGTACCTGATAGCTAGATACGAAGACTTGAGGTGACGTCATGGTGTGTCACATTGGATCAATAATGCCAACAGTCAACAAGCCCGTTTCATGGGGTGCAACCTGGCATGCCTGATTGACAGGTGCAATCTCCTGTTTAATGCTTGTCTGATTTGTTATGAGCTGTGCAGTTTCCAGTGGGGCGTATCCACCGGCTACTGAAGTCACGGGTGGCAGCCAATGGGAGAGTGGGAGCAACTGCTGCCGTCTATTCAGCAGCCATCCTGGAATACCTCACTGCTGAGGTGTTGGAGCTTGCTGGCAATGCTAGCAAAGATCTCAAAGTGAAGCGCATCACACCACGACATCTTCAGCTGGCAATTCGCGGAGACGAAGAGCTTGACACTTTGATAAAGGGTACCATTGCTGGAGGGGGTGTTATTCCGCACATCCACAAGTCCCTCATTAATAAGTCATCAAAGAAGGACTAAGCAGTGCTAGGTGGCTACCAAGGGAGACTACAGTTTGCAAGAGCATTCACTGCATGTGGTGATGATACATATGGGAAGGTGCAGAAGTTCTACAGTTCCCCTCGTTACAAATTCTTGATGATTAGTGGCAAGTAGGGTGTCAGTCCAGACAGGGCGAGGTAGTGACTACAGGGTTAACAGAGGTGGTCATGTATAGAGAAAAGCCGGGCAGAAACAGAGTGAAGCTCAACATGCAAGAGCTTTAAAGGCCACCTGAGATTCTCAGTCTGCTTGTTTACTCCAGTGGTTTGGATGCTGTGTCGTGTGTCAGATTTGTAAGTTTACTAGATGCAGTTGCTAGTGTGTACTTCATGTTTCATCCCATTTGTCAGATACTGTCCTTTTTCACATCTCCTGTCTCAAATCATCCTACTTTTTGTCAGGTTCGAATTCTTTTGTGTCATTTCCAGCAGTGCTAGAGATTGGTAGTAACCACAACGAGCCA
This sequence comes from Takakia lepidozioides, assembly GCA_030704615.1. Lineage (NCBI taxonomy): Eukaryota > Viridiplantae > Streptophyta > Takakiopsida > Takakiales > Takakiaceae > Takakia > Takakia lepidozioides. The sequence goes on from CM060733.1 coordinate 27,758,501, forward strand.
TGGAATCACCTTCTCTTCTGCCTTGGATGGTTCCAAGGTTGATTGCTGTGACTGTCAGCAGATTTTACTGGAATACATGAGATTGATGTGAAACATGTCGGTTCAGTGACAGTGTCCTTGACTGTATCTCTTCTTTGCGGGCCTAACAAGCTGCTCAGATCACTCTATATTGTGTAGATTGCATTAGTAAGGAGCACAGGACATTCCACTGGATAGGTCAGAAACTTGGTAGCCATGCAGCCTTTGTAACAGGGTTGCCAGGGAAAATGTGGGCCTGAGCAGATGGCGCTTCTTTGAATAGAAACTGTGCACCACTAAATTGGGCGTACATTGGTGGGTGGGTATATTTGGAAACCAGACGAGACTCAGATCATGGTAGTGCTGATAAACCAGCAGACTTCTCATAAAGATGTAGCCATGTGCTGATGACCTAAATGACTGCATCAAGTCATACTACAACTCCCACTAAGGGGGCTGAAGTTCTCAGAGTGCTGTGTCAGAGGCAGCTTCTTCCAGTGGTCTAATACACCAGTAAGTCATTCTGCAGAGTGACTGTTTTCATAGTGTGTAACGGAGAGAGACCAAGAGAGGACAAGTTGATCAAGGATGCCGCAATCTGGGCAACAACTTGCACTGTGCATGCAGAAGCACATCCATGGAACCAGGGACTTTGTTGTTCACTCGCCACCTCATTCACTGGCTTCGTCTTCATTGATGGAGATCCATCCAGACAATACTTTGTCACCTAGATATGACAAACCAACCATTCTATATAAGTTCATCTCCTTCATCTTGGTACAAAGATGGGGATTCTCGGTACAGAAAGTTGCAGTTCTGATCACAAATCTCAAAGTTCTACTGGAGTAAGAATACCTTTTCAGCAGTACACAAAATGTGAGCTCTACATGGGTGTGAGTGAGACAGCTACTTAATTACCTGGCAATTGCATGCTTCTGCCTGATTACCCTTCATCTAAACCCTGGCACAGAAGGACACCCAAACAGCTGTATCCAGGAGGTCAAATGAGGACCTCTGGAGTCATAAAAAGATGCATTGCTTTGTTCACTTGTAGAATATATTCCAGATTTATCAGACTCTCTCTCAACAGAGGAGTCGCTTGCCCAAGTGTATACAAAAGATGAGAGTAAATACACAAAGTCAAGCCCAAATTGGTAGAGCTGTTGTGAGAGGTATAAGTGTGTGAAAGTCTTTCTAGTGCTCCACAAAACATATACTAGATAAGACATGCGGCGTGTTTTGTATTACAGGACTGCTCAGCACTTTGTCCTTCTTCCTCACCACTCTGAAGGGAATACATTCGATCCAAAAAGTGTGATGACTTCAGCATTAAGACAATCACAATGCGTCCATATAGTCATCCCCCCCAAACTCAGATCCAGCCCTACTATCCTCTTCTATTCTAAGGTCTGCCAGAAGCTCCTCCAAGGGCACTGATGGTGGCTCTTCTCCATCGGTCATAGATCCAGTCTCAGATTGCTCCCCGTAAGCAGGATCCCTGTAGAGAGCAATCTTTGAGCGCATCTCTGGATCCTCCTCCAGCTCCTCCAAAAACTTCTCATACTCTCCCATCCTCTTCTGTTCGTCCTGTCTGCCTCCGGCACTAGGATCAATATCCATAGCCAAAGCCTTGAGTTTCCAAGGCCTGGGTTTGCCCCGTTTCTTCAGCCGCCTCTCCTCATAGCTTTTCTTCACCAGAACTGCATCTGGAAGTACCAATCCCTTGTACTTATTCAGTTCTAAATCGTTCGTGTTCGCCCCATGAAGATCATAACCCAAAGCATAGTCCCCTACATGAAGAAGATGACCAAGATGTGTTCTCACAGTGAAGGTTGTGTCATTCTTGCCAAAATCTGAGGTGCGAGCAATCTGAACATCGACTAAAGAGTGCTTTCCACTGCTTCTGGCCATGCCTACGTCGCTTTCAATGTCTAAGACCACATACTCCACAAGTTGTTTGCTTGACAGAAGAGGCCTGTACGGTAGTCGCCAGTACTGGGATGCATCCACGTAAACGCTTCTCAAGGTTTGAGGATCAAGCAACAACAAGCTATTGGAAACCCGAGTGCAGAGTACCAAAGGCCCTATGTTGCCCAGCCCTGCTGCCACTTTCTGTGGCAGGCAGAGAAGGTCCTCTCTGCACACGGGACAAATCTCCACGGACATAGTGAACCGATAGTTGTATGTGTTGGATTTGGTGTCGTGGGACACCAGTTGCTTATCATGCCTGCTCTTGGTCGGAACCACATTCGACAAGAAGTCCAGAAATTTCAGGCCATGGCTTCTGTTTGCGAAATAAAAGTCAACACCATCATGCATCTGCTTGATGTTGACGGCTGAAACTGCTGCACCATGCTTGATAATAAGCTGTTCAAGAAAGAAAAAGGTCCTCTTATGATCCACTTTCTGTCGCACTTGGACACAAGCAATCCACTGATCAGGGTTTGCAGCCACCCTAGCGCACTTCTCACACATGTGGTCGTCCACCACATACTCTATCACATATGCCTGCTCGAGGATTGCCCCATTCACTACCTCCTTCTGAATTTTCAGCTTCACCTTCAGCCGCTTGGAATGCGGCTCCGTCCAAATGAACCCCGCATCTACCAGCCTCACTTTGTTGATGTTCTTCAACCTCTTGATACAGAAAGTCAGAAGCTCTTTAGACTCCAATTCTGCCTTCATCCAGGTGCGCGGCGGCTGGAGATAACGCTGGCACTCGGGGCAATACAGCACCGTCACAAACTTCTGAAGCCCTTCGGTGATGTCCACCTGCGATCTCAAGCAGGCAACGCACATGTTGGCGGCGTTGGGTGCCATGGAAACTCCACACATACAACACAACACCCGCCCCACTGTGTGCGGAACTGTGAACATGTCTGCCACCGGACCTTGCGCCATGACTCCTTACTCTCTTCTCTTCTTCCTATCTCCGAGTTATGCCCAGCTCCGATCCAAGTCGAACGATGCCCAGCCAAGAATCAACAGGGAACCAAAATCAACAGCCGACCTTGGCAATTCTCAAACCCCCTCTCCACCCAAATCCTCAAACCCAATAACCTACTTCTCTTTGCAGTCCTGCTTCTCCCCTGCAATTTTTATAAAGGTCTGTTTAATCTTTCCTGATGATCTTGGGAAGAGGTTGAGGTTGGAGTCCATAGCCATCATCCCGTCATCCCGACACCCCCCGCCCCTTTCCTCCCCCCCCCCCCCCCCCCCCCCCCCCCCACCATCTTCCTCAACCTGAGACCAGATGAATGTCCTCTTGGATGGATAGGCAGAACACTGGTAGATGAATGAATGCATCACGGATGTGCCAGACAGACGGGCACGAAAAACAAATTGCATTTTAGTCCATTGATTCTACGTGATGTAAATTTAAATGGATGAATAGAAAACATTCACGGCAATGATGAAAATGGATTGAGGAAGCTCAACGATGTCCGTACTCTGGATGGATGTGAACCCCTTTAGACGGATGAATTCTAGATGAATGAGCAGTGGATGGATGATGGAAATGAATTTAGAAAAACCCTCTTCTTCGATTACTGTGTGGGAAAGACGGATCGGTGGTGGGAAGGGAGAGAGAACGAGGAAGACGAGCTCGGGGATGGGGCTTCTGTATTAATCGAGTGCATCCACGAGTCGTCAGAGGAGGATTGCCAGTGTGAAGGGAAGATCTTGAGGGATCTGAGATGTCAAACGGATACACCAGCCTCGGATCTGAAGCTGTTTCTGGATCTGTGCCTGTACGTTCTTTATGTCCCTTCCATGTCCGGTCGATTGGAGTATCAATGCTTATAGGCGTCGGGGAGGTGTAGATCAAGATGTTTTGAGCGATTGTGATGCGGAGAGTTTAGTTGTTTGGTAATGTTATTTCAAGTAGAACTGGAATGCGACTAGAGACAAGAAGAGAACAGAAGGGAGAGATGGAAAAAAATTCGGCGGTAAGCGATAGGAAGCAGAAATAAAATGTAATGGTACTTTAGCAGACAAGGCTAGGCTTGGTTTAGACTTGGCTTCAATGCGAGGAAGGAAGGGATCACTGCAAGGTGGAAAATAGCCAGATGGATGATTCTGGTTTTGGAGTGAGAAAAATGGAGTAAATGCGTAAGAAGCATGTGCAGGTCAACTAGAAACACAAAACTAGGCGTGCGTGTGAAGGAAGATCGATGGCTCGAATATGAGGGCCAGCTGAATAGGTTCCACTCTGTGGAGAGACAAGAGAACGTCCATGGAAAGTTCAAAGAGCTTATGGGACAAGAGAAAGAAAGAAACAAGAAAGAGAGAGGGGTCCTTCTCAAGGAGAGAGAGAGAGAGAGAGAGAATCTACGGTACTGCACATCGTGTGTCACTAATTTTATCTTGGCTATTCTCATTGCCATGCAGTTTGTTGAAAAATTCCATTTATTGCCTGTATTGCAAATTTCCAGCACTCTAGAAGGTCTAGATTAAGGGACATCTCTCTATTCCATCACATCTCGCAAGTTCTTGTTAATTCCTCCGTGGAGGTGCATACTTTGGAAGTTATATGCTTTTCCAGTTGACTGTAGATCTCTGTGCCAAAAGGTAGGTTCCGTACTTTCCAAATGTTGATCTCATCACCTGTTGAGTACAGACTCCAATTTGCTGTCTGTTACTTGTGAAGTCTTGGACCTGCCTGTTGTCCACAGGTCTAAAGAGTACATCATCATTCTCTGTCCCTCTCCCTTTCTAGAGACATTGCTTGTTGGCTATCAGACTTGCACCAGGGTTAGCTGAAGGGGGATGGAAAGACAGAGGGAAAAGACAATTTTCTTACTGGATTGTTTATGCAGATTGCAGCAGGTCCAGATCATGTGCTTCAGTTCCAAGGTTCTTCCCCCCTTCTCTCCCTCGTCCTCTCTCTTTTCTGTGTCATGTCTTAGCTGTGACTTGAGATAGATGCAAGAAATTGCTAACTGAGGTGTCTTCACAGTAGAGGAAGCCGCACATGGAAGCAAGGATTGCAGTACTTTTTGATGGATGCAATGCATCTTTCCTCACTTAGGGGCTTGTCATTGTCAATTGGATGGTTCTTGACTGACAGGTTTGTCTATTGAAGTCTTCATGCTCATCTGGTCATGTGCAGATTCAAACCTACAAACATTTCCCCCAGGTGACACACGAGGCAAGGTTGCAGGCTCATTTCTGCCTCCTCGCGATGCCGATGGTATGCAGTCCTTTAGTGTCAGTGACAGTCAAGTGACATGTGCAGTCCTATAGGATCTTGGGAAGGCAGCACCATGACATTGCTTTTGAGGACAATTAGCTTTCCGGCATATTTGGTATAGATTTTGGTTCATAAGCAAGTCTGAGAATAATTCGAGGAAGAGCATAGAGGCTGGTGGTTCTATGATGTTCTCGTCAAATATCTCATTGAAACTCGTTTGGCTGAGGGTGTTATTGCCCAGTGCCACTCATGTTTTTCTTGTTAGGGCTTTCTCTCCATCTAACCGACCATGGGTTTACGCCGCTAAGGTGATGGCAACCTATGTTTCATGAACAAATCCCTCTCTGGATTGCTTTCTGTTGCTCCTCACTGTGCTATGTGTCCCGTATGCCCTTTGTGTCTGCAGACACAATAGAACTCTTACTTCTCTTCTTTTTCTGTCTCACACTACATGATGGGGTTTGGTCATGGAAGAGCAGATTCATTCTCTAAGCCAGGTCCAGGAAGTCAAGGAGTGGGATCAACAGCACCAGCAGGGTGGCAGAGCTACTTCAGTGTGCTGTCTTACCGGCCCTACTTCAATGTGGACACAGCTGATGTGCTGGAGCGAATTCGAGACTCGCTTTTCCCCTTCAAGGGTGACTTCATTGAAAAGACAAGCCACAATCCTGACATGTAAGTCTTGTGAATACACTCTTTTTTTCAAATTGAGCCTTCAAGACTATGAGTAAGCTTTGTCATCCAGATTCTTTTTATCGTGGTTAGTGAACTCCTTTCTTCTCCAACTTGGCTTTTAAGACCACGTCAAGGGGAGAGCATTACAATGGTGACCTTCCAGACTTTATGTTGTGCGTCCATTCAAGCTTATGCTGACAAACATTTTGAATTAACTTGCAGGTATGGTCCCTTTTGGGTTTGCTCTACACTGGTGTTTGTGACTGCAGCATTGGGGAACTTTGCAGCCTATTTGTCCCACAAGACCAGTGCTGGGGGCAGTGAAGCGTGGCATTATGACATTAACAAGGTGTCCTGGGCAGCAGCCATGTTCTATGGCTATGTGGGGGTGATACCGTTGGCCCTCTACTTCCTCCTAAAGTACTTGGGTGTTGTTTCTGGGCTTATCCAGCTCTGGTGTTTGTACGGCTACTCTCTCTTTGTCTTCATCCCAGCCTCGGTGAGACCTCCTGGTCATGTAGTCAAATTTGAGTCTTCTGGTATGCTGGCAACCTAGCTTTCAAAATAATCTTGGTTTCCTGTTTGGTGGATATGTGTGTGTGTGTGTGTGTGTGTGTGGGGCGAAAGAGACAACAGAAAGAAAGAAGGAAATTGTAGAATGTCAGCGGGAAGCCACAAGAAAGCAGTGTGAGAGAGAGGGAGAGGAGAGAGAGGATATAATTGCTGTAGCCTAGTGGCCATAGGATTTGGATTGAGAAAGAGGAGGGTTGAGAATTGAGGAGAGGGAACAGCACTGGGGTATCACCTTCACTGAAGTCTGCCCAGGTGAGGCAGAGAGAAAGAAGGAATGAACGGAGTTAATTATGTCTTGGGCAGGCCCAAGAACACCACTGTAGAACCACAGGCAAGAGTGAGAGAGCACAAGAGACAGACAGACAGGCAGAAAGTTGCATGTACACTACTGTAATCAATCAACTCAAGCACAGAGGGAGTGCAAGGAAAGAAAAGAGAAGTTGCAATCTGTCTCCCCCAACTTCTCTCTTTCTTGTATCTTCCCATCTCTTCTGCACCCCTTTTACTCATGTCTAACCCTTTCTTTCCCAATTGCTTGAATTTTGTTCTGCCTGGACATAGTTGCTGAGCATTCTGTGATCTTGGGTCTTTCTCTCTCTCTACTGTGTCCCTTATTTTTGTATAGCAGGCATATACAACTGATTCTACCGTAGGAAATTTGACACAGTTGCTTGTGGTGGCTGTCAGTTCTTGTCAGTTGCACCGTGGGATATCATGAGGTGGGTGGTGGTGGGAGTGGCCGCTCTTATGTCGGCAGCCTTTTTAGCCATCAACATCCGAAGCCACATCAAGACTGCAAGCGAAAGATGGGTTTTAATTGTCACAGGCTCAGCACTAGTGCAGTTGGGGTTGGGACTAGTGCTCAAGTTGTACTTTTTCACTTTTTTCTATCATGATACAATTAAAATTCCTCTTTAGTTTATGAGCAATGTTAACATTTTTTTTTTGTATATTCTTGTGTACCTGTATGTTTTGGTCTGGATGAATGTTTTGGGTTGTTTTGAGTGATTCTCAAGTGGCACAGACTAGAAGGGAGGAGGTGGAGAGGTGGAGCCTCACATCAAAATATGGCTGTAGATTGCAGCTGATGTTCAATATCTAGTCCCACATACGTTTATGGTGTGGATCACTTTTCCCTCCCCTCCATTCCTTATGCATCATTTCTTGGTCAAAAAAACTGGCAATGACCTTGCAAGATTGGTTCACATTTGTGTTGCAAGACAATAGAGAGTAGCAAATCTTGAAAATGAAGCTGTTGGAAGTCGCTCAATTTTACATGTATGCATGATCAGTAAAACTCATGACTCAGTCAGAGTTTTCTTTTCCTAATTTACTTTTCTCAAAGGAGTCTCTAAAAGTATATAGGCTATTTGTACAATTCCTTCACCTCCTCTGCACTACACACCTTGTGGAACTTGCAACTTGTACGACTAGTATTTCCAAAACTGCTCAAATGACAATTCCCCTGTCAAGTGACTGCTCTGCCTTCTCCCACTCTTTGCAGGCCACCCCCTGCACTTGGTTGTCAAGATTTTTCCAAAATGTACCCCATGAAAGTTGTGGCTAATGTACAGCTCTTACATTGCAGACATTGTGTTAACTTGAGATGAGAGCCTCTGCCCCAAGATCTTGTCAGCCTGTCCACAGCATATCTCAACACGTGTGAGAGAATGTACTCATAAGACGTTGTTTGTCATAGCCTTGTGGCCATCGACCCCGCGCTCAAACTGAGTGGAACACGTGAGAGAGAGAGAGAGAGACATACACATATGACCCTACTTTAGCCCAAGCATTGGCGGTAGTAATATCAAGCTTAGATTGTGGTATAACTCAGATATGCCACGTGTTTATCAGCGAAATTGTGAAAAGGGAACATCCCCATATACCTGAGACCAGTAAGAGAGCCAAACACTTCGAATCTCACGAGTCACTCTCGGGTCTGCCAGGAATTGCGCAAAGCGCTTGATGAAACGCTCTTGCCTGGAGTTCAAGCAACCCAGTCAGATTCACACCCCCAAAGGCTATCATAAAAATCCTTCTGAAAAAGTGGGTGATGAGTCAACATTCAACCATTATTTCTAGTGCACATCATGTTGCATGCTTTGTCAAGTATTCAGACAACAGCACAAGGAGATGCCCCAGACAGCAAAAGACTTCAATTCAATCAAGGGTCTATCAAACTTCTAAAAACAAATTAAATATATACCACTACCCAGGGCCCAGTAGACATCAAACATAGTGAAAGATCTGACAACATCCCAAACAGGTGATCTCACAAGCACAAACTCTAGAACCATGATGAGCATGGGATTTGGTTAAAAAAGCCACACACTGAGATACACACACAGATGACCGAGATATAGAGATGCTTAACCCTTGCCTTGTAAGGGGAACCTGTGCACAGACCTGTCAGGAGGCCATGAGCGGATGCGTTCACCAGGCTGCTTGAAGTTGTTCTCTTTTGCAATCACAGTCTGTCATTTCAACACCACAAATACATGAAAAAAACCATTCTTCACATACTAGGTATGAGGAGGTAATTACATACACTAATTGTCTACTGTTGGAACAGACATGTACCCCTGAAGTGGCACAGTTGAGCTGCCAAAGAGACAGCCTTAGAAACGGTCTCAATAGTAAGAAACAGTATGTCTCTACATACAGTGAGGAGGTCGTGACATTGGGGAAATCTCAATGCTGAAAAGATCCCAGGTCCCGGTCCTCGATGTCAACTCAACAACGATTCCTTCTTACTGAAAGTCCATGAGCTTCAAAGTTGGAACTAATACTAAAATCTCAACATTGCTGAAGCCCACATGTGCCTCAAGATAACCCATGTGTAGAGAATATGTACACATGCTACTTACAGGTTCCCTTCAATTCAATTTTACACAGTTTTTCAAGTCCTTCTGCAACAATCATTCCCAGAAACAACAGCAAACATGTGGCCCATTATGATTTAGTCACTCAAACCAGTTCAGAGAATGGAAAGTGGGATACTGATCTGCAATACCTTCTCCCTGGGCCCTCTCAGTGCTGATTGGGGGATGGGGACACGTTCACTGTGACGCACTGGGTCAAAGCGCGACGGGAAGTAGTTCACCTGCCCATACCAAGACAGACACCCAACTTGTAATTCTGCCACAAAACAGGACTTCCCCCTAAATTCAACAACATTGAACCCATTGGGAACATATTTCTCTTGGCACTACCACAACTGCATCACAAGTATAAGCCACTTCAAGGTTTTCCTTAGTGACGAACTGCCCGGAAACTGAGTTCTTTAACTTTAGTGGGTTATCGGAACAAGATGTTGGTCTTCCAACGCAAATAAGAATATAAAACTCTTCAGCTCCCTCTATGTCAGTTCAGAAAAAAACTTCAATCTAGCCACCACACCATCAATGTATCAAATGTTTCACGTCCATCATCATCTACAACATTGCACATAGAGTACTTGATTGCAGTTCTGGGTGTGCCTAACTTGACAAAAGTCCAGAGTCTAAAGGAGCTCGAAGCTATGCACAAGTATCCAAGCTCACGTAATAGCCAACCTTCGACTGCTGTAATCAAGGATGTGAACTATTGTGACAGTGATATGTCGACATACTTCTATGATTACATAGATTCATTCAAAAAGTTGCAACAGAGAAGTGAGGAGCACCTCTTCGTCACGATGCATCGTGTTCATGAAGCCCTCATGATGGTTGTTATGATGTGCACACTTGGGTGCATTGACTGGCAGCATTAGGTAGTTGGGGCCCAGGCGATGACGCTGTGTGTCAGAGTAAGAAAAGATGCGGGTCTGGAACATCTTGTCATCTGTGTAGTAGATGCCTGGCACTATCACGCCTGGGCAAAAAGCCAGCTGCTCATTCTCAGCAAAAAAGTTATCGATGTTCTTGTTGAGCACCATTCTGCCAACAGGCTGCACAGAATACCATATAAATACCCTTCCAATGCGCATACTCTAAGTTAATCTTTTGCAACCCGCAGATGCTGTGTCCAATTTAAACTGTCCAGAGCTCTGACAGCAAGAGGTCTTTTTTTAGTCCTTCACTACCGTTAAGAAAGTCATATATTTGGCTACTACCTTCCAGTGTTAAGTATACCTATCCATGTGTGAAGATTCTGCAGCGAACCTGCTCCTGCTTTTGATCCAAAAAAGATCCAAAAACTGCAATGATCAATGATCCAACTAAGCTTATGTAGTACACACTCCAGAGCAATGAGAGCTTAAGGCGAAGGAGACACACCTGCAGGGGGAACCTATCTTCTGGCCAAATCTTGGTGTCATCAAGAGGGTCGAAGTCAAACTTATCCTCGTCAGCTGGATTCATCGTTTGGATGTATAGCTTCCACTCAGGCAAGTTGCTTGCAGCAATTGAATCAAACAAGTCCTTGGTGGCATGGCTGTGATTTGTACCGCCAACCACCACAGCCTCCTCATCCAGCAAAAATTTTACGCCGCAGGTAGGTTTCCAGTGGAACTTGACCCAAGTTTCTTTTCCCTCTTTGGTGAGCAGCTGCATGATGTCACACAACCCAGTAATTTGAAGTAGATGATATGGAAGGCTGGACCCAGTATACATGGCATTATTCCTTTAATTGATCTTACAGTTACTCCACTAGGTACAGTTCCCCTCTACCAACAAGCTGTGGCAGGCAAGCATATACTAAAAGAGACTATTGATTATGCTCAAAGGCTGTCGCATGTATCTCCGAAGAGCATCATTCCAGAGCACAGGTCTGTGATGCAGATCAATGCAAAAGAAAGAGAAACAAGACGACTTTTAAGACCCATAAAACATATTCTCATAGCATTGCATTCCGCAACCAATTGCAGGTTGACAGACTCAAATTGAGACTTCAGAGTTTCTTAAGAACAAGAGAATGTACATTGAGAAAGTAAGACTGAAGGGAATTACACCAATTAATAGCAAACAAGGCAAGATTGATAGCTGACCATGAAAGCATGGACACCAAAGCCTTCCATGTGACGATAGTCAGAGGGGATGCCCCAATCATCAAAAAGCCAAGTGAACATGTGGCACGACTCAGGGACGTGTGAAAAGAAGTCCATGATGCGCCAAGGTTCCTGAATATGTGTCCTGGGGTTGGGCTTCAAGGCATGGATCATGTCCGGAAACTGCATCCACCAACATCCACACACCACAAGTGCAAACAATCAATTGAAAACAATCCTTTCCATCCCATGCCACCAATAGTCTGAAAAATTTGAAGACAGCATTCATAAGGATCCAAAATGAGGGAGTTGACTGAGTCAAATACATCTGCCAAAAATCTGAGCGAGCAGTTGGGTTCAACTTACAAAACCCCTGTTGGCTTGGCAAAAACAGAACCCTCCACTGTTTGCATTGTGACAAATTTTGTGAGAAACATACAAACTTGTGAAGCCCATATCATCAAGAAGATCGCATAATCCAACATTTTCCAATCAGTCTCCCCCACTGTTTAATTCTCGACAGACCTTACTCAGCTCCAACTGCAAAAAGGAATACTTAAAAATCCAAGATTATGGAAGAATAACTCTTACCTTCATGCCATCCCGGATGAAGAATACAGGGATATTGTTCCCGACCAGATCAAAGTTTCCTTCTCTTGTGTAGAATTTGACAGCAAAGCCTCTCGGATCTCGAAGAGTCTCAGGACTGCCACGCTCATGAATGACAGTGGAGAAGCGCACAATCAAAGGTGTCTGCACACCTGGAGCCCTTAGAAAGTCGGCACAAGTGAGATGTGACACATCATGCGTCACCTCAAAGAAGCCCTTGGCACCGGCTCCTCGAGCATGGACCACTCTCTCCGGAATACGCTCTCTGTCAAACTGAGCAAGTTTCTCCACCAAATGATAGTCCTCCAAAAGCACAGGGCCTGACAGACGCATTGCTCATTGTCCACGTTAGCCTTCTTCTCCAAGTTAAGAGTCTTGCATTGGAATCCAGGAAATAAGGCAATTGAATGGAATGCAAGGACCTTGAATGCCCAATGTTGCATCTTTTCCCTCCCTGGGTATTAATAAGCATGATTGCTGCTATTGACAGAAAAAATCTTTACTAATCACTATTCCTGTCAGCAACTACTCCTCAATCATCTACCATTCCAATACCTCCTGATAAGAAAGGAAATGTCTTTATAACGTCCGTGTGAAGCTCAAAGAGCTTATGGGACAAGAGGAAGAGAGAAACAAGAAAGAGAGGGGCAACAAACAGCCCAAAAGCAACTAAAGCTCAAGGGATTGTCTAAGAGTCAACGCTTCATGCAGGTAAGCTGCCAAGCATTTCTGATCCTCGTAATGGAAGACCTCCATGACAGATTGAGTGTCGGAATAGACAGTTGAATCTCCCACGGATCTCATAGTCTAAAGGGCAGTGAAAGAAGAAATGTTCTTTCAGTTTTCCTTCAGTTCCCAGTGCAAGTGGGGCATGGTCGGTCATCACGTTGCAGATTTTCCCACCTACCAGTCTCTATCCTCAGACTTAGGCTACGACAAACAACGTCTTATGAGTACAATCTATCCTCAGACTTAGGCGGAAAACTTCCCTGAACTTGTTTCCAGTCTGTGACATGGGGGAGGACATCATGGATGACCTCAAGGGGTCTACCCACTCTCGGCACTAGACTGACATTTAAAACTCAGGGCGGGAAGCATACCTTTAAACAGTAAACAGAACCAGAGAGGAAAGGGAGAGTGCAATTGCCGTTGTGTGGGCAACCTGAAGACAATATTCATTTTCCAATTCATTGTTGAGGGTTCTCTCACCAGAGAGACACTCTCTTCAACTCTATCAAGGGAATTGTGCCTGTGCCTCTCTTTACCAACTTTGAAAGTCTCGAGGCTGAGCCAAAAGCCCTGCCCTTTTGGGGCCCAGTTATTGGGCAAACCACACAGCAGGTTGATGCTTGTGTAAAGGGATATCTAGAGGATATCTGGAAAACCCGGATCATTTGTTTATTCCAGTAGATCACACACATCCGATTGATGATTGTGTGAAGGGATTTGAAGAGGAAATCAGGAACACCTGAACCAATTTTTTATACCAAGGTAAGTCCCACTGCTAGAGTGAGCCCAGGTAGTGTCTGTTCCCTCTTGTTCTGTCCAAAAGTGGGAACCGGGTCTATGGCCAACAGGCTATGGAAAACAATGTCACATGAGTACATTCTGTCTCTCCGTCTCTCTCTTTCTTATCAAGTTTGCTACAGCACACAATGCCTTATGTGCACATGCTTTCTTATGCTCGGGTGTCCCACTTCTTTGAGGGCAATGGAATCTCCATTGCCTCTGGTGCCACAAAATATGGAGGGGGTGGATATTGCATCCAAACAGGACCGCAAAGGATGCATCAGAGAACTTATGGAACTGCACGTCAGGTGGACATGGAAACCAGCCACTCCAACAGCAAACTTCTGGAGACATTCTTGGTTCTCCGTGACAATACGATCTGGCGGCCTCCGCACACCTCTGTTCATCAACTTTCAAAATCTCGAGGCTGAGCCTAAAACCGTGGCCCTGGTGATGAGAATACCCCGGACATTGTATCAGAAAAAGGATTGTCTTCAGGCCACCCACACATCGGGTATTGACAAATCTCCTTTTCCTTTCTGCATCTGTTTACTGTTCAAAGACTCCCCGCCCTGAGTTTAAATTTCAGTCTAGTGCAGAGGTAGGCCCTTCAGTTCATCCTTAAGGTCCTCACCCATGCCACAAAGTGGAGAGAGAGAAATGAATGAAATGGAGAGAGAGAGAGATTTACCTCGAGCGCCGACAGTGAGAGACGAGTTGTTGTTCCATACAGGCGCACCCTGGTTTGTGGTCCAAAAGGGAGCATCATATCCACTGGACGGCCGGAACTGGAAATGGCAGCCCCCACCAGTGCAAGAATCATGCAAGAACACTATGTCAAAACTTTTGATGTTTCCCGTCACAACAACTTAAATCTCTCAAAATTCAGGAGCTAACAGATCAAGCATTCTTTTGACTTTCTATTTGAGAATTGTGCATGAAAGTGTCTTTGAATTGATGCACCGTTGGGCTTCAAAGCACTGGGCCACCAACACCTACCGTGCCTACCCAGTCCTGAGTCAACACCCAAATCATTTTTTTGCCAATTCCCTTTCCTTCTCCTTACCTTGATCCTTCAACTGAAGACCTCCCACACTCCAGAAAACAGAAAAAGTCAAACCAAGTAAAACACAGAAAACAGTCCTGACAAGCAAGTCCATTCAACCCACACTCAAGGAGATGTAAAACCCCAGATGACTTCCGAGTACAAGAGAAAGGCAAGTGGAAAGAAAAACACATTACAGAGACATGAGGAGATATGTAAAATAAAATGAGATCATAATTTCCAATAAATTTTATAGGAAGCCTGCTGCACATGTAAATCAGAAAAACAGAAAAGGTGGAGAATTATGATCCCAGTCGTACCTTGTATGGATCCATGATCACCAAAATTCATTCACGACCCCAAAATTCCACATGCACACGAACAGGAGAACAACCGATCGCTGAGATCCCAGCTGAGAGAAACAGGAACACACAAAAGAGTCCCCTGAGCAAGCGATCCGCGCTAACTAATTCTGCCAGCCCCTGCATGCTCCCCAGCAATTCCTTCCAGAGAGGCACCACGACCAAGTCGTTTATTCTACCCGTAAGAAAAAGTTAAGGCACACTCTTGTGAATGTTACCATTATCAGTCTATTCATCCGACGACCTTTGGCTGTCTGACTGGACTCACCAGCCACTTGGCAGTCTTCGGATCGACATAACAGACACTTGGTAGCGGTGGCCAGCTGAAATTAGAATGCAAAACACCACCATACCCCATCTTTGACCACCGACTCCCATGCATATATGTTGAAACCCTGTAAGACTTTATTTACAACATGTACAATGGGTGAACATGCATACGACGAGAAGTTCCAAAAAAAGGGGGGGGGGGGGAGGGCCGGAGAGGAACAAGAAACAAGAGAAGAAAACAAAAAGCTATAATAAACTACTCGGCTAGAGAAGAAAACAAAATCTATAGTAAGCTACTCAACCAGCGACGAAAATAGAAGCTATAGCAAGCTACTCAAGCAACCTATGAGGAGATCAGGCAAGGAGATAGGCAAAGTGTCAGGTAGAGGCGGAAGATGAGATGACGCGGAGCTAGCCACATTAGCCCGATGCAAAATAGATATGGCTTGTGCTATCTGCAAAGCAACTAAAATACGTTGTCGATAGTAGGCGACAAGGACGGAGGCATGTAGGATGCCAGTGGACCCGCTCTTGGCTACATGATGTGCACATGTCCGCAGGAAATCGTCGAAGTGCCGGTGCAACGAGCCAAGTGGAAGAAATGTGTCGGTGGGGTGACGATCACTGTAGTTGCGTTCCTTGGCCTGAGCTGCTACAGTGACTGTCGCACCTGGTGTGGTAGTTGCGCGAGATAACAGATCCGCTCGAGCAGGGTCGGCGAGAACAACATCTGCTAGGGTACGCAAACCATCTCTAGATAAAACGATATCAACACGGTGGCGTGTAGAGTGGGACGTGAGCGTGGGTCGTAGATGTGGTTGCTTACTCAATACATGATACCCTACCTCCCGAGCAATAGATGTCACCGTATCGCGAACCATATCATGAGCCAGCAGTTTCATGCATCCTACGATCATTGGCGCCTAAAGCACAGTGGTCATCCCTCACAGGTGAAGATGAGTCCATCCGCCAAGGCTTCTGACTGTCTGCACCCCGGTACTTGAGCCGCAACAGCGCTATTGGAAGAAAAGATTGCTTATAAATTTGAGCTGATAGCACAGAGGGTCGCAGTGCTCACCCTTGGCAATGTGATGGAAACTTCATACAATCTGCAAAGTGCTTAACCTGAGACCAGCTACAGTAGCCCTCGGTATTCCTTAGTTCCTCAGTGAGCCCAGAAGTTGACCTCCTGAGCTCAAGCAAGAAATAAATTAGTTCTTGCTCGAGGGATTGTAAGATATGATTCAAGAGTCATGTGTATTCATGTATGCTGAGCCCAGAGGAGTAGAATCCTGCGTACATAAAGTCGATTGAAGTTAAAATCGAAGGAGGTAACGAGATGGAGCACAGGAGGAGTGGAGCATAGTTTGTCGTGCCTTTTGAATGGCAAACTTGGCTTACTGGTCCAAAACTGCAACCCCTGTCCATCTGAGAATTAATTGGGGGAAGTGACCGTGAGAGGGCCTTGAAGAAAATTCTGTGCTCACTAGGAATGCATATGGTACTAAAAAGAATTCCTGGAGATTGAAGTTGATGCTTGCCCATGCTCGCCCCTGGGTGACGAAGTCTGAATTGCTCTTCTTCCCTGGACAACATTCTTGAGTCAAAACTAGACTCACTCACCATGCCTCTGGAAATTTCCAAGAGTTCTGTCCGTAGACCAAGGTCAATTGCACTGCATTACATGAAACAAACCCTCCTGCTGCGTTTCCTGCTGAAGTAGTGCTTCAAACATCAATCCACGCTCCCTGTCTGCTTCCAACAGGTACAAACACCTACAATTCTATTGTTGCACATCAGCTTCTGGTGTGGCTTGTGTCTGTTCAACAATAGGCTTCACCGCAAACCTATTGACCATAGCCACCACAACTCTTACTGCCCCCTTCAGGAGATGGGCGCCATCCCTTATGGAAGTTCTCAGCCTTAATTGATAATTTCCTGTTGGTCTCCTTGACCAAGTAGCAACACCAATATACACCACATGCACAATGCTAAGGGTGAGCCAATAGAGTCCACCTATACAGAATGAACTGAAATGAAATGATACCTCATACAGAGAAACTCATGGAAGACCAAGGGAAGCACAGGCTTGTTTCACCCAAAGCATTGCAATATTGGCTATGGCCTTCCCATCTCCCTAGCCATTCACAGTGCCAATTAATTATGTCCTTGTACTGATTCAATCACTCCCAAGTCAATGTAGACACATGAAAATGTAATTAAGTGCAGCAACACAAATATTTACACACAATGCTACACCAGTGACCAAGGTAGCAGCTTACATTGCTAAAACCTAACTGAGAATGGAGTTGTACATGCTCTAATGTAACAATATATTCTTGAGAATTCAACTCGATAGACACATAATCAAAGTTCACAGATGACACCAAGAAACTACCAATATATAAACATCTAGTCGAAAAACTTGTCTTCAACCACTTCCATTGATGTGGGAAGGCTGGGAGGGCTCTCATTTTTTAATAATTGGGTCTTGAATGCAACTATGGGCCCCGCCAGTACGGCCCATGGGGTGAGCTCATGAACCCACCCCCCTTTCACCGGGTCTAGATTCTGAATTTTTTCTAAGTCCTAGTTCTTTAACGACGGCGGGCCTTCTAGCGGACTGGCCAAACCCTCAACAGATTGACTCCAACTGGCGAGCGGACTGACCGGTAGCTCTCGCTCGCCTGACCGGTAGCTCTCAGGCCCCACTGTGGACTTTTCTTTAGGTTTTTGCTCTCTCTCTATCCCATTTATAGCCCATCTCTTCAATGAAGCAGTGCAACATGGCTTTCCAACAGAGTGGACAAAGAGCATCATCCACCCCCTCTTCAAGAGAGGTGATAGGCTCGCACCGACCAACTATCGCACAATTATGGTGTCTTCGTTACTGGCTAAACTGTTTGGGGCACTAGTGGCCATGGAACTGGATGATTGGGCTGAATCCTCTCACATGCGTGCTATTGGGCAAGCAGGTTTCCGTCGCAACTGATCCGCTCTTGACCACATTGCCACTTTCAGACTATGGTAGAATGTGCAAGCTATGACAAAAGAATGGTGTATGTTTGCTTGGTAGACTTTCGAAAGGCTTTTGATTTGGGTCCTCGAGACCTTTTCCAGCGACTCCACAGGATGGGGGTCCCTCCAGACATCATCTATGCCATCTGATCCATGTATGAGATTGTCTTTGGCATGGTCAACGTCGCAGGGGAATTCTCAGCAGAGGTGCATAGCAACACTGGGGTCAAATAGGGCTGCCCCGTCTCACCTACCCTTTTCGGATCTACATTGACGACAGACTCCTTCGGACCCTCCTCAAACAAAATATATGTTTATTTATTAATACACGTTACCACCACAAAGTCACCTGCGAAGATTTGAGAAATAAGCCTCATGTCCATCATAAATTGTACATTACCATCACACTAGCTGTTTCTTTCTAGAAACAATTGGATAATTAGTTATATATCTACATATCTTCAGGTGTTTTGTGGGCCCAACAGACTCACTCCCCCTGTGGCTTCCCCTACGCGCGTCCCGGGCCGGCTCACCCGAGCATACTGACCCCGCCGGGTAGGGGTCGCCCCACCCTGTGGGACCGCCACAACCGCACGTCCCCGCATTGAAGACCCTATTATCAAACAGTGAGAAGCGTGGGAAGGCTGGGAGTGCGTTTAATTGATGTGGGAAGGCTGGGAGTGCGTTTAACAGGCAATATCGTTTTCAAAAATTCCAGAAAAATTGTATAGCTCAAGTGGGACTTGGTAGTTGGCTTGCAGATGTCGTAGTGATCTGCATCTTCAATTATGTAGTTGTGAGTCCTTGACATCGAAATAGCTGAAGCATGTTCCACCACCATTGTTGGAGTCTGCACACAGCATTGCATGCATTACATGGCCATCAGCACAGGCCACTAAAACTTCCAAGACACACCATCTGAATTGATCAATCCTCCACTTCATGAGTTGGAGTACTGATACCACACATTGCACATACATGCTTCACCAGCATTGCTCAGCCAAGTCCCTCTCCTCACGACATCAATGCGAATCAATCACGGCCTATGAATTCCCATTGTAAAATATTTTGTAAGATAGTGCTTGTTGCTCCAATTTTGTTTCCGGGAACAATGTACAACATCTGTAACTCTACAAGTGTGAAACTTGACCCTACCTTTCCTTGTATCTTGGTGGGCCTGCCTTCCCCAAAGGCACAAATGTTGATGTTGGCGGCACCAATCAAGAAGTCGTTAGATAGTTCCACTAAGTCGTTAGATAGTTCCACCATGAGCTTCTTCTGGACCTTCGATTCATACCATGCGAAATTTTTCTTATATGTACGCACATAGCGAAGAAGGTCTGCACTGGTACTTGGTACACTGTAAAACACCACACCTTTCAGATTGTCCAAAAACGCTCTACAGTTTCCTAATTCTTTTTTGTACAAAGCATTTCGGGTCCCTGTATTCGATGTGACTATCCTTACAACCTCAACCACCAAGCTCTCGATTAGAAGTCCCCCAAAGCCATGACCAATCAGCACGATTGAGGTGTTTTGGTCCAAAACCCTCCACCTGCACACAGATCACGAGTCAAGATCTTGCCTTAAGGAACTTACGCAAATACAAACAAAATGCATACAGATGCGCTAAGTGCAGTCGTCAATGAACCACGCTTTCCAGCACCTATCATACTATATTACTTCAGGGAAGCTGGGAAGCTAGGGCAGTTATGTGCTCTACCTCTGCTCAGTGATCCACTGAGCTCCTGGGACTCAACTCATAAATTCTGACTTCCCTGGCTGACCAGTCGTGTCACATCATGAATTCAGCTTACAACATTTTGTTTAAGAGGCTGAAGCTCAAGTTGACATGGCAAATTGTTCAAACAAGCCTGCAAGGCGCTTCTGTCGGGCCCAATGGGGGCCACCAACGACTATTCTGACTGTTCCACGTTGAGTTGAGCATTCTCAATTGTTCAGTCAGACTACTTTACAGATGGTCCTTTGATTCACAAGAGGAGACAGATACCCGTTCACCAAACTATTCTTCAGTTTGCTGCCCATATCGCTCATGTCTTCAAAGGCTAAGGTGTCATATTGAAGAGACAAAACGAGCGCATTTGAATGATGCAGATCGTCCAGCAGCCACTCTGCTGGCCAGCAGACGGTGGTGCCACGCTGCACCCACGTAGATTTCCATTTCCCGGCGTCATCGTCATCCTTTGGCAGTTCATGGAAGAGAATCACAACCAAGGCAGGTTTAATGTACTCTCCAACAGGCCAAAGCTTATGCCACAACTGATGCATCACACCCAGTACAACGCACGACATGTGTCAGTTAAGTAGACAAGAAACAGGACCTCCACATTTGTTAGTGGTCGCAGATCAAATGCAATCAGCTCGTTTGCCGCCATCTTTGCAAACTTGGCTAACTTCCACAGTATACAATCCACTTTACAGTGTTGTCTATGCAGGGCTGTCTTCACAGATCTCTCACAATACACTTCAAATGCGGACCAGGTGAATTCAGGCATGTAGAAAATTGATACTCCGGGTACCATTCAAAAGCTCTTTCCAGCTGATCTCTCCTTTGCAAGAAGCGATGCTTACTACTCCAGTTTGCCCGGTTTGTTGTGGATGCGTCACTCCCATTCCCTGAACTGAAGAGCTTAGCGTTTCCATGGTGATGTCCAGGGGGCCTTGGCAGCTAGCCTGGTGGGTGTTGAGTAAAATGAGAACTGATTCCTGAAGATGCTTGAGCGAACTTCTATACTTGAGAGTACCAAGGCGGCCAAGCTCACGTCTGGACATGGAAACAGAGATGCAAGGCCACAAACGATTAAGGCAGGGTTGAATCCAAAACATTTGAACGGTAAGGAAATAGTAGACGACTAAGAAGCCGTAGTCAGGAAATTTATAGGAGAAGGGGAAAAGTTGCTCAATATACTACATTCTCAGAAGGTTGAAGTAGACTATGCACGTCTTGACCACCGTTGGACAAGTGATGCACCTGAAATCTCATGGGTAACAGTGGCTGGAAAGATGCTGCGCCCCGCCCTCTCTCGTAGTGTTCACTTTTTCAGCTATCCTCCACAGAAGATGTTGACTATTAGCCCCGCAACTCTATATCTTGATCAACAGGTTTCTTGTCGCTGTACACTCAATGACCTCCTAAGCTCAATCTCAAGACTAGCTGGGTAGTGACGAGGACCCAAATCGTTCCTGTAGCTCCAGATTATCTCTCAAAAGACCATGTTCCCATATGCAAATTGCTTGGATGCTGGATCACGACTTCTAGATATGATTTTTGACAGTCGGGGTTGTACCCAAACTATGTGTAAAACAGAAGAGAATTGGCTGTGCACGAGAAACACCTTCTGGTGATTCGCGAGGGAAGTAGAGGTTAGATAGATGATTCTTCAATACTTTTCCAGCAACTAGTCACAGCGCGTCCGTTGCCCCATGCCCCTCAGGAATTACTCCGTCAAATAGAAAAGGAACACCGGAGGAGACTAGCCCTCTTTTTCCTCTCCCGTTCATCCGCACAACCGCAGCAGCAGTCTCGGACCTGTGCAGCTCTTATAGTACACATACAGATAAAGATAAGATAAAGTTTCTTTAACGTCCAGTGAATTTACAGAGCCTACACGCCATGCAGAGAGCAACCTACACGCCATTCTCCCAAGTGACATATTCCATTACGTGGTAGACTTTTGGAATTACGTGGCGTACAATTCAAGGTAAGTAAGGGTAGGTAAGCAAACCTTCATTTACCGGACACACCTATGCATTCGTCTGTGCTTACAAGACAACTGTCCAGCTTTTGGTCCGTCATGTACTGGACCTGAATGTCGGCGACAAGGGGATTGTCGGCAAGAAGGGGATTTTCACGTGGCCAAAAGCATGGCGGCAGTATATGCTGTACGCGTTGTAAGGTTGTCAGTCATCATCTTATACTAATTTTATCAAAGAGCATCTACGCATGCACCACTATCGCGGCACTTGAACTGGAGATGGTTGGTTCATCTGTTTCTAATAGCTGCAAATTCCGTTTACAAGAGATGCATATGAACCTTCGAGGCTATTAGAAACAGATGATGAGGACCATACTGCAGTGCACAAGGCAAGGCCGAGGCTTCGCCTGAAGCCTAATTTTCCATCCAAGAGTCTGGATTACAAGTACATGCAACTTGATAACAATGCGGTGGAGTTAGTGGCCTTGCAAGGCTAGCAAATTTGAAGAGGCATCTCCAAGCACGGCGTGGTTTAGGCTTGAAAACGGAAAGTGTGATGAGGTGATGCGGCTTTTGGAGGGTGAAGCTAGGTTGCTACGACAAACAGGTTCTAAGAACCGTACTGCATTACACATGGCAGTCATCGAATGCTGCGCAGAGCTAGTGACGCAAGTGATACAACTGGTTCGTACACCACCGTCCAATAATGCGGGTGATTTGTCTCTCGGGGATCTACTTGAAGCAGTCGATGGTTCATGTGGTCAGACAGCGCTGGTGATCGCAATAGTCATTGGAAATACAAAAATCGTCAACACCCTGAACAATGCCGCCCGGAGTTCACCCGAACCCAATGAAGATAGCGACTTAGAACGTAGGCAGCAACTACGGGAATTAATTGTGCAGGAGCTACAAGAGGAAAAGTTCCAGGCTCACACAGAATTGTTGAACCGTTTAAGATCCCCAACCGACGAAAATACTGGGGAAGAGTATGTCTTTCATCGCGCATGTGCCTTTGATGCGATTGAGTCTAAAAAAATTAGCGAAATATTGCAGAAAATATTACAGAGTATAGTTGACAGGGCAAAGGAGAGAGAGCCAGAACTAGTACACTTTATTTACGAACTGAAAGATCGCCGAGGCATGACTCCGTTGCACGCTGCAGTTGCCAGTGAGATAGAAAGCAACCTGACTCTTCTTCTCGGGATAATTCCTAACGAAGATCGGTACAACAATTGTGTGAATGCCCTTGATGGCGCAGGACGAACACCGTTGCATCGAGCTGCTGCACAGTCTGGAGACGAGTCCAACATTGGTCCGATGCTCGTGGCTGATGGAAGGACAAATTTGAACGCAGTCTTTTCTCCGTCTGCAGATAAGGAGGATTATCCAGCAGATTACAAAAGGGCTCATCGCAGCCCCAGAACGGCCCTGCACTTGGCTGTGGTCCACAACAAGCTCAAATGTGTGGAAGCTCTTCTCGGAGCCGACAGTTCTCGAATAGACTTGAACCGCACGTCTGCTCGATTTGTAAAGTTTCATGAAAGTGGCCCCGACCAGATCATGTACTGGACACCTCTGCAGATTGCTGCATTCATGGGACACCTGTCCGTGCTCCAAATGCTGGTCCAGGTAACTAGTCTATCAAACCTTCCTTTTTTGTCTCCCTTCTTAAGTGTACGCATTTCACATAAGCTATTCACAAATGTCAGTAGTTTCTGATTCTCTTTTGAGCCCTATACATACTAGTAAGATAGTGGGCACAATGATAGAGCCACATTCAATCAAAAATAAAAAATAAAATAAAAAAAGATTTGCATCTGACCTCGCTATGTACTTTTTGTCAGAATGACAAAGCTTACGATCACGGACGATATCGCAACAAATCGAGGTCCCCTACAATTTGGGACCAAAGTAGCGCGTTGCACATTGTTGTATGGACTGGAAATGCAGAGGCTCTAAGGTTGATCGTGGAGAGCAGACAATTTGATCCATTCGTTACAGATGTGACATTTGGGAAAACCGCCCTACATTGGGGAATAGATGAACGGGTGTGTTATCACGGCAAAGTACAACATTATGGAGATTTTGTTGACTATGAGAGTTTACAACTCACATGTGAAAGAAGTTCTTTAAGAAGACGATTGACAGATTTCAGTGGGAAGGGATGCTTAATCTTATTGCTACAAACTGCTGATATCGACCTATGGCCCAAAGATAACCAAGGACATGTTCCTTATCCTGGTCCTTTGGCATCTCAAGAAGTATGCACATGGTGGTATGAATATGTAGCTACCCTCATTCGGGCCACAAAGAAAAACCTCACTATTGCAGCAAACGCCATCACAATTACAGCAGCATTAGTTGCAACTGCGTCTTTTCTGGGACCACTACAACCTCCTCTTGGCATTGAGAGCAATGCATCACTATATTATGAAGTTCTTGCAGTGAGAATCTTTATTGTAAGTGATAGCTTGTCATTTTATTTGGCGGTGGCATCCATCATGTTGTCTATCATCCCATCACTTCCTTTGCCACAAGAGCCGCTGCAAAGGGAGTTGCGACGACACCGGATTACGATAATTGTGGCGGTATGTTTACTCTTAGTATCTATTGTATGTGTTCTAGTTGCTTTTGCGGCCGCCACCATTGCAATATTGCCGGCGTGGAGTCCTAGAATGTTGACATTGAGCACAACCATTATTGGTGGAGCCGTTTGTGTGTTGGTTATGATGGCGTTCTTGTTTAGGTTGTTGAGATTTATGCTCCATAGATGTGAGTTTGTTAAAGACCTATACTACGAGTATGCCCAAGTTTAGTGACATTTGATCAATCAAAGTAACACCACCCGGACCATCCGGTGACCATCATCCCAGGGCTTGTCAAATTCTCCCCAACCACATAATCACATCTCCTCTTTGTAACCCTAGATTGTGTTATCCCATGTAAACCCCAGAAGTGGAACCCTTTGACCCTAAAACCGTGTCACCCCTAAATTGGCACCCCATGCAACCCCGGATCATGTAACCCCTAAAGCATAATCCTGAACCATGTAACCTCATTGTGTGATCCTACGTAACTTTATATGGTGACATCCGGAGTTCATATCACCTTATGTAACCCCGGATCTATAACCACATCTCGTGCCACACCCTCTCTCACCCTAGATTGTGTCATTCCACTTCAAATCCATATTTATGATGTGGACCAAAATGATCACCTTATGTTCAAATTTCAATGGAATTCACCAATAGTACATATGAGAGCTTGAGTCCGTTGTAATTTCATTCATTGTGGTAACAGTCCACGATGATGGTGTGCAAAAGTCAGTAGCAGAGTCATTTTTTATCAGACTAATAATTAGAGAGTTATTGTGGGTGCGTATTAAAGTTAAGAATTCAATGACATATACATTTGTTGGTTTCAGTGAGTAAATTCAAAAATATGGATGACACCATCAATTGCAGTCATTTAAATTTGGTTGACACCATATAGGGCTCATAGGGTAATACGAATTGAGGTTACACGATGGAGGTTATATGGGTCAGGGTTACACTTGAGGGGTTACATGATCCTGGATTATAGTGGGTGACACAGTCTTAGGGTTACAAAGGGTCACATGACATGGGGTTATACGATCGATGTTCTAGAGGGTGATACAATTTTAAGGTTACAAAATTTTAAGGTGACATGACATGGGATTACATTACATAGGGTGACACGAGACTTGGGATGACACGATTTTGGGTAACATAAGGTGACACAAGATGTGGTTATGCGGTTTGGGTTACACGGAACTTGGGGACGGATGTCACCATAGGACCTAGCCAATGAGATGAGAGTGGGGGTGGGGAGAATTTGACCGAGCCATGCTTGCTGCTGCGAATTAATGTCTGCCTGAGGCAGAAAACCGGGCAGTCCGGGGCATTCGGCCCAAGCAGCTCGCATTAAGTTCTTACCTTATCAATATATAAAGCAAGGTACCGTACTTACCTAGTTTATTAGGCACTTCCGCACCTAATGATTAATAAAAATAGAATATTATTAGGCAGATTCGTTTTTATTATTTAGGCACCTCACCTAGGTAATTTCCAAACATTAGGCATGTACACTGGATAACAATGAACAATTGTTTTTTACCTCTCTCAAAAACTATTGTTGATGTAATTCTCACAATTTTCACAATTTTCGAGCAATTAGGCACTTATCAGGAAAATTTTCCAAGTTTTAGGCACATTTTCCAAAAAAGTTCTAAACTTAATTAGGCACTTGATTTTGAATTAATTATTGCCTAATAAGCTAGGTATAGTTTGTTGGTTTTGTTTGTTTTGTAGCGTTGAGATCTCCCACCCGCGGGCTGTAGCCCCGGTGCTTGGTACGGTTGGAAAGTCCTTGATGAGGAGGGGTGATGAGGCTTGGTCTCATGATTTTTGGACTCGCGGTGTCGAATTTCAAGTACTTTTGATCGTTGGAAATTCACGAAAAATAACAAAGTGGGCTTTCGTGGGACAATGATTGGAGCCTCGACAAAGATATATCAATAATGATTGGATATATTACTACTCAATAAATTCATGGAAAAAAAGAAATTGGGCCCTGACATGGGAGACGTACTTGGATAGGAAGATAATAGGAATAATGTAAGAACTTAATGCAAGCGCGTCAGGACGGTCCAGCCCTGACACCCGTACCGCCGGTTCTTCGCCTCCGGCAGACATCGAAAGGCAGCCGCTGGGCTCGGTCAATCCCTCCCCACCCCGCCCTCATCCCATCGGCGTCGTCGCCCAGGCGCGTCGTCGCCCCCTGCGTCGTCGTTCTGCGACACCAGTCCGCCGCTTCCAGCAGTCCGCCAGTTCCCTGTAACCCCCGCCCCGGGTTCAACCATCACCCCCATGTAACCCTCTGTAACTCCGCCGAGTGTAACCCACATTACCATGTAACCCTCTGTAACCCATATAACCCCATGACCCTCTGTAACCCTCACCACCATGTAACCCTCTGTAATCCATGTAACCCTCTAAACACCGCAGAGGTCACCCCCACCCCTATGTAACCCTCACTACATGTAACCCTCTGTAACCCATGTAGTCCTCTATAACACCGCAGAGTGTCACCCCCACCCCTATGTAACCCTCACTACATGTAACCCTCTGTAACACTTTGCAACCCATGTAACCCCTGTAACCCTCTGTAACCCGCAGAGTGTCGCCCTCACCCTTATGTAACCCTCACTCCATGTAACCCTCTGTAACCCATGTAACCCTCTGTGACCCTTTGTAACCCTCACCACCATGTAACCCTCTGTAACACCGCAGAGTGTCACCCTCACCCGTATGTAACCCTCATTCCATGTAACCCTCTCTGACCCTCTGTAACCCTCACCACCATGTAACCCTCACTCCATGTAACCCTCTGTGACCCTCTATATCCCTCACCAGGTGTAACCCTTACCTCCATGTAACCCTCTGTAACACCGCAGGGTGTCACCCTCGCCACCATGTAACCCTCACTCCATGTAACCCTCACAACCCTCTATGGCTCTGTAACCTATGTAACCCTCTGTAACACCGTAGAGTGTCGTCCTCACCCCTTATGTAACACTCTGTAACCCATGTAACCCTCTGTGACCCTTTGTAACCCTCACCACCATGTAACCCTCTGTAACACCGCAGAGTGTCACCCTCACCCGTATGTAACCCTCATTCCATGTAACCCTCTCTGACCCTCTGTAACCCTCACCACCATGTAACCCTCACTCCATGTAACCCTCTGTGACCCTCTATATCCCTCACCAGGTGTAACCCTTACCTCCATGTAACCCTCTGTAACACCGCAGGGTGTCACCCTCGCCACCATGTAACCCTCACTCCATGTAACCCTCACAAACCCTCTTGGCTCTGTAACCTATGTAACCCTCTGTAACACCGTAGAGTGTCGTCCTCACCCCTTATGTAACCTCTGTAACCCATGTAACCCTCTGTGACCCTTTGTAACCCTCACCACCATGTAACCCTCTGTAACACCGCAGAGTGTCACCCTCACCCGTATGTAACCCTCATTCCATGTAACCCTCTCTGACCCTCTGTAACCCTCACCACCATGTAACCCTCACTCCATGTAACCCTCTGTGACCCTCTATATCCCTCACCAGGTGTAACCCTCTGTAACACCGCAGAGTGTCACCCTCGCCACCATGTAACCCTCCGTAACCCTCACAAACCCTTTGTGACACCGCAGAGTGTCGCCCTCACCCTTATGTAACCCTCACTCCATGTAACCCTCTGTAACCCATGTAACCCTCTGTGACCCTTTGTAACCCTCACCCACCATGTAACCCTCTATAACACCGCAGAGTGTCACCCTCACCCCTATGTAACCATTTATGACCCTCTGTAACCCATCTAACCCTCTGTGACCCTCTATATCCCTCACCAGGTGTAACCCTTACCACCATGTAACCCTCTGTAACACCGCAAAGTGTCACCCTCGCCACCATGTAACCCTCCGTAACCCACACAAACCCTCTGTGACACCGCAGAGTGTCACCCTCATGCCCATGTAACCCTCACTCCATGTAACCCTCTGTAACCCTCCGTGGCTCTGTAACCCATGTAACCCTCTGTAATACCGTAGAGTGTCACCCTCACCCCTTATGTAACCCTCTGTAACCCATTTAAACCTTTGTGACCCTTTGTAACCCTCACCACCATGTAACCCTGTGTAACACCGCAAAGTGTCACCCTCACCCCTATTTAACCCTCATTCCATGTAACCCTCTCTGACCCTTTGTAACCCTCACCACCATGTAACCATATGTAACCCATGTAACCCTTTGTGACCCTCTATATCCCTCACCAGGTGTAACCCTTACCACCATGTAACCCTATGTAATACCGCAGAGTGTCACCCTCGCCACCATATAATCCTCCGTAACCCTCACAAACCCTTTGTGACACCGCAGAGTGTCGCCCTCACCCCTTATGTAACCCTCACTCCATGTAACCCTCTGTAACCCATGTAACCTTTGTAACCCTCACCACCATGTAACCCTCTGTAACACCGCAGAGTGTCACCCTCACCCGTATGTAACCCTCATTCCATGTAACCCTCTCTGACCCTCTGTAACCCTCACTCCATGTAACCCTCTGTGACCCTCTATATCCCTCACCAGGTGTAACCCTTACCTCCATGTAACCCTCTGTAACACCGCAGAGTGTCACCCTCGCCACCATGTAACCCTCACTCCATGTAACCCTCACAAACCCTCTGTGGCTCTGTAACCTATGTAACCCTCTGTAACACCGTAGAGTGTCGTCCTCACCCCTTATGTAACCCTCTGTAACCCATGTAACCCTCTGTGACCCTTTGTAACCCTCACCACCATGTAACCCTCTGTAACACCGCAGAGTGTCACCCTCACCCGTATGTAACCCTCACTCCATGTAACCCTCTCTGACCCTCTGTAACCCTCACCACCATGTAACCCTCAGTAACACCGCCTCGTGTACATCATACACGTGTAAACTATCCGACGGCCGAATGGAGGTTTAAATAGAGGCCGAAACCCTAATTTGCTCTCTCCATCCGTTTCCAGATTCTTAGCTCGCTCGTTTTTTTGCTTTGGGGCATCAGCTTTCTGCAATTCCCATGGTGCCCAATCGGCTTCACACATCAATGCGAAAGATTTGTAGTTCATTCAGTTCAGTATCGTCATCCCAGCAACATACAAGACAACGCTTTCCGCGCACGATCCGTCAAATTTATTACCACGGTTTTCTCTACGATTGATACGGTTGTCTCTATTCTTTTTCTTTCTCAATGTCATTCTTGTTGTTTTGTCACCGTCCCCGATGGCTATGGTATTCCTAAGATCCGCATTAGGAAAGGGTTTTGTTTCTTTCGGTCTAGCCATGCAAGCAGCCGCTCATTTGACGGGGTGCCCATTCACTCTCCTCTCGTGTATCTTTGTTCACACACCAGCCGGGGCAGCCTACTCATCGCTATTATGGATGCAATACGTATCGAATCATGCGTGTTTTGCAAGCACTGTCAACCGGTTACATGTCTGATGGTTTATATGACTACCTCACGTGTGGTATGGTTACACACAGGGGGTTACACGGTGTTTTCTTTCTCAATACATGCTAGCTTGGTAGACGGTTTAGTAATGGAGGTTTAGATGGGTTGACATGTTTGATGGGTTACGTGGATGTTGCGCTCGCGGAGCCACATAGGCTAGGGTTACATGGGTGGGGCATTACATTGACCATGTTTACCTGGAGGTTGCATACTAATGGTTTGATATGACAGGGTTACATCGATGTTGTGTTCGGGAGTCACATAGACTAGGGGTACATGAGGTTGTGACGAAGGGTTACATCATATCTGGGTACCTGACGGAGGGTTACACTCGACGTGCCTGGCATTCGAGTAACGGCCGGTTTGTCGCGCTCACAAGTGTAGGGTTACGGGTTACACTCCGCTATTCCGGGTGACACCGGGATTGCAACTCATACACGTGTGAGTCAGTGCGGATATAATTGATTGCAAGCCGCCAGATTTTAATGAACCGCCGTCTTTCGCTTAACCGACGTGCCTTACGGGTGACATCTAGCTAGCTTCGTTCTTCGTTCTTTGATCATTGTTCAGTTTTCCCCTTCTCGCAGCCTTTCATATTCTTCCTGCACTCCTTGCTGTGCGTGCTCCCTGTTGTGCGTTCTTCGGAATTCTCTTGGTCTTGGTCTTTTCTTGTCTTGTCTTTTCTTGCTCTTGCTCTTCTCTTCTCTTCTGTCAGCTTTTTCTTTTGTCATGGCTGATTGTTATTTGTTCCCTGGAGAGGCTACTATTCCATTTGATCACTTGAAAAGGGATGGCGAACGAGTTCGCTTTTGGTACACTGAGCATGAGCATGCTACAATGATCGCGTACTGCCACACCAGGTGTAGAGAGGCCAAGGTGGAGGGAGCAAAGGGCCGGCCTAAGTTCAAATGTCCTTATTGTGGGGCAGTAAAGGTAGATAAGAGCAGATTGAATCGGCATATTGTCGATGGAACGGCCGCATGTATGGCCAGACCGAAAGGAACAAAACCGTTTCCTGATGCGGAGCTCAAGCATGCCATGGCTGTTGAAAATGTGATGAATTCTGTTCCAGCTTCTTCTGTTGATGCATATCATGCATGGATTCTGCAAAATAGGGTGGCTTTGGGTGAGATTGCAGATCCTATTGAAGTGCCTGCTGTTGTACCTTCTTCGGCTATTTCTGCTACAGAGGTTCCATCTTCTAGTGCTCCTGCTGTTTCTGTCCCTGGTCCTTCTATTCGGCAGGTTTCTAACGAGAGAGACAAGCGGCGATTGAGCCCGCCTCTACCTGTCCCTATTGCAAAGAAAATCAACATTGGAAACCGGGGAAACCGGAGCTCAAGGTTCATCTTGCGAAAGAGAACTCCAGGCTCAATCCTTCTGCTACCGCATGGCCTTATTCCTCAGTTCCCATTTGAATGTCAATGAGAAGGGGTTTTGGCCGGCATTCCAAGAATTTGTTGCGCGAGGCGAGGGCGCAGTCCATGCGACAGCTGCAAAATCAAGTTGGGTTCTATCGACAGACAATCAAGTTGGATTCCCTGCCATTTCTCTGTTTTTCAAATTTTGGGCTGTTGTCTATCCATGTAACCCCTTGTGTTACCCCCCCTGTCTCTCCTGTGGCGTGTAACCCAGAGTGTAACCCACCTACAGAGGACCCCTTTTAAAAACCCCTATGGTGTGTAACCCACCTCTGTGTAACCCCGTGTAGCCCATCTTGTTTGTAACCCATTTTCATGTGTAACCCCTCGTGCTGTAACCTTTTTCTCTGGTGTAACCCCTCACGCTGTATTGCGCAGGGAGCTCGATATCATCTTAGAAGCGATGATATGGACAGTGTTGTTGCTGCCCACAAGGCGTTTACTGCCCAGCCGGATCATGGTCCGTTAATGATAGAGGAATTGAATCGGGTGAAGGAGTATTTAGAGAGCATTGGGCATCCTGACATGCCAAAGCAGAAAAAGAAAAAAGGTGGGAGACTTACACGAGTCCATCGAGAGAGCCAAGCCTCACATGATGATGACACGATGGACGAACTAGCTGTTGGCAATACCGACCTTGACGATGCCAGAACTTCAAATCCTCTTGTCATCACTATTACTGTAGATGGAATCAAAGGTTTGGTTGTTCCACATCCGTTGGAATTCACTCGTGGTTTTGCCGAAGGATTGATCAGTCAAATGGAGAATCTCACCAAACCGCACATTGGACCGCCACCACTCCTTTTGAGAATTCTAGCCCACAACGATGTAAGAAATCATGGCAGGTCAGTTTCCCAAACGCATCCCAGGTTGGGGTTCACGACTGAACTTCTGGAAAGTGCTCTTACGGCCTCAAAGGTGAAGGACCTGGTCGATGAGTATTACGGCTTTAGTCTGATGTACTTTGCACAACCTGGTGACGGAATTGCGACCTTGGATTCTGAGCTCGAAGACTTAAGATCGAGTTTGAGTACAGAAGAGTGGGGTGACCGGTCAATTAAGATCAACGGAGCTATACAGTTTTGCAAGGCAAGCCGTCGTCGCGCCGCCCATCACTTTGCGATCCAACAGAGAGAATCGTTTATCCAGCTTTGGTGTTGTGGCCTCTTCAGCGAATCACCAACAGAAATGGACTTCAATGCGCGTTTGGGCATCCAGTATATGAGAGACCTTGGGTCTGTAGTGCCTTGGTATCTCTGTAAGTGTTACTCCATCCACTGTCACCCCTCTCGTCGTGTAACCCCTTTGTGTGTAATCTTGTAATCATTGTAACCCTCGCTATGTGGAACCTTGTAACTCAGTGTAACCCTCGTTGTGTGTAACCCTGTAATCAGTGTAACCCTCGCTGTGTGTAAATCAGTGTAACCCTCGGAGTATGTAACCCTGTAATCAGTGTACCCCTAATGGTACCCCTCGCTGTGTTACCCTAGATTTGTTACCCTCTCGTTGTGTAATCTCAGTAGTGTAACCCATGGTAGTGTAACCCATTGCAAACTACTGTCTCTAACAGGGTGGTGTAACCCATATCGTGTAATCCGAACCACTGTCTTGTCCTAGTCAGTGTAACCCTTACATAGTGTAACCCTTGCACTTTCAAAAACCTCGTTCCACGACTAAAAACCTTTGTCTTTTCCCCGATGCAGATGAGTCCGAGCTCATGACCAATCAAGTCGCCAATGCGTTCAAAAACCTTTTTGAGGCTCAACGTGAGCTTCACGAAGTTGTGTATGGGGCCCCTCCACAATGCGATACAGGGGGCGTAGGGGGCGCGCAGACGAGCGATGGGCCAATTTCCGCCCCGCAGAGCGACGATGTACATGACGAGGACATCATTCCAAGTCAATCTGCCGTTGTATCTTTGTCGCAGGTTGGTGAATTGTACTCAACCCAGCTGCACTTAGGGGTGAACCTAGCAGACTTGACGCGGGATTTGCCCATGATTTCTGATACTGATACTGAAGATGATACATCAAGGTGGAACACCCAAGTGCGAACCTCTTTGTCCGCAGCCCCAGTCATTTCTTTTGAAGGTCTTAATCGAAGAATCGGGGACCCGCTTGACCCAGAGTCTGTGTATGACTTTGAATCTGGAGATGCTGGGTTGAACCCTCGATGCAGCAATGTAAGTATTTGTCAGGATCATGTGGTCAACCTCTCTCAGAATGACCCAGCCTTCGTGGGTCCCATTGATGCGCAGGGTGACTCTGCAAGGGGAGGATGCCCTGAAACCGAGGGTTACACTGCACCTGAGGGTGACACTGTGCAGAGAGGAGCAACAGGGAAGGAGGGTTACACTGCACCTCAGGGTGACACTGTGCAGAGAGGAGCAACAGGGAAGGAGGGTTACACTGCACCTCAGGGTGACACTGTGCAGAGAGGAGCAACAGGGAAGGAGGGTTACACTGCACCTCAAGGTGACACTACGGATACCGGTGTGGCTGACAATGTCGTGAGGGACATTGTCGTGGGTGACACACCATTGCCCGTGAACACTGCAACTTCCGTTGAGAGTGACATTGACATGGGTTACACTGATAGGGGTGACACCCCACAGCCAACCCACATGGTAGATGTCAGTGAGTGTAACACTGTCATGGATGACATTCCACTACCACTAGTCGTGGAAGGTGACACTCCTTTGCCACGGCCACTAGTCGCGACGGATGACGGTCTTCTGCTAGTCAACATGGTCTTGGAGGGTGCGGAGAAGGGTGGTACAAGGGTGACACACATAAGATTGTTACTCAGCAGAGTGACACTAGGAAGGAACCCGATGAGAAGGGTGACACTGCGAAGAGTGACACTGATAATGCGGCCAAAGAGAAGGGTGACACTGAGAAGGTAGCCGGAGAGAAGGGCGACACTGAGATGCGTGACTCTGAGGAGGTAGCTGAAGAGAAGGGTGACACTAAGAAGAGTGACACTGAGGAGGTAGCCGAAGAGAAGGGTGACATTGAGAAGGAAGCCGAAGAGAAGGGTGACACTGAGAATCGTGACACTGAGGAGGTAGCCGAAGAGAAGGGTGACACTAAGAAGCGTGACAAGGGGTTTGAACAGAAGGGTTACACTGACAGGGGTAGCACCGAGGAGGTGAGCTGTGACACTTCTGCCCTTGGTCAATCACCTCCCCAGCACGTCTCAGACGAGGGAGTGCAGTCTTCAGCACTTGCAGCAAACTCAGAACAAGGCACCTCTGGCTCAGAAATTCCCCCTACCGGCGGCATTGTCAGGGTTGCAGAGAATCCCAGGAGGTCAAAACGGCCGCCTGCTCAAAGAAAGCGGTTGGCTGAACCCCCTAGCGCTGACAAAGAAGTATCTGTTCTTGTCGCACCCAAAAAACAGCGAACCAAACCGAAAGGCAAAAGTGCAGGGGTCTCGGAGGTTGACGTTGTCCAGCAGCAAGAGGTCCTTGCCAAGCACTTGCGGGAGCGTTCGAGGTACCTCATTGTACTTTGATCCTCTCTGATTTTGAATATTGATTATAACTCTTGTATGATGCATCGTAATGTTCGTAATGTGCGTTTGTTGTGCAGACTAAAACAACGGTACTTGACAAAGTTCAGAATGGTGTCGGACCCTCCTGGGGCGCCCGAAGTGAAGTTTTATTATGGCGATGCCTTCCTGGCTTCTAGTCCGTTACAGTTTTACTTGGAAGAGACAGATTTTGAGCCGATGTATAAAATAAGAGCAACTGTCACAGATGCATTGCTCTCGGGTTACAACAAACTTCTGGAGGCCAAATTGTTTAAGGCTATCGCACCTGAGTTTGTCATCTGTGCTCCTTTCAATGGCATGTCATGCGTACCAATGGTAACGATCTGCAGACGCTATTCGGGTTGGTGCAAGAATGGTACACTCAGGATGCCCGAGGGATGGTGTTCACAAAGAATCGAGATCTTGTGGACGTGGTTGTCATCCCTATTGTCTTCGAGTAAGTAATTTCAGCATTGACTGAGCATGTTGGGTTACACTCCTCTATTCTAGACTGAGTTGCACTAGTGACTGCTGACTAGTTGTGTAACACCGTTTAGAGTTACAGTACAAAGGGTTACACTACTGGGTTACACCACAGCCGGTTACACCACAATGGGTTTCATTGGAGATGTTTTTTTCTATTCTGACGTAACGGCTTTGTTTGTGTTGCAGTGATCACTGGAGTGTTGCTGTTTTAGAGCGCCGAGGTCGGATAGTACATTTGGACTCCCATAAAACCATTGCCCGACCCAAACTCATTGAAGGAATTTTGCGAAATTTTGCCATAGCGTTCTTTGATTTCATGCCTGGATCTGATGACTTCAGTTACGTCATGGAGAGGATGGAATGGTTTGAGGCCAGTGTCCCCCAACAACGGAGCTGTTGGGAGTGCGGCTATTATGCACTTTGTTTTGTGCAATTTTACTTGGAGTGGAAGTTCAATGTGAAAACCACAGAAGATCGAACCCGTCATAGGCGGGCGTTTACTGCAAGTTGGTTCAACGAGTCAACCATGATAGCTTCCCGTACTCATATGATTAGTTGGCTAACGTGGGGTTACACTTATGGGTTACATACCTGGCTATGTCAGGGTCACGTTGCTGAAACAGTATACTTTCGTGGCATGTAACCCCACCTCGACTATGCGCATTTGTTTTATTTTTTATTTTTTTCGCACTGAAGTGTTTGTGCACTGAAGTTCTCAGATTTATACTACATGGGGTTACATACATGAGGGCTATGTACAATGGGTTACATACGATGGGGTCACAATAGTGTGGGGGTAACATCTGGTCGGGCTACATACTTCTTGGAGTTACAACACTCTGGGTTACACTCACTCAAGAGGGTTACACAGTTCTAAGTTACACTGTGCACAATGAAAGTGGGCAGGGTTGCCTATACAAGGGCTACGTGTCGTGGGGATACATAAGATGGGGTGATGTAGCATCGGGGTTTATAGCGTGCACCCCAAATTGTACAATGGGTTACATGCGATGGGGTGACATCAATGGGGGTTACATGTGGTCGGGATACATACTTCTTGGGGTTACACAACAACAAGTTACACTCCGGAGGGCTACACTGGTCCATAACATAGGTTGAACGGAATGATTATCTATCTCATGGATTACACGTCCATGGGTTACACACAAATTGGGTTACACATAGAGGGGTTACACATACAGGGGCTAGTGTTGGTGACTAAAGGTGCTCGACTTCAACATCTTCCCACTCTGTATTGAAGGGTCATGTAACCCCGGCAGACTAACCCAGACCCTGTAGTCACATTGTAGTCACATTGTTCTCAGAGTTACACCACTGACAGCAATATTCTATGGGGTTACATACTGGGTTACACTGTTGATAGTTACATTGCAGTTACACTTGGAGTTACACCACAATGAGTTACACTGAAGAGGTTCACACTCATCTGTGTTACACTGTGTGGAGTACCACAGATGCAAGTTACACTAAGTAGAGCTATGTTACGTTATGAAACCCCAGACAGTGTAACCCTGCGGTGTGTCACCCCGGCCCATGGGTGTCCCATTGAGTGGGTTACATAGGTTGAATGTGGATGGAATGGCAAAGTGAATAACAACCCATGAACAGACATGTACTTCATATTAAACTTGGTGATCACAAAGTAAGTGTCATTGCCAATGGACTCAATGGTCACTTACTACGGAACCGGTCTACAAAATCTACTTTCCTGGCAAGGGACATGTTGTTTCCATCATCATTTTTTATGAATGGAACTGCTTGAAGAGGGTGCAACAGACCTTTGTCGATTCTAACTTGTAAAGTGGACAGCCTCCCACGAACACAACGAAGCTCGGCAAGCAAATGTTTGCGCATTGTTTCACTCTCATTGCCAAGAAGCGACAGGGACTTCATCTCAGATTCAATTGATGAAACATCCGATGGCTCCTGCCGACCACGCCGGGATGATGCTGAGCACTCCGTAGGCTCTGCTAGATTCACAACTTCCTCCTCTGCATCAATATCTGGAAGTTCCGATTTCATCAACATGTGAAGACCTCCATGAATGGTCCCGAGCTTTGTGCCACAGAGCTTCACAATAAGCCCTTCCTTCAGATTTGGCTTCATCAATTGAAGAACGCGGATTTGATGTTTGCACAAGTTACCCTTCAAAGCCCATGGACAATCGCAACAAGCCCAGGTGGTCGCAGGTGCATAGATTGTGTAGCTTCGACCGGCCGTTTGAACACTATCCACAATCGCCGGATGACCAGGAACAGTGGGCAAATGAACATTGACATCAGGGATCTCCCTTGC
Organism: Takakia lepidozioides; assembly: GCA_030704615.1. Taxonomy (NCBI): domain Eukaryota; kingdom Viridiplantae; phylum Streptophyta; class Takakiopsida; order Takakiales; family Takakiaceae; genus Takakia; species Takakia lepidozioides. Next base: position 27,796,286 of record CM060733.1, read on the forward strand.
AGTCCAAACAGCATTACTGATAAATTCCTCCTGTCGTACATTCCTTTTGAAGCCTTTCGATTTCAAGTTATCTCTATACCAATAGTGGGTTAGAACAGGACCCACGAGTTCGCTGATCAGCCAATCGATTCTCCTGCCATCAAGCCTTTGCTTTCCCGAGCGTAAACGAGCCTTCAAATTTCCGTGCCAAGATTCAATTGCGGCATTAGTATCCTGACTTGCGTGGGGAATATAACGAGCCCCCGTGATCCACATGCTCAGTTTTGGGACCCATTCCATTCTGATGTAACGTAGGAAGTCACGCGCAAGCGGATAGGAATAATTCAAATCTTCCAGTCGCTCCAGCGCCCACTCTTCTGGGGTGACTCCCACACAGGCGTTAATGCCGTACATTACGTCGCCAAGCTGTTTCAAAACAGCATTGCGAGTGTATGGATCGGGCATCTTACGCCACGAATGTTTCAGCCAAGCGCGGCGAACATGCCAAAGGCATAGAAATATTGCTACGTCCCCAAACGATTCCCTGCACGCACACACATCAAATGCCACCCAATCCATCAGTGTAACTCTTGTCAGTGTAACTCTTATCAGAGGAACTCTTCGCAGTGTAACTCGTAGAAGTGTAACTCTTCAAAGTGTCACTCTTAGTAGTGTGACTCATGTAACCCCTCGTGCATCTGGTCATGTAACTATCAGTGAAACTCACAGCAGTGTAACCCAACACATATAACCCCTCGCAGCGCTGTAACGCAATCCATGTTACACCGTGTAACTCTCAGAGCGACCCAACCCATACAACCCTCTGCGATGCTCCCAGTGTAACTCACATGCTATAGCAGTGCAACCTAATCCATGTAGGACTGCGGATGACACGCCGTGTAACTCCCAGTGTAACTCGCAGTGTAACCCTCTGTCTACCTCATAGCAGTGTAACCCTCGGTCTAACTCACAGTAGTGTAACCCTCGGTCTAACTCACAGCAGTGTAACCCTCCGTCCAACTCAAGGCAGTATAACCATCTGTCTAACTGATAGTGTAACCCTCAGTGTAATAGACAGCACTGCAACCCAATCCATGTAACCCCTCGAGCAACTGACAGTGTAACTCCAAGTGTTACAGGCAGCAATGCACCCCCTCGTGTAACTGGCAGTTTAACTCTTACTGTGATTCTCAGTGTAACTAGCAGCAGTGTAGCCCGATCCATGAAACCCCTCGTGCATGCAACTTGTAGTGTGACTCAGAACATTGTAACTTCTAGCCGTGTACCTGATAGCATTGATTTCTGCGTCTGCATCGTCGACAACAAAAGCATTTGGCCTCCAATCTGGTTTGCTCTGAAGAAGTCGGTCGCGAAGACGTTTCATCCAGGGGCTCAAGTCAGTCGTTTTGTTTCTCGCTGATATAATATAAGCAACAGGTATGCCGTTGAGCCATTCGTCGAACACCATCATGGTATACATTGGGAACTGCAATGTCGCAATGGTACAAAAATGAATAAGGTGAGCGTTATAATATTGGCAACAGTTGCATGGCACTCACATTTCAGAATGCAATGAAAGGTAAAGCGTGACACGAATACCTTATTTTCGTTGGTCCCAAATGTTGCATCGCAGGATACCACACGGTTGTGTCCCAGGTCGATCATTTTCTGTTTTTGCCACTCCGTTTGTATTCCAATTACGAACTTCAAATCACCCGCCACTGGCGCTGTCTCTTCATGGTAGAAGAAGACGCTTTCAGGATTGCTATCGACCCACATACGTACACTTTGTGCATCATCTGGATGTTTTTTGTAACTCTCAATCGCAAGCTTGTGGCAATGTTTCTCACGTCGTACTCGAACAAGAAACAATCGCGACTCCACTCCATGCCTGGCTGAGATGCACAAGCTTCCTGGAGTTGTTGAGTGTGTTGTGTCATAATCATAGCTGGAGATAGGCCACTGCGAAGACTATCGACGATCCACTGTTTCATATCTTGGTTGAGACGAGGGGCATGCACGAATCGCGAGAAATGGGAAGAGGGGTCAGCTGAACCATGACATGGCTTTCCTTTTGCATCCACATGCTTTCTGGAAGTATGTGATGATTGCCAACTCTGAATCTAGAAAACACTGGCCAACTTTGAAGCTACACGTACACCCACGTTTGTATGACTCTCCGAAATCCGCTGCCTTACGTCTGATTCGCTTGACTGCTGTTTGATTATCGGAGGCTGCTATCGGTTTTTTTTCTTCTTCAATCGGCGGGTCCGTGCGTCTATCTATCGGGCCGTAGCAGCAGTGGTACCTGCAAAAAAAGCATATAAAGCGAGGAGGGTTATCGCCATATACGACTTTGCTAGACTAGCAGAAAGAAGTGGGGCTGGGAATGTTATACAACCCTCATAAGTGACTTATTTATGCCACTGACGATAACTGTTCGCACGCGGTGTTGTCAAATCTGGCAACTCACGGTACCTTCGATCTTGAACATAAAATTGGGTCTTCCCATCCACTCTACTCCTTTCTCCCTCCAGAAAGTCAGGAATGCGAGACCATGGAACGACAGCTACTTCGATGGATATCCGTTTCCCTTTTCCCTGGGAAACCTGGCGTATCCAACGGAGGTTTGTGTGATTGAAAAGCCCGTCTATGGGCAGCTGTAGGATGCATTTCAAATGAGATACCAAATGCTGCAAATGACAGAGTTCTCCCGCCTCATCTTTCAAACCATTTGATTCCAATGCTGCTTTGCGTTCCTCGTCTAGCACCTTCGCGGCAGCACATGCCATTAGCAGCAACAGTACCACTAGTACAGTACAAATCGCATAACACACGCAGCGGAGCCCTCGGGACTGCACGTCGTCTACGCACCTGGTGAAAATGACGAGCGATGATGGAGTTACACGTGGGTTTTGATGTCACCGAATCGTGTAACCCAGGTTTGAATTCAAAATATCTGACACCTCTTGGAGCCCGCCAATTTTTGCCGGGCACTAAGGGGCTACACGAACAGGGGTGACATGCGTTGGGGATAAAGGATCCGGGGTGACACGAGCTATGAGTGACACAATCGGGGGTTACACGGGGGGGATTGATACAGTATCGGGGTTACATGGTGGGGTTACAATGTGAGAGTTGCACAATGAGGGTTACATGAGGCGGAGCTAAAGCGCTGACGTGCAGAGGGTTACAGGGATATTGGGTTACGAGGAACTGGAGTTACACGGAGAGGGGTATATGGGATAACATGATACAAGCTTACATTGGGGTTCACGATGCAGGATAACATGGAGTGAGGGTTACACCTCGCGGAGTAACAGAGGGTTACATGGGTTACAAAGGGTTACAGAGGGTCATGGGGTTACATGGGTTACAGAGGGTGACATAGGGTTACATGGGAGGGTTACATGGAGTGAGGGTTACACTCAGCGGTGTTACAGAGGGATAAACGGGTTACGGAGGGTTACACCTGGTGAGGGTTACAGAGAGTCACAGAGGGTCACATAGGGTTACATGGAGTGAGGTTACACAGGGATGAGGGTGACACTCTACTGTGTTACTGAGGGTTACTGAGGGTTACATGGTGGTGAAGGTTACACCTGGTGAGGGTTATAGAGGGTCACAGATGGTTACATGGGTTATAAAGGGTCAGAGAGGGTTACATGGAGTGAGGGTTACATGGGGTTACATGGGTTACACAGGGTCACAGAGGGTTACACGAGTTACGCATGGTCACAGAGGATTACATGGGTTACAAGGAGTGAGGGATGCATAGGGATGGGGGTGACACTCTGCGGTGTTACAGAGGGTTACATGGTGGTAAGGGTTACACCTAGTGAGGGATATAGAGGGTCACAGATGGTTACATGGGTTATAGAGAGTTACAGAGGGTCAGAGAGGGTTACATGGAGTGAGGATTACATAGGGGTGAGGGTGACACTCTGCGGTGTTACAGAGGGTTACAAAGGGTCACAGAGGGTTACATGGGTTACAGAGGGTTACATAAGGGGTGAGGACGACACTCTACGGTGTTACAGAGGGTTACATAGGTTACAGAGCCACAGAGGGTTTGTGAGGGTTACATGGAGTGAGGGTTACATGGTGGCGAGGGTGACACTCTGCGGTGTTACAGAGGGTTACATGGAGGTAAGGGTTACACCTGGTGAGGGATATAGAGGGTCACAGAGGGTTACATGGAGTGAGGGTTACATGGTGGTGAGGGTTACAGAGGGTCAGAGAGGGTTACATGGAATGAGGGTTACATACGGGTGAGGGTGACACTCTGCGGTGTTACAGAGGGTTACATGGTGGTGAGGGTTACAAAGGGTCACAGAGGATTACATGGGTTACAGAGGGTTACATGGAGTGAGGGTTACATAAGGGGTGAGGGCGACACTCTGCGGTGTTACAGAGGGTTACAGAGGGTTACATGGGTTGCAAAGTGTTACAGAGGGTTACATGTAGTGAGGGTTACATAGGGGTGGGGGTGACACTCTGCGGTGTTATAGAGGGTTACATGGGTTACAGAGGGTTACATGTAGTGAGGGTTACATAGGGGTGGGGGTGACACTCTGCGGTGTTATAGAGGGTTACATGGGTTACAGAGGGTTACATGGTGGTGAGGGTTACAGAGGGTCATGGGTTATATGGGTTACAGAGGGTTACATGGTAATGTGGGTTACACTCGGCGGAGTTACAGAGGGTTACATGGGGGTGATGGTTGAACCCGGGGCGGGGGTTACAGGGAACTGGCGGACTGCTGGAAGCGGCGGACTGGTGTCGCAGAACGACGACGCAGGGGGCGACGACGCGCCTGGGGCGACGACGCCGATGGGATGAGGGCGGGGGTGGGGAGGGATTGACCGAGCCCAGCCGGCTGCCTTTCGATGTCTGCCGGAGGCGAAGAACCGGCGGTACGGGTGTCAGGGATGGACTGTCCTGACGCGCTTGCATTAAGTTCTTACATTATTCCTATTATCTTCCACTTGGATACATAGGAGATTGCACGTGGGCTTAGATGACAGTAGACACTTGGGCCTCTACATGGGAGATGCACTTGATACATGAATAGGAGATTGTACCTGGGCTTAGATGGGCCTCGACATAGGAAATTGCACTTGGTCTTAGATTTCAATTCTTCGTACATGGGCTAATGACATCTGCTACACTAGAGGTCACACTTAGGCCTCCACATAGGAGACGTAGGGATGCATAGGAAATCGCACTTGGTCTTAAATTTCAATTCTTCACACATGGGCCAAAGGCACAAGCTACCCTAGAGGTCGCGCTTGGGCCTCCACATTGGACTTGGACTTAGATGACATTGGACACTTGGGCCAACGGCACAAGCTACCCAATATGATAAAACTGGATGTAGTGGACTTCACTCAGGGAATTGAGAACACTACACCGGTTTCTTTCTGGCATGTCTTGCCAACCTTCTCCCGAGAGTGACATGGAGCTGAAGGGCCAGTCGGGGTGACACCTGGATACATGGGAGGGAGTGTAAACTCCACTTGGGTTTACCTAAACTGGGTTACACGGTGGGGAGTGTAACTCCACTCAGGGTTACATGGAAGGAAGTGTAACTCCCCACCGTGTAACTCACACTTGGCCTGAAAATCCCTATTGGTCACTCCAATCCTCTCCTTTTTTGGACCTTTAAAACTTCCCCCAACCGATGTTGAGTACTCTCATTGATATACTTGGTCTATTATTCACATTTCTATTCATTTGAAGATGATGCAGGTTCCAAGTTTACTATTTTTTGCAGAGCCCACCAAAGTAAGGTGGAGGCATGGTTACAATGTAGCCCTGAGCCATGACCAGGAATACCTTCGACACTGGGTAGATGCCACGCTGGCAGCCCAACGGTCCTTTTATGAACGCGCAGGTTGCCTTGCAACGGCCATGTCGCCCCCGTTCCCGCTCTGCTCTTCGCACTAGGTGTTGATGATTTTGCGGGAGCATTAAAGTGCGGTGTAGGTGTGGTGCACCACGGGACTTTCTTGTATTTTGTTTGGAAGCTGATTTGGTTTCTTTCATTCCCCTTTCTCTTCTTCTCTCCAATTTCTGCAGTTTTCCGAGCATTAAATCTGTGGTTCTAAGGTGCATTACGTAAGAAGAATGCGCTCGGAGATTCCGTTGGAAGGGTTGAAATGTCAGTCGCTCCATCTTCACAAATTCTGTCTTTCAAAGCTTTGCAATGTCAGATATGCTGTCTCTTGTCAGAAATAGTAGGAATGATACATTTCAAAGGTTTTTGAGGAATTTTCTCTTTTGCTTTGCCTCTGGACACAGCTGTCTCCCTATCTCTCGTTTTCCGCTGTGGCAATCAGACGTCAGTGCTACATCTACTCCTTGGGATCGTCGATGATGTGCAGAGACTGCGATTTTAATCACAACAGTTTTTCTAGTGTTGTGTCTGAATGGTGTTGGAGTGTCAAGGTTATAGCCCTTGCACGACACTTTGAGAACATAAAGGGACGGGTAGCTCAGTGGTAGAGCACCCCACTGGACTGGGGGAAGTTCTAGGTTCAATCCCTAGCCCCAGCACACGCCAGTGGCTTTACAACAGACCAGGTAAATTCAGGCATGTAGCCGGGTACCATTCAAAAGCTCTTACCAGCTGATCTCTCCTTTGCAAGAAGCGATGCTTACTACTCCAGTTATTTGTTGTTGATGCATCACTCCCATTCCCTGGGGGAAGTTCTAGGTTCAATCCCTAGCCCCACCACACGCCAGTGGCTTTACAACAGACCAGGTAAATTCAGGCATGTTTGCCGGTTACCATTCAAAAGCTTCTTACCAGCTGATCTCTCCTTTGCAAGAAGCGATGCTTACAACTCCAGTTATTTGTTTTTGATGCATCACTCCCATTCCCTGGGCTTCCCTCCTCCCCTGACCTGAAGAAGTAGAGGTTAGATAGAGGATTCTTCAATACTTTTCCAGCAACTAGTCACAGCGCGTCCTCCTCCCCTGACCTGAAGAAGTAGAGGTTAGATAGATGATTCTTCAATACTTTTCCAGCAACTAGTCACAACGCGTCCTCTTCCCCTGACCTGAAGAAGTAGAGGTTAGATAGATGATTCTTCAATACTTTTCCAGCAACTAGTCACAGCGCGTCCGTTGCCCCATGCCCCTCAGGAATTACTCCGTCAAATAGAAAAGCAACACCGGAGGAGACTAGCCCTCTTTTTCCTCTCCCGTTCATCCGCACAACCGCAGCAGCAGTCTCGGACCTGTGCAGCTCTTGGAGTACTTATACAGCGAGCAACCTACAGGGGAGGGGAAGGAGGGGCGGGCAGGGGGCAGAGAGAAAACGTTTTAGAAAAAAGAGGGGCGGGCAGGCAGCCAGCTCCGCGTCGTAACCAGTGTTGGGCGGTTCTTGCATTTGTGAAGGAACCTTCGGTTCCGGTTCCAAAATTATTTCAAGAGACGGTTCCGGATCCGGTTCCGGTTTTTTTTTATTGAGCCGGTTCCGGTCCGGTTCCGGATCCAACTTTTAAACATGGGGGCGGTTCCGGTTACCGGTTAGTTGCTGATAAAAACCATCGGTTCCGGTTAGGTTCCGGTTCTATTTTAAAAATATATTTGTTTAATTTAATTAGATTTAAAATATTTTATCAGTCCGGTAGATTAAATAGCAGTGTATTCACATATTTGAACTAAAATCCAACGATTTTGTTAGTTTTCACTAACACAAAAAAACAAACAAAAATACTCTAGATAAACTGGTAGAAGAAAATGGGCAAAATTTTATGGGTTGAAAGTACTATTCAGCTACCTGGCAAGTATTGGCATCTTCAAACATTTTATTAATGAACTTAGCCAGGATATCATGGAGCTGGAGATTGAACCCAAGATCTCATGGCGCTGAAGCATTGAACATAGAATCTCATGGCCTTCAAGCATTGAACCCAGGATCTCAGGAGCTTAAGAGCATTAAATAAGTTTTTCCCTGGGCCCACCAGCCCCACCAAGGGGTCAAGAACCAGGAACCGGAACCGCTTTGGAGCTGGAACCGCCGGTTCCCACACATGTGGTCGTAGCTGGAACCGCCGGTTCCGGTTCCCACACAATCCCCAATGAGCGGTTCCGGTTCCGGTTCTGCACAGGCGGGTCCGGTTCCGGTCCGGTTCCACATAACCGGAACCGGCGGTTACCCGGGGCCCAGGCAGGTAACCGCCCAACACTGGTCGTAACCTACACGCCATTCTCCTAAGGTGACGATTTCGGGGGCCCCATGAGGGGACAACGTGACGTATTCCATTACGTGCTAGACTTTTGGAATTACCTGGCGGATAATTCAAGGTAAGTAAGGGTAGGTAAGCAAACCTTCATTTACCGGACACACCTATGCATTCGTCTGTGCTACAAGACAACAGTCCAGCTTTTGGTCCGTCATGTACTGGACCTGAAAAGCTGGCGACAAGGGGATTTTCACGTGGCCAAAAGCATGGCGGCAGTATTATTAGTGAAGCTGTACGCGTTGTAGGTTGTCAGTCATCATCTTATACTAATTTTATCAAAGAGCATCTACGCATGCACCAAAGCCATACCTGCAAACAAGAGAAGAACCAAAAAAGAAGAGACTGGGTGACAAGTTCGTTCTATCCCCTTCAATGAAAAAAGAGTAGTCCGAGACGGACTTGAAGAGAACCCAGCACGTCTGGTATCGTGAAGACACCCAGCACGTCTAAGACACCCAGCACGTCTAAGATACCCAGCACCTCTGGTCGATTGCCGTGATCCGTGATACCTGCACTGAGTGTCCCACATAGTGGACAATACAAGGATGGGATAGTAGGAGGATGGCGTACCTACAGGTTGGCTTTGCGCGAGGCTTTGCGATGATGAGCAAGTAGGACTCCACAAGTGTTGATCGGGTTTTTGTTTTTCAGGAGCACACAGAATTTTAGAGTATTTGCCATTACTGTCGTGCAAAACTACCCCCACATCTTCCGTGTCAGCAGGATAGCCGAAAGAGTGAACTCCACGAGAGAGGGCTGGGCGCTATCTCCTCAAAGTCGCTCGTACGCAATGGTAGAGAATGCTGGTGAGTTTGTGAGGATGGTATTAGGGAGAGAGAAAAGAGGAGTGCGTGTGTATGGGATGTTGGATACCAGCTTGACATCTTGAGAGTTGCTTCTTCTGTTAAAGAGTTCGTGCTTTTTGAGAGATTAAATCCTGGAGGGGCAGATGGCCCCAAACATTTGCTGGGAGTAACGTGCATATCTCTCTAGCTAGAGTTACATCATTTTGACATTGGTTTTGGTGTTGTTGGGGTCGACTAAGGATCGGCTTCCTCAATTGCATAGGACAGCCTTATTTCCTGCGAAGCCTGGAAGTGGAATCTTCGATCTATAGCTGTCCATCAGTGAGGGATGCACTCTGGTTTACAAGTCTGAATAGCTTCGAAAACAGGTATTTCTTTCTCGATAACAATGTCTGGCAAAGATGTAGATAGTGGGCTTGCAATGGTTGGTTCATCTGTTTCTAATAGCTGCAAATTCCGTTTACAAGAGATGCATATGAACCTTCGAGGCTATTAGAAACAGATGATGAGGACCATACTGCAGTGCACAAGGCAAGGCCGAGGCTTCGCTGAAGCCTAATTTTCCATCCAAGAGTCTGGATTACAAGTACATGAACTAACGTTTAGAGCACATCCTCCTTTCTTGATAACAATGCGGTGGAGTTAGTGGCCTTGCAATGGCTAGCAAATTTGAAGAGGCATCTCCAAGCACGGCGTGGTTTAAGGCTATTGAAAACGGAAAGTGTGATGAGGTGATGCGGCTTTTGGAGGGTGAAGCTAGGTTGCTACGACAAACAGGTTCTAAGAATCGTACTGCATTACACAAGGCAGTCATCGAATGCTGCGCAGAGCTAGTGAGGCTAGTGCTACGACTGGTTCATACATCACCGTCCAATAATGCGGGTGATTTGTCTCTCGGGGATCTACTTGAAGCAGTCGATGGTTCATGTGGTCAGACAGCGCTGGCGATCGCAATAGTCATTGGAAATACAAAAATCGTCAACACCCTGAACAATGCCGCCCGGAGTTCACCCGAACCCAATGAAGATAGCGACTTAGAACGTAGGCAGCAACTACGGGAATTAATTGTGCAGGAGCTACAAGAGGAAAAGTTCCAGGCTCACACAGAATTGTTGAACCGTTTAAGATCCCCAACCGACGAAAATACTGGGGAAGAGTATGTCTTTCATCGCGCATGTGCCTTTGATGCGATTGAATCTCAAGAAATTAGCGACATATTGCGGAGCATATTACAGAGTATAGTTGACAGGGCAAAGGAGAGAGAGCCAGAACTAGTACACTTTATTTACGAGCTGAAAGATCGCCGAGGCATGACTCCGTTGCACGCTGCAGTTGCCAGTGACATAGAAAGCAACCTGACTCTTCTTCTCGGGATAATTCCTGAAGAAGATGAGTACAACAATTGTGTGAATGCCCTTGATGGCGCAGGACGAACACCGTTGCATCGAGCTGCTGCACAGTCTGGAGACGAGTCCAACATTGTTCCGATGCTCGTGGCTGATGGAAGGACAGATTTGAACGCAGTCTTTTCTCCGTCTGCAGATAAGGAGGATTATCCAGCAGATTACAAAAGGGCTCATCGCAGCCCCAGAACGGCCCTGCACTTGGCTGTGGTCCACAACAAGCTCAGATGTGTGGAAGCTCTTCTGGGAGCCGACAATTCTCGAATAGACTTGAACCGCACGTCTGCTCGATTTGTAAAGTTTCATGAAAGTGGCCCCGACCAGATCATGTACTGGACACCTCTGCAGATTGCTGCATTCATGGGACACCTGTCCGTGCTCCAAATGCTGGTCGAGGTACTAGTCTATCAAACCTTCCTTTTTTGTCTCCCTTCTTAAGTGTACGCATTTCACATAAGCTATTCACAAATGTCAGTAGTTTCTGATTCTCTTTTGAGCCCTATACATACTAGTAAGATAGTGGGCACAATGATAGAGCCACATTCAATAAAAATAAAAAAATAAAAAATAAAAAGATTTGCATCTGACCTCGCTATGTACTTTTTGTCAGAATGACAAAGCTTACGATCACGGACGATATCGCAACAAATCGAGGTCCCCTAGAATTTGGGACAAAAGTAGCGTGTTGCACATTGTTGTATGGACTGGAAATGCAGAGGCTCTAAGGTTGATCTTGGAGAGCAGACAATTTAATCCATTCGTTACAGATGTGACATTTGGGAAAACTGCCCTACATTGGGGAACAGATGAACGGGTGTGTTATCACGGCGATGTACAACATTATGGAGACTTGATTGACTATGAGAGTTTACGACTCACATGGGAAAGAAGTTCTTTAAGTAGACAATTGAAAGATGTCAGTTGGAAGGGATGCATAATCTTATTGCTACAAACTGCTGATATCGACCTATGGCCCAAAGATAAACAAGGACTTGATCCTTATCCTGGTCCTTTGGCATCTAAAGAAGTACGCACATGGTGGTATGAATATGAAGCTACCCTCATTCGGGCCACAAAGAAAAACCTCACTATTGCAGCGAATGCCATGGCAGTTACAGCAGCATTAGTTGCAACTGCGTCTTTTTTGGGACCACTACAACCTCCTCTTGGCATTGAGAGCAATGCATCACTATATTATGAAGTTCTTGCAGTGAGAATCTTTATAGTAAGTGATAGCTTGTCATTTTATTTGGCGGTTGCATCCATCACGTTGTCTATCATCCCATCACTTCCTTTGTCACAAGAGCCGCCGCGAAGGGAGTTGCGACGACACCGGATTACGGTAATTGTGGCACTATGTTTACTCTTAGTATCTATTGTATGTGTCCTAGTTGCTTTTGCGGCTGCCACCATTGCAATATCACCGACCTGGAGTCCTAGAATGTTGACATTGAGCACAACTATTATGGGTGGAGCTCCTTGTGTGGCGGTTGTGATGGTGTACTTGTTCAAGTCGTTGAGACTTATGCTCCATAGATATGAGTTTGTTAAAGACCTATACGAGAAGTATGCCCAAGTTTAGTGACATTTGATCAATCGAGTAATTAGTTATCTATAATTTGGCAACGTGGTTCTGGATGTTGTATTTTCCTCATTCTAAGGGCTGCTGTTTTGTTGGTATATATATATATATACTTTCATACCTATGGAATAGTGGAGGCCTGACACCACGGGACCATCTCGTGACCATCAGTTCCCAGGGCTTGTCAAATCCTCCCCAACCATATAACCACATCTCATCTTTGTAACCCTAGATTGTGTTACCCCTTTGACCCTAAAATCATGTCACCCCTAAATTGGCACCCCGTGCCAACCCCGGATCACGTAACCCCTAAAGCATAACCCTGAACCATGTAACCTCATTGTGTGATCCTATGCAACTTTATATGGTGACACCCGGAGTTCATATCACCCTATGTAACCTCGGATCTATAACCACATCTAGTGTCACCCTCTATCTCTATCACCCCAATGACATACCATATAGGGCTCATAGGGTAATCTAATTGAGGATACACGATGGGGGTTATATGGGTCAGGGTTACACTTGAGGGGTTACATGATCCTGGATTATAGTGGGTGACACAGTCTTAGGATTACAAAGGGTCATATGACATGGGGTTATACAATCGATGTTATAGCGGACGACACAATTTTAGGGTTACAAAATGGTGACATGACATGGGATTACATTACACAGGGTGACACGAGACTTGGGGTGACATGATTTTGGATAACATAAGGTGACACAAGATGTGGTTATACGGTTTGGGTTACACACAACTTGGGGATGGATGTCACCATAGGACCTAGCCGCTGAGATGTGGGGGTGGGGAGAATTTGACCGAGCCTTGTTTGCTGTTGCGAATTGATGTCTGCCTGGGGCGGGAAAACCGGGCAGTCCAGGGTATTAGGCCCAAGCCGCTCGCATTAAGCTCTTACCTTATCAATATATGAAGCAAGGTACCGTACTTACCTAGTTTATTAGGCACTTCCGCACCTAATAATTAAATAAAAATAGAATATTATTAGGCAGATTCGTTTTTATTATTTAGGCAGCTTACCAAACATTAGGCATGTATTACAGTCGACCCTGGATAATAATGAACAATTGTTTTTTACCTCTCTCAAAAACTATTGTTGAGGTAATTCTCACAATTTTCACAATTTTCAAGCAATTAGGCACTTATCAGGAAAATTTTCCAAGTTTTAGGCGCATTTTCCAAAAATGTTCTAAACTTAATTGGGCACTTGATTTTGAATTAATTATTGCCTAATAAGCTAGGTAAGTACGGTAGTTTGTTTGTTTTGTTTGTCTTGTAGCATTGAGATCTCCCAACCGTCCGTAGCCCCGGTGCTTGGTACAGTTGGAAAGCCCTTGATGAGGAGGGGTGATGAGGCTTGGTCTCATGATTTTTGGACTTGCGGTGTGGGAGATGTGAGTACTGTGTGGGCTTTCGTGGGACAATGATTGGAGCCTCGACAAAGATATATCAATAATGATTGGATATATTATTACTCAATAAATTCATGGAAAAAAAGAAATTGGGCCTTGACATGGGAGACGTACTTGGATACATAAGAGATTGCACGTGGGCTTAGATGACAGTAGACATTTGGGCCTCTACATGGGAGATGCACTTGGAGGAGATTGTATCTGGGCTTAGATGGGCCTAGACATAGGAAATTGCACTTGGTCTTAGATTTCAATTCTTCATACATGGGCCAATGACATCTGCTACACTAGAGGTCACACTTGGGCCTCCACATAGGAGACGCAGGGATGCATAGGAAATCGCACTCGGTCTTAAATTTCAATTCTTCACACATGGGCCAAAGGCACAAGCTACCCTAGAGGTCGTGCTTGGGCCTCCACATTGGACTTGGACTTAGATGACATTGGACACTTGGGCCTACGGCACAAGCTACCCAATATGATAAAACTGGATGTAGTGGACCTCACTCAGGGAATTGAGAACACTACACCGGTTTCCTTCTGGCATGTCTTGCCAACCTTCTCCCGAGAGTGACATGGAGCTGAAGGGCCAGTCGGGGTGACACCTGGATACATGGGAGGGAGTGTAAACTCCACTTGGGTTTACCTAAACTGGGTTACACGGTGGGGAGTGTAACTCCACTCAGGGTTACATGGAAGGAAGTGTAACTCCCCACCGTGTAACTCACACTTGGCCTGAAAATCCCTATTGGTCACTCCAATCCTCTCCTTTTTTGGACCTTTAAAACTTCCCCCAACCGATGTTGAGTACTCTCATTGATATACTTGGTCTATTATTCACATTTCTATTCATTTGAAGATGATGCAGGTTCCAAGTTTACTATTTTTTGCAGAGCCCACCAAAGTAAGGTGGAGGCATGGTTACAATGTAGCCCTGAGCCATGACCAGGAATACCTTCGACACTGGGTAGATGCCACGCTGGCAGCCCAACGGTCCTTTTATGAACGCGCAGGTTGCCTTGCAACGGCCATGTCGCCCCGTTCCCCGCTCTGCTCTTCGCACTAGGTGTTGATGATTTTGCGGGAGCATTAAAGTGCGGTGTAGGTGTGGTGCACCACGGGACTTTCTTGTATTTTGTTTGGAAGCGGATTTGGTTTCTTTAGATTGTCATTCCCCTTTCTCTTCTTCCCTATCTCTCGTTTTCCGCTGTGGCAATCAGACGTCAGTGCTACATCTACTCCTTGGGATCGTCGATGATGTGCAGAGACTGCGATTTTAATCACAGCAGTTTCTAGTGTTGTGTCTGAATGGTGTCGCGATGCCATAGAATGTACATAGAATGTATTCTAATGTGCCATAGAATGCCATACAATTGCACCTTCTCCCTTCCCGTCTCTCTTCAAAAAACCTAAATCTGATATGAGAAGATCTTTTCTGATGAAGCTTCATCATACAGCAGCATAATGCAGTCCAGTCGCAACAGAATTGAGGAAAGTTTTGGATTAGAACCTCCGTTTCTGCTCACTTAACGTGAATCTGACAGACAGAAAGCATGTTTGGCACTTCCAATCTTGGTTTCATTCGTGGAGGTTCTTTGGGACAGAGAGCAGCTGTCATGGAGCCACCAACTGACGGTTTGTCAAGCAGGGGAAAGAATGTACAAGCGCAGCTAAGGGACCAAAAACCGTCACTCCACAACTTGGCATGCAGAAGAGAAAGGTACAACGCACAAGAAATAATTCCCTTCAGATATTCTTCTGCTGGCTACAGCTTTGAAAGATTCCCACTAGAAAAAAAGAAGCAGTGGGCTCACAACAAGGATGATGGAGGAGCGAGGAGATTGGGGACGGATTATTCATACCTCCATTGGCAAGCAGAGGATTGCCAAAACGTAAATCCCCCTTCGATACACTTCGAAGTCTATGGTGAAAGAAATGGAGCTATAAGCAAGCCACGCCCGACGGAGAGAGCATCCTCCCGCGGTACTCAAAGAGGCGGCAAGAGCAGAGTTTGGGCGGCATGGAAAGAGCTGCAATCCTGGGGCCATCTGAAGCTGGGGAGTACCGCAGCTGTTGGCACTCCAGTTCATGATGAGGAAGATAGAGACTTCGTAAAGGAAATTACACCGGTGTCTCTGACGATCCGATTTGACAACATCAGAAAGGTAGAACCACTAGCATGTGAGATTGTAACTGCCTCTATTTTTGCTGGACCTTCATGCCAAGTCATGCGTATGTTTGCCTTGTCGATTTTATCTCTCTCTCTTTCTTTGTCTACGGGAAAAATTCCATTCGCGGTTATTTCCCTGCTGCCTACACAAAGTACACTTCGTCTCTGCGTTTGACCATCTGTCCTGTGTCATGGACGAAGTTAGGGGCTAAAAGGTCGACCTGGATACACTTCCCTCCCTGGAAGTCAATAAACTATATAATGTGTCATTGGTATGCAGGTGAATGAGAACCAAGAGAGTCTGCGCAAAGGTTCAAGATCACAAGAAGAGCAGACCGTCAAGAAGTGGGACGCTGATGCTCTTCTAGCGTCTTCCAACAGAGGGTTTTCAGAAGTCAGTAATGATAAAAATATGTGTAAAAGGCAGACTGCAATATCTGCCATCGCACAGGCACTCACCCCCTCTCTTCATTCCAACAGAGAGGGCCAAGGAGAGCTTGCTCTCCGCATGGCAGAATTCCTTTCGGCATTGAAGTCATCTGTCAAGACGAATGAAGTTGATTGCTGTGAGCGAAAAGTTGCGGCAAGCCTGGCGTCAATGACCAGGGGTACTGAGCTGGCAGAGATCGATTCCAAGCTCATTAACATATGGCTGGATGCAGTGGAGGAACAGCTCCGTGCAGTGCCCACGGAAGCTGATGTGCGTCATTTAGAGGTACCCGTTCTCTTCATCTACCGGAGAACAAATTGGGTGTGCTACGTGATGAAGTTGTGGAGTTCTTTGTCTGCACTCGCGAAGTAGATTCGTCGTTCATGTAGAACTTTTTTCTTGCGTTGGTTCAATGTTGGCCCTTCGTGGTTCGAAGTTGATGCAGACTACTACTGATCCGATGGGATAATATCTAGGTCCGTGGGATTTCTCAATGGAGATTAGTCGGTTGGAGAAGGTCAGAAAACAAGACAGATTCCTAGGCACAAAATGCCAATTGTCATAAACGTTACAAAGCAGTAATGTGAAGGAAACTTGTACTGCTAATGAAGTGACTGTCGGTTTTGGTTTCCTGAGAGGATTCAAGGGCCTTAGAGAATTCAGGAGTTCGGTTGTGGCAATAACACAGGACGCCTTTGCGATTGTCCATCTTTGCAGGCTTTGCTCGATGACCTGGAGTGGAATCCTGGAAAGGGGAGAACCCCATGCACGTCCACCTCATGTCATCAAAAATCTCAACGCTGCTGTTGTCGAGGGCCTCAGGAAATTAACCTTCCCAGTTATACCATAGGTTCAAAGGAGAGTGAGCTTGATCAGATAGCTCATACCACTACTAATCTGGAAATCAATCTTGCTAACATGCCCACTGTGACAGACATTCAGAAGATGCGGTGTAGAGGTGATAAATCAGCACGGGAGATGACGTGCCATTGTAAGGATACCAGAGAAGCTGTCGACGAGCTTCACCTTGCAATTGGGAGCGGAGAAGTGGCTTGGTTCAAGAGTCTGGACATCAGCACCGCTCGCCTTGAGGCCATAGCCCATGTTGTACTCCCTTTGGAAGCCATATACATCAGTCCGCCTGCCACAACTTAACAGATGTCAACTCTCACGGACTCGAAGACTAAGAGCGAACACCAAGCCTTGTGATGACTGCTGGCTACCACAGAACTGGCTACTAGAATCTTGTGAGTAATCCAGTCACAAGTGAAATGAATACGAGGTCCAGTGAAGAAAAGAGGCAAAGCTTGTATTATTAGTCTGGAGTCTGGACCTCCTTGACTCATTACCATGTGGGAATTACGATTGCAAGAGACATGGTAATCTTCTCAATATGAATGAAAACAGCCCAACTTGGCTTGCTTGCAAGAAGTATTTGTTCTCCCAGCTAGTCTGACAAAATCTTCTCCTGGGCAATGGCATTATTTCTGGAAGGTCCAAATCAGGGGACATGTGAACTGGCCTCATTCCAAGATTTAGTTCCTAAACCTGGTGCTATACCAAACACTCTATTACACACTTTGACGTTTGGATGATGAGAAGAAAACATGTGGAAGAGAAGAAACAAACACTGCGGGGACATGTGAACTGGCCTCATTCCAAGATTTAGTTCCTAAACCTGGTGCTATATCAAACACTCTATTACACACTTTGACGTTTGGATGATGAGAAGAAAACATGTGGAAGAGAAGAAACAAACACTGCCATATGAGCAACTGCACAGTTGTGGAATGGAGAGGCACAAGTGACATGTGAACTGGCCTCATTCCAAGATTTAGTTCCTAAACCTGGTGCTATATCAAACACTCTATTACACACTTTGACGTCTGGATGATGAGAAGAAAACATGTGGAAGAGAAGAAACAAACACTGCCATATGAGCAACTGCACAGTTGTGGAATAGAGAGGCACGAGTCCAACATACCGCAAACTAAACTTGCACGAGGAATCGCATTATTCGAAAGACTGAACCTGATTACTAATCCATGTTACCTGTGTCCAGATGGATGCATGGACTGTTTGGGGGATACACGGCCAGCAGAGGTAATCCTTCAAGCACCCCCATGCAAACTAAGGTGCCTGGGTCACTTCAGCTGCAGTCGAAGACTAGTGGACAGGTTAGAAGAATATCCGTGGAGAGTGGCGGACAGCGAAATCTCTTCTCACTAACTCATCATCCTCAAATTTTAGTCGAATTCACAAAATACCTACTTTTCACATTGTAATATTAACAAAACTGGTCTTCACTGTTGTACAAATGGTCTTATGCTTTCATGCCAACTGATGTGTGCGTGGAAGAGGGCCAACAAAAGCATGAGACAGTTCTAGGGGCCATCAATCTGGCTCCAAAACTAATGAGTGCTCCTTCAATCCCCTGTTGTGGACTACGCTTGCATATAGGACTATGATAGCACTCCTGCACATCTGTGAACATCACACAGCATTCTGCAAACCTAGTCAGTAACATCTATGATGCTCCACGTTGCCTCCTTGTTTTGAAGGAGGTCATGTAGAATGAGCGTTCACCATCTCCCGGTACACCATGTCTATGAAGTGGTCATTCTGCAGACACCATCCCCAAATCCCTGGTTACAGTCCAGTCTGAATGCTGCTGTGATCTGCTGTGATCTAGTCCTTTTCCCTCCTCTTCTGTCACAAGCTCTGATCTCTGTCTCGACTACTTGCTGCACCTCTCCCTCTTTCTCACTCTTTGCAGGGTGTAAAAAGTGCCCTCGTGTCTTCCTCTCTCATTTTCTTCCCAGCTCACCTTTTCAAAACAATGAAATCTTGTCCGACAGTTACACTACAACTGATGGACTCCTCAAAGCAGCCACAGCCCAGGATCTCACTACAACTCTACCCACGAAGGCATCAATCTGTAACTGAAAAAAACAGGGCAACAGCAATGTCCTGTGGGCATCAGGGCCTTACTCCAATGTTAACGGTGATTACAACAAGGAAGCGTAACCTGGAACAGATAGAAGCAGCAGAAAGGAAGAGTAACCTGGAACAGCCGGAAGAGTGCATCACGGACACCGTCCCTTGTGATGGGCCCAGTATGTGACGAGGATGACGAGGGTGCAAGCGAAGGAGGGGGAGCTGGAGGAGGAAACGGTTGAAGCAAAGGAGCACCATGAGAGGGTTGCAACGTCGGCGTTGAAGGGGTCAATGAGGTAGCGGTGGAGGCTGAAGAAAGAGGAGGGGGAACAAAAAAGGAGTGCTTTACATGAGTTGTGCGAATTGTGGTGCCAATATCAGGAGGGTCGAGCGAGAGAGGTGCCAAGGAAGTGAGTGGAAGGGGTATAGACGTGGGAGAGATGATAGAGGGGAGTGGGAGAGGGGTAAGAGTTGGAGAGGATGCAGGACGAGAGGACAATGAGTGCGTGACACCTAATGGCCGTGAGGCTGTTGATGGTGGTAATTCGATGGTGTTCACATGAACTGCATTCTGCTTCCACACAAAAACAGTATACAAATCATTTCTTAACTGTAGCAACCATCATCAAACTAACTTGTGCTTGTAGAGAAAATCTCCAGAGAGACGAGAAGGGGGAAGGGGGGACTGTACCTCCAAGACTCTGCTTAACCTCACCTTGAAGCCATCACCCAGAACTCCAGTTTGTAACACTCATCACTGCAGGAAGATAAAAGCAAAAGCAGAGATGGAGACTTCGTCAAAAAGTGACCTACAGTGAAAAAGCGTTCGAGGGGCTCATCAGAGACCTCCGGCAAAGGCGAGGAAACTGCTACAGCTGGCTCCAGTGGACCCTCCACAATAGCTGCAGTTGGTACTGCCTCCAGCTCCTGGAACTCCGAGCTGCATCCATGAATGCACGACTCATCATGTGAGACTCCATTCTCGCATCTGAAGAAGAAACACGGTTATGTCTTAGATGCCCTTGTACAGAATATGTGCAGAGAAAGGGTCCCTCGATGGTCATAACCATATGGGAATTAGTCTCAAGACAATAGTTAAAATTTAATATTTGAAAATGTTGCCAAAGCTTGTAGTGAAGGCTTTTCTTGTTCAATTTCAATCCTATCCTACCAACTAAGAGAGGGTTACACACTGATCCATTGTTTTCAGATACAGAACTAGAATGAGTGTCAAAGGGATTTCTTGTGGCTGTCAGTACCTCTCCAACAATGATGGTCATCTACCTTAGTCTTTTCTCACTTGTTCTCGCTTCGCGCAAATTGTCAGGCGACACATACAGACCCTTTCAATCACACAAGCGGGAGCCAGCCTTACATCTGCCTCCTCTGCTCTCCCTCCAAATAGGGATCTATGACTGATAAGAGACTATGAAGCTTTTTGAACAGAGATGGATCTAGGGCATTCCTGTAGCCTGCATTCCTGTAAGCAAGTCTAGGGCCCACCCCCGAAAGGGGGAAGTAGCCGTGACGCGAAGTGGCTCTTAGTTACGCCGGCTCCGGCCGGAGTCTTCTATCTTCTCTCTCTCTTTAAGCAAGTCACCCAACTATTAAAACTGATGGCAAGCTAGATATACAGGAGCAATGTATCTGAGAGAGGTCAACCAGAACCAGGGAACAATGTCTACTCTTGTGAATTCTGGTCACAAAAGAAATAAAGCGGGACACAAACCTTAGACAGCACTTGCTAATGCATTGGTTTCATGAACAAACCCACAATGACCATTGGTCCTACTGATATGCATGGTTTCTGAGGATTCAAAATCCATGTACACACAGCTGTTCTTTTTAGCAGGAATAAAATCAGGAGAACAGGACAAAGATGCACAAGGGGAGAGACAGGAAGGTGGTTGACGTCCCAAACCTTGGGGAGAACAACTTAGGCTTTGGAAGAATCTTGCAAAAGGCAGTCAATATCCTGCAACACAGCAAAGTGAGCAGGTGTTAATCAGTATTCCACAACCTGTCCTTACAAGTATCGTAGAAACCTTGATCTCAATTGTCTGGGTCAATCTATGTAGGCCAGTTTCATGGTATAGGATTATGCCACACCCCGGGAAGAAATTGTAGAACTGCACCCAAAAAGCACCTTGCTTATTCTTACTGGAAAATAACCTGCCGGACAGACGTACAGGTCACAAGACTAGCACATTCTCCAGCTTCCATAGAGCATCGTCATAAACTTGAAAATCTTCATGATCAATGAGACCTCCTTGTCTAGCCCAGTCAGGTCATCAAACCAAGAGAGAATGTACTCATGAGACGTTGTTTGCCGTAGCCTTGTGGCCATAGACCCTGCCCCCAGTTTGGGTGGAACAAGGGGGAACAGACACTACCTTTGTAAGGGGCTCACTCCAGAAGTGGGATTTACCTTGATATGAACTGGCTTTCTAGATTTTCTCTAGAAGGCCCTTCACACAAGCATCAGTCTGCTGTGTGTGAGCTGCCCAGCAATTAGACCCCAACAGGGCCTTTCGAGATTTTGAAAGTTGATGAACAGAGGTGCAGGGACTAAGTTCTTGATGGTCCTGACAAGGGTCACTCTCTGATGAGAATACCGCAGACATTGTATCAGAAAATGGATCTTGCCTTTGGTAGCCCGCACATTGGGAATCGACAATCACCCTTTCCTCTCTGCATCTGTTTATTGTTCAAAGGTTCCCACCCTGAGTTTGAAATTCAGTCTAGTGCTGAAGGTAGATTGGCCTGTCAGACCATCCTTAAGAGCCTGACCCATGTCAAACTAGAAACGAGAGAGAGAGAGAGAATACACCTGGAGAAGAGTTTTGCCACATCTTCACATTCACGGGGGTTGTAGAACCAGATGCCATTCACTTCCTGTGCCGCATTGCGATAGAGCAAATAGGGCACCTGCACCTCATACTCAAAATCGTCTAGCAGATCCTCCACCAGGTTGTCTGCTCCCAGACCAACCATAAAACCCCTCTTAACAGCTGAATTCCTTCGAACCTCATTCATTATGGAGTCAGAATTAATTATATAGTCCTGTTCACATAGGAACCAATATGCCTTCAAGTGCCCTGTCTTCTTGCTGGCACTGTCCCCTTGTTTTACCTACATTTACCAATGAATACTTCCAGCAGATAGCCACATGGTCAGGGCACTGTGGCACCACTTAGGTGGCCTCTGGGTTAAGGTCAATGTTGGAGGTCACTCACTGGAGCCAGTTTTTTGCTACAAAAAGGGAGTGTCACCTACTAGCTACGTAGGTGGATGTTTGAGGAGGCCTGTAAAAAGACTCTGCCTAACAATAGAACGATCTGTGAGAATCTAATCACTTGAGGGTGTTTCAGGCACATGTCCAAGCCCTGTGTGCATAAGGGATTCCATACTCCCAGAAGGGTGGTCTAACTAACTTGACTCTCTTCTATGATTGGCAATTTACAGTAGTAAACTGACTTGATGGCTCTGAAACATAGAGCAAATCTACTCCTAATCAACACATTTTCCATTTCCTTCTGAGGCCACAAAAGTTTGTTTTCCAGACCAAGGAAAACAACACTTCTCACATTTCCAAACACACCTGTGCTCCGTCGATTCATCACAACAAACTGGAAGCGAGGCTGTGTCCGCCTGCAAAGAAGTAGTCCATGGATTCAAACAACAACTACAGGAGATCTATGACTGTCCTACAGAAGGAAGAAGCCAATCATGAAAGTTATTGCCATGAAGTCAAGAAAGTTTGTAGAAATGGATCTCTCACCGTTTAACAACAAAAAGTGAGCCCTCCACATCCTTGCGACTCTGCAATCACACTTTCAGTTTGATTCTGAAATTACAAAATCGCAAACATTATCTCCCTTTCAACTTTTGCAAAACCCCATAAAGCAACCCCTTCATTTTCTCTTTTTAAGTACTAACAAAGATCGAATGGAGGCAGACAAGCGTTCAGTTCACTCTGGTTGCTCTCATGTTCGTCAAGACACAAGCATGCATAGAAAAAATAAGCATGCAGTTGACATACTGCTTTCTCCATCAGACGAATGGCAGATGTGTGCCAATGTAGACATGTGTCCAAACTAGATAAGAGTTTTTCAGAGATCATATCAGTGAACCAGGGGGGGTACAATAAAACATTGTGCAAAGTGTGAAGAGAGAATATGCAAAATGTTGTCACCAAGCCAACCTACACCAATACCTATCTCTGTGGCCCACAATTGACCCGAATTACTAAAAGGATAGCCTCTCAACCCCTATCCTGATACAATGAATTACCTCCAATCTCTGCATTTCCTGCTTGCCTTTCAATTCTGTGAACATGCAAAGGCCAAGCCCTTATTTTTCGCTCATTAGTAAGTTCCCAGCTAAAACAACCATGAAAATCCAGCATCCCTCCAAAACCCTATCAAAGGGTTCCCAAAAATAGTCCAAGTTGTCATCCGTGACAGCATGTTGCAGCACTCTTACAGCTAGGATGTAGCATTCAAACCTAGCCCTCCAGTTCAATCGATATGTTACTCCCTCGTTCCTCCTACCACCCTCCTTTTCCTCCCTGGTTTATATCAAACCCAACCGCAATTGGCAGCCTTTTAACCCATATTTCAAGACGGAAGCTAGCAAACATGTTGAAGACAGTGGTAGCAGTCGAACACGGAGGAATTACAAAACACCAAATGCACTTGAAAGGCTCATGTTGAAGGGCCCTTCAACCCACATGGAACCGTGCTAACCTAACCCTGAAAGACCTCACAAAGCTACGGCAAACCTACCCACTGGCTGGCATCGACATTGAACTGATAGAATGTGACATGCGCAGCTGTAGTGAGAATGTCCTCCACATGCCGGTCCATCCTCTGCAGCACAGTCAAGTTGAGCTCCTTGGTACTACTCTGATCAAGCTGCGGCATGGGCTTCCCATTCTGCGCCATCGTCTCTCCCTCACTCCCTCCACATGCACTCCCAACAAGATGCTACCTGTCTTCACTTCCTGCTTCTATACCCAACCCACCAGGGCGAATCACCAAATGTCTCCCTCGCAGCCAAGGGCCCGCCACCAGACTCCTTCTCACACTTCCACCTGTGGGCCCCGCTGTGAAGAGGTCAACACAGCGGCCTGGCACGGCTGCTGTCAGAAGGTCTTGGCCTCGCCTGCTCTGCTCTGCTGGAAGTTTTTCTTAATTCAGAAGGGGAAGTAGCTCTTACTTCAATTGGAATCTTATGGCTCTCTACATCTTTTGTGCCCTTTTCTTTCTTTTTTCATTTTTCGAATAGCGGTGAGGCAACCTCGCCCTAGAGTAGTTGGGTTGAAACCAAAACTACATGAAAACAAAGAACATGTAAGTAGTCGAAGTTCCAATGGTGCAGCTTTGTGCATATAGAACCCAACCCCCGGAATGTTTGTTCGAAATAACTGTTAGTTATTTGGCTCAACTAGTCTTTAATCAATATAGCAAACAATAAGTTGCGTGCTAGGTTGCTATAAGTTGCGTCCTAACAATTCTAATGTAGCCCCAAGTGTACAATTTGCCACACACCAACAAACAAGATGAAGAAAAATATAGAGAATGACACAAGAGAGTGTGGCAAGGAGAGTACGGTAAAATCCAACCATCACTCTTTAAAAATATTTAAGTACACCGACGCACCATACAAAGCGACTCATCATGTATCATCAACATTTTCCCTATTGATGTTCACAATTTTTATGTACCTAACATCTTGTTTGGAAGGAAATATGGGATAAGGCAAAATCAGCCAAGATATCGGTCTTTCTTTGGAAAGTGTCTATTTGGCCTAGTATGATGGTGCATTTGCTCAACTTGGGTGCATGGGCCGGATGGAACAGAACAACAACAACGGCTAATATATCCCTAACGTCGTGGCATCTCTGGAAAATCAAACGCGCCCAAGTGTTTGATAAAATACTCCCTTCAATCAATCCTAGAATGACGGCCCAGCACCCTACATAGGCACTACAATTATTTCCTTAAACATGACAAATTTCTTCCACTATAATTAACAACAGTACCTCCCTAGGTGACCAAGAAAAAGGATGTCAATTGGTGCCATAAGAAAGATCATAATCAAAAAATCATGCGCATTTAAATTTAAAGGAAAATCCCTCCATTTTAGTAAAATGAAATGGGAGACAAATTGAAACCTTCATAGCCATAAGAATTGTCAACAACCAAAAAGGCAAAGCCATCTCAAGAAACCCACCATATATATAACATCCGGACACTAACAAAACCTGAGTATGAAAGACCCAAAACTAACAAACAAATGAAAGTCGACCCAAAACAAAAAAAAAACCATGGAGGGAAAGGACTCGGAAGGATGGAAGCAATGGAAATCAAACTGTCATGATAAAGGAGAGCTTCCTAAACCCAAGTTGCCACTCGCAGGGAGGAGGCTACATGCAGTTAATGTTTCAAGTTGGTACGATGCTCAAATATCGAGAGATTCATTGGTGGCGAATCAAACATATGTGTTTAATGCATATTTGGAGATGTTTGAGCTAGAGCCATTCGAATGAGTTGATTACAGCCACATGTATTTGCAAATTTCATGAAAACAAATCTCATGAATAATCAAGCTTTTGCTTTTGGATTTATGGCACGTGCTACAAACATAAAAAACTCACTCATTTTTAGCTGCAACAATGAGATCAAAGAACATGAGGGTGAAAAAGAATGGAGATAGATAGGGTTTGTTGAATAAAGACCAAGTTGCATCTCATATGTCATACATATCGCAAAAGCACTAAAGCCTTGATGACATTGAAATTCGAGCACGGGGAAACTGAATTTTTAGTTTCCTGATACCATAGTGGGATGGTCGGCTAGGCCTACCTACTAATTATTTTTGGGGCCATCTGGCAATTAGGCACTTTTGAGAAAAAAAAAAAAAAAAAATTAGGCATCTTGGATGTGTAATCTTTTCAAATTAGGCAACTAAAAATAATGATCACTAAATGAAAACACAAAAATATAAAAATACAGCCACTGCCATAGATGAAAATTGAAAATTGAGTCTATGGATGACGTTTTAAATGAAAACTCAGCCCCTGGAAATCGAAAATTGAGTCCATGGATTACGTTTTAAATGAAAGCTCAGCCGCTGCCATGGATGCAAATTGGAAACTGAGTCCATGGATGACATTTAAAATACATCTCATTTTAAATGGATGTCATTTTTAGATTTTTTTTCTAATTTACATTAAAGTTAAATTTATACCACATGCATTTCTAGAAATTAGTCACTCTTTTAAGATAATTTTTTAAATTAGGCAATCTTTTCAAAAATAATTTATTTTGATTAAACGTTTTTTTTTCGAATTAATTTTCTGCCTAACCGGCTATCCCAATACGGTAGTAGTTTAGTAGGAGGCAATGGAGTGAATATCACTTTAGTCTAGCTTCCTCTATTTTTTAATTTTTTCAACAAACCAAACTATAAACGCAGATCCAACTGCCAACAAAAAAAATTTAAATCACGCCAACAATTAATTTCACCCTAATAGCCAAAAGACTTCGCCATGATTAGTTAAATGTGTCAAATATTCCAGCAAATTGAAGAGCATGGCCAATATAACAATCACTTTACCTAATCAACATATAATTTGTCGAAGATACGTTATTTCGTTCTCCTCTAAATTTGACGGTTGCGTGTAAACAGGTTTTGAGATATTCTTTGCCTGCAACAGATGTAAGCAAATTTGATAAGAATAGGTCATGGAATCTCATCCTTGCAAATGGTGAGGAATACAACTATTATTTGGAACTTGAATGAGTAACCATCATCCCAAGAAACATGGTGGACCCAAATCTTACATTTGTTCTAATCTCTATCAAAATACCAATGTTTTTTGGTTAGGTTCAACCATTTTACAATACATGATGTTGAAATCGTTATTAGGTTATTTTTTTCATTATTAATTTAATTAAATTTAGAAGGATGTAATAATATTTTTATTTTAAAAAACTATTTTAAAAAACTATAAAAAATGATTTGGAATTTTTCATCCTTCCTTTATCATATTTTTTAGTACTTATACACGTACATCATAATTAACTCTTTCTATCATTGTTGAAATAACGTACCGGGTTTGTAGCAAGACTACCTCGCAAAAATAACACACAATTGATACCCTATCAAAAGAATGCACATTGATCTTTGATCTTAATTTTATGTAAACCTAAAGCCCTGAGAGTTATGTACACGTCTCCAATGTTGCACGAGTCATTTTGCTATCTCGCTAATATAGAAGAAATTCTTATTGTTATGATCTTTGTACAATGTACTAATCTCTAACGTAGGTAAAGATATAAGACTTACAGAACTCCCATTAAGTCTAATACGGTTTACAATAACAACCAAGAGGTAAAGTGAGACTCTCGTCCTATGTCCCAAAGTTTGGATTTATAGAGTTGTTTCAAAAACTATAAAGAGGATGTTATGGGAAGTGAAAGTTCCGCAATCTCTTAAGCAATTTTCAAAAAAGAAATGATTGAATACCTTCCAAATCTCATTAAAATGAGAACAAGAATCAGCACTTAGTTTTGCACTAGCAAGCGTATGATTAAAGAACATCAAGAACTTCTTCTACGTCAAGAGTCGCTCGAACCCCTACCTTGTTTTGGTAAGTAGAAGCTTCACCTTTAAATCCAAATCCACAACCCGCTTCATCTCAGATCTCATGTCTTCGACTTCTTGGCGAGTGCGTCTCTTTTGCTTCAGTTCGTAGGTAGTGTGCCGATGATCAATAAGATCCAACAGTACAACCATAATAAACCTATTGCAGCCAGATTACTTGGGTAGATTAATATGGTATGATGTTGTTATTTTTATTACCAATCATAAGTACATCTATGCTCACGCATTGAAATATAAAGATGTTAGTTTGAATTTTGCATGTGTTAATTCAAGCAATGCACAATGGAAAGTACAATTGAATATTACAATATGCACTTGTGAGAATCATGTTATTTATATTATCAGAAGATTCAAGTTTTCTATAATCATGATTGGAACTCGTTGTTTCAATCCTAAAACCATAAGATAAAATTTGTTTGACTAGAAGTGGTCAAGGTTGCAAAAACAAACTAGTCATTTTACTTAAGAGGATCCGAGCAGTCACTAGCCTACCTCTTCGCAGCGCCTCAAAAAAACACATCACACAAATCTTTGGAAGAGGTTGTGAATAACGAAAATTTGTCGCCTTATCTTGCTAGAGGTGTGGGCAACCAGGTGAACGGGTCTCGCCGTTGCATTATCTCTTTTTGCAATTTGTTTATCTCCAACCCTTGACGTCTCACCTCATCGGTAAGACTCGTCCCATTCATCCCCTCCGTCCCCTTCATGTCGTAAGACACAAAAGCACTCTGCTTGGTTTGCTATCATCAAGCATATCAATCTCGTTTTTGTACCACACGACACCATCACGATTTATGCTCCACGAGCGAGGGATCAAGTAGCTTGGTTTGGAGCTTTCTTAGCTGTTCTGGTTTTCTTAACTTTTGTTACATTGGTTTGCAAAAAGCTAGCATGGTGAAGGAAGGCTCGAAACAACGGTTTGTTTGCGACAAAAGATGGAGTCTACTTCCTGGCTTGGCGATTAAAGAACGGTGGACCCAGCCAAGGCGATGCTCATTCCTTCCTGAATGTGCACATAGGTGGTAGGCATACAAGTTTGGAGAAACAAAAATGCATGGATCAGTGACA
This sequence comes from Takakia lepidozioides, assembly GCA_030704615.1. Taxonomy (NCBI): domain Eukaryota; kingdom Viridiplantae; phylum Streptophyta; class Takakiopsida; order Takakiales; family Takakiaceae; genus Takakia; species Takakia lepidozioides. Next base: position 27,825,023 of record CM060733.1, read on the forward strand.
CGCTTCAATACTTTTTAGCTGAATCTTAGTGAATTTGAAGAAAATCATATGTATATGCAATATATTTAATCTCATTTAATAATATTGTAGTACTATTACATTAGATTGATAATTTGACAACTATTATTGCATCTCTTATACAACAATTTTGCATGGATAGTTGATGAATGAATTTGAGGATAGGGATGTAATAGGGTTACATATGTTCTTCGCGCTCTTCATGTTCTTCACTCCGTTCATGTTCTTCGTGCTCTTTTAATCTTCGCGCTCCGCTTGCTTGCTCGCTCCAGTGACGACAAAGTCGGAACTGGTTTTAGCAGAGGCGGGAATAAGCTATATTTTTTTTGTCGTTCATTTCCTTTCGTTACGGCGCCAAATTTCCGAGCTATGTATGTCAAATTCGCGCTCTTGCATAAACCTCATAATTCCAAACCTCTCTCACCACTTATGAATCACATAGAGGCAAGTCCATAAATAAATAAATATCCTGAATTGATACCGGAGAGAAGATTTTTTAAAGAACAATTCAATGCCCACCAAATGCTGCCCAAAATCAGCAAGTGGATACACCTTATATCTTAAAAAACCATTTTTTTTTACATAACCAAAAGCCTTGGCGCTACCGTGGTATAGTTGTACCATTGTCCGTCTGGCATTTATGAGTATGAAGAGTTCCAAACCTAGATGAGTACCTACCACGCTGGCATAATCGGAATAGTACCCCAAGTTATTACTAGGTTAAGAACTTGGCTATACTATGTTGGTAACTGTTGATTTTGCCTAGGTGTTGAGATTTTGACCCAGTGTATTTTGGACCCACTGGTATCAACAGATTTTTTTCTTTGATATAATTATAACCTGCTGGTTTCGAAAATATAGATACTTTGCCGCCAATTCTAGCCATCATCAGGTATATTGAAAATGTAATACCTCATATACGGTTAAAGTGAATAAATACATCCAACATTTAAGCTTCCTACAAACCAAATTAAATTTTCCTCGCTTTATCTCTTAATATGAATTAAATAGCCTTCCTCCCCTTTTTATTAAAAGAAAATTAAAAAATAGAATCATGAATAAACACTATGAACATATCATCCTGAAGAATGCAATTTGACCATATAAATATTGCTTGAATGTCTGAAGCTTTCAATGACGTCAAAATTATCGTTGAGATAAGAAATCTGTAATTGCATCTTCAGAGGTAAGAAATAAACAGACATGAAGTACAAATCAACTAGCTTCATAAGATGCCATTGTGCACACCAACGGTCACTTTATTCAGCTAAAGTCAATGCACCTATCATACCTAGTGAAAGATTCAGCGATGCTAGACTGTTGCTTGTACACCTCACCAATTGGCAACTGCCCAACTTCTGTTTTGCCTCCTGGCTATCTGGTGGCCAAAGCAGCATACCACCATACATTGATAAAGCCCCTGTATGATATTTTCAAATAATTTTGTATATTTGTATATATTTTATAAAGTTTTTATTCCCTTCCCTTCCCTTCCCTCTCCACCTTTTGTCTGTTCCAATCATTTTATGATGTATATTTCGGAAACTTTTTGCTATATTCTTTCTTCATTAATAAAAACTTAGTGAATTTATCCCTCACCCCTTCTAATAGCAATTATATCGGCTCTGCTATACGCTATGTTAAAATCATAAATCTTATAACTCTTATGTTCTATCTCTCTCCTCCATTCAGCACTCAGTTACCATTCGTCACTGGAAGTGCGGAGCATCGCGAAGCCCTAATAAATATTCTTCATCACAACTTATAAGCATGTTATTTTCTGATGGCAATTTTATTTTAAAGTCACATATTCCTACTCATGCGCACAACGGTTAATATGGATGTGCAATCACAAATCATTTTGGTCAAGTTGTAGAGAATATGGTATTTTAAGGCTCTGAAAAAAAACTATTCTTAGCATCTGATTTATTCTCTGTGCTGTTATATATGCGGTTTTATGCAATGCATCAACAATAGGGAGTGTACGATGTTGGTTGTCATGTTCATCACGGGGTGAAATCAAACGGTATTGGAAATGCATGGTACTATCATGTTCAGTATGAAGATTTTGGTATCACAAACGTCGATTGATTTCCTTTGCAGGGGATTTATGTCACTTGTGATGCGTCCTACCATTTGATAACAACTTGATTTGGCCACATGTTTAAAACACAAACATTGGTCGCAACAATCTAATACCATGACCCCAACGTACGATCCAAATAGAGATTAATAAGATAGTACGCTTGATAACATCAAATGTACCGTCCTCTCACAATTTTGACGAAAAGACATAACGTAAAATTTTGGTGGGTTTTGTGCTGATCAAGATCAATAATATAATATATTGACACAAAAATTAAAAAATCAATTGTAATCAAATTACTTGGATGGACTTCAGTATGATGTTGTTGTTTTTAATCACAATCATGCATACCGGTATATGCATAAATTATAAATAGATTAGTTTGTGTTCAATTCAATCAATGTACAATGAAACATTCAATTAAACATTACAATTTGATATTTTATTTTTGGATACTTTTTAAATATCATATTATTTATATCATGATAACTAGATCAAAGATTCATGGTTATGTGTACACTACCTATTGGAAACATTTTGCCATGGAGGGATCAGTAGATAAAAATATCATTTGTTATTCTACTAGTGATGAGAAACCATAATGACCTCGAGTTTTTCAAACTGTGTATCTAATGTAACCCTCCTCTTTCCCACCTACATTTTGATCCAATCTCAGTCACCAATTTAGTCACATGAGAATCCATGGGCAAGGGTTACTCCTTATTACAACATTGAAGCTTGCTCTCCTTCCACCAAGATTATCAGAGGTTGGTCCTTTCAATATTGTCCAAAGTGTGACAATGTTGATTGTTGGCTCCATTAATCGGCAAGAGACCTGGTGTTCAAATCTTAATACCTCATTATTTTTTGATCGTAAAGTGGTTTGGATGATAAAGTTCGTAAATTTGAAAAATTAATGTGGTCGTGGAGGAGGACAAAATGGTGACTGCGGAGGGAGATGAAAAAAAAAGTTGTGGTAGAAGTTTAGAAAATAGAATGAGAATGTTATTTATTCACATTTTAGGGATGAAAGGATACATGACGGTCAACAATGCAGGCTGCACAACTAGAGAAAAAGACACGTGGAGAGGCTCATGACCAAGAGGAGTTGGGCTGCCTTGAAGCCGCTGCCGAGAATGGGATGGAGAACTTAGAAGAGAAGTGACTGGCATGGGACCTCGAACCTTACCTGAGAGGCGCAGTGGGGGAGGGCTCAACAGATACTATAGGATTTCTTCGGTCGGTGGGGCGCCAATGAAAGAACCTGGAATCAGCGGTGGAGAAGACCGTTGTGAAGATGACAACTCTTCTTGAACTTGGTGCCTGGAGCTTGGACTCTGGTGCGCATCAGGAACGTGTGAGCTAGGGGTAAGGGTACGTTGGCGTTGGGGTCTTCCAAGAGGAGCACGTCTTCCAACAGGAGCAGTTGCGGTTGTGTTCAACACCTCTCGGTGCTATGGGGAGTGAACTGTCAGGGATGGTGGAATAGGGAGTAAAGGGGTTGTGGTGAGGGCTGGAGCTGGCTGCCGGCGTCGGGGCTGAACGAGGTGGGGACGAGCCGATCGAGGCCACCTGACTCTTTAAAAATATTTAAGTACACCGACGCACCATACAAAGCGACTCATCATGTATCATCAACATTTTCCCTATTGATGTTCACAATTTTTATGTACCTAACATCTTGTTTGGAAGGAAATATGGGATAAGGCAAAATCAGCCAAGATATCGGTCTTTCTTTGGAAAGTGTCTATTTGGCCTAGAATGTGATAGGTTGTACCAATATGATGGTGCATTTGCTCAACTTGGGTGCATGGGCCGGATGGAACAGAACAACAACAACGGCTAATATATCCCTAACGTCGTGGCATCTCTGGAAAATCAAACGCGCCCAAGTGTTTGATAAAATACTCCCTTCAATCAATCCTAGAATGACGGCCCAGCACCCTACATAGGCACTACAATTATTTCCTTAAACATGACAAATTCTTCCACTATAATTAACAACAGTACCTCCCTAGGTGACCAAGAAAAAGGATGTCAATTGGTGCCATAAGAAAGATCATAATCAAAAAATCATGCGCATTTAAATTTAAAGGAAAATCCCTCCATTTTAGTAAAATGAACTGGGAGACAAATTGAAACCTTCATAGCCATAAGAATTGTCAACAACCAAAAAGGCAAAGCCATCTCAAGAAACCCACCATCTATATAACAACCGGACACTAACAAAACCTGAGTATGAAAGACCCAAAACTAACAAACAAATGAAAGTCGATCCAAAAAAAAAAAAACCATGGAGGGAAGGGACTCGGAAGGATTGAGGCGGGCTCCAACTTACAAGATGCACCTACCCATTCACAAGTTGGGCAGCTTTTGTTTACTCAAACAGCTATGAAACAAAATTTACTAGCACTAGAATATCCAATTGCTTCTGCAACACCCAAGCTCAGTACATCAAACCACTGTGAAATGCAACAAAGACACGAACCGACTGCAAGCCAAGACAAATCATCCCTCTTGTCCACAATGGGACCGGACCACATCGCTCCATCTGGCCTGTCATAGAAAAATGAGAAGATGGACAACCCAAGGGAAGGCAGACCCGGGCCCATATTCTGCTAGAGTGGACCCAGCTTCAAACTCAGCTCAATACTATACTAATCTGAATTTCAAGCCACAACAAAGCATCCTTCCACCATTGTGCAGTAATCTAAAAAACAGACGAGATCAAAACAAGTTGAATCTTTTGACATTCTCTTGCAACCTGCTGCCCTGGAAAAGACACGAGACATTAAGACCCCTTAAATCTATAAGCCATCATCCACACGAGCTTAAAAGTGATACGCACCAAGCACCCAACATACTTGAAACAGAGTATAGATGACAAGTACATGCATGTTACCAAGAGTTTCTATAATAACATCTACAGAAAACACGAAGAGCTTATGGGACAATAGGAAAACAAGAAACAAGAAAAAATAAAACACAAGAGTGAGGTTTGGAACACAGCTAAAGACAGCCCCGGGGACCAAGGTGTTTAGCCACAAGGCCGTGGTGTGCTGGAGCAGAGGAGCAAGTTTGTGCAATCAGACATGATTGCAGCCGGACACGCTCTGCACAAGGCAATCACGAGCGGGGGTTCATTAGCGATGACAAGTTTGTTCTGCTTGAAGGAGATGCAGTCATTCGCAATGAGGACACCCGCAACCCTCTCAAAGCTTTCGAGTTGAGAGACTCTCAGACCCTACCTTTATTTTCTTTAGTATTCAGTGAGCGAGAGATAGGGGAGTATTGCTTTGTGTCTACCTGACAGAGAGAGGAGGAGGGTTGGTTAGAGCGAGCTACTGTAGCTTGGGATAAGGTTAGTGGCAGGTTTCTGGACATAGATATACCTCCTACACCTTATCATCATGTCGCGCACCTCACTTCGGTAAGCTCCCCCTCAAGTCATAGTTACTCGCTTTTCTGCGCGCGCCTAACTCCCAACCTGGCCGCCGGACCAACTTGGAGCTTCGGCTGCTCACCGGGGCATAACGGTCCCCCTTCGTTCTCCCAATGAACCCTCCACCGATTTGGAACCAGCGGGAATTCCCTTTGGTAGTTGGCAGTCCGAAACAGCTCCCCACTCTTTGGTCGCTTTCCGGTTCGCTCGCTTACTCACTAGTTTTTGGTCACCAACGGGCTTGCACCGTTCTCGGGGTTACTACTCCATATATATACTTATGTAGCTGTCCGCGGGGGTTTCACAACCAGCCATGTCATTTTATGGCGAACCACCACGAAAACCCTCGACTCCCGGTGATGAGTCGCGGTGAGTCTTGGCCCACTCACCACGGCCCTTATGGACCGTGATGAGTCCCAAGACTCCCCACGACTCCCACCACGAGGTCTCCGCCCCCATGGTGAGTCCTATGCCACCCCCACTAAGTCCCTCTAAGCTACCACCACCCCTTGTGGAGCCACCCCCACCGCAACCCGGTGTGCGGGGCTCCACCTAGTGAGCGCCTCCGCCTCCTTGAGTGCCTTGGGCACTCAAGGGTGCTTCAGCCCCCGAGTACCTATCGCTGCCACTGCCCCCACCACAGGGGCAGCCCCTCATGTGTCCCGACCCCCTGCCCTCAAGGCAAAGGGCCGCGACACCTTGAGTGCCTTGGGCACTCAAGGGTGCTTCAGCCCCCCGTACCTATCGCTGCCACTGCCCCCACCACAGGGGCAGCCCCTCATGTGTCCCGACCCCCTGCCCTCAAGGCAAAGGGCCGCGACAATCATGCAGAGCGAGGCACTTTGAGAGAAGTCTGGCAGTTGATAGCATAGATCAGGATTAGATTTTGCTTGGTCGGGCCTCTATTCTTCCCCTCCCTCTCTTTACTATTGTCATTACTTTGTACTTGTAGTTGCCAAAGCCTCTTTTGGTAGAGGCCAGTCAAGTCCGGGATTTTTGGGCTGGGATGTTCTGTAGGATCAGCACTGCAGATGGATTTTGGTGTGGGGGTGTTGATATTTTGATTTCTTGTGTTTGGATCCCCCCAACACCTGCATGCTTGACTGTGCGCCATGTTGGTTTTGTGTGGGCGTTTGCATTCATAGGGATTAGGCCGGATTTGATCACCGGTTAATCCTAGAGTATGCTGTCGGTGGTGAGGCTGGAGTGTTGACCAGCAAGACCACCAGTGTTTCTTCTATGGTGAGACTGGGTTGATGACCAGCCAACCATAGGAGTTCTTGCGGTGGATGCAGGTGCAAGTGCCCTGAGCCACTGGGATATGACCCTTAAACTGCAACAGGTGCCCACCCGTGTCACTATTAGAATTAGTACTAGAGCCTTATAGTGTCACGTAGGGGAGGTGCACGTTGTGAGTGTCATCATGGAGTTACCCAAGGGTTTTGAGGGGAGTACGGCTACAGACAGTAGCAGTGAGATTGGGTTCACAAGACGAGGTATTCGGTTCATACCTTCACCTCCACCCTCGACTAATGTAGAGCCTGACACAGACCCGGAGGCTTTATCAACAGGTGTGCAGTTTTCTTCGTCATTGTTGTGGGACGACATGGAGGAGATGTATGGAGCTACCAAGGGGCCTCGTAGGTACTCTGGAGCTGTGGGCACAATCGAGCTAGATGACTTTATCGAAGAGTTCGACAGATGATGTGATTTGCAGCAGATGCGCAATCCACAGTTGTTCACCCCATTCATGGCGTGGAAGGGATTGTTCCAGCATTTGGAAGGCCCGCCTATGGATGATTACCACGAGTTCAAGCGAGGACATGAAGCAGAGATTGAGGAGTGGAGGATGTATTGGTCACCTGACTACGTCTCTATTACTCGAGGAACAACGCGACTAGTAGCGGCATTAACACCAATACCTCCCACGGCCAGCACTAGTAGTGGAACAAGTACTGCCGGTACTTCTGTAGAAGATTGTGACAGACTACTTTATTGTGCATATATATGTGGTGTAGTTTGGACAACGATGTAGTTGTATAGCGATACGTATGCGCACGACATATTAATATCAGAGACAACTCGCTGTTGCAGGTTCTTTATCTGCTGTTGTCTTATGTATTATGTGTATAGACGAGTGTTGTGCGGGTATCAATACTTTAATATACTAGACATGGTAGGATTTGGAGGAGTGCTTTGTTTTTTAACTCTGGTATAAGTATTGCAGAATGACCAATTTGCAAATAATATATTGGTATATGTATTTCCCTTAGATATGCACAATATATGGTATCAATAATATGGTTTTTATTTTTAAAAAAAATCAGTTGAATATCAATATGGATATCAATATTACTTATTTTTTGAGCTATTCAAATGGCTTATTCCAGTATTGAAATGGCCAATTGAATAGCCTAAATTGGCCATTCTAATATTGAAATGCCACGGGGCAAACGGAAGAGCGAAGCAGGGCCCTAAGCACAAAGAATCGCAGCTGCCAAATAAAACTCCCGCGACAAAAGAGATATCCTAAGGAGCTATCACCCCATTATGTGCCTTTAATGTTTGCGATATCATACTGGGGATGACAACCAAATCTCCAGCGATCCGTGCCTGTAGTATGAATATTAAGCTCTCATAGCTGCACAATAATGGTAATGGCCTGATATTGACTAGGTAGTCGGGGAGGCGAGACTGGCTACGGGAGTACCCCGTAGTCAGCCTCGCCTCCATGTCTACCGGACATAACTGAGGTTTCTGGACGTATTGGGCTACAGTGGTGGGCTACGGCGGGTGACATGTCTGTCCAGGACAAATTAAATGTTGCCACGTACGTAAAATGTCTCCATACCTCGGTTATGAAATGAGAGCTCCAAACCGTAATCCATGATATGCCCTGGGTATTCGACCTACCACCTACCAGTCGGGTAGGTTCTCGAAGAACCTGCTGATCCTTACTATTGATAGCTGGGAAGACCCACAAATACGAGTCAACATTGGTATAGACTTGACACACATCCTTATATACATTTTTTGGAGGTCTCCTCATTCTTTCCCATAATATCGAAGCTAGCTAATCTAGACAATTTTTTATTTATTTAAAAGCTTCTCATGGCTTTACGCTTATTGGCCACTTCTTGTTCCCAGGGGCTTTCATTCATATGGACATATTGTGATTCTATTAATTAATTGATTCATGTTTGCTGTTTTTTTTTGGGGGCATGCCTTTGCAGAGCCCACTATTTACTAATTTAGTAGATAATAAGTTAGTAGGGCGGTGGGACCCTTTTAGAAGGGCCTGGACACATGTCAAGACTTCCAATTCTAAATTTGGCGAGTTCCTCCATTTCTGTTTTTGGACCCCCTCATCTCACTCCTCAATACACCTGGCCTTCCTACATAAGCGCCCCACTCTAATTCCTGGGCCACAGTAATTCCTGGACCACTCTAAAATCAGGCCCGAATGAAACTGCTCTACATATTCATAGGATGCCCAAATTTCATCTAGGTGTTGCACTTGAGCTAGTCCATAACTAATCTATCTCTTGATGTGAGACAAAACTTTAGCTTAGCTTGTAGGCATGCCAATAGCAATTGCTGTCTTGATCCGAACAATAACATATCGTTCATCAACGAGGAGTAAAGCAGCGCGAGGAAGCGTTACTGCACCACACAAGGACTGGCCCCATTACATGTTTATGGTGTCTAGCCTAGTGCAAGAGACTTGATTAGCACATATGTCTAGATCCGATGGCCTTCGAGGCGTCCATGGCGGCCAGTGTTGCTCCAAAAGGTCGAACATTCCCGTAGTAAGCGTCGGCTGCGGCCTGCAGCAATGGTTGAATCAATTGTCAGAAACGCATTTCTGGAAGCTTGAATGTGACAATGACAGTGACGGTGATAGTGATTGTGACAGTGACAGTGATAGGTATTATGCTCTACAACACTACTATGTACTATTTGCACGAAAAAGGAAGAGGGGCTTGCCTTAATTGTTCCGTTGTTTCAGCTCTTCCATGACTCAGACAAGGCTAGTGTAGAGCTGGAAAGTTTCAAAATGGAAGAGGAAATCACCTGTCCTTGAATTGATGGCACACCACCGCTGCCTAAGGAGAAAAACCCTTTTGTGCCTCTGTAAGCCTGCAAACCACTCTCATATTATTCTGTGATATCAGAGTGAAACCAGTTACAGAATGTGAACAAAGGGCTCAATTCCCATTGGGAGACATACTGTTGTTTTTTGGCGCTGTTTACCTCGTGGTATTCTTCAGTTTGTTGGGTTTTCTCTGAAAGCTAATCTAAAGTGCAGATGTTCAATCATCTGAGGCAGTGAACATTACATCTCGGGACTGAGAGATTGATAAATGAAGAAAGGACAGATTGGTGAAGGTGTGTGAGATGGGAAGGGGGACACTTACATATTGGACTTCATTCCGCATGTCGTCCTCTGTAACTCTTTCGGGCTTGGTATAAACTTCTTTGGGAACTGGAGGGAAGGGGTGATCGTGTTCCACATTCTCCGGGCTCATCATCTGCTTCAATCAGAGCAAAGATGTTATAGGCTTACGTACCCATTTTGGCCTATAGTCCTTTGTTTGGTATTCAAACTTTGTTTGCCCCTCTCTCATGCCTATTAAATGCATTCAGTATATCACGACAGCAAGAGCTTTCTTTCTACTGCCCTGGGTATCCCGACCCTCACCAGCAAGTGATCACATTACACAACTAGCTCGTTGCAAAAGCATCTCCCTAGCTCTTTGGGGTAGATAGTGTTCTGGAATTTAAAAGAATGACATAGTAATCTCTTTCAACTCTCGGAATTCACTGGCAAAGACCTTGAATACATGTACGCAGCTGAAACACAGAACAGAACGAGCGTTTTCATTTCCTAGAAACGGGTCATAAGGGGCTTCTTAGGCCAACCGTTTTGGGGTACTTGTCAGGGTTTTCCTTATCCGATACAGGCTTCACATGCCCGGGGTGACCACATTCCAAACGATGCTGCTCCTGAAACTCCTTCTCTAGTCTTTTCCAACGTTCTTCTTCCTCTTTTCTTTCTTGTTCTTCCTTCTTCCTTCTCTGCGTATCATAGATGAGAATACAAGATCAATTGCAGAGATGTGATGGTACGTGATTATGAGTCCTTATTTGCAGCGTCATTATGGCCGTAGAGCCCGCCTGTGTTAAGCGCCTGAAGTCTGGAGGGAGTGCTATGAAATGACTAATCTCACGTTACTTTCAAACAAAAGGATAAGCTGACCTTCGCATACTCCTCAGCAGCGACGACTTCTTTCTCGGCTCCTTCATGTATCTTTGGTGGGGAGGGAGAGAGGCCAAGGAAGAAACAGTCAGTCAACAAGAAGCTTCACAACGGACAAAAGTAAGCAACAGATATGCATTATCGTGGGACTTATCACTCCACACCTTTGGTACATAATAGGAACTCCAGACAACTACGCCGATGTAGCTGCAGCTGGACCATGCTAGCTTTGTGAGCCAACAAATGGGTGCCAAAGTTTCCTAAAAGACTTGGAAAATTTTGCAAGAAACTGGAATACAATGACACAATTCTGCATGATTAGCTGCTTCAACAGATATCGAGCTGACATTTCCTTCTAGTAGCACGAGGGAGCTTCAAGTACCTCGTAAGTGCTCTGAACAGACTAATTATAGTAGCGTTGTTGTTAGGATAGATTGTGTCAAAAGGTCAGTGGAGCTGAAGGGCGATAGCACATTGCAGCTTAGTTGCATTTCGTGTGTGAATTGCTCGTGAATTGGGGATTCGGTGTCAAAGTATGGGGTGAGGCAAGGGCACCTTGTTTCTCAAGAAGCTCATGTCAGAGTAGCTGGTGTCGTAGGTCACCCTTGTTGGGAAGCCCTTCCGGTACTTAATGTAAGGATCATTTGTGTCAATTGGCAATACCTCCATATCCCACCTTTCTGGAATTTTGATTCTCGAGTACTCTACACTGCGGATTGCAGTCATTGATTCAGCCTTCAGGAGTTACATATTCTGATAGAAGTACAGGTCTACACATGCCAGCATTCAACCAAAACGAAAACTCTTTTCTAAGGGAGACTGCTAGACAAACTACCCCCAGTGCTGTGGACGCCAGACCTGTACAAGACGAAAGAAACATACTTGTAAAGTGTAGTGTCCGTTTTGAATGGGAAAACATTTCGCGGTGCTTTGTTTGGATGTCGAAACCACCCACCGCCTTCCTTCGGCCCTGAGTAGTCTTTGGGGTCTGGTGTAGTGTACTGGATTGGCAACAAGAGGGACACTTTAGAACATCAACTAACCCCCACGAGCATATTACAGATCAATATAGAGAGTAACCTTGCCTTGTAGCCATGGACAGAGTGGACTAAATTGAGGTTTCTCTCAACAATCTACATACGAGAAAAAGAGGGGACAGAGTGCAGGATGAGAACACGCAGTCGGGGGATGAGGGGCTGGCAGTGTTGCATTGCCTTGTCTGATCTGCACGCACTATAGCCTACCCAATAAGTCCAACACTGTAGTGAGGTCACTTCAAGTATGCAATGGTTTAATCTTCAGTGCTGCTGTCAAGATTGACTTACAGGTCTCGCATATGTACACGACATCCAAATTATGCTCACGTTCTTAAAATAAGTCAGTTCGATTTCTTCCTGAATGAAGAAACGAGATAAGCAGATGCAAATTTGGGTTCCATTTTTCTTGTGAAGCTACTTGTGGGAGTAATGCGGGCTTTTGCACGGGGACAAGGTGTTGATTGTGGAAAGCTATGTTAGTTGTATAGCAAGACAGCCTGCGTAACATCCAGTGACCCTGAGGGTAAAGCATTCGGGTGGAGCAAAGCACTACACTCAGCTACTTCCGAGCTGAATCTAGTTGGGCAAGCTCATAGCATAAAACGCTTCTCAGAAGCGCGAGAACTGACAAAGCGAATGAAAATGGACTGAGGATTCCGACGATTCGACCCCGAACTTCTCCACATCCTGAATTTTGAGACATGTGATGCCAGTATATCTCTTGGAACTTGTTGTGTACCTCACTATCATACAAAGTCTCCCATCGAGGGGGTCCGGTGCGCTTGGTCGCGGCTGGAATAGGCTTGGATATTTTCAATGACATTGTGTGCAGGCCCTACACGATGTCTCCTGAACCCTGATCTGTTCCATTGCCACGGCACAATCGCAACTTCAAAACTTACTGTTTCTGTTTCCGTCATCTCAACTCTTTACATACAGCGATAAGTTTCTTATGTTTCCTTCTTATATACTCTTTTTCGATACCCTGCAATGCCCATCCCCAGGCATCATTCAACTTTCAAGAATCTTACTAGAGAAGTGCTCACTATTGTGTAGTTTAAACTTGTTCTAGCACGCTGTACTGGAAAACTTGAAAAAAGGAGGTGATTCTCTCATTTCCCTCCCAACAAGTGCCCCAAATTTGGCACAGTTTGGTGAGGAAGATTAACAAAACAACACAGCGCTGCAGGCTCACCTAAAACATCGAGCAATTCAGCACTTCCAAGCGAGCAATTCAGCACAACGAGGAGGTCTTCTCTGCAATGAAAGGAAAACAGATTTCAAAGTGGGTTGGAGATTTCCATGAACAGATACGTGCCTCTCACTTTCTAGGCCGGAGAGTAGGTTAAGAATAGCTGGAGAGTGGTTTAGTAAAGTACTTCGTAAGCAATCTGTTATGCCAAGCAGAGAGATTCTCCTGGTGCGCGAGCAGAAAATGTTGGACGTACATTAGACGTTCGTCGACGAGTTATGTTCAAGCCCACGAATGTCCTGCGTCTCTGAAACCCCGACGACAGAGAGGCATGCATGGCAGCCCTGGGTAACGTAACTCCGACCTAGGGATTTCTGTGTGCCCTCTCTAATCCTGTAATGAAAGATTCAACAGGGGATTTTACAAACTGTGTTACATTCAGATTTGTTTCGAACAGCAGTTTCAAGCCAATTGTTGACGATTGAAGAGCAATAGAGGAGGACGAGGTTTATGGACAGGGTGATTAGAAAGGAGGCTACCTGGAGGTGGAGAAATATGAGTAGTTACGTCCAGCAGTGATCAAAATTCAGCAAGAGAGTTGCTGGAATAGGCAAGGATTTGGAAAGCCAATATATGGAGGGGAGGACGTTTGGAAGGAGTATTTTTGGAACCTCAGTCCACGGTGCAACAAGCGAGGCACTAAGTTGGGTGTCTGTGTTCTCACTGCACAATCCCACAACCCCATACACAGTTGTTGCACCTTTCGCAAGCTACAAGGCTAGAGGCTGTGCTAGAGGTGGATTAATCTCTCCCTCTTTCCTTCAGACATGTTTTTGTAGTCCTGTCACCATGTTCTAGAGCCTGGAAGGTAGTTGCCAGTAAAGTTCGGGTTGTCATTACCTGTGATTTTCTGTTCTGGAGGGTGGGATAGCTCAATGAGACAGGGAGTTAATGTGGGGGCAGATCCATCCTAGAGGACAAGGTTTCAAAGCACAAGCATACTAACCACTCTGGCACTGATATAGGACCTGGACATCAATCATAGGGTACTCTAGCGCCAATAGGGTCTATCGGCTAGGAGGGTCTATCAGCTAGGATATAGGGGTTTTATCAGAATCCATGATTTCAACTACTGTCTACATGGAATTGAAGTTTGCAGTCCACCTTGCATGCCTGGTAAAGCCCAGTCCCTGTTTCACTGGCAAGCCAATAAGGAAGACCAATTTTTTTCGAGCAATAAAAAGGATCTTGGAGGTTCACAAGTTCCTACTCGGCACCATGATTTTTTCAGACTTCATGACAAAGAAGATGTATGAAACGTGGCTTGTTTTCCTTTCAATCTAGTGAAATTGAGTCAGACTGACAAATGTTGTCATTGTAAGATCTATTTAGGAAAGTAGGCCTCAACTACTACTTCCCTTCCTGACACACATGTTGATATGCTCTCCAACTTGATTAAATCGTTTTCCACACCAAATCCAGGTTTCGTTCTACGTTCCCCGAGAATGGTAGGTGAGATATTAACAACCAATTTATGTGCGATTTCTTCCTTCAGAGCTTGTTGGGCCAGAAAGCTTTCAAGTCCTGAAAGATCAGGCCTCCTTGAGTCTAACAGCACAGAGCAAGCACCTCGCTGGTAGCATGCATCTAAAACATGGTCAAGACTGAGCTCTTTCATGGTTACTACATCCACCCCCCTTGCACGCAGTCGATACTCCATAGATTGCCCTACTTGTCGACTATAGCCTTGAACATCTTCCACTAGTGCGCTTTGATCACTTTTTATGGCTGCAGAGTAGGTTAGGAGTGGGTGGAGAGTGATTTAGTATAATACTTAGGAGACTTACCGTAAGCAATCTGTAGCAAGAGGAATTCTCAAGGGTGCGCGCACACACGGAGCGGAAGCTGTGGAGAATCTTGGACGAATGTGAATACATTATATGTTCTTTGAGGAGTTTACGTTCAAGCCCCCGAAACTCTAATGTCTCTACGACAGAGCGGCCATTGTAGGCCGCGGGTGCTCCATGTACGGTGGTTCCCGGAATAAGTTATATACATATAAATTTTATATGTATTTGCCCACCCCTGAGCATGCATGTCAGCCTTCCACAAGTTTTCCAGGGATATCGGTGTGCCCTCACAATCCTGGAATGGAAGATTCAAGAGGACATTTCACGAACTTCATTACATTCAGATTTTTTTCCGATTAGTTTCAAGCCAATTGTGGGGCATTGGAGACCAGTAGAGGAGGACGAGGTTTATGGACAAGGGTGATGAGCAAGGAGGCTACCTGGAGGTGGAGAAATATGAGTATTTACTTCCAGCAGTGGTCAAAATTCAGCAAGAGAGTTGCTGGCATATGCAAGGATATGGAAAGCATGGAGCTTTGGAAGGAGTATTGTTCGAACCCCAGTCCACGGTGTAACAATCGAGGGAATAAGGTGGGTGTCTGTTTTCTCACTGCACAATTCCCTGTGGCTGGAAACCCCATATACATGTGTTGCCCCTCTCGCAAGCTACAAGGCTAGAGGCTGCTAGAGGGGGATTAAAATCTCTCTCCCTCTCTCCTTCAGACATGTTTTTGTAGTCCTGTTACCAATTCAGCATATTCTCTGGAGCCTGGTAGGTAGTTTGCCAGTAAATTATGGGTTGTCATTATCTGTGATTTTGTGTTCTGGAGGCAGGGATAGCTCAAGGAGGCAGGGAGTGAATGTGGGTGCAGATCCATCGTAGAGGACCAGGTCTCAAGCACAAGCATATGAACGAGGCACAGTGGATTGCCAGCAACAAGAAACCTCCTTGGATGACAAGCTGGAGGCACCTAGGGGTAAGTATCCTTTTTGGGATGGATTCTGAACGAGAGAGAGAGAGAGAGAGAGAGAAGCATGTAGAAAATAGAATTTAGGGGGTGATAACTGGGAGACTTCTTGCTACACTGTTCCTACGTTTGATCACATGACATGCATGCATTCTGTCAAGGATGGCTCTTTCCGAAGGGTTCTTTTGCCCCTCATTGGCTTACAAAGACCAGCAGGTTGTTGTCTAGTCAATCTGAAGTTTTTGACAAGTTTATGCTAGGGATTTGCAGAAAAATATGAAAAGAAACGATTACAGAAGTGGAGAAGCTCTTGAATGATGGTTTTGGAAACCCCAAACAGTGGTGGGACTATCGAGGCAGTAAGGTGACAGCCTGCTATGTTACAGCAGTGTGCAAACGACAAGATCAACGGAAAACCTTCCTCGCAAATTAGTGATGTTGTCCATGGTCTCTCCCGTGTCTCTCTCACTCTGTTTTTGTGCATCGGGGTTGAGTTGTTTGTCAGTTTCTCTGGTTCTGCTTTATTGTCTACGGTGAGTGTTGACATCTCCTATGGACAGAGAAAAATTGTGTCTTTCCTCAACACTGTGACTGGCAGTGCAACCACATTTGCACGTGCCACATCTCTTGCAAGTGAGAGGACTAGCGGAGCCGGTCTACATCATGGTTTCTATGTTCAGGTTTCTTACTCATTGTTTTCAGAGGTTCTTTTCCTATGCAGAGTCTTGGCAGCTAGTCACTAAAAAATGATTGGATTGTCTTGTACTCTGTGATGGATTCTCTGAGATACAAGGCTTGTCAAATACACGGGGTGGGGTGGGGGGGGGATCTATCCTGTGAATTCTGTGGATGGAGGGAGAGCTGAGTGAGGGGGGCCTGGAGTGTGGTGCAGATCAATCCCAGAGGATTAGATTTCAGGCACAAGGGCACGGAAGAGGCACTGTGGATTGAAGACTACAAGAAACGTACATGGGTCAATGGTCAATTGAAAGTAGCAGCAGCACAGTTGTTTGAATCAGATACCTCCAGACGAAGAGAGAGAGGTTACAAGAAGTCTTCTGGCTCTTGGGATGTGAGGACAGTATGTAAAATGAGAGTGTGGGTGTGGAACAAGACAAGAGGACCAGATTGCAGGCATAAGGGCACTGAGGAGGCACTGTGGATTGAAAGCTACAAGAAACCTGCATGGATAGATGGTCAGCTGGAAGGAGGAGCAGCACAAGTTTTTCAATCAGACACCGCCAAACAAAGAGAGGGGATTCACAAGAAGTCTTTTGGCACGCGGGATGTTAGGACACTATGTAATACAGGACAACTGAAAAAGGCTCTGCACAGTTTGAACCAAGGTGGCATTCTGGCAGACTCCATCACTTATATCTCCATCTTGCAAGAGTGCACCAAGATGAAAAGCCTAGCAGAGGGAAAGCAGGTGCATGCCCATATTATCCAAAGTGGATTCAAGCCAGACATCTTACTACACAACACCCTTGTCAACATGTATGCTAAGTCTGGTAGCATGGTCGATGCACGCCTAGTGTTTGACAACATGCCTGAACAAGATGTGTTTACGTGGAATATAATGATAGCAGGATATGCCAAGAATGGGCGTGGCAGGGAGGCTTTCAAGATCTATGAGCAAATGCTACGTGAAGGGATGACACCAGACAATGTCACTTTCTCCTGTCTTCTCAAAGCGTGTGCCAGCCTGGAAGCTTTGTTAAAAGGCATAGAAGTCCATGCTGACATGATCAAAACTGGAATTGAGCCTGATATTATTCTGGAGAATACCCTCGTTGACATGTATGCCAAGTGTAGGAGCATGAAGGATGCTCGTCAAGTGTTTGACAAGATGACTAAACGAGATTTATTCACATGGAGGGCGATGATTGCAGGGTATGCTAAGCAAGGGTGCAGCAGGGAGGCCTTCGAGATCTATGAGCAAATGATACGGACAGGAGTGACACCCAACAGTGTCACATTCTCTTGCATTCTCAATGCATGTGCCAGCCTGGAAAAGGGCATAGAGATCCACACTGAAATCATCAAAGCTGGAATTGAACCGGATATCATTCTGGACACTGCCCTTATTGCCATGTATGTCAAATGTAGGAGCATGAAGGATGCGCGTCGGGTGTTCGACAGTACGACTCAACGGAATGTGGTCTCATGGACTCTGATGATCACAGGATATGCCAAGCACGGGTGTGGTTGGGAGGCCCTGCAAATCTATGAGCAAATGATATGCGAAGGGGTGACACCTGACAAAGTCACATTCCTTTGTGTTCTCAATGCATGTGCAAGCTTGACAACACTGCAAAAGGGCATAGAGGTCCACAGCGCCATCTTGAAAGCTGGGATTGTATCAGACATCATTGTGGACACTGCCCTTGTTGACATGTATGCTAAATGTGGGAGCATAAACGATGCTTGTCAAGTGTTCAACAATATGGCTCGTCGGAATGTGGTCTCGTGGAACGTCATGATCGGAGGATATGCGCAGCTTGGGCGTGGTACAGATGCTTTCAAGACCTACAAGAAAATGATACTGGAAGGGGTTATGCCGGACAAAGTTACTTTCACCTGCGTTCTAAATGTGTGCGCCAGTCTGGCAACACTGGAAAAGGGCAAAGAGGTCCATGCTGACATGATAAAAGCAAGAATTGGACCAGATATCATTCTGGAGAATGCCCTTGCTGACATGTATGCCAAATGTGGGAGTATGACGGATGCACATCAAGTATTTGACAATATGGCCAAGCGAAATGTGGTCTCATGGAATTTGATGGTGACAGGATATGTTCAGCATGGGCGTGGAAGTGAGGCTTTGATGATGTACACACAAATGATAGGGGAAGGAGTGATACCCAACTGGGTAACTTTTGTTGGCATTCTCAATGCATGTGCCAACCTGGCAGCCCTGGAAAAGGGCAAAGAGGTCCATGCTGACGTGGACAAAATGGGAATTGAGTCAACTATTATTCTGGGCAATTCCCTTGTCGACATGTATGCGAAATGTGGGGACATGAAGAATGCGCATCAAGTATTTGACAACATGGCTAAACGAGATGTGGTTTCTTGGAGTTCACTGCTTGCAGGATATGCTCAGCATGGGTGTGGTAAGAGGGCATTTGAAATCTACGAACAAATGAAAAAGGAAGGGGTGACGCCTGACAGTGTCACGTTTGTATGCATTCTCAATGCGTGTACAAGCCTGACAGCCCTGGACAAGGGCAGAGAGGTCCACTCCGACATCATCAAAGCCAGAATTGTGGCAGATATCATTCTTGACACTGCTCTGATGGCCATGTATGCGAAATGTGGCAGCATAAAAGATTCGCGTACAGTATTTGACAGCATGGCTGAACGAAATGTGGTGTCATGGAATGCAATGATCGCAGGATATGCTCAGCATGGGTGTGGAAGGGAATCTTTCAAGATCTATGAGCAAATGATACGGGAAGGAGTTATGCCAGACAAAGTCACGTTCATTAGCCTTCTCCATGCTTGTGCCAGCATGGGAACCCTGGGAAAGGGCAAAGAGGTCCATGCTGACATCATTAAAGCCAGTATTGTGCCTAATGTCAATCTGGAGAATACCCTTGTTGACATGTATGCCAAATGTGGGAATATAAATGATGCTCGCCAAGTTTTTGATAATATGACGAAGCGAGATGCAGTCTCATGGAGTGCGATGCTTGCAGGGTATGCTCGGCATGGGTGTGGCATGGAGGCCTTGCATCTGTTTGAACAAATGCAGCAGGAAGGCTTGAAGCCAGATGGTATCACCCTTACATGTGTCCTCTCTGTATGTCGTCATTTGGGACTGGTGGATGAAGGCCTTCACTACTTCGATTCGATGACTCGAGATCATGGCCTCACTCCTACAGTAGAGCATTTTGGTTGCATGGTGGACCTTCTTGGCCGTGCAGGGCAATTGAATGAGGCCGAGGCTTTCATCAACAAAGTGCCAATCAAACCAGATGCTGCAGTGTGGGGTACCTTGCTTGGTGCCTGCAGAATTCATGGCAATGTCAAGCTGGCAGAATGCGTGGCAAAAAGCATGCTCTAGTGGCACCCATAGCTGCTGCCACCTATAGGCTGTTATTGCAGATCTACTCTGTGGCTGGCTGGCGCAATGATATTGCAAAGGTGAGAAAACTGATGAAAGACAGAGGTATATGAGAGGAGCCACCTCTTTGCTGCTGCTAAGATGAGGTAGGTGCTGCTAATATGGAACCTCTATTCTAGGGTGGGACAATACTGTAAGGACAGGTCTGCAAAAGGGGCCAGGTCTCGGCTATTTCAAAGATGACATAGGTGTTGCTATTCTGTCAAAAAAGCTAGGGTTGCTATCGGGACCACACTGCAAAGGTGACGATCATTTGGCCTCATCAACCCATCCTGGACATTGGGAAGGTGGGCTACGACTGCTAGATCCAACAAAAGACATCTCCTTGCTAATCTTTGGAGAGGAGGAAACCCACATAAACCCCGTCGCAGAGCCGGATGGGTCCAAAAGACAAAGGCAGTATGAGGGGGTCAGTCACTGCTTACAAGGCATGCTCGTAACAGATGCCAGAGACAACGGAACGTGGGAAGCCACGCAGAAAGCGAAGACCTGTAGAGACTGGAACCCATCATGTGGCTCCACTCATCCCGACCCCTCTACTTCTAGTACTGCGTGCAAAAGCTTTACCATCTACTCTCCCTGTCTTCCAACATCCCCACTACACTATATGCTCTCTCTCAGCAATGTCGGGGGCAGACCTCTCAGTCCCTCCTCTATGGGCATAGAGGTTTTGGATTTTCCTTCTTTGGTGGATTCTTTAGTCACTCATGTACATCATAATGTCCATGGCGGAGATTGTTTTACAATAGTTTTACAAGTTACAACAGTTCTAGGTACATCACAGAAGTGTAGTCTCGACGAGATGGTTAGCTAAAATGTCTTTGATCGAATAGGTCATCAGGTTGAGTCTGCTTCGCGTTATCATTGTTCGTCCTTCAGTATATAATTTTTAAATCGTCAAATTTGGAAGGGAAAACCTTAGTGTGGACACTTTCATATCCATGTATGTATATTTTTCTCTCCTTTAGTTCCTGTATCCTCCTCAATACTTGCTACTGCATCTTTGATACGCTCCTCCTGCCCCCTCCCGCGCAAAGCCCAATCACTACTACAGTCTACAGCCAAGCCAGAACACCACTCAGCTCGAGATATTGTTATGTACCACTAGTGCCGTTGGCCCAAGTGTCAAGTGTCATCTAAGCCCAAGTGCGTCTCCTATGTCAAGGCCCAAGTGCGACCTCTAGGGTAGCCTCTGCCGTTTGCCCAAGGGTCCAAATGTCATCTAAGTCCAATGCAAATCTGACTAAGGGGGGCCTTAACTCAATCTGAGGTATTAAGTGCTACTGATCTAGATTATGAGTGCAAATCCAGAAAAGCACTGAAGGAAAATTAGAAGAAGGCAATGCGTGGATTACACTAGTGCTATGAGGGCTGAGGGTTCATGGGAGAGAAGAACCAGGGAGAGTAGAATCAGTAGTGACGGTAGTGGCAGGCAAAAACTGAGTGCCTCTTTTATGAAAATGTATTCTATGTATAATGCAGCCTTGAGGCTGTAGAAGAGGGCTTCAAATGCTTCCAGTTGATGTCTAGTTCAAACTCTGGCGATATGGTGGAGTGTCGTGCCATGGTCCCGCCAACATGATGGAGGGAGCTCGGTCCATATGCAGGTGTCGATCTCTGGGGAGAAACATATGATGAAGTGGCTTATGTTGCTTAGCCTAATTGAGGACTAGTAGAAGATTAGCCACGATCATAATTAAGTAACGGCAGGTAATCCACCACTATGTCGACGAGGGTGGCAGGGCTCTCCACGTGATAATTACTTGGGCGAACTTTCCTGCGTTGAAAGCACCATGGCCAGTAGAGGAACCTAGGTATAAGATCAGGCTGAGTTTGTGCATACTTATTATTGTGGTGACAGTTGAGCGATCGGACTGATAGATGCATAGCAGAGACACACAGCTTGTTGTTGATGTTCATCGAGTCTTCACACTTAGTGTGTGTGAAAATTCACTATCAATACAAATTTCATATCTCTGACTGATTATGTCTTAACAACATATAAGGCCTCGTTTGCCCAGGTGTTCTGAAAGCTGCCGCATTCCCAGAGTTGCGCTCGATATCTGCACAAGTTTTAGACCATGCTTTTCTTGACTCTACCCCTAGATCATAAAAGACACTAGCAAGCAAGGCAGAGATAGTGGATGTTTCACCAGAGAAGGTTTTCTTGCATTGGGCCTTCCATAAGTGCCAGAGGGCGGAGCTCCTAAGGGTCTCAAAAACAGGGCATGAAACAGACCTCTGCTTGGTCTGCTGGTTGTAGTTAAAGAAGAATGTCCAGGGAAGAAAGAGTCTTAGAGTCCCAAATGTCTGTAAAACTTTTTGACCAAAGGCCAGATTCTGGCTGGGGCAAGACAAAAGAGGATTGACAATGCCAATGCTCCAAGGATTCCTGTATGCCTGCTGTACAACAGTTACATAGAAGAGCTGCCTGGAACTGTAACCACTCCCCCACCTTGAGCACTCTGTTAGCCACCTGCCAGAGGAACGCAACAATTTTTGCAGGGCGGGATTTAATCCATACTGAGCTCCATATGACCTGCCAGTTCTCACTCTGGAAGCCATAGAGCTCCCATTTGGCATGCCATTTGCCTTTCAAGCAGCACGCGTTAAAGAGGGCCTTGTATCCCTTCCTAGTGGTGAACTCAAAAAAAGGCTCGGGGCTCCTAGCAAACTTCCAAGACCACTCCATAGGTCCCAGTGGATGACCCAAGATCCACACAAAGGTGACCAGCAAGCCATTGAGGAAGAGGCGACATGAGATCAGGTTCTATATAGATTGCAAAAAGGCTAGCCTTTTAGAGCCAACTATTTTAATTAGGTTGCATTCCTGGGCAGAAAGTCTATGTCACTCCTGGACCAGTAAAACTGCTAGGCGCACAGCTCTTGCACAGGGCTTATCAACAACTGAAGATACCAAATTTTAGCTCTGTCTTGTTGGGTTGGTTCAGACCTACCCCATCACTGGTGGCAAAACATCTTTGGTCTTCCTCCAACACTAAATAATGTTCCATGGCTGTCTTGGGAGTATGGGAAAAAGCAGAGATGTTGTTGCCCACATATATTGAATTTTGTTTTTTTAGGGAGACATATCTGATACCACAAAACTTGTGGACGTTTGTTTTGAAGGTCTGATGGGCTCCCCAGATAAAGTTTCTGATACATCTCTTCATCTCGTTCATGAATTTCGAGCCCGGTGTAACACCCATGATCTACACAAACTAAAATAGAAGTACTTCTCAATTTTTTTCCAAAACATCTCGATGCCTTCTAGGCTTTCATTGCATGTTTATATACTGTCGCGGCCCTTTGCCTTGAGGGCAGGGGGTCGGGACACATGAGGGGCTGCCCCTGTAGTGGGGGCAGCGGCAGCGATAGGTATGGGGGGCTGAAGCACCCTTGAGTGCCCAAGGCACTCAAGGAGGCGGAGGCGCTCACTAGGTGGAGCCCCGCACACCGGGTTGCGGTGGGGGTGGCTCCACAAGGGGTGGTGGTAGCTTAGCGGGACTTAGTGGGGGTGGCATAGGACTCACCATGGGGGCGAAGACCTCGTGGTGGGAGTCGTGGGGAGTCTTGGGACTCATCACGGTCCATAGGGGCCGTGGTGAGTGGGCTAAGACTCACCGCGACTCATCACCGGGAGTCGAGGGTTTTCGTGGTGGTTCGCCATAAAATGGCATGGCTGGTTGTGAAACCCCCGCGGACAGCTACAGAAGTATATATAAGGGGAGTAGTGACCCCGAGAACGGTGCAAGCCCGTTGGTGACCAAAAACTAGTGAGTAAGCGAGCGAGCCGGAAAGCGACCAAAGAGTGGGGAGCTGTTCCGGACTGCCATCTACCAAAGGGAATTCCACTAGGCCCAAATAGGTGGAGGGTTTAGTGGGAGAGCGAAGGGGGACCGTTATGTCCCGGTGAGCAGCAAAAGCTCCAAGTTGGCCAAGCGGCCAGGTTGGGAGTCAGGCGCGCGCATCAAAGCGAGTAACTATGACTTGAAGGGGAGCTTACCGAAGTGAGGTGCGCGACATATACCCTTCACAATATATTATTTTTAAAGGTTTGACTTGAGAGCCTAAAGTCAACCTTCCTAGGTTTGACATATTATCCACAATATGACTTTATCAAACAGTTGACCTATTCTCCATAATATAAATATCTTATAGGTTTGACTTGAGAGCCTTAAGTCAAACTTCCTAGGAACCTTCATACTCGAGGTTTTTGTGATCAGTATAGACAATGACCTGATGTTGAGCTCTCTCCAATAGATGACGTCACTCCTCAAAAGCATCGATAATCGCTAGAAGTTCTTTGTCAAGGATTTCATAATTGATCTCAGCAGCGAAAAATTTGCGAGAACAAAAACCAACAGGGTGAAGTCGGTCATCTATACCGTATTGAGAGAGTACCGCGCCAAGTGCTAAGTCCAAGGTATCTGTTTCCAAAAAGAATGGTTTAGATGGGTCTACATGTAGTAGTATTGGAGCCGTTATAAATGTCTGCTTCAGCCTTTTAAATGTTTGGTCAACCTTCTCGTCCCATACAAATTTGTCCTTCTTTGTGAGTCGTGTCATTGGTGTAGCAATTTTGGAGTAGTCCTGGATGAAGATTCTATAGAAATTTACAAATCCTAGAAAATATTGTACATCTCGGACCGAAGTTGGTTTAATCCACTTGATGATGATTTATATTTTCTTCTGATCCATCAGGACTCATTTGTCGGAAATAATGTAGCCCAAAAATTCGACTTCAGATTGATGGAAAAGACATTTTTCCAATTTGGCATATAGTCATTTTTCCCTCAATTTATCAAGGACAATACGTACATGGCGACCACGTTCTTCTTTATTATGTGAAAATATCAAAATGTCGTCCAAATAGATGACTACAAAGTCATCTAAAAATTCTAAAATTTTTGTCAATCTCTCCCACGGACCAATTACGGTCATCATCTTTGAGCAAACCATTTCCACATAAATACTGATGGAAGCCCTGCTATAGAAAACCTTGCTACTCATCTTGCTACGATTCACAAGGATTTTACATTCCACCTCGCAGAAGCTCAAAAACAATACAAGGAGTATGCAGATCAACGTCGCCAACTCTAATCTCAGTTCAAGGTCGGAGATCATGTGTGGCTTCTTCGACGGGACATACAAACCTCGCGACCATCAATTATCAACGCTTCGGACCATTCAAAATTATTCGACAAATAAATCCGGTCAGTTTTCGGCTTGAACTCCCACGAAGTATGCGCATCTATCCAGTCTTTTATGTTTCATTATTGGAGTTGTATCATCCATCGAATATTCCAGGGAAAGTCTCCGTACCACCTCCACCAATCGAAGTCAATCAGGAAATTGAGTATGAAGTCGACGAAGTCCTAGACTCTCGCATCAAGTATAAACGTCTTGAGTATTTCGTACATTGGAAATGTTACGACATCAGCGAACGAACGTGAGAACCTTCATCCAACCTCGTCAATGTATCTGACAAAGTCCTAGAGTTTCATCAACGATATCCAGTTAAGCCCCGAGCTACACGTCAATAAGACGTCACAACGATGATGTCAGCCAAGTTAGCTTCAAGGTGAAGACTCCACATTCAATGTACCTGATACACGCTAAGGAGGGAGGAGCACCACACATCATTATATATAGCTACACTTCCAGCACTCTTACATCTTGTATTGGCAGTATGGAGTCACATGAACCAGATACATTGGAGTTGTCGCTTACCCAACTACCAGATCAGCCGTTCCGACTCTCACGACCTTCAATATCATGCCGACATTCTCGAGACGATGGGCCACCAATGCGACGCGTACTTCCTCGTCTGAACCCCGTACGACGGCAAGTGGAGCCTATTCGAAGTCTGATAATTCTGTTGGAGGTTGAGGCTTCGGACCCAGATGACAACGAAATCATGTTTGAAGGCAGCTTCGAAAATCAGAATGCTCAAATCATTGCGTGGTCCCAAGTTCAAGGTGTTGGAAACTATCGATGGTTGTAGGGACCTATAAATCATTTGAGTCAAGAACGAAGAGCCGAATACTTGGCAAGTACCATTCGCCGGATTTTGAATTTTCTCCAACTCTATGATTTTACTGCTCCTTAAAGAACTCGGTGCTAGAGGAGGGGTGATGTCACGGACATAGCCCAAAAGAACTTATTATGAGTAAATACCAGAAGTTACCAAGTTACCATGTTACTGGAAGTTATCACGACTTACCGTAATTTACCATGATTTACCATGATTTACCATTACTTATCAAATTACCAGAAGTTTAGCAAATTATCAAGAGTAACTTGGGAAACTGCTCATGAAGCTTCTTTTGGATGAAACTTCTCCATCAAGATACCTCATTTGTTTAAGGAAGCTTCTCCATCAAGAAACCTTTATTTACTCTTGGAAACTTTTCCATCAAGAAACCTCCATAGGGAAAGCTTCTTAAGAGACTTCGTAGTAACTAGTATATATAGGAGGCGAGACTGGACACTCTTCAGTCTCGTCAATACCAGTCCAAACTACTCTTGTTTCTAGTTCCCAGTACTCTAGCCCAGTTTCCAGTATCTGGTACTCCAGTCCAGTTTCCAACATTTCAGTATTCAAGTCGTGTTCCAATATCTTGTACTCTTGTTCATTGTTATAAAGATCGTATTGATTTTTATTTATTCATCATGCATACGTCCACGCCGACCTTGACTTCTTGTCTAGTCTTGTACCTCTAGTTTGATCTCTTGTTTGTGTTCAGTCATGTTCTCGTCCTTAACACCAACTTTAAGAAAGACTAGGTTCTGATACCATTGTAACATCTATGATCTACACAAACTAGAATAGAAATACTTCTCAATTTTTTTTCCAAAACAACTCGATGCCTTCTAGGCTTTCATTGCATGTTTATATACCCTTCATAATATGATTATTTTAAAGTTTTGATTTGAGAGCCTAAAGTCAAAATTTCCTAAAGTCAACTTCCTAGGTTTGACATATTCTCCACAATATGACTTTATCAAACATTTGACCTATTCTTCATAATATAAATATCTTATAGGTTTGATTTGAGAGCCTAAAGTCAAACCTCCTTAAGTCAAACTTTCTTAAATCAAACTTCTTAGGAACCTTCTTAGTTATTTTGGAGACTTCTAGGGAACTTTCCTCCTCCATCTAGAACCTTCTAGATTCTACCCTGTTACACCCGGACTCCAAGTGGAGGCAAAATTCCAGATCCCAGGAAGTAAGACCTGGTTGGCAGCCAGAGTTCTTCTGGTGATGGAGATGAACTTAGAGACCCAGAATGCTAGCTCGTTCTTGAGCCTGGCTATAATGTGGTCCATTCTTTGCTCCTCAGTGAGGTCCAGGCCGAAGATGTGATCCAACAGTGTGGTAGGTTCTCCTGCTTTAAGCCATGCCATACCTTGGTCAACTCCCCAGTTGGGGTTGATCCCAATAGAAGACAGATGGGTCTTTTATTAGCAAGGCTTTGGTCTTTCTCCAGTTAACCCGGAAGCTGGAGACTCTACAGAATTTCTTAAGAGTGCTCTCAACAGCTGTGAGAGTGGAACCTGGTTCTGCCTGAAGTAGCAGGAAGGTGTCATCCACAAACATAGAGTCTTTGATTTGTAGCCAGAGTTGAGTTTTTGGATTCCGGAGCTGAAGACCCCTTACCATGAAGTTGTCATTTAGCATGTAACCCAAGGTGTCTACTACAAAGAGGAAGAGGAAGGGGGCCAGAGGGCATCCTTGCCTTACCGATCTTTGCAGTTGAAAAGGCTTTGAGAGGTGACCATTGATGATAACCCTACTGGTAGAGCCCCGAAGAAGGATGTTAACCCAATGACAAAAGTCATGGAGCAAGCTTGTTTTTTTAAGAACTGCAATTAGGAAATCCTACCCTACTTTGTCGAACATCTTCTCAAAATCCAAGAGCCATAGTGCAAATGCTTGGTTAGTTGCCAGGGCATACGAGTTGGCCTCCTGAGCCAGCAAGACGTTGTCGAGCATGTATCTACCTTTGATAAAACCAGCCTAGCCTGTTCGGATGAGAGAGGGGAGAAGGGGTTGGAGGCGGAGGGCTAGAGCCTTGGCAATGATTTTGTAAGCGACATTGAGTAGTGTAATGGGTTTATAGTTTCCAATGTCAGCTTTGTCTCATTTCTTGTGGAGCAGGGTAATAACCCCCTGTGACATCTGTCCATGCATTGCACCCTGCCGTTTGATCTCATTGGCCATTTCGCAAAAGTCCGCTGTGAATTTTTGGTCACATAGCCTTGTAGTACTCGACTGGCATACCATCTAAACTTGGGGTCTTCCTATTATTCATCTGATGAAGGGCATCTTCCAATTCCACGGGGCCATTCTTTTAGTGACGAATAATCGCCAGATTTCGACCTCAAAAAATAAAATCGAATATTCTGTCGCAAATCCACTGTATTTTCATGGATGAAATCGCCAAATTTCTCCAAATACAAAATAAATTATGGATGATATACTGGATGATGGCACATAGGTGGATGAATTACAGTGGATGAAAAGAATAAATGGCTATTTCCTGCAAAACTCTGTAGCCACTCGTGCTGTTTTCCCAATTTCTTAAAAAAAACACTACTTAGTCTCTTTCATTAATCACTTTTTTATCGTCTTTGTAAATTATTATTGATAAAATTCCTCCTTTTTGTCCTACCATCATCATAGTAGATTTCAATATACAATATAATTCGGCATCTACTAAACAACTAAACCTATTTATGAATTCAACCGATATGGAGTTAAATTTTCTGAAAGTACCTCAACATATGGCTCACAATTAGATCATATTTGGACCAATGCCCAAAATTACCAATGTAAATCTGGTATTTCGGAAGCATACTGGACTGACCATAAACCATATTTATTGCTTTTAAGTTGCCTAATCACATTTCCGATACCAGCAACTAGCCGCTTTTCACGGCTTCAAGGCTCCTCGGTGGTTATTTTTTCCACCTGCTGTGCTCTTTTTTTAATAAAGTTTGAATCAGGGCCACTGTCCCATGTTAAAAAAAAAAAAATGATTAGCCGCTTGTCATATATGCAACGAACGATCAATTAGGACTAGGTTAGGGTGCAGTCTGGTGGTATTGCATGGAGTTGATGCTTAATTGGGTGGTTGGTTTGGTCATGGTTATCTCCATGTAGGTAACTTTCCACTATTCCCATGAAGGTAGTTTAGCATATTTTTACAACTACGTTCATGCAGGAAAGCTTGCAACTACCTGCATGGAGGTAGTTGTAAATTTTCTAAAGCAAAAAAATTCTCACATGAAGGTAGTTCAGCATATTCTTACGATCTACATGCAGAAGATCTTATAATTACCTACATGGAGGTAATTGTAAATCCCATAAGCCAAAACCCCCACACATGCAGGTAGTTATTAGTTATCCCCTAACTGCCTCTAAAAGCAATGTCCCAAGCTTGTGAGACCCCATTGTATGTCCTGTTACATGTTGTGCTAGGGAATATGGAGACCTTCACATGGGGGAGAGAGGGAACAGAGATTGAGGTGTGCTATCCCAAGTAAGACAGACCTGCAGTGGGTTTGATTTCAAGAGATGCTTCTAAGGGATAGCCAGCCAAGAAAAGAGAAAGGGGGAGGCAGGTTGATGCTCTGAGTTTAGTGCTAACAGCAATGGCGTCAAAGACAAAAAGAGTTGATGACATATGGAATGCCATGAAAATGAAGGAGGCTAGTTGCAGTCTCCGGAACCGGCCAGGAAATAGCACAAACTGGAACTCTTTCCACATCAAAGATGTTGCTAAGCCCAAGAAATTGGCCACTCCATCTTCGCATCCGGAGTCCCTTGACTCCCACCTTGCTGATTATTCTCTCATGGAAGCTGCTCACATTTTTCTGAACAGTGAGGGGGAGCTGCAAGTGGGTTGTCGCTATGATTGCAAAGATACTTATGGGAGCATTACGCAGGGGGAAAAGGAAAATGGGGAGGCTTCCAACTCGAAGGCAGATGCGAGATATGCTCATACAGATCATGTGACTACCCGATATGCCAAATTGAAAGCAGCATACCAGGACGAGAAATCCAGAGTACTGTCTGGCTCGAGAGTGCTGAACGAGCCTGCAAGTGACATTTCCATATCTTGTAGTGAATTGAAAGTGAATGAGCCCGCAGAAACCCTCAGGCAGGATAAAAAAAAGGAACTCGATGGGAAAATGGAAGAGAGCTCCATGTATACTACTGCAGATATCACTGGGAGCACCGACGAATGCGTAATGACACCCCCATGTACGAAAGGCTTGAAGAACAGCTTTGAGAAGAAGATCAAGAATGATGGTGCAGAAGGAGGAGGAAGTCCGGAGTGCAGTGCGGCAAATAACAGCAGTCGTAGCGTTCATTTCGACTTGCAGGATACGCAGGCCATAGCTACAGAGCCCTGTAACGTGTCAAGTACTTCAGACCTCTGCGGCATTGATGCGGAAGAAAATAGCGAGAAAGAGACTTTAGCAAAAGCCTTAAACAGGAACTTGAATTGTCTGGTAGACCCAGCAACGGCTGTGCGTTATGCGGCCCTTCTTAGCCTTCAATACGCATTGTTAGGCAGCTCGCATGATAACAGGAATGCCGTTGTTTCAGAAGGTGAGCAGATTTTAGAATTTGCGGACAGACCAAAAGAGCTTGGCAAATGCACTCTGTGTTGGGCAACCGAGGAGTTGGTAACCAAGCCTTTATTGCGACGCTTTGCTGACTCGTCGGAGAAGTGTCGACAACTTTCAATTGCGATTGTTCTGGGGTAAATGCCTGGAGTTCCTTGCTTGATCTTCTACTTTTTTTTGTGGGATGGTAATTACGATCTTGTAAAGCACATAGACTCTCTTATCCCACTCTCTCTGGATATGAAGTTACTGTCTTTCTGGTCTTTCTTTCTCTCTCTCCCTGTGGGGGCACGGTGTGACTGGCAGTGTCATCTGTGTGTCAAAATTGGGGGTTACAGCAACAGTAGCCTCTTCCCCACAAGCTGTAAGTCGTATCTGGGTCGGTCATAACGATTTGATCACATTCCTCCTTGCCTATGTCTCTCCGCGCTTTTAGTTATGTACTAAGAGGTAAATGACGTCTGTCTCTAAATTCCGCTGATTTGTTTTTGTTTTAGGTTGTATCAGCTTGGTTGAATACCAGAGGTTAAAACTTAAGGGAGGGAGGGTTATGTGAGCAGGCTGCTGCTCGAAGTGCCAAGCGCAGTGGTAGCGCTGCTGCCATATGTGCTCCCTGTCATTGCAGAGCGGCTGCCCCTCAAAATACCTCTAACTCCTGCCAGTGATGACGACTATTTGAAGGAACCGGTACTTAGCAAGGGCATGACAGCCACAAACCACCCATATATTGGAAAACAAGAACGTCTAGAGGAAGTCAAAGACTGCCAGTGCAACAATGCAAAAGACTGCTATCCTTCAAAGAAAACTTTTAGACTTTAGAGGGGAAGGAACTTACAGCGCAAGATTGGATGAAGACTTAGTTAGAACACTCAATAATTTAATGCATAACATAACAATAGGTCTACGTCAGCAGTGCAGAGTAACTGTTCAGAGACCTTAGTTACTCCCATCAAGGCATTTGTAAGTTCTAAAGTAACAAGCTGTGCTGATGCAGATACTGACAGGTTATAAGGGTAAAGGTCAGCAAGAAGGATTTTACCTGAGAGCATGGAAGAGAGAGATTACTAATGAGATAACCTGCTTTAATTCCAGGTAGAGGTACAGGCTGTTCTCGTGGAGAAGTCAGAGGAAGTGCGGTTGCAGCTGGTACAGCTAATGCATTCGCTGCTAAAGCAAGCCCCTCGCCTGATTCACGCTTTTGCTTCTGATGTTGCATCCATCCTGGTTGCTGCAACATTTGACTCACACCCTGAAGTCCTTCTGGTATGTTTTGAGGCTATGGTTCTATGCTTGATTTGAGAGTATTGATTTTAAGGGTATCCTGCTGTATGTTGCCTGCCACTGCCAGAAGGCTGGACACAAGTCCGCTGATGCATGTCTTCGAAATTTTGTTTCCTACTGTCCATCGTCTCCTTGAAGTGGTTTCCTGTTGCTCTACTTTGTCCCATGGCCTCAGGGCCTCCTCTTGAGGTTAAAATTTCTCTTTTCTTTTATTGCCCTCTATATTATGAGATCCGTGGGAGATCCCACTGTCTATTCCGCGGACTCAATCTCTCACTGAAGTCTTCCACTATGAGGATCAGAAATGCTTGGCAGCTTACCTGCACAAGGCCTTGACCCTTAGACAATCCGTTGAGCAGTAGTTGCTTTTGGGCTGTTTCTTGGCTCCGTTTTTGTTTCCTCTCTTATGTTTTTCCCATTTTGTCCCATAAGCTCTTTGAGGTTTCCGCGGACGTTATAAAGTACCATTTAATTTCATTTCTTTCCTCACAATGCTTTGACCTAGCCTAAAGCGATGAATGCTTCTGTAGGAGACATTTCCAACATTGGCACTGTTTGGAGAGATTATGGGGTACAAGATAAAACCTGTGGCCAAGCAAATTGTGAAGGTGGTCCTGCGCTCACTTTCCCACAACCGCTATCGGGTGCGTGTGGCGGCTCTGAAGGCCATCCACAGGTAGTTGCTCGTCATTTTCAGGCACCTCCACCTAGTTCTACACAAAAGGAGTCTCTGTTATTGAGAGATTTCTGCTCCTGTAGTTTGGATGGTACAGGAAAAGGGGAGAGGTTTCAAAAAGATAAGGAAGGTTACTACTAGCACTGCATAAGTGGGCCATATTCTGTATATGAGATCAGCTGTCCATTTAGATGCACTTTGGAAGGAGAGACAGAAACAGAGAGTAGCAGGATGAGGGAAGTTAAGTCTGGAAAGGGTGGCAATCGAGGGAACAGGCCTGTAAGTTGCAGCAACCTTGATAGGGATGCTTAGTTGGAGGGTCGCTGCAGGTTGGTCATGTGTGGAGCACACGACAGCATATATGAGCTCACTGCATATCGTGATCCCAATCTTGTTCCCATAAAGTGTTTTTATGGGCCTGATCCCAAGGTGAGAGGTCACTCTTGTTTTCAGGCCTCTTAATGCTCTTTGTGGGAGTCCTGATCTTTCTTAGTAATATGCATGTGACCCATTGATGGAAATGGGAAGCTGCTTACAGATTGTCAAAGCATTTTTCAGTAGCAAATCTCTTATTTATTCTGCACCAAAATGTTGTCTTGTACTTGCAGACACAGTACTTTGCACTGTTGGCCACAGATAGAAATGCTTCTGTAAGGGAGGAGCTGTTGAGAACAATAGCTAGTTGGCTTCGTGAGCTTGACGAAAGAAAGGAACATGAGGTCCGCCTCATTCCGTAAGTAAACTTCCAGAGGCTTCAAGGGTTCGGACTATTTGTACTCTCTCCAGGTCATTTCTTCATGACAGTTGTCACCTCCATCTGTCGAAACCTTTGCATTTCCTATTCTACTCATAGAGTCACCCGTTATTACTTAAACTTCTGAGTGCATTTGAACAAAAGGCATGTGCACATGAGCTGTCGAAGGGAAGTTCTGAGAGCCCGAAACGCCTAAGAAATCTCTTAGATATATTGCACACCAACAGAACTCAAGAGTGCATTTGAAAGAAAGTCTTCCTGAAGCAGAAACCCAAGTTCTGAGTATGAGTACCTCTCTTCCAGTCCCCTCCATTATCCTGCAAATGGCTACACGACTAAGAGCGAATTTACATGAGCAGGTATCTCTTAGCTGGTTTCCAAGATCCAAGCCCACATTTGCAGGATCTTTCCTTTCAACTGATGGATGAAGTCGGCCTACAGTAAGCTGCAATTTAAACCTACCGTTATTTTCTACTTGAAGAGATTTGTAGCAAAAACCTCACCTAATACATCTACCTTTGTCTGGCTGCCAATGTTGGGCAAGCTTCACTGGAAAAGAAATTGCAGAAAGATTGAATTGCTGAGGCAACGCAACCGCCACAATTCGAAGTGCTCAGATGTAGTACTGGTTGCATGGCATGTGGAACGGACAGGTATGAAGAGGAGAATGAGAAAGAAGTCAAGGATATGCGGGTCTACCTTACTGAAGATATTGACGACATTGACTCACTGGCTTGGACAACCTTGCCCCATCCATTCAAACGTCAGTTCATCTTCTCGAGCTTCCTGTAGACGCCCTGAAGTGGCTCTTTCCTTCTTTAGAAACTCCCATTCCTGGGCAGAGGCCTTCAGCTTTGAAGATCTGATGTGAATCAGGCACATTTCTTTGTTCTCCCCTGTCCTCCTCATAGCCCCCGTGGACGTTATGAAGTTAATTTGTTTTCTTGTTTCCTGCTTTCTCGTCCCATAAGCGCCTTGAGCTTTCCGTGGATGTCATAATGTGTCATTTCATTTCTCTCCCTCTCTCTCCTTTGTCACCAACTTTAAAATTAGCCCTGGTCCTGTTGGGGTCTATTTGCTGGGCAGCTCACATACAGCAAGTTGATACTTCTGTGAAGGGCTGTCTAGAGGATATCTGGAAAAACCTGAACTAATTGTCTTTACCAAGGTAAGTCACACTACCAGAGTGAGCCCCTCACAAATGTAGCTTCCCTTTTGTTCCGCCCAAACTGGGCGCGGGGTCTATGGCAACAAGGCTACAGGAAAAAATCATATGGATGGAAGACGGTTTGTTCATTCTTTCAACAAATTTTTAATTCATGTCATACTTGGCCATAGCATACAACTAAATATATAGGGTTCCATTTGATATCAAGGAGTTTGGCACAGGTAGACCATGCTTAGGGGCAAGGATTATGGTGAAAAGTGTGGCAGCCATCATATTGCATGCCATAGCTGGCGATTTGGAATGTTGGACCTGCGGTACCAAGGATTTGGCTGCGAACTTTTTGTACACACTATTACTGTTTGCTGAGGAGAACATCACGATGCACCTGCAGCCCATGGTCAAACTCTTGCACAAAGGATTGAGTGAAGCATCCATTGCCCCCAAGGTGAGCTCTTCACAGAATCCTGTGGAAAAGAATGGAAGAGGGCAGAAACTTTTTAGTGACCATGCAAAAGCCAAGGAACTTCATGATGTCAAACTTATGCATGGAAAGTCCCAAAGGGGGGGGGAGAGAGAAGAGTAATGAAGTATTTTATTACTTTCATGAGAAAGAAAGAGATAAAGTTATTATGTCTGCAGGAGGGCCAAAAGGCCTGAGGGACCAAGTAGAACAACATGGCGGAGTATGTCATCCAGCCGTTAGCTGTTAGCTGTCCTGATAGCTAAGGGCTTTGCCAGAGAGAGGATTCTCTACAAGACACCATCAGCCCTCGGCCCATCAGCCTTCACCCTGCCTATGCCATTCCCGTTACTGCCTTGACAAGAAGGGACTACAGAATGGAAGGCCTTTCTGAAGTACATGAGACAGCCATTGATCCACAGGTTGTTGGGTAGCTGCCTTATACGGCTGCAATCATGCTCAACAGATAAAGGAAGAAAGTTCAGATTCTCTTACATGCATGCTTGTTTGATTGCAGATTTTGGAAAGCGCAAGGCTTCTTGGGTTCTTTGTTGAACCAAGCTCCTACTTGCCAATCTTGATGCCACGAGTGACTGGGGATATTCATGCAGATGTCTCGGTGCAGACAGTCGGGCATGCTTTGCACCTGCTAGCAGGTATTCTGAAAGGCAGCCATGCTGACCAAGTGTCCTTACATATTCCTGAGATATGCTCCACCCTCACCGACCGCCATCTTATGACAAGCATCCAGCAGTACGTGTCTCCACTTGCCCAGAACTATGCTTCTCAATTTGTTGCTAAAGGATACACCAGAGTAGTTTAGAAGTTGACAAGCAACATGAGCATATTCAGTAGTGTGAGAGAAATGAAATGAAATGGTGCTTTATAACGTCCGCAGAAAGCTCATAGAGCTTATGGGACAAAATGGAAGGAAGAACATGAGAGAAAATAGGAAAACCAGAGTCAGAGAAAAGAACTATTGTTCAAGTGATTGTCTAAGGGTGAATGCCTTGTGCAGGTAGGCTGCCAAACATTTCTGATCCTCATAGTGGAAGACTTTAGTGAGAGATTAGGTTCCACGGAATAGACAATGGAATCTCCCATGGATCTCATAGTATAGGGGGCAATAGAAGAAGAAGTGTTCTTCGGTTTAAATTTCCTGGTTACGCCCTGTGCAAGCAGGACATAGGCGGTCCTCCCGCTGCAGGTTTTCCCATCTGCCAGTCTCTATCCGTAGGTTGTGGGAGCCCACCCTGAACCGCCCCAAAGCCCTCAGGAGAGAAGGGGATAAAGAGGCCGAAAGGTAATTGGGCCGCAAGATTCTATCATCCCGGAGAACCAAGAATGTTTCTCGATAGAAATGGAGCTTTGTTGTGAGGTTGGGTAACTTTCAAGTTCTCCTGACATGTAACTCCATGAGCTCCTTTCTAATGAGTTGGTTGCAGTCATGCCTGGATGTGATTTCCACCTCTTCTGGGTTCACTGGCAAAAGTGAAGCAATAGAGAGTCCATGGCGTTCAAAAAAGGTATCCACACGGGCATACCAGGATTGTTTGAAGCCTGCATTTTTGAGTCTCATAGATGTTGTGAGGGCCCTGGCCACAAGTCCCTTGGGGGGAAGGGCTTGTAACCTATGCAGGAAAATTGTAAACCGGAAGAGGTGCCTCAGTTTGAAGTGGCACACAGGCGAATTCTGCATTCAGTATGTGAGATGGAGTTGTGCCTCTGGCGCCAAGCATTGCTTGGAGGAAAGATGACTGCAATGTTTCCAGATTCTTTTCCCACCAGGAAACTGGGACCATTGGTGCCCAAAATTCACAACCGAAAGTGGCATTTGGGGTGACCATGCTATCAAACAGCCACTTCTTGGTAGGTGGATGGCGCAGGTGGATCTGTTTGCATTTGGCCTGAAGGCGGATGGAGACTGCCTTGCCTTTCGTCAATCTGTCCAGGGCAGTCGCTCCAAACTGGAATTTGGGGGAGTGGATAACCAGACCCAGATACCGGTAGGACTTTGACTATTTCAACCTCCCGGTTGTTGAGGAAGAATTTGCGGTCGGCCTGCCCATTAAAAAACATGATCTTGGTTTTGCTAAGGTTGAAAGAAATGAAATGAAATGAAATGGTGCTTTATAACATCCGCGGAAAGCTCATGGAAGAAAACATGAGAGAGGAACAAATCCAGAAACCACAATTAATGTTCTAGCGATTGTCTAAGGGTGAAAGCCTCTTGCAGGTAGGCTGAAAGAAAGAAACTTTATGATGTCCATGGTAAGCTCAAAGAGCTTATGGGACAATGGAAAGCAAGGAACATGGAATAAAGTGGGGCCCAAAAGTAGCCCAAAATCTTCTGTTTTATATGGAGAGATTCTGTAAGTTTGAGAGCATATGCCACCAGATATCTCTGGTCCTCATAATGAAAGAAATAAGCTTTATAACAGCCACAGGGAGAGGAAAAAAAAAAAGTTTTAATGCAGAGAGACTTATATTCTGAAATTTTAGGCAAGACCAAGAGATTCTGGAGTGTTAAGCAAGATCAACAGGGAGGTATAGACCTGACTCTGACAACACCGGATGGACAGGGATGTGAATGAAGGGGTGATCGCAGTTGCAGAACAGTTGGTGAGGGCGTGGCAGTTAGAGGAGAGCAACCAAGAAGTCACAGCTATGATGTGGTTACTGCTGAACGCTGCAGCAGCTGCTGATTTCTGTTCCAGACCAATTGTAAAGGCAGGTTTACCATTATTATTCTGAAGGAATCATTTGTAAGGTTGAGAGGGATACAGTCATAAACTGACACACTTAGTGAGGATGCCACAACCTTCCAGCAAAGGCCCCACAAGATATAAGATCAGGGCAGCCAAGGCACCGAGTTTGTAAAAGTAAAATGTACTCTAGCTTGTGTGATAGGAAGCTAACGTTGTTCAGTCTCATGTACCATCGATGTCTCTGAGGTGCTCTAGACTTCCCCTTGCAATTGAATTTGATTTTCAAGCCTGGTTAGCTCTCACGTGGAACACAAAAAGTTCTCTTCTCAGTGTCATCTTCTCCCCTTTTTTTCCCCAAATATAGAAAGGAGCAAGTGAATGGATAGTAAGCTTGCCCAATCACAACAGATCAACCAAAACGATGTTAAAGAGCTAAAGCCACATCATCTGTTGTTGCTTCCTGCAAACACAGGCTGAAACAGTTTTAAAAGGCCTGGCTGTTGCATCCGGATTCGAATCAGCTGAAGTGATGGTTGCCACAAACATGGATGACATGTTGGAGATATTGCCCCACCCTCGAGTTTGGGCTCTTCGCTCCTTGGATGCTCTGGTCTATTCCAGCCTCCTTCGAGCAGCCACTTTGGTGAATGTGGACACACTGGGAAAGTGCGCACTAAGTGTCTTCATTAGTAATTTACAGTCACCTATCAGATGCTGCTGTTTTGCTTCTTACACATGAAGGG
Source organism: Takakia lepidozioides (assembly GCA_030704615.1). NCBI lineage: Eukaryota > Viridiplantae > Streptophyta > Takakiopsida > Takakiales > Takakiaceae > Takakia > Takakia lepidozioides. The sequence continues at coordinate 27,863,436 of CM060733.1, forward strand.
AAATAGAGAGAGGTGTAGGTTTACTTTACCATTCCCAACATAGCTAGGGCGTCCTGCAAATTTGTGACCACATAGGATACTGATGACATGCCCAACCCAGTTGCTTGTTTCCATAGAGAGAAAAGGTAAGGCTAATGTCCAAGCAGACGGACCTCTGACACCTTAGACACACCATTGCCTTTCAGTTGAGGCATCAATGCTTTTTCATTTTTGTGGGAATTGGAACCATGCCTCCTTGTTGTCACACCACGTAGTATTAACCAAACTTGGCAGTAACGATTTTATTCAATCGCAGGTTGGTCGATTCATTCCAAAGCTGCATCAGAGAGTCTGTTGATGATGATGTGAAATTGCGGTCAGTAGTTTCTGGCAACCTTTCTACATTGTCGCACCTTCATCAATTCATCAGTTCATTCACTGCTTTGACACCAGAGGTCTGCCGATTAGCAGTACTAAATAGTGTTGTAGGTCAAGTGAAACAAAGTATGCACCCCAAGAAGAGGACATTTTCTTTATAGTTTATGTGAGATATTGGCTTTTATCTCCTATCAGAGGTACAAGAGAGTGGTCATTAAAATCCAAATCATATGTTTGGTACCAGGCTGTTGCATGAAGTGCAATTGATGTTAACAACAGGACCGAGTGAGTGGGCAAATGGAAAGAAACATCTTGGGCATCTTCTGGAGGGTTTTTTGCTGCCTTGCTTGAAGCATGGGGAATCACTGCTTTTTCCCACCCTTGAGGCCATTCAAGCAATTTTGTCCAAATCTTGGCCAACATCTCTCACATCTAAAACATCATTTCGTGATGCTCTTGAGAACCTTATGGGTTCTGTTGAGCGATGTTTCCACAACTCCAGAGATCAAGATCAGGGTGGAAACAGTCACAGTGTACAACATGAAGGGCAAGAAGATCAAGTCCAAGAGAAAAGAGAACAAGGTGACGCAGTTGAAGGTGACAAATCTCGGTGCCAACCGGATCTAGGTGCAGCAGAACAAGATGAATGTCACAAAGAGGGAGATGAAAGTGGCCAAAGCAAAAGCGTTGAGGACCAAAGAGCAGACAGCATACAACCACATCGTAGAAAACGTGAAGGCAAAGATAATCCAGTTGCTGAAAAATGTAGAGGTAAGATGTCCATCCCTTCTAGACCTGGTCATCAACATGCATGTACAAATTTTGTTACACACCTTGATAGTTTGATAATCAGAGTTATACTAGTGCAAATCTCGGGGTCGTTCCCCCTGGTCTGTTTATTTGTACACAAGGAAGTATCTCTGTGCACATGATTGTACAAGGCTGCCATTCTTTACCTGCTCGTTTCTATGTTTCAGGAACAATGGTCTTTCTGCTCGACAAAATGACTCGTGGACTTGGCAGTGATTGATCTTTCACAAACTGCTGGCAATCTAATATCAATGCATATGGCATGTGAACCATAGCCAATATAGCAAGGCATTGTTCGGGTGGATGCCCTCAAAGCCTTTCTTGGTACAATTTCGAAGCTGGCAGTGTTCCCAAGCAAGCTGCCTGTTTCTTACACCCCACAGCAATAGCATTCAACGTCATGTTAGCTTTCATAACGTAGCCGGTCACTCTCTCCTTGTTGATTGATACCTTGGGTCGAGATTATTTTATGTTCACATCTTTCTCTCTCATAACAAAAGACATCGCATTCTTCAAATCTTTCCTCCCTACAGCAACAAAATATGCAGTGAGTTATCACTTACCAAGACAACCCTGCTGGTGCGAAAACACTGCTTCAATGAAGGGTGTCCGTCTAGCGATGGATGCCTGTGCAACACAACAGGAGCCGATGGAGGTTATGGCAGTTTCCATATACAGCCCCTAGCATCGCCTAAGGTGCATCCACTTAACCTCCCGTTCAGACTCCAGCCAAGCCATTGTAGTTGTGTTGGGCAGTGTCCCTGCCAGGACAGCTGGGAGGGCCAGTCGCACTGCCTTGGAGAAATGCTTCTCAAATGAACCTGTTACAAGAGGACTGAAATCACCTGTGGATGTACATATGCGCCTGGTCCTTGACATTGATGCTCCTCTGACACCCTTGTAACTTCCATTATTGATCTCACCTTCATCTCTTGTCACACCTGCCAGTTGCACCGGCTTCCATGTTTGATAGCAGCACTGTCAAGTCCCAGCCTGCTGTGTATCCCACTTCAGAAGGTGATTTGCAGCGCACTCTGCTAGCTGCACATCACCATGCATCTTGCAGGCAGCAAGCAAGGTCCCCCACACAGAAGCATCTGGTTCCATTGGCAGCTTTTTAATGAAGTCTTCTGCCTCATCCAATCGCCCGGCACGGCCAAGAAGGTCCACCATGCAGCCACAATGCTCCACCGTGGGAGTGAGGCCATGATCACGACTCAAGGAGTCAAAATAGTGATGGCCTTCATCCACTAGGCCCACATGGCTACATGCAGAGAGAATAGATATAAAGGTGATACCATCTGGCTTCAAGCCTTCCTGTTGCATCTGTTCAAATAGTTGCATAGCCTCCCTACTACACCCATGCTGGGTACTGCCTGCAATCATCACATTCCACGAGATGACATTTCTTTGAGCCATATTGTCGAACACTTGACATGCCTCCTTGAGGCTTCCGCATTTGGTATACATGGCAGCAAGGGCAGTCTCCAGAATGATGTCTGGCACAATTCCAGCTTTAATGATGTCAGCATGGACCTCTTTGCCCTTTGCTAGTGCTGCCAAGCTGGTACATGCATTGAGCACACAAGTGAACGTGACCCTGTCGGCCGTCACACCTTTTTGTTGCATTTGCTCATAGATCTCGAAAGCTTCCCTACCACATCCATGCTGCGCATATGCTGCAATCATCACACTCCATGATACTGCATTCCGTTCCGCCATATTGTCAAACACCTGTCTCGCATTGCTTATACTTCCACATTTGGCATACATGTCAACAAGAGCAGTCTCTAGAATGATATCGGGTGCAATTCCAGCTTTAGAAATGTTGGCATGGACCTCTTTCCCTTCTTCCAGTGCTCCTACACTGGCACATGCATTGAGAACGTAAATGAATGTGACCCTGTTGGGCATCACCTCTTCCCGATGCATTTGCTTATAGACACTGATGGCCTGTCTACCACACCCATGCTGAGCATATCCAGAGATCATCGCACTCCATGAGACCACATTTCGTTCAACCATATTGTTGAACACTTCAAGTGCATCCCTCATGCTCCCGCATTTGGCATACATGTCAACAAGGCTATTCTCCACAACAAGGTCTGGCACTATTCCACTTTTGCTCATGTCAGCATGGACCTCTTTGCCCTTTGCCAGGGCTCCTAAGCTGGTACACACATTGAGAATGCATGTGAATGTCACCCTGTCGGCCATTACCCCCTCCTGTTTCATTTGCTCATAGATCTCCACAGCATCCCTACCACACCCGTGCTGGACATATGCTGCAAGAATCACATTCCATGAGACCACAGTCCTCTTAGCCATCTTGTCAAACACATGACGAGCATCCTCTACACTCCCGCATTTGGCATACATGTCAGCCAGAGTATTTTCCAGGATGACATCTGGCACAATTCCCCATTTGTCCATGTCAGCATGCACTTCTTTACCCTTTTCCAGGGCTCTTAAGCTGGCACACACATTGAGAAGGCAAATGAATGTGACCTTGTCTGGCATCACCCCTTCCTGTATCATTTGCTCATAAATACCGAAAGCCTCTCTGCCGCACCCATGCTGAACATACCCTGCAATTATCCCATTCCATGAGACCACATCTCGTTCAGCCATATTGCTGAACAGTTGATGTGCATCTGTTACCCTCCCACATTTGGCATACATGTCAGCAAGGGTGTTCTGCAAAATGATATCTACTACAATTCCACTTTTGCTGATGTCACAATGGACCTGTCTGCCCCTTTCCAGGGCCCTTAGGCTGGCACATGCATTGAGGACGCAAGTGAACGTGACCTTGTCTGGTGGCACCTTCTCCCATTGCATTTGCTCATAGATCTCCAAAGCCTCCCTACCACAACTACGTTTGGCATAACCTCCTATCATTATATTCCACGTAAACAAATCGCGTTCAGGCATTTTGTCAAACACTCGGCGAGCATCCATTAGGCTCCCGCACTTGGCATACATGTTGACAAGGGTGTTGAGTAGAAAGATGCTTGGCTTGCATCCACTTTGGATAATGTGGGCATGCAGCTGCTTGCCCCCTGCTAGGTCTTTCATTTTGATGCATTCCTGCAAGAGGTAGCCATAAGTATTGGAATGTTCCTGAATGCCAGGGTGATTCCAAACATGCAGCGCCTCTTTCAGCCGTCGTGCCTTAGTTAGTGTCCTCATATCCCCAGAATTGCCAAAGGAGATCTTGTCGATCCCTCTCTTGGTCCTGTTTCAAAAGCAGTGGTGATGGTGCAGGTACCTGATTCCAACAATTTTGCCTGATTCAGCTCTGCCATCCTGCATACTTCCTAGTCATAAACATTCTCTCCAACTCAAATAAGACATCCGAGCTCCTAAATACTTCAAAGAAAGATCTGTTGAGGACAGGGTTCTTTTCACAAATGAACAAGGTAGAAACTACTTCCAGTGGACACCTTTAAAGCTAAACTGTACTAATACTACCTGTTGTCTGCACCCATAAATCATCATTGATACCGTACCCGTTTGGCTCGCTCCATGGCATACATCAATAGTAGAAGCGTCCAAGAATCGTACTCGACCTTGTATCACGGCAGGCAGCTCTGCTTGTACCCAAGTAGGGTTTGACCGAACCCCAATTCATAGGAACTCTTTTTTGTGCTTAAAGCTGAAGTGTGGTGATCTTGGAATTTTCTGTGGAACCACCAGTGGGCAGCTAAACAGCCATAACTTCCACCCCAGCTAGACTAGGCCATAACTTCCTTCCCTACAACAGGGTATAACTTTGAAAAATCTTGATAACCTGCTGCTTTCTTTTGATGAAGAGCAGAAATGTCATTGCTTTGAGCAACTTACGGAATTCCAGTTCACAAAACATCAGCATGGCTCCAATCACAACCCCTCCTTGACAAACTCTTTCACCTCCTAGCTGAGCTAGCCTCACCATCTCACACCTGTGATCCTACAAATGTTTGGCAAGCTTAACTGGCAAATTGCTGAGGCAACATAACCGCCACAATGCGCAGTGCTCAGACGTAGTACTGATTTCACAGTATGTGAAATTTAAAAGAAGTAAATGATACGCGGGTCTACCTTACTCTGAAGATATTGACGACATTCACTCACTAGCAGGGACACCCTTGCCCCATCCAACGTCAGTTCACCTTCTTGAGCTTCCTGTAGACGTTCTGAAGTGGCTCTTTAGTTGTGTTTCTGTTCTGTGTGTTCCTTATGCCCATCTGGATTCCCAGGAATAAAATAAACTTTTTCCTTTCCTGATCCAAATCATGTGTTTGGTGCCTTTGCATGAAGTGCAACTGATGTGAACGATAGGTGCAAGCGTTTGTGCAAATGGAAAGAAACATATTGCGCATCTTCTGGAGAGTTTTTCACTGCCTTGCTGAGGAATCGCTGCTTTTTCCCACCCGTGAGGCCATCCACGCAATTTTGGCCAACATCTCTCACCTCTTAAGCTAAAATACCATGTAAAATATGAAGGGCAAGAAGATCAAGGCAAAAAGAGAAAAAGGTGCCACGTCTCTGTGCCAAGTGCAGCGGGACAAGATGAAAGCCAGAAAGCGGGAGATGAAAGCCATCAAAGCAAAAATAGACGAGGATCAGAGCGTAATACTACGTCAACATGAAGGCAAAGATAATCGAGTTGCTTCTAGACCTCGTCTTCAAATTTTGTTGCACACTCTTCATAGTCTGCTGATCGACACAGCAATCCTTGAGGTTACTTTCCATGTAAACCCGTTCCCGTTCTATGACGTCATACAAAAATGGGTTTGACCACGGGTCACTCCTCCCCTTTCCGTGCACCACCATGGCACGGAAGCGGGACTCCACCGGCACTCTTGCAGGTGTGTGACCCACTTCTTCCTCGCACCCTCGACTTTCCTGGTTTTCCCGCGCTTTATTGTATCTGTAGGCACATCTTCCTGTTGTGCACAATGTGACCGTCCTCCTCCACACGCTATACAAATTTATGGATTTCAACTTTGAGATGTCGGCGTTCACTACCCCTTCCCGTCCCCATGGTTGCGAGGGCATGAGCATGGTTACTCATGCTCTTGCAAATCTCATGGTCATTCCCCTTGGTCTGTTTATTATATACAAGGAAGCAATTTCCATGCACACTTGTTCAACTATTCTTAACCCACTTGTTTCTGTGTCTCAAAGGTGTTCTTGCTCGACGAAATGTCTCGTGGACTTGGCAGTGATTGATCTTCCCCAAAGTGCTGGCAATCAAGAATCAATGCCATTCAGCAAGACATTGTGTGGGTGTAGGTAGCTGCAGTTTTGACAGCTCATGTTACCCCGGAATAGATAACTGAAGGGATACATTTGTTCATACCGACTTCTCAACGTCCAGGCCATTCCCTGTTGCCCATTTACACCCTGCAGAATATTGCACTAACATACTGGTTTCAACTTGCAAAACCACATAAGTAGTGTGAATTATCATTGCACACTACTGAAGGGCAAGCCCAGCCAACCCACAGCACTTGGAGGCATCATATTTGAATTGCCTTAAGATACTGTCCTGGACTAACCAGAAACAGAATTACAACAAAAAATTGGAGATGCTTTGGGATACACATCCAATCAAAGAAGGTCTGCCCCTTTATAGTTCAATCTCAAATCATACAGTGTGATTGCATGTTATCATAAGAAAACAGTACTTTGTCACATTCAACCCAACTTCACTGCGTGGGATGTTACCTTCCACAAATGCTAGCAAGCAGTGGAGAATCATTGTGTCACCAGCTTTCACTTGAATCAGAGGAAATAGAAATGTAATCCAAGATACCCAACTCATTTGTGTAGACCCTCCTCAGTACCTCAGTCCGAAGCCTTTGGTAAGAACCTGGTAAACCGATCGAGACTGAAGAGACATCTAAGATGAACTTTGGAGGCAATTTGTACACTTGAATGTCACCCATGACGTTTGAGAATTGCTAGTCCTGGAGGCATGTGTCCTTGGCATGAGCTTGGCATGCTTCAACAGAAGATAAACTTCACAATATGGATTTGCACACTACAAGGAACCCTGATGACATGGCTAAACTGCCAAATACAAATGACAGAGTAAACACACGAGAAGATTACAAAGGAGGATTCTGTCGATCATACACAGTAGGAGGATATTGAGCAGGGCGGAGGTAATCCCCTGCTGTGGCTATAGCAGATACAAGGACTGCAGTGCCTAGCATCTTGGCAGCATTCCCTGTTCGGGCTGACACCAGAGCTCCTGTGATGGCCCCCGATATGCTTGCATTCGCCTGGCCAGGGCGATTAATTAGGTAACATCCAGGAAAGGCCATGATCTAACAAAAGCGTGGTAACCTCAAAGACCAAAGCAATTGCTACAACCTTTTAGGCAAGCATCAGCTTGCAGTAATGGTGCATGTGGTGCTTAGCCTGTCTTTCTTCTCAATTAAAATTGTCCAAACAAAATGCCTGTATTTGCAAGAAGATGTACAGGTGCCAAAGGAGGTCATTACAAACATTGATAAAGGATAGCAGCTCACCCAATCCCTTTTCCTCCTCACAGTCTCCACCCCGCAATTCAATCCCAAATATGCACCTGCAAAACATCCTGCGACCCTTCACACAGATGTCAGTCAGAGCTTGGACAGTACATTTCAACTCGTGTTCACAGAGTATCCAGCCGCAGTTTAATGGGAAAGAATAACTTAACAAACAGATGAGATGTGGAAAACCGTCTGGAGACGAAGAAGTCTGCATAGAGGAGTGCATGGGTGTGTGAAAGAGGGAGAGAGAGGAAACACAGGACTTTTAAGACTGCAGAATCATTCCTTCAGAAACCCAGATGAGAATGCAAGGCAAGAGACTTGGGATGCAGAAAAGAAACAAGGCTGAACTTACCCCATCCAAGGCCATTCCTCGCGATAGACTTCATCTGTAGTAAAAGAAGCCCATGCCACAATAGTCAATGAACACAGCCACCATCTGCTTGCAACTATGGCTATCTCATGTGTGTAGAAGTGAGGTCACCCCCCTGCCAAGTCCGAACTAGAAAGCTAAGAGGATTGAGTCTGTGCCAGAAAGGTTGAGTAAAAAATCATTGCCCCAAGTCAGTGGGAACTGAATGGTTCCACTTTGACTGGTCACAGTACTGATTCCAAAGATTCTACAGTCGAGTGATACTGCTTTTGCTCTACAGGCTTTGTATTGTGCCGATCTGCCAGACACTTTGCAGGCACAAGTAAACCTGGCTTACCACATATAGAGCCCGCCCAGCTCCTTTGTGTCCTGAAACAAAAAATAACATTTCCCTTGTCAAAATATTGGTATGAGCAGATCTGTTCACAAATGGGTATACCAAATAGACCTACTTGCAAAGCTGTGGTACTCAAGACTTACAACTGTTTAAGCGTCTGCTTCATTGCTGGCTGGACTAAGCCTGTAGCGACCGAGACAGGAACACGGACCATTATGGCATCGGGCTGGCAGTTCACCCCTCACGAAGGAGGGCTACATACTGCATGGCTGGCTCAGTGGGCTTCGGAATTCCCTCAGAAATTCAGCTCAGCCGCACACAGAGAGAAAGAGAAGCCTGGAGGCATTGGAAGCTGGGTAGACAAGTGAAAGCGAGAAGGGTAAGACCAGTGGGTTTTCCCTCAATGGTGTAACCACACCTACGTTACTCAGAGAGCTCTATGTCACTGAGCCTAAAAACAGAAGCCTCAAGGCATTGGAGGCTTGGGAGACAAGTGAGAGAGGGCTCCATACCATCTTTAATGGCATCGTGAGATCCCATAAACATTCCCCATGCAACACCTGCCTGCATGCATGTCCATTAAAAGTATTATAACCAAGGTGTGCATCCACCTTCATATACAACATACTCCCACCACAATATGAGCTGTATTTGTCTGCTGTCGGTGTCTGCATAGTTCTCTTAGGAGGCTGTGATGGAAGTACATCTGGTTCAATTCTGTCCATATTTGACATTTGCAAATCCCTTTCAACAATCTTTTTAGATTCTCAACCAGGCCATGCCTAATCTGGGTGCTAAAGCTTTCCTGAGTGACATTTGAAACTTCTTCATACCAGACCTTCCACACTTTTGTTGGCACAAACAAGAACAAGGGCTATTGACAACAAAATGGACAATAAAGACATAATGTCTTGAGATAGAGGTTGCAGACTCCTATAAAGATGGTAAATTGGTCATCCTCCATTCAAATGACCTGGCCCAAAGGGACAATCATCGCTCCTACAACATTGTAAGTATGCGATTTTGTTTCCAGAGCCCGCAAATAGGCGCGGAGGTGAATAAGGGAGCCACTCCAGGGTATCCCTTACAAGAATGATTTGGGCTAGATTCCATGTACTCTGGTTTTGAGAGAGCTCGATTCTCTGCCTAGCTGCAAAGTTACATTAGGGATTGTAGTGGAAACCAGGATCAGATGCTCTGGCAGCAATGTCTCAGGCAGGGACCCTGAGGAGAGGAAAAGTGACCCTGAAGTCATCCATAGAATTGGAGAACAGGGTAAATGAGACTCTTGCACCAATCCTCATATTGCAGAATATGAGAATGACAAAAGTTGCAAGTGAGGTGGGATGCCAAGCATCTGTGTGTGAACCCCTGATTTCATTGTTTCTTGCAAAAGCTGATTCGAATTGAAGTGGTGGTGGACAAATGTAGTTTGTACTCCAGAGACCACGGAGACCGGAAGTGATTGTTCACATTGCCATCAGAATCTACAAAACTCCAATCCAAAACAGGAATTCAACAGCAAAATATGTGGTCTAGGAGATGGAATCAACGTGGTGGATGAATCAAGAGATACTCTCCTTCGCCAAAAGGTAGGTTCAAAATTTGGAGACAGGTCGAAACATGTTCATGCCCAATTTCTGACAAGGTAATTAATCTCCTAATCGATACTTCAGCATAGGCATAGAGTAAACGCGCGCACAAGGATGTAAAACGTTACCCAACGGTGCATATTTCAAGCAAAGACTGTTGCAAAAGATTCTGCAAAGAGGGGGACACTGCCTTAGGGGCTTCACAACCATCTCATACACCTACTCTCATACACCTTTTCATGATACCTCCGGATGGAAATAGTAAGGTGAAAGGCCATTGACGAGATATAGTTTCATAAGCAAGATACTATCGCACCCCTCGGTCAAAATGCCTTTGGCAGTAAATTCGAGACGCTACCAGGTTGCCACTCTAGCCCAAGGGAGGATATGTCTCGTGATTTTTCTTTCTCTTTGGCCTTTCTGACTAATTTGGGTTTCATGTCTTCATGGTCACGAGGGGACAGACAAAGTGATGAAAGTAGATAAAGAAAGGAGAGTGAATGAAGGAGACCAAGGCCAAGAGGGATAGCAAGCTCCCAAAGAAACCCAACGTGTGAGTATCAATCACCCACTGCATCAAAGGGTAAGTAAGAGGGAGAACCAGAAAAAAGGAGAAACCAGGACAAAACATGTACATGAAGTACGAGAGGAAACAGGGGGGCGGGGTACCATGCCAATTCGCACAAACCCATCTACAGCTCGGGACACACAGGGTGGACCTGCCTCGTACATATCTCGGGCATCCATCCCTGTCTTTCTCCCTCTCCTCCTTTGCTCCTCCTCCTCTTCTCTCTCTCATCACCGTACTCTTTCGGATGTCTCCTGATGTCAAGGCCCAGCCACAATGCCACGTGGAGTTTCCTGGTTTAGCCACGACCGTGGGTCTTTTACCCATGTCTGTTTTGTGAAGGTCTACTGTGCATAAGCCTGTCGTCTGTTCCTTGGTTGTGCAGTATGTGTGCAGACACTGTCGGATCCATCCTTTGCTCTATCACTTTCTCATGCAGGCCTGCATTGTATCCAACTTGAACATATACTACGAACTCTACAAGTAAAGGAAATTCCTCTCTCCCTCGGAATTGGGTAGGAGCAAAGCAGGGAAGGAGGGTTGCACATCCTGAATCCATACATAGAGAGACCTGGTATTCCAGTACACCCAGAGAGCAATCGCGACTGTAAGCGAACATGTAAGGAGGGAGTATGAGGGAGTTTGTCCTGGCTTCGACTAAGGTTGTCTTGGGGTGGTAGAGGAAAAGGCTCAGTCCCGCTTGATTGATGATTGACTGGTCTTGGGCGTTGTGCGTCTGAGACTGTATACAGTCCATGAATTTAAGATCATACCTGTGAACGGGAAACAACCCAACGGTGAGGAAAGCATGGGCTTCGTCACTTCGTTGCAGTATACCTCCAATCAAGCTGCAACGTTGAGTGTCTTGCATCTCAACACGCGCATCCAAAACCGTGGATAACTTTCGCAGCATGGATTCCAGAGGTCATCTTTTGTTCGATTCACCGAAGACACCGACTATGTGGGTCGGGCATCCACCAGATGGAGTTCGAGTTCACTGTCAGTAATCTCCTCAAATTGGAGACTTGTCTCGATTACTTTGTATTGCACCCATGGGAATCAGATCAATTGTGTGCACTTCATCAATCTGAGTTTGCGACACCACATTTAGATGGGCTCAGAAAAAATGATTGACTTTCTTGTACTGGAAGGAATGCAACTATTAACGTAGCAGTGCATGGATCTGAAGTGCATGGATCTGAGCAGCTCATTCAAAATGTAGCAGGCGGCTGCATTGCGAGTCACCCTGTTGAACAGCACATACAGTACACCTTCTGTGGTTTCTGGCGCCGGAGAGAGTCTCACATCCAAGATCTCACCACTCACTATGCCACGACATGGCCTGATTACAACTCGTGTTGGCATGCCTGGTCAAGAGATGTACAAGCATGAAATGTTTTAAGAAGCAAGAAATGTATTAAGGAGCAAGAAACAGCCAGAACATTGAATGCTGCACATGAGCCTCCTTTGCTAGTATGTTTGCTTGTGCAAACAAATATAATCTTTCACACAAGCCCCAATCAGAGGGCAACTAATCTGCTGAGAACTGGGCAGCAGAGTTTAGGTCACAAATCGTAGATTAGATTCCAATCACCATTTAAGTTTGCATTCAATGTCCAATTGTTCTCCCTTATTTGAAGATATGGCACCTGTATGACACCAACCTTTGTTAATAGACCAGTACTGAAGGGAAACCAATGCACTGAGAGATGATGCTGGAGGCACTGCAGAACAAGTAATTACTAGACCTGCACCAGTGCACTTGTGAACCTGTGTCAAACTAACACTTGAAAAACAAACTACTTCACGTGTTCACACCAAAACGATCAACCCTCATTCCCTCGTGTGATTCAATAAAAGAGAAAATTTACAAATTTCAACACCCTACAGAGTAGCACGTAAGAAGCTTCAAGAGCTGAAGGACAGACCTTCCGAAAAACATTGTAGCCAACTTTGAGTTTCAAGTCTTGGTCTTCTGTGAAGTTGAACACCTTGTAGCTGAGCTCCATGACCCCCCTTGGCTTTCCCTGCTTACCCGAGTAAAACCAACCACACACATGAAAATCTTAAGGCCGTTTGCAAGCTCCTGCTGCATCAGGAAGTGAGACTTGAGGGTGAACTCAAAGAAGGATAACAAACCATTTATGCAACACACTATGCCAACACCTGTCTCCCCTGGTTTCCCCCCACTGGAAGAATTGCTTTTGAGAGGACATAATTAAGCCTATGGCTACTTATGGGACAAGCCTTACATCTTATTTGATCATCTCTCTCTCTACACATATCCAGACTTCACAAAGCTGGTAGTCTCTAGGCTTTTAAAGAGAGGTGGGACATAAGTTGTATACTATCCATATTTGATAGTACAACCAACATGATTCACTGTAGTATTCTGCCAATCTGCAACCTGCCCTCACCAGCTCCAAAGACTCCAGCTTCTACAAACATGGGTGGGATACAAGGAGCAAAAGTGAAAACTTCTGAGATCATACACAACAGCAACTATCCTTTTACTGGGATGCAGCATGAAACGCACCATCTTGGTACCGGGATTGAAATTGTAGCCCCCTTTGATATCCACACTCAGCAGACCATTGTCTGTGATAGGCACTGTCTTCTTCGCTTGGATATCATACGTGAACTCCCTCAACTCAGAGTCAAGCTTCGCCCCTATGTCTAAACTTGTCAATAGCTGCAGCCACATCAACACTCACAAACCACACGCCACCAAGGTTGAGAGTTGAGAGGAGCAAAACTTTTGTGAGTACATGTATGACAGGGAGGGAAGCAGGATAAGAAGGAAAAAGTTGATCACGTTGATGGGAGGTCCAGAGGACAATCTATCTGTGGAAGCTCCGATTGCTTATGGGACAAGGAGAAAGTATTGACCTCACTACAGTAGGCTTATGGCTAGAAACTCCCCCTTGGTGTTCCGAATTATCCTCTGCACCTCCTTTGTGTCAGGCTGCCAAGCTTCCCTACACTACTGGCCTCCCTTCATCCCTCTTTCTTATTCTCCTAATAATGGCCGTAACCAGGGTTGCCCAAAACTCCCCTAAGGGCACAAAAATCCCCAGGTAGGTACTTTGAACGCATGACCCCTTATAAGGCAGCCTCGTGCCCTAGCCACTGGGCCATCTGTTGGATGCTACTCTTGCATAGTCCTACAGTGAGGTGGCAAAGTAACTTTCACATTCTGAGAATGCAGTTCTGGATCATTAACTGATCTAATCGCTTCAAATTTTATTCTTGTTCTTGTCAACCTTCTGAACCATGTGTTTGTTTCATCATGCCTCTTCCTATTTCTCCACCTTTTGCAATTCAACCAGTGCACTACGGACAAGTCAAACAATTGTACCTCTGGAAAAAATTTGCGTTTGAGTTGAGCAATACCGTGAGCTGCTCCAGTATGAGTGTTCAGCTTCCCATGGACCTATCAGCCATCTCCCAATGTGAGAGCATAGTAAATTCTGGACTCTTATTTGAGGGATAACCAGAGAAAAATTGAGATGGCCACACCCAAGGTACAAAGAGCACAAGGACAATACATCAAGGAAAGTCACACATAAGAAGAACAATGAAGGAAGGAAACCAGAGAGAATGCTATCTCAAAACTTAGAGGATCAATCTAAGATATTAGTCAAATGAACAATATCGAGAGGGAGAGGAATGTACTCATCAGACATTTGCCTTAGCCATGTGGCCATAGGCCCCACACACAGTTTGGAAGGAAACATAGGGGCACTACCTTTGCGAGGGGCTCACTCCAGTAGGGTGACTTACCTTGATATAAATAATTAGTTCAAGATATCCTCTAGAATGCGCTTCACACAACCATCAATCTGCTGTGTGTGAGCAGCCCAAAGTTACACGCCAACAGGGCCAGGGCTTTAGGCTCAGCCTCGAGAATTAAAAGTTGGTGAACAGAGATGCAGGAACCATGTTCTCGATGTTCCTGAAGAGGGCTACTCTCTGGTGACAATACCCCTGAAATGGATATTGTCTTCAGATTGCCCGCACGTCGGGCAAATACAATCTCCTTTCCTCTCTGTAGACCCAGAGAGACAGAGACAGAGAGAACCCAACTTATGTAAGTGGGCTGAAAACTGAAAACAGCTTCCCAATTATGACGAAAGAAGTTTGTTCTTGACGATTTTTGAATAGACAAAGGGCTGAACTGCAATATACATACATATGATGACAGAGAACAGTTAATATTTTCTTCCAAAGGAGATGCAAAGCATATCCTTTAGCTTCAATTACATGAATGTTTGAAAGACAGACAACTCCTCAGAGCTGCAGATTAAACCTGTTGAACTCGTATGTGACATACCATGTCCAGAATTTCTGAAGTCCATAATGTAAATTAATTCACACACAGATAGAGAGGCTTTGAAGTGAACTCACAGCATAATTATGAATACACAGTTTCATGAGGGAACTTTTAGACAAGCGCAATCTGAAGTTTCTTCCCTCTTATCTTTCAAAATAGCAGAAAGCTAAAGACATCATCGTGGACATGGGACTATGGGGGACAGTCCACTGCTTTACACCCCTACCCATACTTAAAAGTCAGGTTTATGTTGTTGGCAAATTATTCAGACAATACTACTGGAACAAGGTGAGCCAATGTCCCCACTCCACAATCCATCGCAAATTGCAGAAGGACTAGCAAGAATTATGATATAATGACGTGAGTACTAAGTGTGCTCCATTAGATGCTATTACCCTAATATTATAGGACTCAAGACCCATACTTCATCATAGAATTCCATCAGCTCTGCGAGTGTAAAACAGGAGGTCGAAACTCAAAGTACAGAGCAGATAATAGCATTGTAAAAGACTTTGAATCGAAAATTGGACACTGAAATAACAAAGAAATTGAGACCGGAGAACCCGATATGCAACGGATCCAATAGGACATTTTGACTACATGCAAATAGCTCCGTCTAAGAACAATGAGAGCAGAGCATTACCAGAAAATCGTGTAGAAAGTGGGAGAAAGAGATCAGAGACGAAAGTGATAAACAAAAAGCCAAAACAAGCCACAAGCATTTGAAGAGAAAGAACTTGTATGCAGTAAAAAGAAGACTCGACAAAGCGGATGGACCTACATGCAATTCCCAAGACAACGAAGCACGACTAATTTCAATCTGCCATGGCTTATCAAGCGAACATTGTGAAGGAATTCCGGCACAGGGTACTAGCAGAAAGAAAACGAAACCAAGAAGCAGAGAGAGTGGCCGAGCAAAAACCTGTAGAAGAAACGAGCTATCGAGAAGAAAATTTTCTTTTGCGTGCAGCAGCAGCTGCTTATCTCCCGCCCCGCATCTCAACGATGTCTCCATTCCTCCCCTCTTCTCCGCAGCTCAATGAGAGGAGACCGAGAGATGGAAGCCCAATACAGGTTCTTAGAGAATGGAGAATGCGAGTCCCCTCCTTCTTGCTCCGGCCCTCATAGCCGGGTTCGATTCACACGGTTGTCTTATGCGGTGGGGCATCCATCCACGTGACAAGAATGTTTGCATGCGGGAACGCAAAAGGCGTTGGTGGATGGAAAGCGAAAGTTCAGGTGCTGGACAGTCTTCCCACTCAAACCTGGATGCACGTGTCTCGAGATGTTCATAGTTCTGTAGCAGGAGGGTTTTGGGGTTTAGCAGGGCAGGTCTGGGAGAGTGGGTGGGTCGTCTTTCTGCGCAGCAGTGAGTGAATTCTCCGGAGAACAGGCATCAGGTTTATGTTGCATGAGTCTGGTGGGTGATTTCAGTTGGCAGGGCATGGAAGCTGTCATAACCTCCATCAGCTCCCGTGTTGTGTTGCACAGGCATTCGTTGCTAGTCGGACACCCTTTTGCATTGCAGTGGTTTCGCACCAGCGGGGTTTTCTTGGTAAGTGATAACGCACTGCATATTTTGTTGCTGTAGGGAGGGAAGATTTAAAGAAAATTGCGTGCCATTTGGTATGAGAGAGGAAGATGGGACATGAAGAAATCTGGACCCCGGGTATCAGTAAACAAGGAGAGAGTGACTGGTTACGTTATGAAAGCTGACATCATGGAATGCCATTGTTGTGGGTGGTAAGAGACAAGGGGTTCGTTTGAGAACATTGCCAGCTTCGAAATGGGGCATACCAAGAAAGGCTGTGATTACATCCAGCAAAAGCGCTACGAACGAGTCTATCCGGGCATCAGAAGATGACAGAGAAGAAAACGTGATAGGTGGGAACTCCGCTGAAATTACTCAGGTTGCTTCTTCCTCGGTCAAAGAAGCTGTGACTGCACGATCTAAAGGGAAACGAGGGCCTAGGCGAAAACCTGTGGATACTGAAGTCAAGGTGACCAACCTAACTGCGGAGACCAGCAACGAAGAAGCAAACACGCCGGGGATTCCAGGAGATAGAAAAGATGAATCTTCCAACGAAGTGGTAGGAAATAAGGTTTCAAAAAGGAAAACTGCAGTAAGGACCACAGATGCCAAACTTAGAAGCGGTCAAAAACGGGCTAGCAAGGCTGATGGTGAGCTCGAATGGACCAAATCACTGACAGAAATTTGCATTTAGAGTAGACAATATAGAATTGCTAAATACGTTTGGTAATGGGCTTCCAGGTTATCTGTACATCGGCTTAAGCTAAGTTGTGGTCTCAATTTTTCGTGATAGACGTTTTCTGATTCGTGAATTGTCGAGCTCACCAATCGAAAGGTTGACAAATGATGAATTGTCGAAAAATCCAGAAGCACGGCCAGAAAGTGTGGAAGGTGCCAGGTCTGACCCAAGCCAGGAGAGAGTGAATGGCAGCTCTGTTCAAGGAACTGTGCATTCAACTGAGGAGATTTTCCCTCAGTTTCAAGGACAAAGAAAAGAAGAACAAGAGAGTGTTTTTACAGGGAAGACCTCTGAGACTCAAAGTAATGAGAGGCAAGTGGGCACCATGGACGAGCTAGGTATGATAGTCTTTACTCTCAAGTACTCAAAAAGATTTGGCCTTGCTGAAATTCATGGATGTTCCAGTAACGGAAAGCAATACCTTCTTCAGTTTAATTGCTGCGTTCAGCTACAGACTTCAATTGCAGGGTAGTATTATCTTTGCACAATTCTCTACTGTACACTCTAGTAGGAGGGATGTGAGTGGGGTGGTTCCATTGGCAGGTTTTGCTTCTCTTCTGTAGTGAGTAATACAAAGGGATCTTTCAGAGAACCACAGGGAGCGAACTTCCTTTTTTGCAGATTCCTTGTTTGCAAAAGAGGACCATGGGATGGCTGAGACCGACGAGGATGACGAGGGACAGCCACTGTGGATGGAGGAAGATGATCCCACATGGCCTGATGAGGGTGAGGATGGCTGGGGTTTCCGCACTTCCCAGTTCTTTGAGGATGTGAAAATCAAGCCACAGAAGAAATCCAGTGATGAGGATGACAGTGATGATGAGGATGACGACCTGGCATTGAATTGGGAAACAGAAGCTGATGAATGGATCATAAAGGAGATTACATCTGTAGAGTGGGAGGCTACGGTGTTTGCAGATCCTAGTCCCCTGCTAGTCTATGTGTTTGCGAGATATGGTCGCAGGTTCGTGTATCAGCCTACCATACTCTCTCTTGTTTCCCTTGGTGGCGGTTTTGGTTCTAGAGTTTGACCAATGTGTTCAGGCTTTCCAGATATCGTCTTAGCATCAATGTGCTGTGTGTGAGTAGCCCAAAAGTTAGAGCCCAACAGGCCAGGGCTTAAGGCTCAGCCTCGAGATTTTCAAAGTTCATGAACAGGTACAGGAACCACGTTCTGATGTTCTTGAAGAGGGTCACTGACAAAGTATCAGAAAATTATTTGAACCAGACCAGGACGTGTGGTCTTGGTATGAGTGGAGAGGGTCAAGGAGGGTTGGAACATACAGACAGAGAGGAAGAGTGACTAGGCAGCTAGCACATTCGGCAGATGAAGCATGGACATGACCTACCCGTTGGGGTGGGTTGAATGCTGGCAGAGGACCTGATGGATGGAATATGCTGAAGGAGCTAGAAAAGGCAGTCCAGACCATCTGGGATTCCCAAAAAGCCCCTCTTCGGGTACGATTTCTTCTTCATTGACTCTCTTCAATTTCCATTTGTTGTCAGATGTAGCCCATTAAAACTTTATACGGCTCTGTAGATCTGGTGTGCAATACATGTGTTCAGAGTGTTCAGATTAGAGCTTCCCAAAGAAAAACTAATAGTAGGGCTCTTGACACCTTACATCACAGCCATGCCAAATGCATGAAATAGCGACTACACAATTTATCACGAGTGTGACTGAGCTCTTAGTTGCTCACAACATAGTCCATGTGGAACTTTTAATGTTCTTTAGGACTAGCATGTAAGAACAGACGTCAACTGGACACCAGTAGTTGAAGACCGTTGAGTATTTGTGACTTTGTCCAGTTGCCATCTAGTAATGGAGTTGTGGTATGGTCAAAAACAGGCAGTGAAGGTGGATGCAGGCCTCGAGATGGACTTGGCATCTGCAATTCGCATTAACTGTGATGAATGCCCGGTGCTGATCTTTATCAAGAATGGCAAGCTCCTCTACTCCCTTAAAGGTAAGGCTTGCTGTACTTGTGTTGCTTGGCAAGACTGCAGCTTTGTTTCTCTATTTGCTTGCTTCCAGTTGGTGGTCATTGTACATCTAGAAACTTTGGTACGCTTCTGGACATTGTTTTGGAAGTCAGAAAAGTTTCAACACTCGACAAGTTCGGTTGCTTTTCTTGCTGAACTATTCCTCTCTATCATTCTTACTCTCTTTTCACTGCTGTTCTCAACTTGAGACAGCTCCAGCTAGGATATGTGTAGAATGCAAGTTCGCATAAAGCTGTTTCTATATCTGCATCCGGCACTTCGGAGTGTTTTGATGTGGGTTTCTTGTACTATGGGCCCTCAGCTCCCCTGTGGTTGTCTTTCTTTCTTTCTCTGCTCTGTGGAAACTGGGCCAGACTGACAAATCTACATTGTGCTACACCCAATGGGCCTGCTAGGTACATAAATTTGCATGACAAGACCCTCTTTCAAGAATTTGAAGTAGAAATTTGAAGTTAGCATAAACCTGGTTATTGTTGAGAAGTGTGGTATGTAGGTACAGAGGATTGTATGGCTGATCTGGGAGATGGTTCGGGTGATGCTATGCAGGCATCAGAACTTCGGAGGAGCTGCTGCAACTTATAGCTCATTTTTTCTACAACGGCATGCGACCAGCTTGCTTAGAGAAGAACTCAGCTGCAGAGCAGCTTAGAAACATCGCCTAAGCATAGGTCAAAAAGTACAGGAAGTTGTATGAGAACATTTAGATTTTTTAGTTGTTTTGGGCATGGGGAGAGAGAAGGAAACAACTTGCAAAAGGTGAGTTTTGACAGGTCTCATACCATTCGAAGTGGGATTTGCCCTTCAAAATAAGGGTGATTGTCAAAGTTCCCTGCAAAATGTTATTGGGACGCCCTTCACACTGAAGGGTTTGGAAAAGACTACACCTGGTGCGGTCCAGTTGCTGTAAACTCTTGTGTAGAGGATGGAGGTAGGCTGCTCGGTTGAAAGCTAGGCTACTTGCTGATTCACTGGTAGTGAAGTCGTGGACCCAACTGGTTTGCTCGAAATTTAGACTAAGAAGTGGACTTGCCCGTCCAATTTCCATAGTGGCACTCTCATTCCCCAATTGTCTAGATTGACTAACAATTTTGAAGCTGGGCAGTTTTATATTGAACCTTTTGTCCTCATCTGTACTATGTATATCAACCACTCAAATGTACATCAAGGACATTCGTTGCCTCTTTTGAGCCATAGTTATGTTGGGATTAGGTTACAGGTGGAGATCCGGTCTAAGGTTGTTGACTCATACTGTATTTTGTGGATAGTCCTGGAATGACAAGTTACAAATGTGAGTCAGGGAGCAGGTGGCTGCTGGTGTTTCATCAGTGGATTTCCTTTACCTGTATGGCCTTACTCACTGTATTGAAGATGTTTATTAGTACCTGTGATGTTTGTAGGGACTAGGGACAGTTTGAGCTGTCGTAAGTCACCTCATTACATTACAAGACTCAAGTGTCAACTCTTGCTCTTGAGAGCTCTAGGTCACTGGCGGTGTAGGGCCCACTTCCTTGGTTTCTCCCCCAAGTAGAGAGTGATGGGAGATCACAGCTAGCTAGCTACAAACATAGACGAAGAAACTCATCTATACCTAGACTACACAAGTAGAGAAGTTTGTAAGACTTGCATCTGGCCACCAAGACACCGTTACACAGCAGTGAATCACTATGTATTGGTTCACTGTCTAGAGGAAAACATTCCATACTGGCGATCGTAGTTCGCCACCACGCTACGTGGAAATATCAAATGGCGTGTTGGAGCCCAAAAAATGGTGGTTGTTATTACAGACCCAAACCCAATTACCATGCCCAAGACAAAGCCAGGAATTGATAGAACATCTTCCACCCGCTCTATGAATGTCATCTCACCAGTACTGATAGCTGGGCCCCGTGGGGTTGGCAGTGAGCCGTTCATATTTTCTTGTGAGGGGCATCGGTTGGAGAGAGGAAAGCCGCATAGATTTGGATTGTCGAAAAATGACGAGTTTGGGAATTTTGAGCTGGAGACGCCATTTGGAATCTGCCCAGAGAGGTTGTTGTGGGAGAGATTAAGGAACCCCAAGGCACTCAAGTCTTCCAAGTTGTCTGGAATTGTACTACTCAGTAGATTGTAGGAGAGATCCAACGACTCTAATGCGCTGATGTTGCGCACGCTCCTTGGGATGGGGCCTGTGAAGGAATTGTGGGGCAAATTCAGGTAGAGGAGCTCACTTAGCTGTCCAATCTCTGCTGGAATCTCGCCAGTCAACGCATTTGCTGAGACGTCAAAAGAGGTTGTGGTCAATAAGACATATTCGATTGTCCTTGTGATGCCCTTGAGAGTGATTTGGAGGTCATCAGCATAGAGAGTGAAAGTACCATTCAATCCTTCGTTTATTCCAGTGGATGCATTTGCCTTCACATTGAAGCCCTTCAACTGATCAAACGTTTTCGGGAGCCCACCTATGACGAAGTTGTGTGAGAGATCCAACACCTGCAATCGAGTCAGATTCCAGACCCAATCTGGAATTGGACCACTAGTATGCAAAACTGAGCACCCGTAGTTCCTGAAAATCGCCACTCTTGAAAAGTGGGATAGTCCCATTGAACTTGTTTCCGCTCAAGTCAATCGACACAAGATGGGTACATTTAGCCAAGGAAATTGGAAGTTGTCCTGTCAATTGGTTGTTGTTCACTGATAGTGTCTCAAGAGAACCACCAATCTTTGCCAAATCTAATGTGAATTGTCCTGTGATCGAGTTGTTACCAAGTAATATCCTCTGCAAACCCGAACAGTTCTCAAGCTCATTCGGTATGCTCCCACTCAGGTGATTGTAGCTCCAACAAAGATGCACAATTTCCCAAACTACTGGGAATGGTGCCTCTAAACTTGTTGTTCCCTAGGTAAAGTTTCGTTAGGTTTTGCAGTTGCCCTAGCTCCATTGGTATGTTTCCACTCAACTGATTGTTGTCCAAGTCCAACTCCACCAAAGAGGAACAATTTCCCAAACTAGAAGGAATGGTGCCTCTGAATTTGTTTCTGAAAAGGTAAAGGAGCGTCAACTTTTGCAACCTCCCTAGCTCCATCGGTATGTTTCCAGTGAGCTCATTGGAGTCAAAATCCAGCTGCACCAACGATGAGCAATTTCCCAAACTAGCTGGAATGGTGCCTGTAATGCTATTGTTCCAAAGATAAAAAAGATAGTTAGATTTTGCAATCTCCCTAGCTCCAGCGGTAGAGTTCCACTGAGCCGATTCCGGCTGAAATCCAACTCCACCAACGAGGAACAATTTCCCAAACTAGCAGGAATGGTGCCCATTAAGTTGTTTCTGAAAAGGTGAAGGAGCGTCAACTTTCGCAACCCCCCTAGCTCCATCGGTATGTTTCCAGTGAGCTCATTGGAGGCCAGACCCAACCGCTGCAAAGTTGAGCAATTTCCCAAACTAGCTGGAATGGCGCCTGTAAGGCTATTGTTGAATAGGGAGAGTATTTTTAGGCTTCGCAACCGCCCTAGCTCCATCGGTATGTTTCCAGTGAGCTCATTGGAGGCCAAATCCAACCGCTGCAAAGTTGAGCAATTTCCCAAACTAGCTGGAATGGCGCCTGTAAGGCTATTGTTGAATAGGGAGAGTATTTTTAGGCTTTGCAACCGCCCTAGCTCCATCGGTATGTTCCCACTGAACTGATTGTTGGACAACTCCACCTCCACCAAAGATGACCAACCTCCCAAACTAGCAGGAATAGTACCTGTAAGATTGTTGTAAAAAAGGTACAACTCCACCAAATATGAACAACCGCCCAAACTAGTAGGGATAGTACTGGTAAGATTGTTATGACTAAGGTGAAGGAGACCCAGATTTGACAACTTCCCTAGCTCCATCGGTATGTTCCCGGTCAATTGATTCACGCTCAAATCTAGGTCCACCAAAGACGAGCAATTTCCCAATGTAGGTGGAATAGTGCCTACAAGGCTATTGTTCCATAGGTGGAGTATCGCTAGATTTTGCAATTGCCCTAGCTCCATCGGTATGTTTCCAGTGAGCTCATTGGAGTCGAAATCCAGTTGCACCAACGATGAGCAATTTCCCAAACTAGCAGGAATGGTGCCCATGAAGTTGTTTCTCAAAAGGTGAAGGAGCGTCAACTTTCGCAACCCCCCTAGCGCCATCGGTATGTTTCCAGTGAGCTCATTAGAGGCCAGATCCAACCGCTGCAAAGTTGAGCAATTTCCCAAACTAGCTGGAATGGCGCCTGTAAGGCTATTGTTGAATAGGGAGACTATTTTTAGGCTTTGCAACCGCCCTAGCTCCATTGGTATGTTCCCAATCAATTGATTCTCGCTCAAATCTAGGTCCACCAAAGACAAGCAATTTCCCAAAGTAGGTGGAATAGTGCCTACAAGGCTATTGTTCCATAGGTGGAGTATCGCTAGATTTTGCAATTGCCCTAGCTCCATCGGTATGTTTCCAGTGAGCTCATTGGAGTCAAAATCCAGCTGCACCAACGATGAGCAATTTCCCAAACTAGCTGGAATGGTGCCTGTAATGCTATTGTTCCAAAGATAAAAAAGATAGTTAGATTTTGCAATCTCCCTAGCTCCAGCGGTAGAGTTCCACTGAGCCGATTCCGGCTGAAATCCAACTCCACCAACGAGGAACAATTTCCCAAACTAGCAGGAATGGTGCCCATTAAGTTGTTTCTGAAAAGGTGAAGGAGCGTCAACTTTCGCAACCCCCCTAGCTGTTGGGTATGTTTGGGGGGTGGAGGCCAAGGGGGGCAACCCAACCCATGGGTGGGAAAAATTTCCCAATTTAGCTGAATGGCGCCTGTAAGGCTATTGTTGAATATCGAGAGTATTTTTAGGCTTTGCAACCGCCCTAGCTCCATCGGTATGTTCCCACTGAACTGATTGTTGGACAACTCCACCTCCACCAAAGATGACCAACCTCCCAAACTAGCAGGAATAGTACCTGTAAGATTGTTGTAAAAAAGGTACAACTCCACCAAATATGAACAACCTCCCAAACTAGTAGGGATAGTACTGGTAAGATTGTTATGACTAAGGTGAAGGAGACCCAGATTTGACAACTTCCCTAGCTCCATCGGTATGTTCCCGGTCAATTGATTCACGCTCAAATCTAGGTCCACCAAAGACGAGCAATTTCCCAAAGTAGGTGGAATAGTGCCTACAAGGCTATTGTTCCATAGGTGGAGTATTGCTAGATTTTGCAATTGCCCTAGCTCCATCGGTATGTTTCCCGTGAGCTCATTGGAGTCGAAATCCAGCTGCACCAACGATGAGCAATTTCCCAAACTAGCAGGAACGTCTGTGAAGGTGTTGTACCAAAGGTGGAGGATCTGTAGGCTTTGCAACTGCCCTAGCTCCTTCAGTATGTTCCCAATCAATTGATTGTTGTTCAAATCCAACTCCACCAAAGATGAACAATTTCCCAAACTAGCTGGAATGGTGCCTGTGAAACCGTTGCTCCAAAGGTAAAGTTTCGTTAGTTTTTGCAATCTTCCTAGCTCCATCGGTATATTCCCACTCAGTTCATTGTAGCACAGCTCCAGTTCCACAAGAGATGAACAATCTCCCAAACTAGCAGGAATGGTGCCCGTGAGATTATTGTTCCACAGATAAAGTGTCATTAGGTTTTGCAGTCTCCCTAGCTCCACAAGTATGTTTCCAGTGAGCTGATTGGAGTCCAAGTGCAAGTCCACCAAAGATGAGCAATTTCCCAATTCCGCAGGGATGACGCTTGTGAGGTTGTTGCATGGAGGTACACAATTGTTAGACCCTGGGTTCACATGTCAAGCTCCACTGGAGTTGAAATGAAATACTTAGATCTGCTGAAATCTCCAAGAGTTTATGGAACAAAAGAAAGCATTATTAAACAAGACAGAGGTGACCTCCACAAAGCCCAAAACATTGTTGCTTGAGCAAGTAAGGCAATAGCCCTTCAAGGGTGAAGTGACACCATGGATAAATAAGGCCTGCTTAGGCGGTAGGATTCTTCATCTCCTCTATCGCTCTGCTCAAGGGTTTTTCTAAGAGTCAACAACTTACGCATGATTTGCAGATAAGCATTTCTGATCCTTGTCAAAATCATGGATTAGAAATTTGATAGACTAAGTAAACAACTGTCAATGGAGTGATGGTGCCTTCAAGCTCCATAACTCCAAGATTCAGTTCTATCACATGTGCGTGTGCTTCATCACATGCGACCCCCTTCCAGAAGTGACAAATGTCTCTTCCGGCCGCTCTGCTCCAATTCGTTAGCATTCCTGTTGGATCCTTAAGTACGGCATTCTTGAATGCCAACAACACTTCTACGTCCGCCATCCGGCTCCGGCTTCTTGCGTAATTATCAACCAGTTTTGAGTTTTTGTGCTCGTGCAAGCCTGGATCAGAAACAGACGATAGTGGTGTTGCCCCACACAACAAACCTGCAGCCATGACGCCTAGTACTAACAATGTGCCGAAAACCTCGTACAAACGTGTATGAGTCATCGCAGCCATACTTCTGCACACCCCACCACCTTCGCCTAACACCAGCGCACTAGGGAGAGCAAGCGATTGGGGAGGTGGTCCAGCCGATTACAAAGACTGGTAACAACAAGCTTGACCTGGGCACTAAAGATACCGCAATCCCAGTTCCCGCCACCCACAACACTGAAGAGAAATCGACCCTGATTTCAGCTGATGTAGCGATGGAGATTGCCATGTATGCTAGATTTTTACTAGGAAGAAACGAAGCACGACTGGGTGGCCAAGAGAGTAGTGTTGTTGGAATCACAGTTCTACATTCAACGAATCTGCAACTGAACTTAGAGACTAAATTAAAGACTCTAAAAATAACTCTTCTGACTAAGTCCATTCTGACATTCCTCTATAAATAGAGAGTGAAAGATGGTAGATCAAAAAGCACGACTACTTTGATTCAGCGTGGACTTAGGAACAATACAAGAGGCTCTGAAATGCCAAACGTCAAATCTCACAGTGACTAGAGCACTCTTCCGACTACCAACTGTGCGTTCATACTATCTATGGATGTGGAAGAGAAAAACCCACAAAATTCCGGAGCTAACATCCATGAGTTGCCAGTTGGCCTTGATGACCGAGAAGAGATACCCTAGTTGAATAGCCGATTAGGCACTTGGCTGCCTAATAATCTTTTTGGGGGCCATTTGGCAGTTAGGCACTTTCCAGAAAAGTTTCTAAATTAGGCATAAATTTTGAAACTTAGGCAACTAAGAATAATGACCATAAAACAAGAACACAAAAATATAAACATAAAATGAAAACTCATGGCGGGGGGTGTTCCAGCTGCGGAGGTGAAGGTGATCACAAAGATATCCAAGATGGGTAGCTCTTGGGTTGTGGGAGGCTTGGTGTCATGTTGGATGTCATACAGAAATGATTGTGTCTGGTTGTGAACAATGTTGCATTTTACGAATTTGAGCGCGTGTGTAAAGGAGAGGCTATGAGAACTAACTTTGCAAGTGACTTTTTGCCACCTCTAATGATATCTTGGAAATCCATCTTGTTATTATGTACCCGACATCAGTTGATAGCAGAGATGTTTGGCAAATCTGTATATTGAAGACCAGGAGCTTCCTAATGTCAATGATAGTTCAGAATCGGAAGGAGAGCTTGAGGGATAGGAGGCAAACTATGATGGGGTAGTTGAGTCAATGCAAAGACCTACTGGGCTTATCTGGAGCTAGTACAAGCATCAAATAGTATGAAGTAGAAGAAAATGGATATCATTTTTAGAAAATTAATTTCTGCCTAACAGGCTATCCCACTAGGGTAATCTTGTTAGGGGCTGCCTATGTGCATGTTATCTATAAGACATTTCATTCACACATATTTATTCTTTTGTACTTGTTTTTGGGATAAACTTAGGATGGAGCCCTGAAAATATTGATAGGCAAGGAAAAAGAACCTGGCAAGAAACTTAATGAGATTTTTATGATCATTACTCATACTGGAGAGATATGACAAAGTATTTGAAAATGAAAGAATCCATGGAATCTTCAAGTCACCATACATAAGGTAACCTTTTTGTTTCCACAGTCGTAAAAGCACCGACATAAAAATTTGGCATTTTATGTGAATTGATGCTCATTCTTGGCCCCCCACGGACTCAGCTAGGACCTCAGCCTTGGGATAGATTCCACAAAGACAATTTGACAATTTGGCATCACCTATTTTCCAGAATTTTTAAGCTTTGCCCTATTCACCTGGCCAGAATTCTCAAATTTGAAAAAACACTAGGCAGGAATTTCATTGAAGAAGGTGAGGTCTTAGATCAAAGAGGGAATTTAGCTCAATCCATGAAGAGTTTGCCTTTGGCGTTCTCGGAAGTGCGACCGTTGAGAATGCATGAACCCATCTACAAAACTTTTTTCATCAATAAAAAAGATTATTGTTCCCAAAATAAAAAGACCAATGGAACCTTATCCAAGACCTTCATAAGGCCATTGCTAACCCAACTGCCCTGTTAAAAGTTAGAGATACCAGGCTACATCTTCTCACTCAATGCACACACCCTATCTTCACAACCTCCCTCTATCATCCACAACCAAGTTGGTTGTCACTTGTCAAATACGCTAGTGACTACATGGTCATGCACACGGTATATTTAGATTGTTCACCCTCATCGATGCAAGCATCTTCGAAGTCAAATCATCGACCACACCACACCACACCACCCCACCTTGGATCCAACGAACGGGGAGAACCGGCAGCCAGTTACATGTTAGCCAAGTGGTTTCCAGGAATTTCCGAGTGATAATTGAAACCTTAGGAAATGTACCAAGGAAATTGATGTAGGAAATTGACCGATCACAGTTACCACTAAGGGGAAGCAACCACCTCCCCAACCCACCTAGGCGGTTGGTTCTCGGAATGAGGGGCCGCCAGGAACCAACTTGGGTATTGGTATCATGTGAGCATAACCCACAGTCGTGGGAGTTTTGTGTTTTTTTAACCTCGGTCATAAGAGTTATACATTGTTTTCAAAACCGAATAAAACCATAAGCATGTATAGAGGACTCGTGCATTTGTACGATACATCTACGCCAATTTGGCGAGGCGAACCCTGCAGTAGTGTAGCCAGAAATCCTAAACCTATAACGGCGGCGTCAAATTTTGCATTGAGAAATATCTAGTGATATGGGCACAAACCTAAGCAACAGTGGGTTTCGCGTTGGAAACCGTTAGTGTTATAGCTTGAATCGAAACTATACGAAATCCCATCACCCAATAATCCCACATCCAAAAGGGATGGGTGGGGACTTTAAAGTGACATATTCATCCTTTCAGCTACAGTATGAATTCTTCTCAGGCTGGTTGGGTACAAAGTTTTGTTGTGCAAAATTATCCATGGGCCGTCTTCAATTTGAGGTGAAGCATCACCACCCGCTCTTGCGTCTATTATGGAGAAAAAGTCACTCCTATAGGGTAACATGTTTATTAGGTATAGGTGCTACTTGTTCTTTATGTGTTAGTTTCGTATAATTGTTAGTCTCGCCAATTTTGTTTCGTTTGAAATATTCCACAGGTATCGCAGAAATTCGGGGATTATGCCCTTGGGCTCACGCACTACCCAACCTCATTCAACTCAAATTATTTCACGAACTCGGCCGGATCTTTCCGGGCAGTTGACACCCACACCCCTATAGGTAAGTTAGGGCTCCAACATACAGAAAGGCCAACACGCGGGCCCTTTTCTATTATTCCACAATTGTGTCAATGTCCGGCATAGGTATGCGCAATGGTGTCTAGACATGTGTTCTTCGTAAACCCTGGCACATCTTGATCTAACAGATTTGCCACGCTTTGATGTTGGAAAAGTGGGTTTTTATATGTGATGATTTTACTAAGGTGGGAAATGGAATTGGGTGAGGTGACCTTAGTCAAAGGCCTACTACACCTCCTCCCACCAAGTGTAAAGATCGGCCAGAGGATTTCTTAGTTAGAGAGGATGGCACCTTATGGGGAGGGATTTTTCTACGAGGTGAAGGTTGGCACCTTCCCTTGCGAAAGATTCCTGCTCTTGTGAGCCTTCCGATCAAGGAAATCGTAGCCATCAGAATATGAAATCCTAGTTGCTCTTTCTTTAGGCAGGGTGCGGCCCGACACGAGGTGGTAAGGCCCCGCACTTTGGGCCTCATCCTATGTACTGGAAGAGAAAAATAGACCCCACTATATTTCTCGCCCTAGGACACGGATGGAATGTCGGCCCAACGCTGTTATTAGCGCTGGTGTTAGAGGCAGCATTCACACTATAACAGTCTTGACTCAGCTCAGAGCTATATTATGTTCTCTCCAAGACAACCAAGTTGTAACCCACTTGGAATGGGCAGAAACCACCTCGGAAGTGGTTGTGGGTTCAATCCACCGATTGGTGTCACAAAGGTGTCCACTTTTCTGCTGTAAGGGAGTAGCCCTTGGGGTCAGGAGACACCATAGTTTACATTTCCTTGGGGAGGCGTCATATATTATATTATTAACTTCTCTCCCAACAATTGTTATGAACAAATGGAAATTGGAAAATAACCAACCCACCCGTCTACCCCCCTCTTGATAGGGCCCATCGTTGAAAGGAAGTAGTAGCACCAAGGCAAAAAAAACTATTATTTGGGCCGGCTGTGGGCAAAGTCTTCTCTCTCTTAAGGCCACAAAGAGCCCACTTTAAGCCAAACAAGGAGAAGCAAATAAAAACTTTGGATTCAAATTGACTTCTTATAGTGCTCAATTTGCTTTACTATTTCCACTTCTTCTTGGTATGCTTCAAAAAGAGGTTGTCCATCTCCTGTCAACTGGAAGGGATTACAACTATTTCATAAGATAGGTGACCAGTGTTGGGCGGTTAACCGCTGGTTCCGGTTCTGGTTATATGGAACCGGACCGGAATCTGACCCAGTCCTGCAGAA
This sequence comes from Takakia lepidozioides, assembly GCA_030704615.1. NCBI lineage: Eukaryota > Viridiplantae > Streptophyta > Takakiopsida > Takakiales > Takakiaceae > Takakia > Takakia lepidozioides. The sequence continues at coordinate 27,893,527 of CM060733.1, forward strand.
CTGGACCCGGAACCGGACCGGGGAATGCAGAACCAGAACCGGAACCGGCGGTTCCTTCCAGGAGTCACATGTGGGAAAACCGGCAAGAGGGGTTCTTCTTCTTGGATCCTCCAAAAACCCCTTGGTGGGCCCATGGCATAAGATGGCGTAACCCCTCATATTTGTGGAAACCTGGTGGCCCATGGCAAAACTTCTTTAACTCTCTCAAGCTTGATGACATCCTAGGTTCAATCCTGGAGCTCCATGAGATCTTGGGTTTAAGCTTCAGCTCCATGAGATCTTGGGTTCAACCTTTCAGCTCCCGGTGAGAGTCCTGGGTTCACTAATCAAATTGCTAGTATATGCCGATACATCAAGATAGCTCAATTATATTAATAACTTCAAGCCACATAAATTTATCTATTTTCTCTTAAAGGTTTTTCAGTCTATTTTTGTTTCAATGAAAACTAACAAAATCCCTAAATTTTAGTTGAATATGTTACCAACTAATTTTCCACTTACTGATATTTTTTTATTTTTTTTATTTTTTCGTACCTTCTTCGAGGCTCCAAGAAACGTAGCGCGCCAGAGCCCATGAGGACTTAGTCATTTTCCTGCCCTCTCTAATGTTCCCGCCAACTAGCTAGAAATAGCTGACAGCTAGCAAGAAACGATGGGTAGTGGACCTATAGTAAAATATCGTATCCACCGCTTTAGACATGGCCAAATATAGCAAGGGTAACAGCCATAGCTGCAAACTACGTACAGCACCACAGTGCGAGCTCGGCGCTCAAGACCTAAGCGAGACCGTGATAAGAGAGTACAGTGTAGCACAAGGAGAAGGGAGAGGTGCGGCCAGGGAGCACATCGGCACGAGAAACAGACAAGCACACAACAAGATCCAGGATGTGGAAAGGCTATCCACTCTACCTCGATGCGTTTCCGAGATAAGGCTATGTATCATCACAAACAAGGCTCTACAGGGGCAGCAAAGTGCGAAGAAGATGACACGAAGTCAGACAGGCAAACAATTCACGATGCTTAGGAGTAAAAAATGTAATGCAAGGTTGATTTGGGCTATCTGGTGCGCCCCCCTGTTACTGATGATTGTCTACGGAGGAACAAAGCATCCAGATACATGAGGAGCGCTCCCGTATACCGGATGCAGACAGGAAAACACAAGCGCCGCTCCAGAATACAGCACGACAGCCGGAATGGAGCGAAAGACGGGGCAGCACATAGCAACGCACCTATACATAGATAAGTTCTCTATCTTAACAAAAGCAAGGCATGTCAATCAGCAGGTTGAAAGCAAGACATGTGGGGGAAAGATAGGGATCCCTCCTGGGATCCCCAACGTATTCAGAGTGTCGATCACGGGTGGGTCTGGCCGGATCTGGTGTCAAGGCAGGAGGATGCAGTAAGTGCCAGTAGAGATATGGAGGAGCGGCTCTATATAAAGGAGACAGCCTGCATTTTCAACATCATCATTGAATGTGGCTACAAACAGAATGAGGTTTCTCAAGACCTGGATTTCTTAGAAGCAATGCAGAGGAGCAAGTTGGAGCAATTGACACTCTCTGTCGACCCTTTTATCCGCAAGTTTGCTCGCTGGACCATACTCAAATAAGCATGGGTGATGAACGCGGCTATCAGCAGGATGGTAATGCAACTAGATGTGGGGAACTACTACTTTCTTGTCCACGATTATATCAAGCTAGGCGACCTGGTGAAGACATCTAGCTTGGCCGTAGAAATGAAGGAACTTAATGCGGATCCCAATAGTCATCAGAGGTTGCTGTGGCGAAAATGGGATAAAGTATGGCTCTGGACCTGCTCAACTAGAATCTATAAGGAGCAACCGTGTGCAAGGGAACTCGACCTAACAATGCTCTTCTCTAGCTCGAATGAAGCGAAAGTCAAGATACCAGCCGATATGGGTATGATCGCAGCAGCACTGGTCGCAGCTACCACCCCAGACACCTCAAGAGCTGCTCCTGGCAACCGAGGCTATGCGCAAAATGAGTTTTCAAACGTTGAGGTTGATGTGGCACTGGGAAAGGCTGCGAATGAGGCAGGTTACTTGACGATGAAGCCAGCTGAACGAATCAAACCTGCTGAAGATAGAGAAGCCACTGAAGTTGTTCTTACAGGGAACGATGGTGGTCAAGACCTAGAAGAGGATATGGAGGAAGGAGGGAGTGACCAAGCCACAACAAGTTCAATAAGTGGGGAAAACACAACTGCACTCAAGACCTCCCTAAAAGCCCAAACTCAAGCACAAGACCAGCAGAACACCCGACAATACCACTCTACTCCAGAGAAACAAGTCCCTCACGCGGACGTCCAACACTGGGATATAAGAATGCAGCTGCAACTATTCACCCATGAACAATCCACTATGTTCTGCTGCAGATAAGTCTACTGCTAAGTTTGACAGCTTTCCACTCCTAGCATCTCTATCTATTCTCAAAGAGACTATCAATATTGATCACTCGCATGCCGAAACCGTGCATGTATTTGCCAAGGAAGCTCACAGAGATATCTATTGTGGAGATTTTTGTACCCTGTTAGCACCAAACGTTGCCTTGCTAGATGCCATAGAATCTTACCTCACATTGTGCTGCCATCTGTGTTAGATGAAATGCCTAAAAGCGTTCAAATTGCGCAAGCCCGAATCGAGACAGATAAGTGTTTGAACTCCCTGGGTATCAAAACGATGCATCCGGCTATGCGAAAACTGATAATGTTCACAAAGAAGGTACGGCTCTCAACTTGGATTCAACGGCAATGTAGTACCACATGCCTAGATTACACTCAAAAAATTCAGCCATACAGTGTGTTAGGCATGGATAATGTAATCTCCTCGCACACTGAGAATGCAAGCCTACCTCTTGCGCCTTTGTAAGCTCGCTAACTCTGTGCAATGAAGGACAGGTACGGAAACCACTAGCTCCGCGGGATCCTCAAGGCTACAACTTCACTGCAAGAATGCATGCCCACGTCACCAATACAACCCAGTGCTATAAATCAAGATCAAAATCACTGGCTCACAACCGGTTGACACAGCTGCCTGATTTTAAAGCCAGGTGCGTAATTAAATTCGGGTACTCTCAATTCCAAGCCCACAAACATCTCTTGCCAAAGCATGTTGCCAACCTACGTGCCAAAAAGTACGGGGCTGCTGTTTTGCAACAAGGATGAGATGTACATACAGCACGGTCTCAACATCATGGGTACAGTGCTACATTGCTCTGGCACTTGGATACAGATCATGTCAGAGCACCCCCTGGTCCATTGCGGGGTTATGCTTCAAGATCATGTGTTACTAAATTGAGTGCTAAATCTATGGCCTTACCATCCCATGCCTCAAAATTGTTTGATACTGGTGCTACCCCATTACTTCCTGATCTGGTGTTTAGTGATGAATGGGATGCTCCTACAATCTCAGATGCAAAGATATGGGATAATCATTGTGCTCGAAAATTCTCTGCCTCAAAGCTATGTGTCAACTGGTATATTGATAAACGCCAACATGCTCCTGAAATATACGATAATAAGCAGGCAATGTGGTTTGGAGATATGAACATAGTGCAAGCTAAGAGACATGGATCTCAGATTAGGAGAGGCTGGTTGCTCCCCTACTGGTATGCCAAGTCTCATGTTAACTCATGGGCGCGGGCAATGTGGGCAATGTGGTCTGGAGATGTGAACATATTGCAAGCTAAGAGATATGGATCTCAGATTAGGAGAGGTTGGCTGCTCACCAACTGGTATGCCGAGTCTTATGCTAACCCTTGTGTGCAGGCAATGTGGGCAATGTGGCCTAGAAATATGAACATACTGCTAGATAAGAGACTTGGATCTCATATTATGAGAGGCTGGCTGCTCACCAACTGGTATGCCGAGTCTCATGCTAACTCTTATATGCAAAAGATACACCTAGGCTGCTGTCTTGTTCCAGGGCTGGGTATCCATAGCTATGTCCTAACAACTCGGATACCAAAAAACAGTGCCCAATACTATGCCCCAACACTCTCCAACAACTTCCATCTTGATCTGACACTCTCTAAAGGTGTTATGTCTTGGCATCCGCTAATCTGCTGCCATGCTACGCTAAAATACTCTGCATTGCCAAATGGTACGCAAAAAATGATGCCCTAACATTATGTGCTGATCCAAAGCTGCCTGATGAGGATCATATCCCATCTCTCTCTGATAATAAGTTAAAGGAGATGTGGGCTCATTTAACGGCTCATTTAACACCCTCTGCTGAACGGTTATGGGCTTATCATTATGCCAGAAACATCTTTGTCCCAAAGATATGCACTAGCTGGTATGCCTCAACACAAAACGAGCATCAACATGCCCTTAAAACATGTAGTCATAAGTGGTTAAAGGGATCCAAGCATATGGCACAAAATTTGCACAGCTTCCAGACACATGCAAACGCTTCTCTTGGCAAGCTGCCAGAATACTTGGGGCCTGTTCTTCCCTTGGATAACCAAATTGCCACAATCACTAACCTTGCCAAGGCATCAGGAGAATCGAACTACGAAATGGTGCCGCTCGACTACCAGCTCCCTGATGCCAGTGCCGGTGGCTCAGTATTACCACACGAGATAGGGGGGCCCAACACTTTCTCTACTGTTGGACAGCCAACAATGGAAGTACAAATGCACACTATGACCAATGGCCAGCTAGCACAAACACCACATGAGTAAACACCGCACAGAAAGCCGGTATGCCTATATGCTAGAAGTTTGTAGCAGACTACATTGTAGTGTGAATTTATTTGGAAGGTACTCCTACCTTGTAAGACTCATTTTGGTCATATTTATTTTTTCTACATTACAAAGTGTCTCGAAAGACTCACAGACGCCCAACAGCATATGGGCCAGTACCAATGCTCAATCTACAAGACATCTATTGTATTTGCCTGGTGGTGCTTCGCGTTGCATGGAAACCTTCTTGTGGGTCACTTAGAATACGGTGTTGTTCACCATAGGTGGATAACATTGTAGTTAAAGTGCTGGTGAATAATTTGTATATAGCGTTTACGAGGGCGATGGGCCTGTAGTTACTGAGGTCTGTGGGGCCACCTTTTTTGAATAATAGAATGGTCTGTCTATGCTTCTAGGAGTGTGGAATACGATGTAATTGGTAGCTACGGAAAAATTTAAAGAGAAGGTCATGGAATGGAGGGTCAAGTGCTTGGAGTATGCCGTTAGGGATGAGGTCCGGGCTAGGGGCCTTAGCTTTGGATAGGGTTTTAAGGCATGAGTCATATAAGTCTTTTGTGAAGAGGTTCAGGATACGGTCAGTTGGAGGGCCTCGCTTTTCCAGGGAGAAGCCGTCTAGATCATGCCAAGGATAATGTTTGACTTTGCATAGGTAAGTGGGCGCGTGTTGGCTTGGGTGTAGACAGTTGGTGACAGTTGATGTGTAGGAGGACGATGCTTGCAACCAGATTTCGTTCTTAATGTCATCGGGTTTGGTTAACATGTGGCCTTGTCTATGTTTAAGACAATCAATGGGGGGGTTATTCGCAGGATTGAAGATGGCTTTGTGGGCTCTTTTAGGGTGTTCATGTAATAGTTTGCCAAAGGAGGCAATAAATTTTTTGTGATTGGCAGTGGCTTTTTGTTTTGTGATAATATATGCAGCTTTTTTTGCATCTCAACCGATCTTGGAGACGGATGTTGTCCATTGGGGAAGAGACGTTGAGTCCTCAGGTGGGCGCATAAGTGATTGGCATACAATTAAGGTGTTTAAACAGGTTATGCGGCGGTCAGTTCTCCAGTTGTTATATGACGGGGACGAAGAGGGGGGTATAACGGCGAGAGCTCGTCGTATGGTATGGTAGATGTTAAGGTGGGAGGTCCATTCACGTTTCTGCGTCCTAGTGAGGTAGCCCCCATTTTGCTTTGAGCGAGTGGTTTGGGGAAAATCTGGGGGGACTGAGCATGTGACTCGGACACTTTCAGTCATTTCTAGTACCGTAGAGGTAAGTGTGATTTCGGCTTCGGCCCAGGCGGCCTCAGGGGATAAAAGTATATTAGTGTTGGAGAGTGTATGGGAGATTTTGTGTATGAAGGTAGAGGAGGCTGAGTGAAAATGGCTCTCAAACGCCTTGATGTTGCATTGGGGAATGGGTAAGAGAATTATGGGTGAGGGGGCGGGGTATGTACATCGGGAATGGGACGGCATGGTATAAGGGATGGGGGGAGGGAAATAGAAACCGGGTAATGGTCCGAGTTGCATATACTATTGATATGAACGTGGCTTTGAAGGTACGTTGGGATTACATTACCTGTTCTGAGGTAGAAGCCATCAAGTAGGCTTAAAGATGAGTAATGAAGACCCATGTCTGGAATAGTGATAGTCGGCGGGGATATATTTAAGTTTTAGGAGTTGGGTGAATGTAGCCCATTCGTGATCCACAGAGGAGGGGGGTTTGTGGGTTCTGTTATATGAGTGACCCGACAATGTAATATCTCTGTTAAAGTCACCAGCTAGGATGATGTGGTGGTGTTGGTAATCTGGATGATTAATTGTGTGGGTGATAGTGTGTAGTATGTCAGGTATGAGGGGGAGGTGGCCTGTATGAGAAGGCATATATAAGTGTATGAGAGTGATGGGGCATAGTGCCGGTGGGTGTAGCTGGATTATTTGAAGGTGGGATCGGATGGGGATAGGGACGGTTATCTTGGTAGTAGTGCTGGGAGAGTGGTGTGTACGAAGGATGTTGGTAGTAAGGGAGCCCACGTTCCATGAAGTGATAGTAAGTGCCTTGAAGCAAGCCTCTGGGGTGGTGGGAGTGTGGTGTGGGGGTGGGGGGGGGGTGGGCAGGTGAGGGCTCCTCAGTATGGGATCTAACAGTTGGGGATCATAGCCGGGTATCGGGGTAACTGCGTTAAGTGTGGCGGCCAGGATATCCGTGGAGAGGAAGGGGAATTTGTTAATGAGCTAGTGGTCTTGGTCGGGTGTGGTGACCGTTGCTAGGTGGTCCCCTAGGATATTATGTACAACCCCGGTTTGAGAGTCTAAACGTTTGAGGGAGTTCTGGATCTCGGATAAGCAGTGGGGGGGGGGCCAAATATTGGTGGGGACACGAAGGTAGCTCTTTTAATTGACGTAGGGGGGATCTGACTTGGGAGATTGAGTGTAAGTAAAGATATCCATTACATATTTCTGGGAGAGGGGAGATGATGACGACAAGGGAGAAAATGAGCTGTGATGCGGTAAAAATGGCCTGGAGAAAATACCGGAAATGGGTTGGTTGGGAAATCTTTTTGGAGTACCTTAACGGCCATCTTACTAGGGTAGGGATTGACATGGGTAGTGGCACATTATAAAGGTGTGGATAGCATGAGTCAGCATAGGCTGGGTATGGGAGGTAAAATAAAATTGGAGTAGCGGTTTGGCCGGTAGAGCATAATATTGTATAGAGGGAGTGTTCATATGGGGTATAGTGTACATATGGCGTATTGTATGAAGGTACCATAATTGAGATGTGGGTTGGGTTGGGGTTTTCAAAGTGGATACTGGATGTAAATTAGGCGTCCGGTGCGGATGAATGATCACGGATGAAGGATCAAGTGGATTATGGATCAAGTGACGGTTAAGTATTGCCACATGGCGAGAGCGGGAGGGTCTGGTTGAGGTTAGTTTCCATATAAAAAGTTAGTTGTGGCGCTAGGTTTTTTTTTTCCCCGGGCCAAATCGACTTTTATGGACCTCATGCATTGTGATATGCCATTCGGCAGTCCGGAATGCAATTTCCATTTGTCATAGTTCAGAGCTTGGGTGGGGTCTTCAGGGTTTTATTTTTCTAATATATGGTGTCTTGCCCCGAGGAGTCCGGCTTCCCTGTGGCTGGGTTGGCGGCATTACGGGAGTGTGGAAAGTCACTACAGCTTAAACTGAACCGTTTAGCTTGTGTCGTAGCTCCAGTTCCTTCGGCTAGTGTCACATGAGCTTCAACTCGTAGTTCCAATCTAATGGGCAGGGGAGCTTTTCTAAGTAGGTCGCACATTGGTGGTGTGCACGAGTGCAGGGAGGCCTCATGGTGTTGGTGTTGGCAACTCGACATACATTTACACTGCCCATACTCTCCCCTAGTAAGTTTCGATTTTGCTTACGCCATTGTTTGCCTACCAGCGGTTGTGTTAGGGTGACATTTGGTACAACTGCAGCAGAATCTTCAAGCATCGTATTCCACGACACCGTATCTCGTTCAACCATAGCATCAAACACTCCCTTTGCATCCTCAATGCACCCACATTTTGTATACATGTCCACCAGGATATTGTTCAAAATGACAGTTGGTACAATTCCAGCTCTGAAAATGTCACCATGGACCTCTATGCCCTTTTCCAGATCTGCCAGGGCAATGTGCAGAATGACATTTGGAACAACTACGGCTTTGATGATGTCATCAGGTATAGCTTTGTGGGTGTAAAATATATCAAAATATGGTGTTTGAGTGTTGGGGATGGAGAGGAAACCAACCTAATAGAGGTGAGGAGAAGCTTTGGGGTGAACACTTTCCGACCCCAGTCACGGTGGGACAATGGAGACAAAAAGGTGAATGCCTGTTGGATTACAGAGAGAAGCAGATGCATTTCAGATTGTGATAAGTAGGGTTGGGGTGTTTTGGGGAAGAACTCCACATCAGTATGGTTGGGATGTTTGCTGGTAGAATTCTAGGCTGTCAAAGGCATGGATAGCTGAAGGAGCAGGGATAGAGTGTGGGTCCAGATTCATCCAAGAGGGCTGGATTTCAAGCTCCACATTACCTATGATTCCCTATGGAAGGATAGCTACAAGAAACCTACATGGGTAGATGGTCAACTGGAAGCCGCCGCAGCAACAGCACAATTGATCAAAGGCACTGTTAATCAAGGCACATTCTTCAACACATTTCACCCTGTTTTTCCCTCTGATCAGAATTGGCCGTATCCAGAAGTATTGCTCTGTTTAACAGGGTCCTTGATTCAGCTAGTAGCAACAGAACAAACTAGTACAACAACAATTCAGCCCAGGTGTGGGCTTGCTTATTTTTTTGCTTACTGGGCCTTTTTAGGCATGAATTTTTGGACCTTGTGGCCTTTGAGGTGTCCATTGGGACATTGGTCTCATTTGGATTTTTGTAATATAATTCACAGGGCGTGTATTCCCCTGTAGTCGTCTATTTTCATTGTCTTGTGGTTGCTAGTATGCAGGAGGGGCATTCTGTTTTTATATCGGAATTTCACCATGTAATGAAAAATTTAAATCATTTAATTTATTTTATTTTTTATAATATTATTAAATTAAACAATACTACCATTTAATATAAAAAATCAAGCTGCTATTCCCCTGTTTTTTAAAATATAAATATAAATTTAAGAATTTAAAATTACAAATATAAACTATTAAATTATTTTCAAAGAACATTCTTGATGACACGTGGCATAAACCCTGCTCGAACTAGAACACGTGGCATTATATGACACGACATTCTTTTATCCATATTTTCACCACGTGTAAAGATAAGTAGTCATATATTCTGTCTAAGTGCCACATGTCCATCTGAAGTGCAACAGGTGTCGTGACGTATCGCCTGCGCAGTGGTGCACGTGTTACTCTAAAGCCTCTTCATGTAGGCAACGCTCAGCAGGCAATGTAGTCATAGAGTTGTGACTACATCCCTCTCTTATGGATGACTCATGCCACGCACGCAGTCACGGCTATGACTTGCAAAACGCAGTCCTAAAGACTAGTCGCTATGACAAGGTTTTTTTCACTACAGAGTGATGTAGTCATGAATGCATATAGGACTGAAAAAATAGTCATATGTGCAATCATAAAAACGCTCATCTGTTGTAGTGCAAGCTGTTATAATTTGATGAGTTGTTTCGTGTGCCATGTGCATATAGTGACCACTAGAAGAGAAACCGGCTTTTTCCACGGCTCTGCCATCTCACACCTGACACATTCCACGGCTTTTATCACGGGTCTGTACACTGAGCCAAGGTGTGGGTCTAAATATGTGGCTTAGTTTACATGGCACATTACACACCTGTATGAAATGGGAACATACAATTATTTCCACTGATTGTGGTGTATGGGTTTAGTTAGTACTCCGCTGCAAACGAAATAAATCACGAACTTCGAAATCTGGTCTCAGAAATACAAAGAGATGGTCGCACTACAATGTGTGACTCTCATGGCGTTCATGGGGGTTTTATTTTTTTCCCCATATAAAGTCCCATGCCACGGCCTCCCTATTTCATTTATTTATAAAAAATAAAATAAAATAAAATAAAATAAAACTAGTTACATATCTCACCAACACCATAATTCCTGCATGTTAATTACGAAGTGTGGAATGGACCATACGGCGTGGAAAATGCACCGTGAGACCAGCCCCTAATGCCAAGTCACCACCGATGTGCTGGAAAAGACACAGGCATGATTTCCCTACGTGCGACTTGTCCATTGTCCACTTTGGCAGACAAGGTGGTTCCCGCACATTACCGAATGTCGTCTGCTTCCTTCATCTGCTTGCTTTGCACTCCAGTGGACTCTCTATCTCGGCAAAGCATTTCAAAGTGTGCAGGAATGCCTCCTCAATCGCAGGTGTGGAAACGGACCTCTCACTACCGCGAAGTCGAGCAGAAGCGTCTGCGAAACCAGCCAATTCTGGATGAAATCATGGAGCACCGTTGCGCTTGGAATTGCGCATTCGATCTTCAAGTCAAAAAGTAGAAGGCAGCCCAAGAACGTGTACCAGGACAGAATGCCTGCGCAGAAAAAGCTATCATCGTCGTGCTCCACTGGTTGGGTCAGAGTGGCATCCACAAGAAGGAGCCTGTGGCCTACTTTTGGTGCCTTGCAAATTGCAATAAGAAGCTTCGATCTGTTGGCAAGAAGTACCCGTTGCTCCACGATTACTCCCTGTGGTACACATTGACTGGCCTTCCATGCCCTCTCGGATGAGCACGATGTCATGGTGATCATGGATCGAGGTGAGCGAGGATATACACAGTGTCATTGACATACACCGCAATGTAGATTCATGCACTGTAGCTTCCCGCAATCGTCTCATGCATGACGTTTCTGCTTCAGTTTTCAGCGTTGGTACTTGTGGCCATGATGGTTTGGGGGTGAAGCAGTAGCAATGCAGAGACTATCCACATTTCAGCCTGCATACATTATCCTTTTGGGTTTTGCCTCAAGTTTAGGTACTTAACTGGCCTCTCCTGTCAAAAACTGAGTGTCCCCTGTACGATGTTCAGCTTGCCTCTTGTTATCTACTTCTCAGACCTTTCAACCATACTGCTTATGAATCTGTAATACTTTTGTTTCATGTGTGGTGCAACAACTTGGTAATGGGCGGTAAAATTACAAGTGCACATGTGGTGATGTCCACATTCAAAACAAATAACAGCACATCTGGATGGTTGAAGGCATAGCGCCCATGAGCTTCCGGCTCTAGCAAGAAAGAGTTTTATTTTCGGAAGGACCAAATAATGTGGGGGGTTGCAAATCCATGCAAAGTACACACCCATAATGTGGACTGGTAATTTGTGTCTGTAACACATAATGGTCTCTGGATTGCTCACCTCAAGCCCCCCATACAAAGTATGTATGTTTTCAAAGAAAGGTCATCTCTACAATTCCAACTCGCAATCATGACAAAGCGGGGTGGTACATGCAGAGGGATGAAGCACCGAATCTCACAAACATGAGAAACAAAGAGAAATCACAAATCAAAAGATCAACTTTGGCTATATATGAATCTGGAATCTCCATGATTCTGAATTCATGGGTTTTGAGGTGCCACAGACCTTCTTGTGATTCATGAACATTCTCCTCTACCATTGAGCAATGATAGAAACCTCATCCCTGTCATAGTGAGGGTTTTTAAACAAGCCAAAAATAGAGTAACCAACACACGAGCCCTCTCTATGAGTAAGTCAAAGCCATCATAAATAGGGCCACATATTGTCATGTGCGGAGGAATTGAACCTGTAGCCAACTGAATGGCTCTGCCCCATGCACTACATGTGACCTGCAAGCACACAATAAAAAAAGTGGGGGTTTACGAACTTGCCAAATCCCAAGCATGAACAGAGGGGTCCCATTAGTGGGGAAGACATGTGAATCACCATCCACAGTTGCAATGCCCATCAGATCCAACATGTGACTTGCTGTGCAGATTGTCCCCCGACTGCACCAAACCAGAACAAACATCATAAAGAAGTACATCCCCAACACATTGCACCCAACCCCCACAATCTGAACACAGGGAAAATAGAAAGCATGCTTTAGGAAAAAGAACAAGTGGAGTGGGGGAGTTGGCCGCTAGCTGAAGCACATGGTGTCCTGTAATTTGGCAAGCATTTTGTACAATTGATTGTTCAGCGTGAGTAATAGAGAGGGGGAGGGAGGAGCAGGGGCATCAGAATTCAGTTCATAGCTAGAGAGTAAGTAAGGCATGGATGTGGGAAGGGGGAGAGATAGTAGAGAGGTGGAGTAACAATTGAAGCAACATGACGCTATTGCCCTTTTACCAGGAATCATCTTCCTCGCTGCTACATTCACAGGGAAAATAACCGCAACAAGTGGATGCTGCAGCACAGGATGTCCTGTGATTTGGGACTCAAAATGCCCTCATCAGTAATACGAACCAAAGCACCCAAACGCTTACAAGGATTGTGACCCTTTCCACTTAAACCCCTCTTCTCATGGTCAGTGTTGCAATCCTCACTATCTTGGTGCCATGGTTCGCCCCTTCGTGGGGGCCTCATCATAGCAATAGTAGCCATCTCAGCTTCGGTAAGGGTCGTTGAAGGTCCAAATTTTGTGTTGGGATTCACATCCTCCAATGCCTCCGCCACTTGCATCCTTACGCATGGCTCATTCTCACCCAAGCTGACACCAGTGACATCATGTACCACGCGCCGTGAGCGCGGCTCCTTCTGAAGAAGACCAATGCGGATGTGTTCTTGCAACCTCTGGTGGATGAGCTGGCCGTGTTGTGGGAAGGTGTTAGGGCTAATGATGCATCTCGCAATGAAGGATCAAGGACCTTTGTCATGAGAGTCATTCTGATGTGGTCAATACATGACTATCCTGCATATGCCATGCTAGCAGGGTGTGCAGTTGGGGGCTACAAGGCTTGTCCTGTGTGCGGGCCCAATCTTGATGCTAGGCACTCCAGTGCACTGAGCAAAATGGTGTACCAGGGGCACAAATTTTTTTTACCAGCAGGCCATCCATATAGACGCAATCACAACCACTTCAATGGAGCCTCCGATCACAGACCACCCCCCCCCCCCCCCCCCCCCCCAAGTATCCACTGTGGATCAGCTCCAAAATGCGGAGGAAAACGAGAGGTTCATGGAAACATTCGGCAGACGTCGCCGGAATGTGTGCCCTGCCAAATCCCATGGCATGAAGCGAAGGTTGATCCTTTGGAACCTGCCATATTGGAAGGTGGGTATGTCTTCATTGTTTGTATGTCGGCAGGGCTGATTTCATAGTTGCATGGATACAGTTGTAAGGATCATCACACACGACTTAGATTTCAGCCTAATGCAAATTGCATGAAGCAAGTTTGGAGTCGCCTATGTATGGCACATGTAACAGCAATATGGTTGTTTCCATGAAAATGTCTGGCTTTTGTCTCTCAAGATACTGTCTGCAGCATGCAAGACTGGTTTCTTCCTTTTCCCATTATTAAGATGTCATCTCTTGGCTTTACCATCAACGTATACCATATTGATGGTGGTTCCATGATTGCAGGATTTGTTGATAGGGTATACCCTTGATGTTATGCACTGTGAAAAAAACATTTCTGAAAACATATTGCGCACCATATTGGGGGAAAAAGGACACAATAAAGAGCAGGAAGGACATGGAGAATGAGGGCATACGACCTCACTTATGGTTAAAACCCCACCCCGGAGATGGCAGGAAGTTGGTGAAGCCGCAGGCTCCTTACGTGTTGAATCGACAGGAAACTACTACCTTCTATGCAACTTTGGGTGCTCCAAAGACACTGACAGGGTATGGTGTTTCATTTAAGAAGCATATTGCTAAAGAACAAGCTTTCACACATGAAGAGTCATGACTACCATCTACTGATGCAACAAGTTCTACCTTTGTGCATTCGAGGTTTGCTGGGCAAAGGTCCAAGGCTCGCAATCATGAAGCTATCTCGTGTATTTCGCGCATTGTGCATGAAAACAGTGGATCCCGAGGAACTACCAGCCCTGAAGGAGGATGTGGTTGTAACGCTTTGTTTGTTGGAGAAAGAGTTTTCCCCCTCATTCTTTGATCTCATGACCCACCTTGTGTTACACCTTGTGGATGAATTGGAGGTTTGTGGTCCTGTTAGTTCACGTTGGATGTACCCCATCGAGAGGTACATGAAAAATTTGAAGGGATATGTGAAGAGCTATGCCCGGCCAGAAGGTTGCATGGCCAGCAGGTATTCTCTTGATGAGGCTCTTGGCCTCCTCACAGAGTACATGGCTGCATTTCCAGGAACTCGTAGAAGGGTCTGGGATTCCAACGAAAAATAAAGTGTTGCGGGAGAAGTATTAGAGGGCGAAGGAACTCCAAGGAAACTGTCGGCTGAGCTTCGGGCCAGTGCACACGACTATGTGCTTCACAACACGGCGTGCATGAGACCGTTTCTGAGGTAAGTATACATCATTTATTTAGCTTCACATGCTAACTCTGGGGTATTTTTCCGGATACAAAATTCGCGCATTCTCAATTCTCACTCAGATTGATAAAATCAGGCACTGCTACTCAAGGCACCTTCTTCAACACATTTCACCCTGTTTCTTGTTTTCTCCTCTAATTTGAATCGGCCCTAAATTGGTGAGGGCACCTTTTCTTCAACCTGTTTCAGTCTGTTTTGCCCTCTCATCGCTGAACACCGCGGCTGGGTGCCGGCACTTGGATCTAGGGACAAGAGGGATGGTTTGGATGTGACTGAGGAACATCATGCTGAGCTGCGAAGGATTCGGAGGAGCATGAGTGTCAGCGCTTCCACGAGAAACGCAAGAGTGAGATGGCGCTAATAACCAACTTGCTCGGGCATCGCCAACCACACAAACCAGCATTGATAGGAGAGAGCAGGAGCACTTCGTTGAGTTATTTGACCTTCATTTAGGCGAGCCACTACATGGTAGGGACGACTCTGAAGGAATTGGGGAAGGTTCAAATTCTTCATTGTTGCAAGGGACAAGTGCGGAAGAGCCTGTGTTGGCCTTTGGGAGAGGAGAGGGGTCATCTGATTTAATAGATCTTGCAAATGATTTGTCGCCGCCAAATGGCCGGTTTCAGGTAGAGAGATTGTCTCTCTTTCCAGATGCCAGTGATGTTGCAGGGGGCAGAGGGGCCGGGAGCTCACAAGCACATATCTCACTCTTAGAGAGCTCTGAGCCTGGACCCATAAATGGCACCAGTGAACATGCAGGGCCTCAGTGGTTTTCTCGGTTTGGCAGGGAGGCTCTTCGGGACATGGGAGAAGGCTCTCTTCGTGGCAATGAGGACAAGATCCTTAGGTTAGAGGAGACTGCAATGCAAGTAGATCCGTCAGATCTGAGAAGAAGCGGGGCATTTAACAACAACAATAGTTCAGCGGAGCCTGAAGCTTCCTCCAATCTGCCAATGCGAGAAGGGATTGGGCAACCAGGTAGAAGCTTTCCGTCAATTGCCAACAGAAGGCTTGGATGCTCAGTAGTTCGGAGGTGCCCACACAGGCGCATTGGGTCGAGGTCAGGGTTGGATGGTAGGGTTGTGAGAAGGGACCTGGGTATGGTTCCTATGCAAACAGATGAGTCCCTTTGCATCCTGGATGCTCCCACATTTAGCATACATGTTCATCAGGGCAGTGTTCAGAACGGCATCTGGTACATTCCAGCTTTGATGATGTCACCATGGACGTCTTTGCCCTTTTCGAGGGCTGCAAGGCTTGCACATGCATTGCAAATGCAAACGAACGTGATATGGTTGGGCTTCACCCCTTCCTGCATCATTTGCTCATAAGTCTCCAATGCATTCCTACCACACCCATGCTTGGTAAATCCTGCAATCATTATACTTGGTGTGCATCCATGATGCTCCCACACTTAACATACATGTTGCCCACGGTGTTGTGTATAATAACATTGGGTTTGAATCCACTTTGGATAATGTGAGCGTGCACCTGCTTTCCAGCTTCCATGCCTTTCATCTTGGTGCACTTATACAAGAGACAGACGAAATTACTGAATCTGCTGAAATTTGTCCTTGATATAAAGTCTGTAGAGCCTCTTTCAATCGCCCTGCCTCACATAGCATCCTCACATGCCCAAAAGTGCTAGAAGAGGCAGTGTGAACTCCTCTTGGCCGTCTACCGGAAGCTATGGACATAGTGGAGGTGCCTGGATTGATCAACTGTGCCGCTGCTTCTGCCTCCACTTGACCATCTACCCATGCAGGTTTCTTGTAGCTATCGATCCACATGGAATCAAGAGTAATCTTGTGTTTGAAATCCTGCCCTCTTGGATGAATCTGGACCCACGCCCCATCCCTGCTCCTTCAGCTATCCTTGCCTCTCCACCAATCCTTTATAGATCCTCGCCTTACTACTAGCAGCTGACAATGACATCCTGGTTTGTTCTAGCCAACACCCCAACCTTACTTATCACACACTAGTCCCTAGGCTGAATTGCTCCAAGACTTATAAAATGTGATGGAGAGAGATAGGGGATGACAATTTCCAATAAAGCTTTGTGATGCATCTTGTTGTCTGCTTCTCTCTGTAGTCTAACAGGTATTCACCTTTTGCCTCAATTGTCCCACCATTGACTGGGGTCCAACAAATATTCATTCCAACACTTCTCCTCGCCTCTGTTATCTGTTTTTGGATACTTCATGTTGCCACATTTGTAGTACTTTGTCAAAATCACGCCAAACCACCATAGATCCACCCAACAAACCATAACTCCCAGAATTCAACATAAAATATTAGGGATGTCTCTGATACCAGGGCACAACAAGCTGAAATGTGACATGTGAAGAGTTGCTCTCACGACATTGTCCTTGACCTTGTATCATGAAAGTAGCTAGCTTTTATTGAGGATTCAACCGACCATCAACCAAAAGGACCTCTTGTGTGTGCTGCTCATGTCTGTAGTCAGGTTATCTCAGATTGAGACCACCACAGTGTAGCTGGGTAGCCATAGACTTAAACATGGCATCCTAAGACCAAGCTGACTCTCACAAGTACCTCGTAAACACCAGGGAAACTACATAATCATGACAATGACAGGAAGAGCCAACACTTGCAGCACGGACAAATTTTAGAAAGCCACACCTTGCAGTTGCGGTTGACCCACTGTAGTGAAGGATCTCTAAAAACCTCACGCCAGCGCTGCTCCATGCTCCGCAGTAGTCCTTCATGCCCAAAACTCCCCAACATCAACATTTTGCCAAGTTCTTTATGGAGGAGTGCTAGTAAGCTTTCAGTAACATTCATACAAGTTCATTGGACTCTAATGAGGACCGTCTCAACCCTCCCAAGTACCTTACAAACTCTAGGGAGAAGACCTTGGGCATCCTACTTTCATGCCCTGCTCAGAAGGAACAATCTCCTACGCTTAAAAGCAGTTTTTGCAGATCAAAGCGACATTCTAACCTCACTCAGTAGAATTCAAACCACAAAAACATGAGTAGACCAAGTTCACTCAAACTCCTTCACATCCTACATGAAGAAAGCGCACCTTGTCGACGACCCACCATTGTGAAGGATCTTGTAAACAGGCGAGGGGCCGCATTCGAATCGTCAGCTCCGCCATGTGGTGCGGACATGACGCGAAAAGCACGCAAGCATGATGATTGCGATCACCCTATGGCCATACATGACTATGTGTCACATCCTGGTATGTGAGGCCGGCCGTCATCATGGGATGATTGCAACACATGAATAAACGGATTCATGTGATACATGTATACGGCTGGGGACCGGGCGGGCCTGAGGGGCGCTGGGGGTGGAGGGGGTGGGACGGGGTGGCGCGGGGAGGGGGGTGATGGGGGGAGGGGGTCTGGGGCCGCGGGGACCGCGAGCCGTGCAGGAGCTGCGAAGTGGGTGCGTCCGGGGGCGTGGGGAGTGCCACGCAGGCAGGACCCTTGGGCTCGCATTAAACTCCCGAGCCTTTTCTAATGTGCGCCATCTTGTAGCACTGGTGCCCCTCCCCAGTCGCAAAGTCTGTTACGACTAGTTTTGCAGTCATAAGTGCAGTCGTTTTGGACAGACTTCCTATTGGTCGTGGCTTCTAGACGTAGTTGTCTCTCCTAGAATTATTTAGGGTTGTGAGTTTTGAGATCCCTGTTTCTTGATGGCCGGAGAAATTTTTAGAACCCATATAGACATCTTCCCTCCGATGCATGATTGGGGTTAGATATGCAACAACATCCAAGATTTATCGGTACATTTGCTTGTTTATAACCACTCGAACTTCAAGCCATATTTCAACTTACAATCTTCTTGACAAGGCTATGAAATCCTCCCCCATAGAGGTTGCCAAATAATTTGTGCCCTCATAAAACCGTGAGTCTCAAGCAGCACATTTTAAGACCTATATATATTCGCAGCCCGGGTCTTCATGTTTTGAATGACGTTGCGTGTAATCCATTGCATCCTTAGCAGAGTTTTTCTTTTTTAATTCGGAAAATAGCACGAGTGGCTACATGGTTTTGCAGAATTAGGCATATATTCTGTTCATCCATTCAAATTAGGACAGAATCATCCACATCCATACTTTCATCCATATTTGGCGAATTCATCCATAATGATTTGTTTTTGGGAGAAATTTGGCGATTTAATTTGCTACAGAATATTCTTTTCTATTTTTTGAGGTCGCCATTTGGCGAAAATTCGCCAAAAAAAAATGCTGATCCTTAGCGCCACAAATCTAGAATGGCTGGAAATTCCATGTCATGTGGAGAGACTCAGTGGTGTTTTTTGACAGGTCAACCTACCTTCCTTGTGACAAGTTAATTTTTTTTTACCTTCACTATGACAGTCAACTTTGAAAAAATGCCTTTCACATGTTGACAGATTTTATGATTCTTCACACAACCATATCATACTAATTTATAAATTAAAAAAATGTGAACTTCTTACAATTAGCTTCGGTTTCTCAAGTCACACTACACATGTAATTTGTAATTTGATTGGCATTTTCCGAGTCTGAGAAGTCTTATCTACTTTCTAAGAAAATCTTGGAGAACTTAGAAGGTCGTGATGAATTTACAAAAAACAATTTCATACATCAATTCAATGTCAAGTCAACCGTCATTGAGATTTGGGATTATCATTCAGATTCTTTTCTTTTGTAACAAAGTGGGTAAATGGTGTACTTATAAATCTATATTCGGGTACGTACTTGAAACTTGGGTGTGGGTAATGGGAAAAATTGCCCAAGGTTCAAAGAATGCAACCAATGAAGTTAAGCACTTGTACCTTTTGGGTGTCATCTTTAATCTCCAGCCTTTATGAACCTTTATTGAAAGTTGACGTGGGTCTTTTCTTGGTCTTCCCAGATTTGATTACTTCCAAAGCCATAAACAATTCACTTCTCCAACTTCAGATTGAATTTTAGTATCCTACTCATGTGACGTATTCTTGTTCTTCTGTACCCTATATTAGTGCTGTAATTTAAAGCTTGATTGGAGCCCTTACAGGAAAGAGGGATAGGTGTAGTGTTTGAAAGAAAAAGAAGGACAGTTGGCCAAGTGAGCCTTCCAAGTGGACTTACTAGTAAGATTACTAGTAATTATCTAATATATATATATATATATATGTGTATGTTTGTAATTCATGTATTTCTTTTGACAGAGGCAGTGCTTAAGTCAATGAGGTTCAAGAACCGAGAAACAGAGTATCTCGTGAAATGGAAGGGCTATCATCATGTGGAGGCATCTTGGGTGGGTGTCTCAGAAATGAGAAACGCATCCGAGGCGGTTGTAGCGTTCGAAGGGCGACCTCAAAAGCGGAAGAAACGTTGATGGGGACATCAACCTGGGATCTTGGGAGAGGAAATGCATGCTTAGCCCGACTTAGCTAGTTCGGGAATCCGATTGCAAAAACTTGTGTTGTACAAATTTTGTTATAAATGGTTTCCAAATGTTGCGCCTCCTATTTTGTTTGGAATGGTGATGCATGTTATGGTTGGCTAGTGTGTAGAATGCATGCTAGCTTACAAAAGTGGGAGAGGTAAATTGGATTAATCGTGTGTTTGCGTAGTGCCGAAATCGGGTGACTCCCATCCAAGGGGCAATGAAACTTGCGCCTTCCTTGGAAGTTCAGGTGCTAGTGCACACCTGGCGCGTGCGCGTACTATAACTGCGCTACCGAGGGGGTTGCCTTGTAGTGCGGGCTAACGCGGAAGCTACGTGCTTCCGTTCACGTACTATAATCGTGTAGCCTCGGCGAAGTCGTAGTGCGGCTTTGGCGTGTTCCCGTACCTCAGGCCAGCATTCCAAGGCGGACCCAATTGTAGTGATTGGGGCACATGGTTAGTTCAAGGTTATTTTCCTAGTAAAAAAGGGTTCAAGGTGAACCCTTGCTCAAGATGATGCCAAAAGCGGCATCATGAGTGATCGCAAGCAATGTTGTTGCAGTAAGGCGATTCAATCCTCGGGGAAGATCGTTCCTTGGCCTTGAAGTAGGCCAAGAAGAGTGCACTGGGTGGGGCTTGAGAGGCTCCACCGTTGGCCGGGACTTGGAGGAAGTCGGCCGAACTAGCTAGTGGAGAGTAGAGTCAAGTGTGGGGGTTGGTTCTTTGCCATGGGACGCCATGGTATGGAAACAAACTCCTTGATGTGGGATGCCACAACTTGGATGTTTGTTTATACAAAATAGACAAGTCGATGAGGACATCGACTCCCTATTGGTAGGGGTGTGTGTCGTGGCCCTTTGCATTGAGGGCAGGGGGTCGGGACACAGGAGGGGCTGCCCTTGTGGTGGGGGCAGTGGCAGCGATAAGTACGGGGGGCTGAAGCACCCTTGAGTGCCCAAGGCACTCGAGGAGGCGGAGGCGCTAACTAGGTGGAGCCCTGCACACCGGGTTGCGGTGGGGGTGGCTCCACAAGGGGTGGTGGTAGCTTAGCGGGACTTAGTGGGGGTGGCATAGGACGGTGGGGCGGAGACCTTGTGGTGGGAATCGTGGGGAGTCTTGGGACTCATCACGGTCCAATGGGGCCATGGTGGGTGGGCCAAGACTCACCGCGAATCATCACCGGGAATCGAGGGTCTTCGTGGTGGTTCGCCATAAAATGGCATGGTTGTTTGTGAAACCCCCGCGGACAGTCACAGAAGTATATATAGGGAGTAGTAACCCCGATAACGGTGCAAGCCCGTTGGTGACAAAAAACTAGTGAGTAAGCGAGCGGGCCGAAGAGTGAGCAAGGAGTGGGGAGCTATTCCGGACTGCCATATACTAAAGGGAATTTACACTAGGCCCAAATAGGTGGATGGTCTTTTGGAAGAGGGAAGGAGGACCATTATGTCCCGGTGAGCAGCCAAAGCTCCAAGTTGGCCCGGTGGCCAGGTTGGGAGTTAGGCGCGTGCATCAAAGCGAGGAACTATGACTTGAAGGGGAGCTTACCGAAGTGAGGTGTACGACAATCTGCTTCACTACGGAATTCACTCTTTCCGTTTGGCCGTCCGTCGTAGGTCGGAAGGCGGTGCTCATCTTTAGCCTCGTCCCCATCTTTTTCCAGAATGCCCTCCAAAATTTACTCGCAAACTTTGGATCGCGGTCCGTGACAATATCCTTCGGGAGTCCATGATGCTTGAAGACGTGGGCGAAGTAAAGTCGCCCCGTCTCCTGCGCCGTTGCCGTCTCCTTAATGGGGATGAAATGGCCCATTTTACTGAACCTATCCACCACCACCATGATCGCATCGAATCCTTTTGACAGCGACATAACATTTTTTGTGGTTTTTTAAGAAGGACAACAGTTGTGTATGCGTAGACTCAATTCCAATCTCCTGGTAGGGGCTCCGATCCAACCTCTTCAGCATCCCCTGAGTTCGAGAGATCCGATGTGAATTGGAAGCACATCAAGCCCTCTGCAACGGCCAGGCTTAGCTTCTTCAGATAGTCTGTTGCTATTTAGTGCTATTCGTGCCAACCGCTTAGGCTCTGTCTATGTGGCTCTGTTTGTCTAGGTCTTCTTCTCGTTCCCTACTTCCCCAGTCTCCTGGCAATCCTTCGTCTGTTCTTCAGGGCCACATAACATGAGTCTCTGAGTTATGGTTACTCGACCAAGTTAATTCTCCGTTGCAGGCCACAAGTCTGGTAGGATCGCTCTTGCTGCTTGTGAGAGGTTATTTTCCGAAGGTAGCTACTGTGTGAGTAGTTCACGTGAGCACGTTCACGCTTTAAGTGGTAAACGTGAGCATAATCCCTTAAGCGTGAGCAGATTGCAAGCGTGAGCAGATTAGTGAATGAGAACCTACAACTGAGGGAAGAAGATGGCCTATTGCCATGGACAAAAACTACACTGCACGGACGCAATCTCCACCCCATCCGACGGAAGAATCCTTGTTGGGTGACGACCATATGGTACGAATATGTGATGAAAAGCTGTCGGATGAATGGTTTTGAGATGAATGAAAACATGAACAATGTTGGATGACTTTTAGATGAAAGTGAGCGACATGAATGAACCATGGTGCATGTGCAGGTGCTCGGGATTAAGGTGTCGTCAACGACATCTTAATTCCCAGTACGAGTTGGCACATGACAGCTTACGGAAAAACCAAAATCCCCGAATTTTTTTTCCCAAAAACATTACCAAAAAAATTTCAACCCAAAAAACTTTCGAGGTGAAGAAGCCTTGGCGGTAAGGCGGTGTGTGTGCAGGTGGTGGAAATTAAGGTGTCGTCAATCAACGACATCTTAATTCCCAGAAAGTTTTCAAAAAAATAATAATCTGTTTTTGGTTTTTTGAATTTTTTTTCCTCTCGTTTGTGCCAGATTAAGGTGTCGTCAACGCCATCTTAATTCCCAGCAAGTTTTCAAAAAAACAAAAACAAAAACCGTTTTTTTTTGTTTTTTTTTTGTTTTTTTTCCCTTGAATGTGCCAGATTAAGGTGTCGTCAATGACATCTTAATTCCCAGTTGGCACATGACAATTCATGGAAAAACCAAAAACCCTAAAAAAATCACCCAAAAAATTTCAACCCAGAAAAATCTGATGGCGAACAGCCTTGGCGGTAAGACGGTGTGTGTGCAGGTGTTGGGGATTAATGTGTCATCAACGACATCTTAATTCCCAGTACGAGTTGGCCCATGACAATTCATGGAAAAACCAAAAACCCCAAAAAAATTCATCCAAAAAATTTCAACCCACAAAAATCTAATGGCGAACAAGCCTGGGCGGTAAGGCGGTGTGTGTGCAGGTGCTGGGGATTAAGGTGTCGTCAACGACATCTTAATTCCCAGTACGTGTTTTGAAATGTTTATTTATAAAACACGAGTTCACCTCTCTGCCTTCTTTAGATTTGGGTGTGAGCATTTCTCTCAACCTTGGATACCTGGGAAAATGACAAGTAACCCCTCCTCAATCCATAAAGCAATGTGGATTCATTGTTGGCAATATACACTGCACTTTCACAATGGATTTGCAAGCAAGACTAACATAAAGGATTTCGGAGCTACTACTACAAAACAACTTTGTATTATTTCATTTATTTCATTCATCCATGTCTCATTCATCATACAGACATTCATCCGCCATTCATCCCTCATTCATCCCAGCAGCATCCATAACCGAGCTTGTAATACTGGCCACTATGCGCAATAATAGGTCTTCTAAGTCGAGTAGGTGTCCGCGGATATAGGTGGGCAGATCCTGAAGCATGAGCAGATTTCTGCTCACGGATTTTTCTACTCGCGGGATCTGCTCACAGAATAGCATCCCCCGTTATTTTCCAAATATATGTTCGTCCCGTTCTGTTTACTGATCTAGAGTTATCCAGCATGGCCCACCGTGAGTCAAGCCTTATGGCAGCCTTCGGGCATTCAAAGGGTTTAATTGTTTCCCTTTAAATAATCATTTTCGGGGGCCATGAAGACAATACATTTGGGATACGGTGCCCGTGACCAGAGTTCACAGACGACATCAGATCCATTATGTCCAGAATTCATATTGACCTAATGACTGAGGGAAAGAAGGATTGGGGGGTGCTTCTTGCAAATTTTTGCAGATGTTCAAAGACTAGGAGGCAAAAAGCTTCTCCAACATTTTGATATCTCATGGGAAAAGGACAACATCCTCCGCACAAGGGTTGCCAGACACGAGCATTTTTGGGCACAACTCTCTCCTCTCAGCATGGGAGCCTACTGGGTGGCATGGAGGATGGAGAGGTCAATTGGAGGCACCGCAAAATCCATCCCCTAAAGAGCAATGCCCAGCCTGATTTTGGGGCCTAATTTTTGTTGTCTATTTTCTCTGTCTTGCTGCCCTCTGCTTCTTTCTTTTTTCCTCTTAAATTAGTTGCCTCCTCTTTTCAAGCTTCTTTATCCGGGCTGTAGCCAAGCTCTAGTTTACTTGTGCTTCACCTTAGCTCTCTGCTCTCTCACTGGGCTACCTCTTCTGTAAGAAGAAACACTTGAGGAGATTTCCGAATCTGCCATAAAGAGAGAACCCGCAGAGAAACCCAGACTGGGTATGAAGACCAAATATCCTCATTGAGAACATTTAGTATAGCAAGATGAGGATTGCCAAAAGAGAGGGCGCCGCCAAGGGGAGTAGAAATCGTTCATCAAGTGCTAGACTGTTGTTGCGCGAGGCTAGGAAAAAAGACAGTGCTCAATGGTCTCAGTAGAGAGAGGAGAGCAGAAAAGGCAGACAGGGCAAGGGGGTAGATGGTTCGGGCCACAGAGAGGATCTTATTTAAAAAAATTCCTAGAAACATTGATCCCGGCAGATCGGTCTTTCCTCCACACATCCTTCCACATCTGAGACCAAACACCATCTAGGAGCCCATGGCCAATTTTTGTTCCAAACAGCAGATCGCTGCTCAAGCCTAATTAACCAATCTTCGCAGTATAGCAAAAAAAAAAAGGAACAATTATTCTCCATCCATGTCTATTCCCTAGGATCAAATTACAAAGTCAAGAACAAAAGCACATGCATCTCAAATGAACAAACGAAGCCAAGCGGCTAGCCGCTACATCCCCATCAGGGGGGAAATGGGTTAATCTTCCCAGTTAGGAAATTGTTGACTATGATGTCTTCTAAACCATGACAATCAATGCTGACAAGTCCCAGGGGGACGAGCTCACCTTGGCCAACAGCCCTGAAGGCAAGACCACAAGCTTTGTCTCCCTGAAAAGTTTGGGTCAGCACAACCTGGAAAAGGAGATGCAAGGGGCAA
Organism: Takakia lepidozioides; assembly: GCA_030704615.1. Lineage (NCBI taxonomy): Eukaryota > Viridiplantae > Streptophyta > Takakiopsida > Takakiales > Takakiaceae > Takakia > Takakia lepidozioides. The sequence continues at coordinate 27,918,949 of CM060733.1, forward strand.
GATTTCCACGATGGCGGGGGAGCCTGGAGAGGGCCCAAGCTGAGGAATTGGAGCAAAGAGGGAGAAAGATCTGAGGAGATGCTCCAACTGCTGGAGACCCTCATAGAACCAACGAGATCACTTAGCAGAGACTGTGAAAGAAATGAGCCATAATTTTGCCACATCGATGACATGTGATACTCCAGCTGCTTCCCAAGAAGCCCTGCATTTCTTAGAGAGGAGGGCTAGAGGCTTGGAATCAAGGTTCAGATTCCTAAATAGCGGTTGTCGAAGAGCTTCAGCATAATTAGAGGGCATTCGTTGGGTCAGAAAAGAACGCATCTCCAAGCCACCCAGATAAATTTCGAAGCCTCAGAGCCATAAATAGAGGATCTAGAAGCACCTTGAATGATATAGCATAAAGAAGGGCCCATAGCGGAGAGTTGACAGGGGAGTAGTGGATAAGTTGGGGCTTGCCTTTCACTGCAGACCGTGCGGGGCGTTCCTTAGTAGGTAACTTAAATTAGTAGTAAGGACGAGGAGTTGTCAAATGATTGAAGAATCCTGCGTGATTTTTAATGGGGTTGCTAGAAGCATGCGAACTAGCGAGATCGCCAATGAGTGGTGCTAATTAGGCAGTGCGAGGCCACAGGCAGTGAGATAGCGTTGCACTACCACCGCACGATCATAGCCTCGAGCTACGGGTTATGTCGTTGGCTCGTGAGAAAAAGATATTTATGTCTAACTTTCGGACCATGATATTTAGATCTTGCATATTTCTATTGTTAGAACAAATGAAGCTTCGAATGATACTTAGTTAGTACTTGGGTTGGTGGGAGGTCTTTTCCATTTATGTGAGGTTGTGGTGGAGACTACTAGAGTTTTTCAACTCCTCTTCACATTATTCTTTTCTTTATTCAAACCTGGGAGCCTTGAGGAGGGGGGGAAAAATTAACCCTCTTTCAGATAACCCATTAGGCACACATTCTAATTCTAATCTAGTATTCTAGATACTTAATTGATACTTAATTTTTTCTTTTCTTTTTTCCCAATGAAACACCTGCCTTCCCTTTTTAGTTTGTGGACTTCATATAATTGGCTTTGTGCCTTAAAGACTTTTGCATCACGTTGAAGTCAATGGAGAACATATGGTCAACTAATCTTAGATTGTTATTGGTCTAAAATATCTGTTACATGTGATGAACTAATTTTATACCATGTCAAGACCGTACTGGTCAAAATTATCAACTAACTTTACACTGTGTCAAGAGTGTGATTGGCCTAAAAAATAGATTATTTTGAGAACATGCCAAAATTCTAATTAGTTAAAAAGCTTTTACAAGTGTAAGCTAATTTTAAACTACGTACGGTCAATCTATTCCCATTTTTATTTCAACACAGATATCATCCCCCTTCAATTAACCTCCCCTCTCTTTTGCCCCACCCAGGCAGTGGGCAACCGGGTAGCAATGAAATATCCAAGTTAAGACCAGTGTTGGGCGGATATAGAGTCATCAGAATATCAATAGTAGGATATCAACCCAGATATCAATGTATCCAGACCCGGATCCGGCAACTATTTGATATCCGGCTATTATTCATATCCTGCGGATACATAAAACGGAGGATCCGGATAGGATCCTACCCGCCGGATATAAAAAGGTTTAATAACCGGATTGTATCCGGATATGTAGCCAAAATACTGGATCTCAACCGGATACAATAAAATAAAATAAAATAAAATAGTTTATTATGATGTTAATAATTTAAATTGATTAAATTTTTAAAAAAAAATTGCGAGTAAATCTTAATAAAGTTAAATCTGGGCTACAATGTACAATCCGCCCTTTTTTTTAAAAACAAATCGTGATTATTTATATCCGGATCGGGAGGATATATCATTCTCTAATTTGTCAAGTATCCGGACCCGGCGGATATTAAAAAACACTAAGAACCGCCCAACATTGGTTAAGACATGGGGTAACGGCTGCCAACCCTCAAACCAATCGCTAAAACTAGCTATTTCTTTTTAAATAGAAAGGGCGAAATAAGTCTTTATTGAAAAACCTATAAAGGAAAGAAATTAAGACAGATTATATATTATATATTTTATTATTATTATTTAAGTAACAGGGGACCGAGGCCCTGGTTATTTTATTCAATTTCAAAAGGCAGAACCGAAGGTTCGAGAAGTACAAGAGGAAAAACTAACCTCTACCATGAGTGCCATGGAGGCTGACCCAGGAAGACATAGCTTCGTGACCAATTATATGTTATTTAAGGCACTCTCGTAATGTCTCAACTATAAACCTCTATTTTGGCTTAGCAAGTGATCTGCATCTTAAAAATTAATTTCCATACTTGATGAGTACATTTATGATAAAATATTAAAACTCCCATGTTGCAAAAGATAATAATAAATAAGAAGTCTCGAGTCTCGAGTTAAGCCTTTCTATGAATGCTCACTGCCATATTATAGTGTGGTTCATACGGATGATTTTCATCCACATCCTAGTTTCATCCCTCATTATAGTGTCTTCCAGGTTTGCTTTCCATCCCCGGCAGGAGCGTTTCCATCCATAAAAGAGAGGGTTAAACTCATCCACTTGGTCATGGCGGTCTTGACTCTTCACAACCTTGAGAGTGAGGGGATCAAATAGCCTGTAAGGAGGTAGTTCCGTCACATGTCTGTAAGGACCTTTGACTTCATCCAACAAGAGCCGTGCAAGATAAGATGGAAGGACATGATGTCAAATCTGAGGTACTGCTCACTGTGATAATGACCGACTGAGTAGAGGAAGTGTAAGCAGTGTTGTTTTTTGACAGGTAGCCCCTACCTTTTTTGTGACAGGTTAAATTGTTTTTTACTTTCACTGTGACATACGACTTTGAGAAAATTCCTTTACATGACAGGTTGACAGATTTTTGACCTTTCACACAATTTTGTCATATGAAATTGAAACGAAAAATGAAAAGAAGTGTGAATTTAAAAAAACAAAAAAAACAAATAAAATGTGAACTTCTTACAACTACAATTAGTGAAGCTCCAGTCCTTGAATACATATGGTATTGTCTTTACTATTTTCATGGGTTCCAACCCATACATGTAGCATTTGTACCACTTATTCTCTAACTATAAGACTTTAGCATTTCATACGTAGTTCCCCGCTCTCTTTTTTGAGAGAGATTCTCTTGGCTTATCAATGAGCTAGGAATACAATATGCCAGTTGATTGTAAGTTAAGATTTTGAGTCATGCAGGATGGCCGTGTCGAATTAGGTGCAGTGGTTTGAATATGGCACCTCCTCCACAACAAATGCTTTTGAAACATGATCAGGAGAGGGACTCAAGAAGAATTTTTCTGGCACTGCTCTCTGGCTGTGGGTACACGATTTGAACCAGCAATTCATTTTGGCCGCCAGACTCCAGTACTTAATTGTGCATTTTACAAAGGTGTATCAAGAGTAAAGACCTAGAAACAAGAAAGCAAGTGCATGCCCACATTATCCAAAATGGATATTTCCAAATATCTGTCTATTCAACACCTGGTCTCCAAAAAAAAAAAAAAAAAAAAAAGAACTAAGAATGGAGGCTGGAGCACGCACAGGAAACAAAGAGGGAGAGCCTAAGTAAGCTGAGAGGTTTAAGGCTTGAAACACAAAGAAGGGCAGTTGGCAGTCAGCGTTTTTTCTATAGGCAAATTTTCGCCAGATTTCGACCTCAGAAAATAAAGGAATATTCTGTCAAAAGTCCCATGTTTTTCATGGATGAAATTTATTTCTCCAAATAAAAATAAATTATGGATGCATTTGCCAAATATGGATGATATATATGGATTATGGTACAGAAGTGGATGATTTCAGTGGATGAACAGAATGTACTGCTATTTTCTGCAAAACTCAGTAGCCACTCGTGCTGTTTTCCAAATTTCCTAAGACAAACACTGCTGGCAGTGCTCGGTGAGGCTCCCCTAGGTGGACTTACTAGTAAGATTAACAAAAACTACTAACAATTTGTACCTTTTTTAGCCTCTCCTAGCCTCTAGGTGGACTTACTAATAAAATAGCTAATAACTATCAGTAATCTCTGCAGATTTTCTATTCATTTGTAGCTTTCAGGCTTTGTGAGCCTCTCCTAGGTGGACTTAGTAATCTAATTACCCCTAATTATCAGAAATTTCTGCCTTTCTTTTGACAGGCTATTTTTTTTCTGACTTTCACTGTGACAGGCATTTTTTTCTCATTGCCTTTCTTTTGACAGGCTCTTTTTTTTTTTGGCCTTTTTTTGCCTGTCAAATGCCTTGTGACAGGTGCAAAAATCAGCTATGAGTGTAAGGCCCTACATAAAGTGTGCATTACACGGCAGTGGGTCTGCAACCGACCATGCCTTCACTGTCACACACTGACCCACATCTCACATTATTTTATGTCAATACCAACATTTTGGCTCAAATAACTACATAAATTACCTCTATCCAGGTAGTTTCATATCACCCATTTATAGATAGTTCGACTAATTTTGATGTCAGTGGTCCCTAGTTCATTCATAACTCGCAGGTTGCGCGTGGATGGGAAAAAGGTGCCAATCGGGTGCCACCTTGGGAAATCCCCCTGCCACTGGCAGTCCGTACTGCTCACGGGCTCCGGCACTACGCCGGGAGGTACCCGCCGGGCACAATCAAATTAATATTTGATTGACTTACTAATTGGGAACATATCTTTATATAAGGCACCTTAGTACCATAGGGGGATAGCCGGTTAGGCACTTGCCTGCCTAATAATTATTTTTGGGGCAATTTGGCAGTTAGGCACTTTTGAGAATTCTTTTCAAATTAGGCAACTAAAAATAATGATCACAAAAATAAAAATAAAAATACATAAAAATACAGCCGTTACCATGGATGAAAATTGAAAACTGAGTCCATGGATGTGTTTTAAATAAAAACTCAGCCGCTGCCTATCACCTACGGACCCACTGCCTTAGCAGCTTTCCTCCGCCCTTCTTGTTATGGAAGATGTCCATGATATCTATCTTGATCCCAGTGTAGTTCATAGCATGAGTAGATGTTTGACAAATTTGCATATTGTAGACGAAGAGCTTCCTAATCTCAATGATAGTTCAGAGTCCGAATGAGCTTTGATACGAGGCTAACGATGATGAGATAGTTGAGTCAATGGAAGGACCTATGTATCTGGAGCTAATATAAGCATCAAATAGTATGAGGTAAGAAAAAACTGGATCCCATTTTTAGATTTTTGTTTTCTATTTTTTATGTTTTTCTAATCTAAATTCATGTTTTTATACCATTAGGCATTTTTAGAGTTTTTTTGAAAATTAGGCACTCTTGTCAAAAATAATTTATTTTGATTGGGCACTTTTTTTTTGAATTAATTTCTGCCTAACCGGCTGTCCCACTTAGTACGGTACGTACCCCAATCCTTCCAAAAAAAGATATCAAGCAAAGAAAATTGGACATCTAACAAGCAGTCTATAGCCTGCTGGCCCACCTCATACATATATAGTGACATGGGACCAACAGTCAGTAGTTCAGTTGCCACTCAGATGATTTTGGGGTCAAATACTGCTACCTTGTGGTATGTTTGTCTCCCCCTTCCTTTGGGCGAGTGATTCCCTTGGCAGTGTCCCACGTCAAAGCCTTCACGGCGAGGTTACTGCCGGTATTGACGTATTGTCGTATTGACATATAGGTACAAAGGGTGGACCTCGGTCTTTCCTGAATTTTCCACCACTGACCTCGGGCAAATACTCGGATCTGGCGTGTATCATAAAACTATGAGGTTGGGTAGCGTGTGAGCAGATAGGCATGCTCCATAGATTCTCAAAATATCCTGTGAATATCACGCCACCCAAATACGAAACTACTGAAAATTTTGTGCTCACGCGAAACTATCCTTTTTTTCTTAGTTGTTGTTTTGTTTTTGTTTTTTTCTTAATAGGGAACAGGGGACAGTGGCCCTGTGAGGAACTTTAAAAAAACAATTATTATTAAATTGTTTCATGATATTCTCTTTTGGAACTTATTATATCTCATACGAAACTGTTTGTGCTCGCGTGAGCACAGATTTTATTGTTTTGTTTTCTCTTTTCTGATATTCTCTTTGGAATTATTTCACAAACGATGCTGTTTGTGCTCGCCTGAGCACTGACTTTGAATTAGTTTCGCTCACGAAATTATATATATATTTTGATATTCTCTTTTGGGAATTATTTCGCAAACAAAACTGTTTGTGCTCACATGAGCACAGATTTTGAATTAGTTTTGCTGGAACTATATATATAAATGTAAAGCCTCAAAATTTTATAGATAATGGACCCAAATGTCCGAGAATCACAAAGGGAAATTGATAACATGTGGGACAGCTATTTATAAATTTTAATATAAATTCAGGGTTTTGCTATTAGATATGTATGTTTACATAGGATTTTACGTAGCAGTAGCCCTATGGGGTCAAGTGACATCATAAGTTACGCTTGCTTCGGCAACACGTCCACCTTTTTTTTTTTTTTTCCTCATAAGATTTTAGGTTAAATATATTGATAGACCATGTAACCGACCCTATTAACGTAGCAATATTCTATGTTCAAGTATGACTTCTATTTCGTTTGTAAACATATCTCCCCAATAACTGTGGATTCTGGTCACCCCGGAATTTCCCCCCTGCTCACGCCGTTTCTGCTTACCCTGTGCTCATGCCATACCAATCCCCTAAAACTATTGACCGACAAATAACCAGAACCGAATGTATCCTAAAATAGGGCCAATACTCCGAACCGGCCGGTATCATAAATCTATTATCCGGCCAATAACCGGAACCGGACATATCATAAAATACGGTGAATATTCGGAACCGGCATGTATCATAAAACTATTGACGCTCGGAAGGGGCGTGTACCACAGAACTAGTAACCGGCCAATAATAGGAACCGGAGGTATCATAAAATAGCTGGTGACTACTCCAACTGGTGTTTATCATAAAACTATTGACCGGCAAAACAATAGGGTGAATGCTCGGAAGGGGCGTGTACCACAGAACTAGTAACCGGCCAATAATAGGAACCGGAGGTATCATAAAATAGCTGGTGACTACTCCAACTGGTGTTTATCATAAAACTATTGACCGGCAAAACAATAGGGTGAATGCTCGGAAGGGGCGTGTACCACAGAACTAGTAACCGGCCAATAATAGGAACCGGAGGTATCATAAAATAGCTGGTGACTACTCCAACTGGTGTTTATCATAAAACTATTGACCGGCAAAACAATAGGGTGAATGCTCGGAACGGGCGTGTACCACAGAACTAGTAACCGGCCAATAATAGGAACCGGAGGTATCATAAAATAGCTGGTGACTACTCCAACCGGTGTTTATCATAAAACTATTAACCGCCGATAACCAGAAGCAGATGCTGGTGAAAAATCGCCAGATTTTGATCTGAAAACTCGGTCAGCTACTTGTACAAAGGAATTAGGGGGGATAAAATCCGAGATTTTCGCCAAAAAGCACCAGCAGATGAATTTCAGGAGCCTAATCTTTCCGACGTGGACCAGTTAACATGTGACACCTGGAATGTAGCCACTGTTCTAACTCTATCACCTCGATATTCTCGCCACATGGGCACTGGGTATAATTCACAGGTGGCCCCGCCAGCCATTTTGGAAAAAAAAAAAAAAAAACACTGAGCGGATGTATCATAAAATAGGCCCGTGAATACTCATTATGGTAAAACTATTAACCGGCCAATAACCGGAACTTGACGGAGCTGGGAGCTGACAGATATCTGCAACAAGAAAGATAAATATATCCGCAAGCCGACAAAGCAGTTACAGTGAAAAGGTAAGAGCCGTAGGACGGTGATGAGGACACAGAGACATGGCGGTAAAGTCCTGGCCCACGACTGCCCTCCATCTCTGGCGCTTGTCGCGAGGGCGGATTTTCCCTTGCTTCAAGCCCACGTGTCCATATCTGACACCTGTCCAGGGCCGGGCCAGAATCTGCAGTTACAGCCCTCTGCCCCGCCGGCCAAACGTGTAATAATCCTGTATTGGGGCAATGCGAAAATGTCAACATGTTTAACTTACGTTTCGTTTGACATCTTCCTATTGGATTTAACCTCTGGAAAAAAAAACCTCTAGATGTGTTACATCCTTCCAGAGTAAAGGTGCACCGAAAGCTTTTATACTGAACTTACCCTTCAACAAGGTAATACCTCAGCATGCACATAGTTTCAAGTGCTCTGCTTGAGTTTACCTTTGTGTGGGGGTAACACACAAAAACAAAGGAATGGTTTTTTCCATCCACCAAGCACTATTTTCATCCATGAATCAAAGAATGGCAGGCACAAGGAAGTTTAACAAGCGGCTAGATGGGTATGGCTCCTCTTTGCAAATAGTGAAATCTACTTTCATCCTTAATAAACCTGAGAATTCATTCATTCATTTTTTCATAAATTGTTCAATAAGAAAGATGTTATCTGAGGGGAGGGATTACCTTGAGACGCACATAAGTAGTTTTCAGCAAAGGAGAGGAGATAACGCCTGGAAGGGGTTACCCATTTTTGTCAACGATGCCTCTTTGGAATAAAGAGGAGCCAAAAATAAAACAAAAGACTCTAGTCATTATACACAGTCAAAGAAAAGTCCGTTGTGCCACTTATAGTTTCCTAATTTCCGTCAAGGGGGGAAGGCAGAACAGGGGCTTAGCGATTTTTGATGCCTAATTGACCGTTCCGTCAAGGGGGGAAGGCACAAAAGGGGCTTAGCGATTTTTGATCCCTAATTGATCGTTCCGTCAAGGGGGGAAGGCACAAAAGGGGCTTAGCGATTTTTGATCCCTAATTGAGCGTTCCGTCAAGGGGGGAAGGCACAACAGGGGCTTAGCGATTTTTTATCCCTAATTGATCGTACTGTCAAGGGGGGAAGGCACAAAAGGGGCTTAGCAATTTGTGATCCCTAATTGATCGTTCCGTCAAGGGGGGAAGGCACAAAAGGGGCTTAGCGATTTTTGATCCCTAATTGATCGTACCGTCCGTCGATGGGGGATGGCACAACAGGGGCTTAGCGATTTTTGACACTGATGCGTAGCCTCATTATACAGTCAAAGAAAAGTCGTGTGCGACTTATAGTTTCCTACTTGATCGTTCCGTCAAGGGGGGAAACCACAACAACAGGGGCTTAGTGATTTTTTATTCCTAATTGATCGTTCCGTCAAGGGGTCGCCTCGACAAAATGGAGAGTTGTAGGGTGGTTCACTCCGAGGGTTGCGATATTGGATAATTAGCTTCAATTCCTTGTTGCTTGTAATTCACTACAGCAGTGGGATCTTATTCACCTATGATCTGGGTACGAATATACTAGCAGGAAGAACCATTTAGGAGTCGATCTTACTTTTCTTTTCATCCATCCCCCTGAATCTCTGATATTAATAAAAGACCAAGCTAGGAAGAGGACAAGACTGAATATGTTTAGAAATAACCTAGTCATAAATAACAGACTATTAGTGATATTATTAGAAGGATAAGTTCTGATTAAGGTTAAGTAATCACTTAAGCCTTGATCTAAGTAGGGATTAGGAGGTCTTAAGCAGGGTGAAGAGTTAAGGCAAGCAGGATGGTGGGGCCTTGGTAATATTCAAAGGGGCAGAGAGGGCGGGGTGATCGATACATACTAGTAGGGCACAGACCAGGATTCACACCCCGTTGAATATGTAGGCTGCGTTGAACTGTGCAGCAGCCCACGTTCTCTTGTGTTTCAACTCATCGCCAGTCTCTTCAATCCTACTTGGGAAGTTGGGAGATCTGCTTGCTGCACAGTGTTTTTTCTTTTTTCCAGCAAGATTTCAAACTTGGGTTGTTGATCGATCGCTCTGAAGGGGATGCATTGCATATTTTTGGGAGGACAGGGATGGATGGGTTCTGCAAGCATTGCAAGGCCTTAGCAGTGATGGATCTGAGCCAGGGAGCAGCAGCAACAGCTTCTCTCCAGCTTCCATAGAGGTCACACACCTTCTGCTGCTCTTGGAGTGCACACGTTTGTGTTTGTGTTTTGGTTGAGGGGTCTCTGTCGGTGTCTGTAGGCTGGCGGGAGCTTCGGAAGAGTTAATTGCAGTCGATGAACGCGATCTGGTTCGGCGGTCGCTCGATCGATTAGCTGTCTCGGGCAATGATGGGGACACGTAGGCCCGAGACGAAGTGGTACCGTGCCATAAATTCCACTTAGGAAAGGAATGCTAATGCGGTTGTCGGTTCGACGTCATAGCAACACTCCTCCTACGAGGTGTAAATCTGCTGGGAATACATTCGGAGTGGGGTCTGCGAGCTTGTTCCGCCTCTGCCAGGGTCCGTTGTTGTAGGTGAACGTGTGTGTGCGAGAAAACAAAAGTCAGTACACCCGATCGTCCAGAATAGTTTTTTTTTTTCCCCCTTTAAGCGTGGAAGTAGGTCCTGAGATGGCAGGCTTTGTGGTTGCGCAGACTAAGGAGGTGAGGCAACCAAGGGGTAGAATTCGCCAAGAACCTCAAGGCCACAAGGCCAGCTGAGCAGGTGTTTGTCATCAAGCCAGTTTTCCGGAGTCATTCCCCGGCAGCATGGCAGTGGCAAAGGCGATCACAGGCGCTTCAATTTCATTTGCAGTTGGCGACTATCGGCGATCGGCTGTGGTGCGATCCCAATGCATGCACCAGCGGACAGTGCAATCTACGAAGCAGCAAACACAAGGTAATCATGCGCATATTTTGCTTCAGCAGGTCCGGCAGGCCTCTGCCACACCTCTGCACCGCCTGAAAGAGGTTGCGGACGCTATGACCATGGAGATGCACGCTGGTCTGGCGGCTGAAGGTGGCAGTGAGCAGCTCAAGATGCTACCCACCTTCGTTGAGAATTTACCGCATGGGTATGTTACTCATCTTTCTTTGTCTCTGCCATTGAAGGTGCTTACAGGTTTGCTCAGTGTTGGGTTGAACATGGAGTTGTGGGAAATGAATATGCAGCGGATGAACACTTTCAGGCTAGCACATCCGATGGGAACTCGCCGCTTGATGACCTTATGGGTTGGAGATGAGATCCATCATGAAGTGACGGTCTTAGTTCATTATCACTTCTTTTGCAAGAAGATTACACCTTTTTATTCATCATGCCTCAAATGGGGTTATTAATCACAGCCTAAGCGCAAATCTGGCAAAGTTAGAAAAGCTAAGTTTTGGATGGAGGAACCAAATCACTCCTGTCTTAGTTTCTGAGTAGAATTTCACCTTCTAAGTTGCTTTTAAGGATTTGGTTATTGTGGTAAAGCTAGTTGGTTTGTATATTTCCTTCTGGGAGTTGTTGTCCTTGTGAATCCATTCACATGGCTGTTATAATGGAATGGGTAATGTTTGGCTAAAGTGAACACCCTCCAGGCTTTGTGACTGGCACTGTGAATGTGTCTTTGAACCTCAGTGAAGACATATCGTCATTGTCTCTCTTAATGTGGAACCTACTTCATCTGTTCCACAAGTTGTAAAGAGTGCAAATTGAGGGTAGGACAAACAGCCTGCCATTTCAGGTCCTCAAAAATGGTTCAGTTAGAATTCAGCACAGTAATCAGCCATTGTACTGATGCAGACCCTTTTGCTGAAGCTGCTAACTTTCAGAGAGTGGTGGCCAAAGTAGTGGATTCCATATGTGTTGGGCTCTTAAGTTTAAATGTCACCAACAAGAAGGTATCTGACATCATTATCACATCTGTATAATGGGTTCTTTTTCAGTCAACCTGCCATTGAGGCTAGGGGTCTGAACAGACTCTGACTGTAATGTACAATTGACTTTCATAATTGCATTTGTCTCTATCAAACATTGATATGTAGGGGCCTCACAAAGCTTCTGTTGTCTGGACAGAGATGAGAAGGGGCTGTTTTATGCGGTGGACTTGGGTGGCACCAATTTTCGAGTGCTGCGTGTACAGCTGGGTGGAAAGGATGGGAGGGTTGTAAATCAGGAGTATGAGGAGGTTGCCATCCCTGCCAAGCTCATGCTAGGAACCAGCAAGGTGAGCTTTGTCTGTGTAAGCTCAGTCAAAGAAAAGCTCCTATTAATCTGGCTGGCTGTTCAAAAAAGAGATGAAGAGCCCACCAACAGAATTTTGTAATTTGACACATGTTGCCACCTGTGTGCAGGAACTCTTTGACTTCATTGCAAAGGAATTAGCCAGATTTGTGGCAAGGGAGGATGAAGGCTTTGTGGCCCACTCTGGTCATGTACGGGAGATTGGGTTTGCCTTCTCATTCCCCATACTGCAAACCTCTATAAATTCTGGCAACCTCATCCACTGGACCAAAGGCTTCAAAATCAATGACGCGGTAAGATAGCTGTCTAACTTTTCCGTCTGAGGTGATGCATTGGCTTAACAGAAGGTGCTGATATCTTCATGTACAACAGTGGAGCAGGCTTGTTCAGTCTAAGGGTTGATACCAGTGTTGGGGGGATATAGGAGTTTCATCATGCCCACCGGTTCCAGTTATAGCCAGGGTTACCCTCTGATTCTACATAATGGATTTTTTTAAAAATTGACATATCGTGCGGTTATGCACATTATCTTTTTTCCATTTTTACTGGGTATAGTAGGACACGGTTCTTTGGGCATGGCTTACCTGCGGATAATCCATCTGGGTACCAATCACACATATTGTTGATATCCAGCCCAATTGCACGGGGTCCTTAATAAAATAAATATATAATTGAAATAATTTATAAATTATTAGCCTCAACTAATGATAAAACTAATGGTAGTTATTAGATAAAATCAAGGTTATCTATTGATATTTGGGATCAACGGGGTTCATAGACCACATCTAAAAGCAATTTGTTTAATTAAGGGTTGGTTGTCGAGTTAACATGGACCATATCTGTAAGCCATATAACACCCAGTCTCAATATGGACTTACCTGCCAGAGTGTGTGTGGGACCCACCGGTTCTAGATGTAGTTTTTTGCTGGCTTTTTGGCAATTCTATAACCCTCAGTTCTACTTCTAGGTGGGATCCCACTTTGTGACCAGTTCTCCATCCAGTCATGCACATGCCTATATTGATACCCGCCGGTTATAAATGGCAGTATCCATTTACCGCACTGTCTTCCAAAGTCATGAGATAGTAGGTTTCGCACTTTTGCTTGGGCTTGAATCTGACTAAATTTCTGGTTGTACCTTGCTGGCAGGTTGGCAAAGATGTGGTGGCAGCCTTACAGGCAGCAATTGGCCGAAAAGGTGATCAAATGAGGATTGCTGCATTGGTACTGTCCACCCATGCTGAAGTTGCTAAGGGACTAGCCCAGCTGGAGAAGTTAATGCTGATAATGGTGGATTGTAGCAGCATTTGTTCAGATCCCTTCCTTGTGATTTCACTGCCAATACTTGAAAGCTGGATGGCAATTTGGGGATAGCCAATTATTTACTGGTCTGGATGGTTCCAAATCACGGCTGAGTTGCTGCTACTCTCACCTGTTATATCTCCCTGCTTGTGTACTTGGACGTCAGGTTTCAACAGATAGGGTAGGCTTGGCTATAGATGAGGTGGTTGTGGGCTCACATACCCTTCAGTCCATCTTTAAGGTAACACTAAGGTCCACCAAGCTGTCATTGCCTTTCCAAACTGAGTATTATGGGCCATTAAAAATGGGGAACAATTATGGCCCAGTCAGTCTGCAAGTGGCACAAAAGTATTGCAAACTTTTGACTGATAAAAGGGAGGGCTACGATGGTGCAGGTGAATGACACTGTGGGAACATTGGCGGGAGGGCGCTATTGGAATGAGGATGTCATGATTGGCGTCATATTGGGCACCGGCACAAATGCATGCTATGTTGAGCGTGCTGATGCTGTCCGCAAATGGCAAGGTGCCCTTCCCAAGTCTGGCGAGATGGTGATCTTCTCTCAACCTTCTTTAACAGTTTGAAGTCCTCAGTATGCCCTTGTATTTACCTTAGCTATTTGTGTGTCTAGGGTAACCTGAGATGCTCCCCCATCAAAGTGTAGTGGAAACAAGGATGCAATGTGGTGCATTTCAAATTATGAGTATGTTTTGGCATGATTGTAAGTGAAGAATGGTTGTTACCAATCAAGGAATCTCCAGGAGTATTTCCGTGTCACTAGAATCACTAAAATTACATTACATTCAAAATATATGGGAGTTTTGTGGTGTTGCGCCATAACTTAATAATAATCCACGACTGGTGCAGCTGGAGAGAGTGTATGGATCATCTCATGCTATAGATGTAAACAGGGGAGAAAATAAGGAAGAACTGGCATCCACACTTCTAAAACTTGCATGTGTTGAGAGAACAGATGTGTTGAGAACTCTCGGTTTGAACAACCTGTTGCGATTGAGAGAACATACTACACTTAGTCTACCAGTTAGACTTAGTGATTGTTTGACCCATTCTTGCATGAACCTGATTTAAGAATGGGTGGTGATGGCGTGTCAGGTTATTAATATGGAGTGGGGAAACTTCAGGTCGCCTTTTCTTCCACGAATAAATGCTGACAATGAGCTTGACAGGGAAAGTGTGAATCCTGGTGATCAGGTAATGACATGCACACTCAATATCAAAACATGAATGCTACTTTCCTGGCCCAGAGAGCTGAGAGAGGGTGGGGCTGGGTGTTCCAGTGCTTGGAGAAGATGATATCAGGCATGTACCTGGGTGAGATCGTTCGCCTCGTGCTGGTCGAGATTGCACAAGGTGCAGATTTGTTAGGTGGCAGTTTCCCACCCAAAATTTTGGAGCCATTCTCCCTTGGGTATGTCATCTTGTTCCTGTTTGCACATCAGTGTCTGCGTGGCTTCCCCTATAGTCCGTATTTTACTTTCTCGTAGGACTCGATGAAACTGAAGTTGTTTGGCTCTGATTGATCGAGCTTCTGGTGCAACAGCAAGGGTGTGTTGAGGAGTACTTGGCAAATCAGTTGTACCGCTTTGTATTGGTTGTAGTAGGTTTTTGTGAGCAAGCATTTCTATGTCATGTTACCTATTTGCACTAAAAAATGACCAAGCATTTGTTTCTAATTATTAATCACTGGTGCGGCGGCTATCAATAGGATGTTCAGAGTTAGCAGTGCAGATACCTTGTCCTCACAACCCAGTATTCTGTTCTGGTTTGCAGCACACCACACATGTCTAAAATGCATTCTGATGGGTCCCCTGATCTCACTGTGGTGGCGCAAGTTTTGAAAGATGTTTTCGGGGTATGTGGCTAACTGATAACTCACTCCAGTTGTGTCTCAAGTCTATAATAGTCATACTCATTGCCTCTCTTATGTGAATGGTGTCCAGAACATACCTTAAAGCTGTAGCCCCTAGGAAGTGCTACCTTTCTCGAGTCTGCTGTGGGGCTCATAGCTTGCCAACAACAACCATCTGGCAACAGAGCACATGAATGTTACCTGATAGGCTGGCTGTTACATACCAGTGACTTCCCCTCCAATACCACTCATCTCACATTGGCATGGCAGCTTTGTGTCGCTCCATTGCCAGAGACTAATGAGAAGCAGGTAGGGAACATTGAGATGCTGTCTTGCACATATGGAAGGGTGTGTATGGTGTGCTGCACCTCAAAAACCTAATAGGTTTGTGAACGGGGCTTTGGAACATGATGCAGATCGAGAAAACCTCATTGCCAGTGCGCAAGGTTGTTCATGATGTATGTGACATTATTGCAGAGCGAGGGGCACGGCTGGCTGCTGCAGGAATTGTAGGCATATTGAAGAAAATCGGTAGGGATGGGGGAGGTAAGAATGGATCTTCAGTGCAGCATAAAAATAAAAAGGTTGTGGTGGCTATGGATGGTGGGCTGTATGAGCACTATTCTCAGTACCGGACTTATATGCAGGCTGCTGTGAATGAGCTCCTTGGTGAGGTTGCAGGCCAGCAGGTGGTGATAGAGCTCTCAAAAGACGGGTCAGGCATTGGGGCTGCACTACTTGCTGCATCTCATTCCCAGTATCAGTAGAAATGATGAATATGAAATTGTCAATCTGTTATTGACCATAGGTTACACAATGTAAAATACTTTCACACGTGACAGTGATACAATGTCCACTTGCCAGCAAGCCCCAGGGAGGTCAAAGGCATTTGGGACTAGATGAATTTTTCATACAACCCTTTTCTCGGATGGTACTACTCGGCATGCTGATAGAGAAATCTGTCCAATTTGTTAGTTGCAAGCTTCTGTGTGACTTTCAGTGGCTTCACGCCTTTGCTTAACACTTTGCACCTTGTCCTGCTTTCATTCAGCTCCTGGCAGGAAGGGTAAGATCTATAGTCAAACAACTTGATCCTTTGTAGGAAATCCTGAGGGAAGGTGTTGCATTCATGCAGTTGCAACTGTGGACAATGAGGTTGAGCAAACTCAAAATATGGGTGAGGTCAGGTTCAGGAGAAGTAATTTGATCTTAGCAAGTGGGAATCTGTAGCACAATCTCATCCCATACAAACAGCATTATTCATGTGGAAGTGCTGGGGTAGCAGTAGTTCCAGGAGCAATTTGTACATACTTTTTTTGTGTCGTACAATTCAAGGAAGCACATCAGAACTTCATGTGGAGGACCAACAGGTTAGAAACCATTGGAAGGTGCTGTCTGTGATCCACACATGAGGAGCCTCAGAGGAGGCCTGGGAACTGTATTGAAGTGGAGGAGTTGGAATTTTTGGTATGATCTCTGTGGTCTTGTCTTGACCATATTTTTAATCCAATAATATGCTTCACAGCAGTGTTTTTTTTGGGTCTTACGCATGTTGCTCTACTGGCGACAAACTGAGCAGTGAAGTGGGCAGTTGTGGCTATAAAGCAGGATTGATCATTGAAAATGAAGGCGATTTTTACTGCTCATGTGTAAGTGAAGAAGGCGACTGTGAATTGTCCTGTGTCGAATAGTTTTGGCTATTGTTCAGTTTTTACTGTAGCAGTTTTAGCGATGTGAGTTGTATGGTTGTAAGCAGGCTGGCGAAATTACTAGTGTGGAGCAGATTGCATTCATTCATCAATCATGCAAACCCCACTCAAAGCAACAATACACGCAAGCATTACATGGCCAAGTCAGTGTTGCAAACCAGAATACAATCAGAGCACAACAAATAACATGAACAATAACATACACTAGTGTGGGATGTGAACCCCAGTCCATAAGCCAATCCGACATGAGTGACCTGCACCCTACAACCCAACCCAGCCTACACATACACACAAAACCACTGAAACTCATGCCTGCTAGACTCCAAACAATAATGTTGATCTTCACCTGCAATAGAACAAGAATGACAAAAGAACATAACTGAAATATAAGAGCAAAAATAAACATTATGTCAAATTGTCATTACTCTTTGTGGCAGCCCCTATGCATTGAAAGCATAGCGAGTCTTGGCATCTTTCCACTGCACAATACACTCTCCGAAAGGGAAAGTGTCAATGGTAAAGAACTTATGTGCAAACATGCGCACTACAAGTGGCAAATGCCTTGTCAACCGATTCTTGAGCTTTGACTTGACAAAAGTGAGAGTGCTAAATGTGCGCTCGTCTTCCACACTGTACTATAGCTATTTCAGCGATCTTCATGTACTCGGGGATCTTGGCTATCAACACTTGGGAACTTCCCAAATTTTGCCACAGTTTGATAAGAGGGTTCAGCTCAATGGGCTTCTCCAAAGCCATAACACAATTGTTCTTCATTGTCATCTTAAACAAAGAAGCTTGCAAGTCCAAATCTTGTGCATTCAAAAGAGCTGGAACAGTTATATTACCAACCCACTTAGGAGAGCAATATGTCGCCTTGATGACATTGAGATGGTAAAGAAACCCCATGTGAGCATCATGGCATGTCCAGAATTGGGGGTATACAATACCCATAGTCTCCATGAGATTTTGGGCTAGAAAACGTCTTTCCAACTCCCTTACAAGTTGTGTTGCTACATCCTTACAGCGAGTCTGAACATCAGCCAACACCCTCCTCCAAACCTCCTTAGTGACCCAAACCACTTCCATAGTCTGAATATTCATGTGCTTGGCCCAAACATGTTTTCCTTGACACTCAATTGCTAAATGGTCTGTTGAAGTAGCAGGAAGAAACCCACAATAATATTAAGGTGGAATGATTGACCTCAGCCAGACTTCGAAATTCAGCAAACTCGGGGCTTGTAAATGCCGTCGTGGCACTGTATACATAGCATAGACCTGTCAGATTGGCAAATTTTCACTGTTGTGATGAAATCAACCACAAAAGTGTCATGAGCTTGTGCAAACTTCATCAAGGAGTTCACAGCTTTGAGCAAGGGAAATACATAGCACAAACCCAAGAAAAGCTCAATATCAACAAGGAGGTCAAGGTTGGAAGCTGCTTTGGCCTCCCCCACGTTGTCCAACGCCATCTTAACCACAAGAGTCATATACTCAGCCATAACTCTCACGGCTGGTTTGAGCATACTGATCCACCGGGTTTTAATGTTCCGAAGAATTTTGTTACCTTTGGTCTCTATCAACTCGGCTAACTTCTAAAATTCAAGGTGACGTTCTGGACTATGTGCAAAAATAAGAATGCAAGGATTGTAGGAAAGTTTCCAGCCGATTCACCAAGCTAAGGTCACTCAAAGTTTGGACTGCCAAATTGGTGCGGTGGGCCATACAATGGACCCCCACCATGCGAGGAGCATCTTTCTGCTGCAATTGCATAGTGACACCTATCCGCATGCCCTGAAAGACACTCACACCATCTGCGCCAAATGAATCCAGACTTTGGGCCAATTTCTCCCTCGTCAGACCTTCACCAATCAAGAGGGCTTCAACTATGACTCTCTTCAATGCAACCGCATTTGCACCATCACCATCTACAAGTCTCTCCAATGTGAGGAGTATGGGTAGTAGCTGAAAGGGGGCAGTAGCCGCAAGGCGAAGTGACCTTAGTTACGCCGGCCTCGGCCGGAGTCTTCTCTCTCTGCCAATTTTGGACACAATAAACATGAACAGATGCCCAATTTTGGTTATCAATTGAAGTTACCTCATCGGATGATACTGAAATGTACCTAGATGCCTTCACAACCTCCCTGGTGGCTTGCAATACTTCTGAATCCATGCATTCCGCCATCTCCCAGCCGCTATTATCGGACCAATGTTTGTTTGGAGTTTTCTTTACTTTCGGCCGCTTGAAAAGATCTTTCACCCCATCAAAGTCAGCCATGGGCTTACCTTGGTTAAGGATGTGGCAAACAACAATAAATTGGACCAACTTCCTCTTATCTTGGGCCATCTCTCCAGCAATTTGCATTTGAATCACTGAATCCCTCAAGGAAGCTGCATACAGAGCTTCATTCTTGCAATGTTGGCTCTCTTTGCTGTAGTAAAACTTCCCTACTGGTACTCCAGGCATGGCAGTTGTTGCCTTCCTCTTACTTGCATGCTTGATCAAGGAATCTAACTTAGGCACAAAGATTTTGTCTTTCCCTCAATTCTGGAGCAGACCTTGTACCTTACAAAATGAATCATGCCATCCTCCCCACAACACTTTCTGCCCATGTAATCTAACAGCCCAAACATCTTGAAACTTTCTGTTTAGGTCATATTGGGCTTGTTTCCTCTTCTTGTTGCTAGGAAAGGCTTCATTTGTGGACAAAATCAACTGTGCAGAGCTACATTCACCAACAACATGAGTACAGGGACTGACACTAGATATTCCACCATCTGAAGAGGTTCCTTGTGGTGGTGAGACAATTTAATACCCACTATGTGACAGGCCTGCACTAGCTGAATTACTGTGGGATGAATTCAGGTTGGGTGAACGAGATTCAGGAACCCTGGAAGAAAATAAATACTTGTGTTTGAAGTTACTCGGCAGTTTCAGAGGACCCATTCCCACAGACCCGACTTCAACCTACAAGCTGATAGAGAGCAAGATGATCAGAAGTAGGGAAAAGATCGATCATTTTTCCAACACTCACTTGAGAAAGTAATGACTCTTGAGTTATAGCTTGAAGATCACAAACCTCACAAATCAGGCTGACCGCCTCTTTATCCATTGCAAACCTGCATTCTAAGCTGAACCGCTTCTCATGAAAACACAAGTGTTACAAAACAACTCGAACCTGGCACTCACAGACTCGAGCTCCTCTTTCTCGAGTGATAAAGAGGGAATGATACAAGCATACAAGCTCTCTCAAACTCACACACTTGCACATGGAAACATCACTCATATATTAAGTCGAGCCAAGTGCACCCCACGCCATGGGGAATCCACACTACGGCGCCATAGCTAGACGCGGTGAGGCTCAACTCGAGAAAGAAGAGCCCACCGCGATCTGCCGTGAAGATAACAATGTTAGGTGCCCAAACATATATTGGCCCCTGGATTGACACTTGGATCAATCCCAAATGTCAATACATAAAAGCTAGTTATTTCCTAGCTAACTTCACACTAGTGATAAAATAACTTGACATGCATTATGGGTCTTTACCAGTGTTGGGCAGTTCTTGCATTTGTGAAGGAACCTTCGGTTCCGATTCCACAATAATTTCAAGAGACGGTTCCGGATCCGGTTCTGATTTTTTTTTCTTGAGCCGGTTCTGGATCCAACTTTTAAACAGGGGGGCGATTCCGGTTACCGATTAGTTGTTGAAAAAAACCACCGGTTCCCGGTTAGGTTCCAGTTCTATTTTTAAATTGTTTTTATTTACTCTAATTATTTTAAAAATATTTTAGAGAAGAGAGAATAAGACTCTAGCCTGAACCGGCGTAACTAAGAGCCACTTCGCCTTGCGGCTCCTGCCCCTTTTCAGGGGTGGGCCTTATGTGAGAACCGGTGTCCAAATGACACCACTGGACAAGCAAAGGGAGTAGTACCCGTGGCGCAAGGGGTACAAGGTGGTACCCGTGGGGCCCATGGGTACCGACAAAGTACCCAGAGGCGCCCTGCACCTATGGGAGGGGAGGAGGGCTGGATTCGAGCTGGCGTTTGTTGCTGATGATAGCAGTGAGAGATCGAAGTGCGGTGAGGTGTATGGCTTTGAAGCATTTGTGGATGGAAATGATAGGGATTTGGAAATTGTTTAGAAGGGCAAAGATGCTATCATTATGGATGCCCCCTCTGGTGCCAGCAGTGATGACAGTAAGTGGGCCTGTGGCCCATCCCCGTCGTCGGATAGCAAGGATGAGTGGTGCATATTTTTGGCGTTTTTCGAGGATGGAGGAGCTGGGGAAGCGGTCATGGCAGAACGTAAATTCTATGAAATGTATGGTGATGGTTGGGGATGGTACAGACGGTGGGATAGCATTAATGGGGAGGCCCTCGACTAGGAGGATGTCTGGGCATAGTCTCGCGGGACATGTACATGACGTGTGAGGTTGGCATCTACAAGGAAGTAGCCATGTAGGTACCGTATGGTCCGGAGGCCGGCCTTGGTAGGTGCCAGCATTGATGAGTGTAAACCATCTAGTTTCATTGCGTCATAATAGGAGTTTATGGATATGCCATACGGCATGGTTATGTCTAGCAATACGAAGTCCGTGAATGACGGGGTATGGACATTCGCTAAGAAGATGGGGCCAGGTATCGCGTGTGCGTGGATGTGGGAGTAGAGTGGGCAGTGCGGAGATGGGAATAGGGTAGGCCAGAAGGTGTGTTTGCGTTGATGGCCCATGTACTGGGCGTATCTGAATTTAAGTGTTTGTCGTATTTGTGCATCAGATGCAGCTTTAGTATTCCAGAAGTGGTTTGATAATTTATGGTGAAGGACAATGGAGATGATCCATTTTTGGATCTGTAGTTTGGTGTGGCTAAGAGAGGCTAAAGCTTGTTTGTTGGCTTCTTTAGTCAGGGTGGTAAGGAGGTTACGAATTGGACAGGGTTTTAGGGGGTCAGGTATCCGGTGAATCAGCCAAAATGGGTGGACATCAGCAATGTGGATGGGGTCGGCTGACGGTTCTACTGGGGGTTTGGAGGCCCCCAGCTGGGCAAGGAAGTCTGCCTCCTCGTTGCCATTAATACCAGTATATGAACGAACTTTGAGAAAAGGACGGGTTTATCGATGGAGATGGCGAGGTTGATAATAGCATAGATAAGGTTTCGATCGGGGTGGCGGTGGTGGGAGGAAGGGCAGGCAATGTGGTTACGAAGTATAAAGAGTGAGTTAAGGCTATCCGTGAAGATGTAGTATGGTGGCGGAAACGAGGCTAATTGTGATAGAGCTTAAAAAATAGCCATAAGTTCGGCACGGAGTATGGTTATGGAGCCTGGAAGTTGATGGGCGGTCCCATGGTTAGTGGCGGCATGGTAGACGCCATATCCGGCATGGGAGCCAGATTGGGAGCCGTCTGTGTAGTGTGAGTGGAGTGGGGGATATTTGGGGGAGGTAGGCCCCAAATAAACCGAAGGGGCATCGTGGGAGGTTACATTATGGAGGGTAATGGGGCGGGGTGGTGTCTTGTCCCATGCTTTGTTAGTTTTTGGCCTAGGGGGTGGTCTGGCGAGAGGGCTGTGTGCTGGCGGGGGTGAATAAGTGGTGAGTACCATGCCATGGATGTCGGATAGAAGATGTTTGAGGCGAGTGGGAAAGTCTGGCAGTATGGAGGTATGGGGGGTATTTTGGACGAGTAGAAGTAGGGTTAGAGTGGGTTCTTTGTGGCAGAGGTACTTGGGAAAAGGTAGGTTGCGTGTATAGCGAAGTTGGTTGGGTTCAATGGCTGCTAATGGTGTTACCCCCCTGGGGAGTTGTAGAAGGGGGTGTTGTTGGTCAGGTGACCTTTGCTGTGTGAGAATGAGGATAATGGTGGAGGAGGGGGAGGAGTGGGCGGCAAGGCGCCATTGAAGAGCCTCATGTGTGAGGGGCCCGGGTGGCGGGTGGGCAAGGCCGCTGCCCGACCAGGTATGTTCGGTTGCGGAGCTTAGGGCTCCGAATACACAGTCGCGAGGGTGCAGGCTGTCATAGGAATCGAGCTCAATGGGACACGTGAGTGGACTTGAGTAATAGGAGTGGGTAATCTGAAATGAGGTAATGAGAAACTTGAGGATGTTTGAGGGGATGGTGCTATGTATATAGGCTTGAGCTAGTTTGTTGTGGGGTTTTTTTGGAGGGGTGTCGCTTATATATCTATCAACAAGCCAACAGACTTCAGTGGCGAAGTCTTGCTTTGGGGGTTGTAGCTGGCTAGTGTGAGTGAGGGAGGCAGTATATTTATCCCAGAGCCAGGCAATCCTGACATGAGAGATAGACCCGACAAAGCGACCATTGATTGTGTAAATATTGGATACTGTACGGCTGGGGCATATGATGGGGAAGACTTGGTTAATATCTTTGTCGGGGTTACATTCAGTGATTGTTATATGAATATTTGGGGCGACTAATGGGTTGCGAATGTATCGGGCGTCCATCGATTGGGTTTGGGAGATATGGTGTTTGTGGGTGTGTACCAAGTATTGGGTGTTAGTTGAGAGTACATGTCCACTAGAAGAGAAACCGGCTTTTTCCACGGCTCTTTTCACACTTTTTGCCGTGGAATCCGCCCCAGTCCACACCTGCCGTAGGTGTAAGAAACGACTAGTGCTTTTGGACACCCCGTGGACGGCCTGGCTCTCGAGTGGCCCTGTGGAAAAGTCCACAGGTGGTTGAATCCACGGGTGGCCTTTTTCACGGGGTTCATGGCTTTTTCCACGGGCGACGTGTGCTTTGGCGAACACCGCAACGTGGATCCTAGATGTACAAAGGTGTGGACTTGTCCACACCTAAGGAAAAACCATGCGACAGCCTGTCACCAGGGTTTGACGACATCTGGGCAACGGTGTGTGCAACACGTGTATTTTTGTGAGGATGACACGTGTATGGACACGAAGAGGCGTTGTGCACGTATGTGGAGCGGACATCTGGCGTGGCATGTGGGTGTGAAAAAAGCCATTCGGTGTGAGACCATCCACTGGCTCTTTTCACAGCTTCAGCAAGTTTGGAGGCCACGTGTTCTTTGGCAAACACCGCCACGTGGATTCTAAACGTACAAAGGGTGTGGACTTGTCCACACCTACGGAAAAATGATGCGACACCCTGTCACCTGGGCTTGACGACATGTGGGCAACAGTATGGGCAACACGTGTATTTTGGAGAGGATGGCACGTGGCATAATCTGCATGGAGTGGGTGTGTAGTATTTTACTGCCTATACTGTAGGCCATTCCACATAGCTGTGGAGCATACCATAGTGGGTGTGAAATATTCTACTGCTGATGTTGTAGGTCATTCCACAAAAATGTGGAGGATGCCACAGGCAAGCTGCGGTTGATTTCACATATTTGTGACGTCATGGTGTGCACAATTAATCCACAGGCATTATGATCATATCACAAATCGTGATATTGTCCACACTGTCAATTTCACAGTCCATGTGAAATATGACTCATATACATAAACACAATTCCAAAGCACCACGGCAACAACCTGCTCATGACATGTACAATTGACTAAGCATGGCCAGAACAACAGAAAGAATGACCAGATGCAAGGGTGCTTCAAAGTTGGGTACGCCCTTCATTGCCCAAATACAGTTTAGTCTGAACATGCAAGTATTGTAGAGTCTGCACTGCTGATCACAACCCCACAATGTACCCAAATCCTACATTGATGCGCAAAATCACGAAGAAAAGGTGAAATCGATATGAAGTGGCGTTCAGTCAAAATTGCCTTCAAACTGAGGATCCCCCACAACCTCATGTTCGGGTCAGTTTGAGGAACTTGGCAGACCACAGGGCTGTGCTGCCTACAGTGTCACTGAGCATCACAACGAGAGGCCTAACATCATTGTTGGGGTATGGTAGAGCAACATCTGCCCCATGTACTGTTTCAACCGAGACAACATGATAATCGGCATGAACGACATAAGCCTGCCAGTCAGTCGACATGCCCAATATATGGCCCACGCTTGCCTTCCGTTTGGGTGCATTGGGGTCAAACATTGTGACCTTGTCACCAACCTGAAACTGGAACAGCCAACACCACCAATGTGTGCCCTTGTCATTTGTTATGCACATGAAACAGTTATGGACAGGGAAAACGCGAGATGTCATCATATAGCCAAAATACGGATGTACTTCCACGAAGGGAAACTTACAACAGGAGCCGGCGCTTTGAAGCTTCCCATACGACTCCCATCAACGTTGCTGGCAGCAAGTCTTGCGGACTTCTTGGTCATCTTCACCGCAACAATTTCCTTTGGTGGCTTCTGAATCAATAGAAACCCACACATGTACACATAATTCATGAACGGCCTGCAGGTATTGCATAATCGACTTGGAACAGCACAAGAATATAGGAACACGAGTACTTACCTTCCGAACAACGGCCAATTTTGTTGTTGAATCAATGTTCTTCCCTGCCCCAACAATAACCACTTCTGTGCCCTTAGCCCCTGCCCCTATGTCTTGGGCACTCTGTCTAAGTTCACTGCCGGTGTGATCCTCCACTACAGGCACTCCCTTCTCAATAAGGGGGGATAGGTCATCATTGGCACCATAATTAAGGCAAGGATCGTCACATGCCATGTTCTGAACTTTGTCCTCACCTGTGGCATCTTCTTCCACAATACTGCCCCCTTTCCTTTGTCCACTGCCTCCACTGCTAGGAGGCTGCTCACCTGTACTTGTCATTTCCACAGTAGCCGCAGGTGGGACAACACCATGAACAGGGGGCAACAACTCACACACAATGTTTGATGCTGATGGAGATTCATCCCTAAGCAGGTCCAAACCGAGCTTCGCTGCCAATGCCATGTTGAACTTCTCTGTCTTAGATACTGCAGCAGCAAACATGGATTTCACTACCTGCAATTCCAATTTGTGCTCCATTGAGCTGGCCTCCATTGTATGTTTCCATCCTTCCAAGCCATCAAGCCGAGAAGCCAATGCTCCAAGGCCCTGCCACAAATAGAGTGCAAATACGATTCAATACATCGATCGCACTAGCCATGCGAGGTAATTTATTGGCATATGTACAAGAAGGCAAAACCATAAATAATTGACAAGCACATCATTGCAACAAATGCAGGTGGGTTAGTTACTTACAGAACGGGTGGCCCCTGCTGAATCAGAACCATACCCCTTGTTGCTATTCTTGCTCCCCGAAATTTCGGATAGAAGTGGAGGACGACCACTTGTCTTAGCCTACACATGGACATGATATGGGAATATTAGTGCCATCCTCTAAGAGTAAGATACAAATGACAAGACACCTCGCTACCTGAATATATTGGCAATGTCATGAGACAGGCAGATTTACCAGACGTTCCTCAACGCCGCTAAGGCCACTGCGTCCAGATCTCGAAGGGGCACCAACATGCCCCCGTGCATGCTTGCCATTATCAGTACTACTTTCCAGTTACCAGCGTTGGAGGGCTCATCTGCAAAAAAAACTTGCTCGACTTGCCATGGAAATGTGAATGGTTCATCTCCCGGTGGCAGCATGCGATCGAAGTCCACGAGTAGGAAACCATACTCATCCTTCTTCATGGTGCGGTTGCGACCTGTCAAGCTTGCTCTGACCCATTCACATATGAATACTACAGGAGTGACAGCACCATACTGAAGCTGTAAAATTTCACGAACAACACCAACACATTGCAGCTGGTTCATGACAGGGTTACCATCCACACCCCTTCCCGTTGACTCTTCGGCAAAAATCTGTGCAACCCCAGAGTCGAATGTGACATGGTAATCAACCACACCTGTTTCCACCACTCTGTAGTGATTTCCGTATGCCCACATAGAGCGAAATGAACGAGCAACAAACCCTGGTGGCTTACACAGATGACGAATATTTGCATCATACGCTGCTCCTCTTGAAACAACATTTTGTACTGCCGACTGTATCCACATATGAAAAGCAGGCAAAGGCAACATGTTTTCGGGGGTATGGAACGGTGCGTTGGTGTGCATTTCTCCCTTGGGTGTTGTATGTGGCTCGAAATTTGGCTCTGGCTGATTCTATGGTGGCCTTCTCAATATCATAAAGTCTGGTCATACTCAATTCACACTTAGTCAGAACCATAATGTGTATGGTACTAACAGGAGCCAAGAGCCCATTGCGGTTGCGGTGCCGGTTGCGCTTCGCCCCTTCCTGCATCAGTAGCTCAAGAACAGGTCTGCAAAGCCTCCATCCCACGCCCCCATCCTGCGATCATCGCGTTCCATGACCCAACACAACAGCTCGATACTAAGAAACCGCGCAGGAGAAAAAGAAAAGAAAAGCTAAGTCCCAACCCTCTCATGCACAACCCTATAAGCAAAAAAATTAATTTTCTTAACCTTTTGGCTACCAGGCTTGCACTAGAAGTCATTCGGGCGACTATTTGGTGGTGAGCTCACGCGGGTCAACCATCGTTGACCAACCATCCCTCTAGTGCGGAGCCATGCACTCATGACGACGTCTACCAAAGTAGTCACCAGGAGGACTACATAGTCACGTAGTCATTTCAACGACTACGTGAAGCCCCATTTGGTCCAAAAATACAGGGAAGTCATGGTCAAAGTCAGGAAAACCATGACTACCACGGCTCGACAGTCAGATATACCGCAATCTATTGTAGTGCATTTTGTCAAACACTCCCTTTGCATCCTTGACACTCCCGCATTTAACATACATGTCCATAAGGACAGTGTCCAGAATGACACCTGGTACAATTCCAGCTTTCATGATGTCAGCATGGACTTCTTTGCCCTTTCTGAGAGCTACCAGGCAGGCACAAGCATTGCAAGCAAAAACAAATGTGACCTGGTCAAGCTTCGTCCCTTCCCAAATCATTTGCTCATAAGGTCCCCAAAGTCTCCATCCAGCATGCATGTTGGGCATATCATGTGATCATCGCATTCCAGGACACCAAATTTTGTTCAGCCATAGTGTCATTTGAGCATTCCCTTTGCATCTTCGATGCTCCCACATTTCACATACATGGCCACAAAGGTACTGTTCAGAATGGTATTTGATACAATTCCAGTTCTGAAGATGTCAGCGTGGACCTCTTTGCCTTTTTCCAGGGCTACCAAGCTCGCACACACATTGCAAACGCAGACAAACGTGACCTAGGTGGGCTCACCCCTTTCCATATCATTCGGTCATAGGTCCCCAAAGCCTCCATCCCACACCCATGCTGGGTGTATCATGCAATCATTGCACTCCATGATACCACATTTCGTTCAGCCATGTTGTCAAACACTCCCTTTGCATCATCAATGCTACTGCATTTGGCATACATGTCCACGAGGGCTGTGTCCAGAATGACACCTGGTAGAATTCCAGCTTTCATGATGTCAGCATGGACCTGTTTGCCTTTTTCCAGGGCTCCCAGGTTTGCACATGCATTGCAAATGCAACCAAACGTGACATGGTTGGGCTTCACCCCTTCCCGCATCATCTGCTCATAGGTATCCAAAGCCTCCATCCCAAACCCAGGTTGGACATATCCTTCGATCATCGCACTAAATGACACCACATTTTGTTCAGCCATTCTGTCAAAGACTCCCTTTGCATCTTTGATGGCAGCTCCCACATTTGGCATACATGTCTACTAGAGCATTATCAAGAATGACACCTGGTAGAATTCCAGCTTTCATGATGTCAGCATGGACCTGTTTGCCCTTTCCCAGGGCTGCCAGGCTCGCACACGCATTGCAAACGCAATGAACATGACCTGGTTGGGCTTCACCCCTTCCTGCATCATTTGCTCATAGGTCTCCAAAGCCTCCATCCCACACCCATGCCGCGCATATCCTGCAATCCTAACACTCCAGGACACACATTTTGTTCACTGTTGACTTTGTCTGTGGGCGCCCGTGCTCCTGGGACCAATATTGATTGTGTTGCACTTCAGGTGGCGGGGGATGAGAGGCTGGCGTGAGAGCTGCAGCAGGCTGAGTCTAAAGCAGTAAGAGGCGATCAACCTTGGGATGATGAAATATTGGCGAGGATGTTGCAACAAGAAGAGAATGCTCACGTCCAGGGGCTCCCTCTTGGACCATCCGTCACATTTCACGGGACTGGTACATCACGTATTCATGTTGTTTTGGGAGAGATGGAGAACCAAAGGGTAGCTCGCATGCTTTTGCAAAGTGGGCTGGTCCGGGCCCAAGCTGAGAGGGTTTGAAATCCTGGTTCAAACTCCAAGGCAGCACGCATGCCCGGCCATGGCCGCAGCTCTACTGTGTCTGGTCTCCGGACATGACTACCTCCATGGAGGTAGTTTATAACTACTCTCATGCAGGTAGTTGTCAGAGCTGCAATTGTACCACATGTCATTCTGAACAATACCCTCGTGGACATGTATGAAGGGAGTGTTTGACAGTATGGCTGAACAAGATGTGGGTGTCGTGGAGTGCGATGATTGCAGGATATACACAGCTACGGTGTGGGATGGAGGCTTTTGAGAACTATGACCAAATGATGTGCAAAGGGGAGAAGCCCAACCACATCACATTTGTTTGTGTTTGCAATGTGTGTGCAAGCCTGGGAGCTCTGGGAAAGGGGAAAGAGGTCCATGGTGACATCGTCAAAGCTGGAATTGTACCAGATGTCATCATGAACACTGCCCTAGTGGACATGTTTGTCAAATGTGGGTGCATTCAGGATGCGGAGGGAGTTTTCCACACTCTGGCTGAACGAGATGTGTTGTCGTGGAATGCCATGTGTGCAGGGTATGCACAGCAGGGGCACGGGATGGGAGGCTTTGGAGACCTATGAGCAAATGATTGGGGAAGGGTGAAGCCCAACCACATCAGGTTTGTGTGCGTGTGCAAGCCTGGCAGCCCTGAAAAAGGGCAAAGAGGTGCATGGTTGCATCGCCAAAGCTGGAATTGTATCAGATGTGATTCTTTATGGATCAATAGCTACAAGAAACCTGCATGGTAGATGGTCAACTAAAGACTGCAGCTGCAGCAGCACAGTTCACGAAACCTCAACCATGACCACAGCTTCTGAAAGAGGATCAAGAGAGGGAGTCCAAAATGCCTCTTCTGGCACTTCTGGGCATGTGAAGATGCTTTGCGGCAGGCAGACTGACGGAGGCTCTACAGACTTAAAACCAATGAGGCATTTCAGCAGATTGAGGTACGTATGTCTGTCCCTTGCTCAAGTGCAACAAGATGGAAGGTCTGGACGCTAGAAAGCAGGTGCACACTTACATTATCCAAAGTAGATGCACGCCAAATGTTTTTCTACTCAACACCCTTGTCTCCATGTATGTTAAGTGCGGGAGCATCATGGATGCTCACCAAGTGTTCAACAGAATGCCTCAACGATCTTTGATCATGTAGAATATAATGTTGGCAGGAGTTCCCAAGCATGGGTGTGGTAGGAATGCTTTGGAGACCTATGAGCAATTGTTGCGCGAAGGGGTGAAGCCCAACCACATCACATTTGTTTGTGTTTGCAATGCGTGTGCAAGCTTGGGAGCTCTGGAAAAGGGGAAAGAGGTCCATGGTGACATCATCAAAACTGGATTTGTACCAGATGTCATTCTGAACACTACCGTGGTGGACATGTATGCCAAATGTGGGTGCAGCAAGCCTGATGCGAAGGGAGAGTTCGACAATGTGGCTGAACGAGATGTGGTGTTTTGCTGTGCCATGATTGCAAGGTATGTGTAGCATGGGTATGGGATTAAGGCTTTGGAAACCTAAGAGCAAATGATGTGGGAAGGGATGAAGCCAGACCAAGTCATGCTCATTTGTGTTTATAATATGCATATGCGAGCTTAGCAGCCCTGGGAATGGTCAAAGCGGTTCAAGGTGACATTATCAAAGCTGGAATTGTACCAGATGTCATTCTGAACATTCCCCTGGTGTACATCTATGCTCACCAAGTGTTCAACAGTGATCTTTGATCATGTGGAATATAATGTTGGCAGGATTTACCAAGCATGGGTTGATAGGAATGCTTTGGAGACCTATGAGCAAATGTTGCGCGAAGGGTTGAAGCCCAACCGCATCACATTTGTTTGTGTTTGCAATGCGTGTGCAAGTTGGGAGCGTTCTGTTGTAGTGATTACTTTTTTGACCCCAGTCAACGGTGGGACAATCAAGGCGAAAAGGTGAATGCCTGTTGGATTACAGAGAATAGAAGATGCATTTGAGCATAGGAACTAGTGTGATAAGTTGAGTTGGGTGTTTCCTAGAACAATTCGAGGCTTTCATTGTCAGCTGCTAGCAGCAAGGCAAGGGTGAATGCATGATTTTGGCAGAGGCATGGATAGCTGAAAGAGCAGGGATAGAATGTAGGTCCAGATTCATCGAAGAGGGCTGGACTTCAAGCTCCTATGATTCCCTGTGGATCAATAGCTACTAGCAACCTGCATGGATAGATGGTCAACTGGAAGCTGCAGCAGTAGTGGTGGAATTGATAAATCAGGCACTGCTAATGAAGGCACCTTCTTCAACACATTTCACCCTGTTTTTCCTTCTTATCAGAATTGACCCTAAGTTTCCATGTTGAATTCTGCATGTTAGCTGGTTGAGTGAACCTTTGATAGTTTGGAGTGACTTGACATGATACTGCCAATGTGACAACAAGAAAGTATCCAGAAACAGATAACAGAGATGAGGAGAAGCTGTGGAATGAATACTTTTCTTACCCAGTCAATGGTGGGACAATTGAGGCAAGAAGGTGAATGTCTGTCTGATTATAGAGAGTAGCAGATGCAATTGAGCATAGGAACTAGTGTGATAAGTTGAGTTGGGTGTTTCCTAGAATAAATCTAGGCTGTCATCGTCAGCTGCTAGCAGCAAGGCAAGGATGTATGCATGATTTGAGCATAGGCATGGATAGCTGAAGGAGCAGGGATAGAGTGTGGGTCCAGATTCATCCAAGAGGGCCAGAAAGAGGTCTATGGTGACATTGTCAAAGCTGGAATTGTACCGGATGTCATTCTGAATACTGCCCTGGTGACATGTATGCCAAATGTGGGTGCATTAAGGATGCGAAGGGAGTTTTCAACACTATGGCTGAACGAGATGTGGTGTCATGGAGCGCGATGCTTGCAGGGTCTGCACAGCAGGCCGGACGTGGTATGGAGGCTTTGGAGACCTATGATCAAATGATGGGGGAAGGGGTGAAGCCCGACCACATCACATTTTTGTGCATTTGCAAGCCTGGCAGCTCTGGAAACGGGCACAGAAGTCCATGGCAACATTGTTAGAGCTGGAGTTTTACCAAATGTCATTATGAACAATACCCTCGTGGACATGTACATGCAAAATGTGGGAGTGCAATGATTGCAAGATATGCCCAACATGGTTGTCGTAGGGAAGCCCTGCAACTATTTGAAGGTATGCAAAAGGAAGGCTTCAAGCCAAATGGTATCGCCTTTTTAAGTGTTCTACAAGCATGCAGCCATGGGGGCCTAGTGGATGAAGGCAGACACTACTTTGATTCTCTGAGTCGAGATCATGGTCTCAATCTTATAGTGGAGCACTTCGGCTGCATGGTGGACCTTCTTGGCCGTGCAGGGCTGAAAGTTTGGAAGCGGCAGCAGTGCACAAGCTTCTTTCTGCAATAATCCCTATGGAACCAATATGGACTACTACAATCCTTGGATCCCTGGTCTGGTTGCAAAGATTCAAAGACTGGTTGTCGAAGCCCAGGAGAAGCAAAAAAGACACCAGATTATTGATGATGTAACTTTTATTTGAAGTTAATCAAGAGCTTGATGTCAGAGATGGCTAGTTCTTCCTCATTGTTTCTGAACTGTCCTGTATTGTCAGAGATATTCTTGGCCTGATGGTCAGAGTCAAACAATGCTATATATCCTACCATAATTGTTTCCAACTGACAGGAAGAGAGAAATTGTACCGAGTACTGATTGGACCTGTCAAAGATGAGCTTGATACACTACTCAAACCTGAGGATACCCTCATGTTCGTGCCATATGAGGTACAATAGTAAATGTATGGTTTGCCTACTAGGGTTCAAGTGAGCTGTGAGATGCATGTTGCAACAAGGATTGACTGTGGTGTACTCAGGCCGAGTTGGTGTAGGGCCTTGAGACAACAGGCCTTCATTTCTCCCTAGAGCACGATCCTGTTGTGGGTGGAATAATGAAGAATAATCTAGGCATAACTTTATAATTAATACTCAGCAGTGCAGACGCTGATCTAATGTTGCCCCCCAAAAACAGCAAGAATGAGAGATCAAACTCATCTTCAAGTAGAGGTGCTAATGTTGCTAAAGGAGAAAGCAACGTACTCGAAGACATTGTTTGTTGTAGCCTTGCAGCCCATGTTGCTAAAGACATTGATATTACTTAGCAGTCAGATTGTTCATCACTGGCTACATTCTATGGAACATAAGAGCATTCTGGTAACAATCAAGTTATAGTTACACCAATGTAGTGGGCAAAAGTATGAGCACGAAGTTTGGAAATCGATGAAAACCCCTAAATCTGAGGTTGAGGACTTCATTAACGAAATGCCAGT
Organism: Takakia lepidozioides; assembly: GCA_030704615.1. Lineage (NCBI taxonomy): Eukaryota > Viridiplantae > Streptophyta > Takakiopsida > Takakiales > Takakiaceae > Takakia > Takakia lepidozioides. Next base: position 27,952,393 of record CM060733.1, read on the forward strand.
CCAACCAAATGTGGTGGTGTGGAAAGCCTTGCTTGGTGCCTGCAGAATTCATGGCAATGTGGAGGTGGCAGAACGAGCGGCAAAATCTATTCTTAGATGGGATCGACAGGATGCTACTACTAATGTGCTGCTATCAAATATCTATGTCGCAGCTGGCAGGTGGGATGATACTGCAAAGGTAAGAACAATGATGAAAATCAGAGGTGTCCGAAAGCAACTAGGTTCCTGCTACATGGAGATCGGCAACCGGGTCCACATTTTGTGGTACATGACAAACTGCATCCAGAGCTACCCAACAATTAAACCCAGGGCTCAGCCTTGAGGAACGCCTGCCTCGAAACTTGACTGTGCGCCATGCTAGTTTTGTGTGGGCGCTTGTTTTTATAGGTGATTGGTCCGGATTTGATCACCGGCCAGTCCTAGAGCAGATTATAAAGCAATTGCAGCTGAAACTAGAACCCAACCCATCTATCATTAAAGTGAAAATTCAGAGCTGAAAGCTGCCCACCAAGGCTGCCCAAACATGAGACATTGTAAGACAGTGTCCCTCCCTGTGGCCTATGGGGCTGTGAGGGGCTGTGATAGGCTGTGGCCTTTGGGGCTGTGACCCTGTGACCTTTGTACGGCTGTGACAGGCTGTGCCTGTGGCCTTTGGGGTTGTGATGGGCTGTGACAGGCTGTGACAGGTGGCCTTTGGGGCTGTGATAGGCTGCGGCCTGTGGGGCTGTGACCCTTTGACCTGTGTAGGGCTGTGACAGGTTGTGGCCTATGAGCTGTGTGGGCCTGTGCTAGTCTGTGGTGGCCCGTGTTGACCTGTGGACGGCCTGTACTGACTCGTGGAGGCACTGGTGGACTGCCTAAGGACTGGTATGTGGTCTTGAAGGCCGAATTTTGAAGCTCGTGGAGGGCGGTTTGAGGAGTATCTTCATGATATTCCCATGGTCATGCAAGTGAGGGAAGAGAGGAGAGGAAGAGTGTTGGGATGAGGGCATGCTGGGGTAAGGCATTGCTTTAGCTTCTCTTCCTCGTAGTTTCACCTTCTCATTAGGCCAAGATCTTTTTGTAGGTGGAGGCAAGAGTCAGTCCGGGTTTGGGCTGGGGTGTCCTTGCAGGAGCAACACCGTGGAGTTGTTTTTGGTGTGGGGGAGTTGTCGTTCTGATTTCTTGTGTTTGGATCCCCTCCATACCTGACCTTTGCCTACTCTACAACTGTGCAGTCAAATGACAACAATGTGTTACATGTGTCCTAGTTGGCAGCTATGGCTTCTGTTTGCTTCTGATTCTACCATCATTTACACCACCCTATAGGTAAAGACAGTTTTGTATCATTTGTTGACTATCCCCTATTTTCCCTCCCAATCTCTATGTGAGGTGTTGCCATATTCGGGGGGTGCTATTCCGTGAGCCCGGAGGCGTGAGCCTGTGAGCCCAGGAAACCGTGAGCCCAGCACAGGCTCACGCCACGTCAGCATGCATGTAGGGCCTATTTCCGTGGGTGTCACCTATTACCGCGGGTTGAACAGCCATTTCCCGGGAATGCAGACTGGATGTGTTACATCCATTGTATCCATCCTTTGTATCCATTGCATCCATCTAGACGTTATCAACATACCAAGCCCCTGCATTGGAATGTGGGTACGTCGTGAGGAGGTGCACACTGACATCATCTAAAGCGGATCCCTGCGAAATCTTTTCTTACTCACCACCCTTGCGAACATGCCAGGTATGTGCGGGAGCATCATGGATGCTCACCAAATTTGAGAATGCCTGAACGATCTTTGATCACGTGGACTTCACCTCGATGGATTTACCAAGCATTCTTCTAGCAGGAATGGTTTGGAGACAAGCGAGCAAATGATGCGAGAATGCTCTACACGAACCAAAGTCGATTGTTTGTTTTTGAAATGCACTCAAGCCTGTACAGTCCACAAAACTCTAAATAGATTGAAAGAACAATCCGGGAACAATCCGGGCTGTTGCGGCGGTGGCTGCTATACGCTCATTCTCTCTCCTCAAAGACACCTCCTGAGTTGGGGTCTCAGAAGGAGGGCAATCCAAATACCAACCACAAGCAGAAAGATGGTCTGGGCCCCAGTCATGCAAGATCCAGTAGTAAACATGGTCTGGTTGCCAGCAGGGACAAGCCAAAGGTCCACGAAATCAGGATGTTTGCCCAAGCAGTTCTCTTCCATGTGAACAAACTTTACGTACCTGCAGGAACAGAGACAGCCTCATTATGCAATGCAATTATTGTCTCTCAGCTTTTCCATCACACCAGGAAGACCCCCTTAAACAATATGCGGCACAGTACATTGCAACCACCGCACACAAAGTAACCTTAAGGCCCCAGGGTGTGTACCTTGGTGTTACTACACAGGGATAGAATAAATGAGTGTGCGGCACCGCAAACTCATATAAGGGAGCCCAAAACAGGTTGGATGGAGGAGAGTGTGTATTTGCAAAACAAAGAAGCACAGTCCATTTCGCACATGTAAAGGCATCGTTTCCATGCTTCCTCTCCTTTCTCTTGCTGGTCAAGCTCATTTGTTCGACTAATGCCACCCTTCTTGTTGAACTCTCTAAAGAAACAAGATTGTCACACTGTGGCTCTCCATTTCCTCATGTATGCTTGGAAGGAGACCTTCGGTGCTGTCATGGTGATGCCATAGTCATCCAGCTGAGTATGTAGAACCGACTGGGCCCTTTCTTCCAACTGCAAAACAATTCAAATGCAAGAATGAACCAAAAAACAATCACAGACAATGTAACAGCCAATGGAAAGAGAAGGACAGAAAAAGCGACAAGAAAGTGACACAGCAAAGGACATCATACCTGGCTCCAGTAAGTGGCCTTGTGAAGCCATGTATCCAGCACATTGTCACTGACAGGAATGACACACTGTGTCTTCTTCTCTTTCTCCGGCCTGGGGAACATGTGGGTATCCCTAACAGTGGGATCAGAATTCCATATTTGTAGCCACTTCACCTTCTGTTCTGAAGACACAACGGCGGTAGACAACCTGTGTAACTTCTCCTGGGTCATCTCTGACTTGTCTGGCTTATTGTAATGGTTTTTTACCTCCAGAAGAAACTGCGATCCGAATGATGGGTCGGCAATTCTCAACTGCTTAACAAAAGCACTCATAATAGTCCTTCTTGTGGCGGTCATCTCTTTCTGGATGTGACTCTCAACCCCTTTGCTGTCCTTCTCTCCTCAGGGGTAGAGCTGTAGTATTCCAGTTTCCCACGCTCTCCTGCATCTGCAATGTCTTGCTGCAAGGGAATGCACGAGAGTTGCATCAACCCAAGGGCAAGGAAAACAAACAGCAAACATGTGGAAGCAGGAATATCGAAAAGGCCAGATGATGGAAGATGTATCTCACCGTGTACATATACTCCATGAAAGCCTCACGGGTCAACGAGTACCACGTTTCTGATGTCTTGGAGCTTTCGCACTTCTTGTACGTCTCTACTGAAAGGATGGTCTTGAAGTTGGTCAAGGGCATCTGCCCGATCCTTTGTATCATGTACAGTGTATCAACCAGACTCGTTTTGACATGCGATGTCTCCGTCCCTCTGCAGAATGATGTCTGAAAGTCAGAATGAAATTCAAGGACCGTCAACAGAGGATTGGAACCAAAGAACCACGGAACCACAAGTGGAACATGTAGAATGAGAAACCAACTTGTTCACATCAATCATTGCCGTCAGAAGACCCATCATGTTCCCGTCACAATCCAGCACCATCGATCAAACAGAGTAATGCCAATCTTCCTCCTGTGAGTGCAGCCTCCCAATGACAGCCATCCATGCAAGCAACCGGTGGTTGCCATCCCAAACATGAAACATCTTCCCTGAGAATGCCTGGGTGGAAGGTTTCCTGGAGAGAAGAAGTTCGAAGGATTCGTTCACCTGTCTCCAAATGGGATCCTAGGAGTCCACAATTGACTCATCCAGAAGGACCTCATTGCCTCTGGAATCCCTTGTAGAAACGTAAAAGACTGCGGATCCATCCAAATACCCATGAACAAACTCGGCCTCCAGCATTAGGATGTCCTTGACGAGGGGTGGACGAACGACGGGCATGGAAACCAACCTACACAGGGGAATCTTACGTGGCTGATTTTCACATGAAAAAAACAATGACAAGTTGGGCTCAAACAGTGTGCGTGGACGCACACTGTTTGAGCTGCCACTTAAGTGTGCATTGAAGCTCAAAGAGATGCCCTATGTTGCCGAGTTTCAGATTAAAAAAACAATGACATGGTGGGCTCAAACAGTGTGCGTTGACGCACACTTCTGGAGCTGCCAGGTAAGTGTGCATTGAAGCTCAAAGATATGCCCTACGTGGCCGATTTTCAGATTAAAAAAATAATGACATGGTGGGCTGGAACAGTGTGTGTTGACGCACATTGCTGGAGCTGCCACGTAAGTGTGCATTGAAGCTCAAAGATATGCCCTACGTGGCCGATTTTCAAGAAAAAAAAAAAAAAGAAAAAAAAAACAATGACATGGTGGGCTGGAACAGTGTGCGTTGACGCACACTGCTGGAGCTTCCACGTACGTGTGCATTGAAGCTCAAAGATATGCCCTACGTGGCCGATTTTCCAAAATAAAATAAAATAAAAGAAAAAAACAATGACATGGTGGGCTGGAACAGTGTGCATTGACGCACACTGTTTGAGCTGCCAGGTAAGTCTGCATTGAACCTCAAATACATGCCCTATGTGGCCGATTTTCACATGAGAAAAACAATGACAAGTTGGGCTCAAACAGTGTGCGTTGACGCACACTGTTTGAGCTGCCACGTAAGTGTGCATTGAAGCTCAAAAAGATGCCCTATGTGGCCGATTTTTAGATTAAAAAAACAATGACATGGTGGGTGGGAACAGTGTGCGTTGACGCACACTGTTTGAGCTCCCAGGTAAGTCTGCATTGAACCTCAAATACATGCCTTATGTGGCCGATTTTCACATGAAAAAAAACAATGACAAGGTGGGCTCAAACAGTGTGCGTTGATGCACACTGCTGGAGCTGCCAGGTAAGTGTGCATTGAAGCTCAAAGAGATGCCCTATGAGGCCGATTTCCAAATGAAAAAAACAATGATAAGGTGGGCTCAAACAGTGTGCATTGACGCACACTGCTGGAGCTGCCAGGTAAGTGTGCATTGAACCTGAAAGATATGCCCTATGAGGCCGATTTCCAAATGAAAAAAACAATGACAAGGTGGGCTCAAATAGTGTGCATTTATGCACACTGTTGGAGCTGCCATGAAATTGTTGATTGAACCTCATAGAGATACCCTGTCTAGACGATTTTATTTTGGAAAAAACAATGAGAAGGGGGGCTCGAACAGTGTGCGTTGGCGCACACTGTTTGAGCTTCGTAATAGGGGTGGATTGAACCGGACAGAGAGGCCCCTGTGTGCACCATTTCCAAACCAAAAAACAAGGCATAAGGGGGGCTCAAACAGTGTGCGTTGCCGCACACTGTTTGAGCTTCCAATTCGGGGTGGATTGAACCTGCCATAGTGGCCCTATGTGGCCGTTTTGCACATCAAAAAACAAGCAAAATGGGGGGCTCAAACAGTGTGCGTTGCCGCACACTGTTTCAGCTTCCAGTTCGGGGTGGATTCAACCTGCAAGAGATGCCGTGTGTAGGTTATTTTCATATCAAAATACAAGCACAACTGGGGTTCACATCAGCAATGAAGCACAAAGGTGGGTCTCAAACATTGTACCTTTTTTTTGGCTGCTCCAGAAGACTCCCCAATCGTCGGGGACCCTTTGCGCTTCGGATTGCTCTCTACGCCGAGCATGTTCTGAATCATCTCCCCCATCCTCTTTTCCACTATCTGGTTCTTCGTGAGGCCAGCATCAACATCATCTTCGGCGTCTGTCTCTCCCTCGGATGCAGTCTCCTCCTCACCTGTTCTTGGAAGTATGGCGGGCTGCTGTTCTTCTCCAGATTCTTGCTCTTCCATCGTCAGACTTTCGTCTTTGCCATATTCTTTGCCCTTTTCCTCTTCGTCTACTATTTCCATCCTCATTCTATATTTGGCTCTATTCATGTTCCTAGTGCTCATGAAGTATAATGACTTTATTCTCTTCCTCCTCCGCTGGAAACAAGGGCTCCCCACGCTGCCTCTAGAGCTCTCCAGTTTGACGTTTGCAACAAGGGTTGCTATGGCATGTAACCAAAATAAAAATTGGACATTGTTAACTGTATTTGGATGCGGGTGTTATCATTGTGGGTGAACGGAATTCATCCATTTCGGCGTCTTTGTATTGTCCAAGAAATAAAGTGCTAGAAAAAATGTACATCCGTTACATGTACTTGTGATATATGTTAGATGTACTTCGCCGCTTGCCAATATATGGCAGCCTTCTTGCATTCTTTCAAATTCGGAAGTGTCGTATAAATCTAATGCTAGTTCAATTTCGTGCAGTACTTGCATATTCGCAATAATTGTTATGCTTCACATATGCATCCACATGTGTTCTACTGCCTACTCTTTGGTTTGCATTTTGCCGTCACCGTCGCAATGGGGTCATTCGGTATAAAGGGTTTTGTCGGCAATGGTCATGTATTGCACACATTCGTGCGAGGTGTCTCCCGGAGTGTCAGTGTTTGTGCTGTGCTCTACTGGCACAGCACAACCTACCTGCGTTGGAATGAAATCGAGCGAGTCTATCTCGCTCCCTCGACATGTTTTCCTCCACTGATCGAAAGTTGCGATTCACAACGGAATCCCCGAACTGATAGCCCGTAATTCTCGAAAGGGGATCCACCACAAACAAGGTTAGCACTAACCCAAAGACTGCGGGCGATGCATGCAAAGGATGTAGGAATGACATGCACCAAACTTTGCAGACAACCACACTGAGAGACACCAACCAGAAAAACTGTTTTCAAAGACAAGAAGCCACAAGAAGCCGTGCTGTATTTGGATGAAAAACAAACCCTGAACATGACATGAAACCATCCATTATGGAAAGACGACAACAACCCTGGAGAGCAGTAAACAGGAAGACCCCGAACTGACTACCACTACAGACGACGATGGGTTTGCAGTTGTTCATGAGGATGAGCTGGTTACAGTGTTCCCGCTGGAATTGGGTTCTCTCCTATTTCAAAAAGAGGTGTATGACGATGATGGGAATTTGGATTCTGGGCAGAAACCATTGGTTGGCGAGTGTGGAAGGAAGTGGAGAGTCCTTCCAGGCACATACCATGTCCTTGGAAAAGAGAGAAGACAATCAGCAGGATCAGTAGTTACCCCTGGCACTGCAGCATCAATCGTGCAGCAGAAGAGCACAGTTCATGTGAAACAAGAGGTGAGCACATCCACTACATTCGTGACTCTTTCAGACTCGTCCTCAGAGGATGTCTCTGAGATTCCTCCGCCAGTGCAGACTCCCATCTTGGATGATGACGAATTGCAGGAGATAACGAGTGTCATTCCGAAATTGAAAGCCCTCGCAGGGGTGCCTGGGTGCAATAACGAGCTGCGTTTTGTTGATTGGGAGTCCCTTCGTGTGCAGCGGATTCAATACGTGCCAACAGAGTTTGATGGGGACATCTTGTTTGAGCTCAACCCTCCCACGTCTTCCAGTGGACTGGCTGGGCTTTTACAGGGCATGGACAAGAAACATGACGGACACCCTTGGTGCAGGACAAAAACATCGAACATCCACAACGACATTGGATTGAAATTTCGAAGGTCGATTTGCGTTGGGCATTGCAAGTTCGTGAATATTTCTTGCCCTCGGCTGAGAAACAGCGCTAATCGGCTGATCACGAATCGGGTGCAGATCGGGTGCAGATCGGGTGCAGATCACGAATGCAAGATGGAATCGGCTAGAATTTTGCAGGCTCGGGTGACTCGTATCACCGAAGTCCCTGCCCCGGGATATGGACGGATTTACACAGTGCTGTCTATTGGCTCAATTCTTCATGGCAAAGAATATCAGGTTACCGTGGGGAATTTCCCTAAATGCACTTGTCCGGATTTTGTAACGATGCGTGAGGGCGCTCTCGGCATGAGAAGGAAGTGGGTCCCCTGCAAGCATCAATATTACATATACATTGTAATTATGTGTTGCGACGGTAAGAGAGACCAATTCATTCACCAAGCCACACTAGGCTACGGAAAAGTCATCACCCTTCTGCAGCAGGACACCTCACGTGGGGCTCCGCCAAATTCTCTTTAAACACATACGAGCCATGCCCGCTTCCCATGCTGGTTTCCAGGTTACCGTGTGAAGACTTTGCATTTATGACAAATACATTCATTTCGTTCACGGAACCAGGGCAAATGCACATGCCATTCATTGTAAGCGTCTATCTGTGAATTGAAATAAAGTGTGTCAATCATTCTGAGCTCAAATCTGCCATATTTTCATATTCCTCTTTTTGTGCAGGCATTGCAGACATGGTGCATGGTGGCCCCCTTTGTTTTGTCCACGGTAATAGGTCCTCTTCCTGCAATCCTCGCCTATAGGACCTGCTTCTCCAGCAAATTTGTGCCGCTCACGCTTTGCAGCTTCAACGTGAGCTCAGCTCCCAGGCTCACGGGGCTGGGCTCACGCCGTAGCTACGCTGGCCATATTCTTTACCCGTACAATACCACTCGACCATATACATGTCTAGGTCCATATTTGTCTTCCGTATTTTTCTCTTAGTCTGCTGGCTATGCTGCTTACTTCCTAAGCTCTCAAATCACAAGAAATATACTTGTCCATAGTTTGTTTTCGCTTGACACAATAAAGCTGTATTTAGAGTTAATAGCTGCTATTCTGCACATGAATTTGGGAAGAGGTTGTGTACATCAAGTATGGTTAGAATTCTATGTTAATGCATCCTCATGTATGCCTTTTTGTGTGTGAGCGTGGGTTAGGTCATGCTTACATTCTTGTGGCATAGGTCTTGTGTCCAGTTAGAACAGATCAGACTAGACTTCAATTTACAATTTACAACCTCCTCTTTAACAGTGCAAGGGGAAGAGGCTCTTATTTATATCAACTCCCTTTGGCATCATCTCACCCAGGCTCTCTCCAAGGGATTGCTCCCTTTCAAGAATAAAAATCAGTTAAGAAAACTGAGATTGGGCTTGGCCTGGCTGTAATCACATCTTTCCCCTCCCTCAGTCACATGACAGAGTCATCTTCTATGTTGACAGAGGAAGCCTAAACTTTCACGATGCAAGAAAATAAAATATGCACATTGAAAGGTTAATGTGCATGGTCAGTCCATTGACACATTGACCATGTGGATTTCCCACAATGACCACAATGACCACATGTTGTATCCGGTGCAATGATTTCTCTCTACTACGTGTTTCTCTTATCTTTTTTGAGGTTTGAGAAGGGATAACAATGCTGCCTCTCTGCCAAGCTCAGCATGGAAGACTTCCCAAAGGTTGATACTTTTAGAGGAGCTTTCATAGCTTTCATAGCCCATCTATTTCTCAAAATGGATTGTGTGATCACCAAAGTGAAGATCTTCGAAATGTTCTTGGAGTGTTTTTTCAAACAATCAACTTGTTCTTATAGATATTCTTGCACTTGAGACTACACTCTTAGTAATATATAGATTCTTCACTGCCAATGGTCTAGTCTCACCAGAAAGCAACAGTGGTTTGAGCCAGGAAAGATCACCATGCTTCAGGGTCTCCATCTTTGCTGTCGTTGAAGCTTGAAGGAATCCAGTAGGGGCTAGGTGTACCAGTATAGAGAAATGAATGCATAGAACACAACATGGTAGAATACAACCATGCATAAGAGAATAACCACGTCTTTCCACTTTCCAGGATGCTCCAATTTGTACATTGCGCCTCGAAGTTGGAGACAATTGTCAAGATCCATTAAGCCCCTGAATTCGGTCTCAAACATGCCCTGTCAAATCCAAAATGGCATCCATGTGGATAGTGAAAACTTTGTGGGTTTCTCTGTGCAACAAGGGTATGCTTGAAATTCAGTTATTTCTATTCTCACACCTCTTTTCCTCTTTTTTCCCAAACCAAACTGGGGATGGAGTCAATGAACATACTCCTAATTACAAAAAGCATTGCATGCTGAAGGATGAAACACAACCCAGACCACCAGAATAGAGCTAAGCCCTTCATAATATATCTAGAAAAGCAGAGCATAAGATGGGGCTGATAGTTACCCGAATAGAATATGTGTGGAAGGAGATGTATGACACTGGATATGTCCAAATAAGCCTTGGAATGTCGTGAGCAAGTCAGAACTAGCCCCCAACTAGCAGAAATATGCTCTGCAATGTCCATTTAGAAATTGTGTTGGTATTGTAAAGGGTATGCCAAAACTTGAAGACTACCGCACACAGATTTACATATTTATCTGTGGTGAGCTTTTTGTTCAGATCATGTTCATAGCACAAAATGATCTGCCAAAATTTTTATTCAATGCTTGTTCTATGGCGAAGACACTGGCAGGATGCATACCTGAGATCCAGTTCCGACAACCATGGCCACAAAATAGTTTGGAACTATAGCTGCATCGCCATCATTAAGCTCTCAACTACCAGCAGACTGAAGAAGAGAACACCAACGAAATACATGAAGTGCCCAAATCCTGCATGCAGACGCACAAAAACCTGCACATGGATAAAGATTTTGATTATTGTTTCCAGAATTATAGGCTTGAAGACGTTCAAGTTTCCAGAGGTTCACGTTGATTTCTAAAGCGAGAGTGAGCTTGGAAAATGCCTTGCTAGGTTCCATGCTTGAGGGTCTACAACAATGTTTGAGCACAAAAATGACACACATTCTCTTTGGATCTTATGGAATTCAAGATTGCTTATTGAAATTTGTCAGTTAAAAAAAGTACTGTGAAGATGGTGGCTAAACAGTATGTAAGATCTATCGTTGTTGCTGAGATAGGTGGGTGAAGTCATATGGTTGAGAGAATGAACCTGCGTTTCCTGACAGTACAACGGGGAAGAAGCTTTGGCCAAAAACATCAAGTCCTCTAGTACAAAAAAATAGACAAGAGGACCTAGCCTGCAGCATGCACCAAATGAGAATCAATTTCAGGAAACTTCCAAAACCCCCCTCATCCCCCTCGTCCCTTGTCCATAAAATAATACTAGATTTCAAATTTCAAATTTCAAATTTGAACATGTGTAGCCATGTGTAACTATGCATATGATGGCTTCACTCCCACTATGGTCATCATGTTAGGATCATGACCACATGTGACATCTGCAATGTATGGGTGTATGTTTGACATGATTCATGTGTTGTGATGACGGCTGGCAGGCGGGGAAGGCGGGGGCGGGGGGTGGAGGGGGCGGGACGGGGTGGCGCGGGGCGGGGGGTGATGGGGGAGGGGGTCCCGGGCCGTCGAACCGCGAGCTGCACAGGAGCTGCGAAGTGGTGCGTCTGGGGGCGTGGGGGGTGCATGACCCTTGAGCTCGCATTAAACTCCCGGGCCTTTTCTAATGTGCGCCCTAAGGGATTAGTTCATTCGATCAACGCAATAGAGTAGTGTCGGACAAGTTATGTCACTAGTTTAGGAATTTCATGGATGGAGCACATGACGCAACTGGGCAGATTACAAGGGTATTTGATTTTGACTTTGACCTGTAGTATTATTGACTTCTGACTACAAAGACCGACTTTATTAACACATAAATGTTGTTGTCGCACACGGCTGGGAGCCGTGGAACCGCACGTGACATCCATCCATGGCGTTTTGAACAGCCACGGGCCACTTCGACACACGATCGCCACACAACAATTGAATTGTTTTATACGACTTCTATTAGTTGTTTTCACCACTCACTAGTGATGGAAGGGGAATAGAGCCCCGGAATTGCATTGCAGGAGGTGGAGGAATACCAGGAGGTGGAGAAATACCACCAAGGGGCCGTGAAGGCGGGAAACTACTTCATCACCTAGCAACCAGCAGAAAGAAAAAGTGCAAGTGAAGAAAACTGGAACCAAAGAAGGAGCCAACATGACATAGGAACCAAAAGGGTCAAACCAAAAGATCAGCTATTAGACTAAATCAACAAGATTTAGAACTTAAGCTCCCATGCACATCAATATCGCCAGTTGGAGTCACCTTAACAAACAGACTTCCCATTGTGTGTGGGACGATGTCTTTCTAGTGAAAACATTTGTTGGAAAGGCAAGTGCTAAGAATGCAAGTGATAAGTTATGTATGAGGGCATAATATAATATGAAGATATATATGTCATACTATAATAAATAGTACATATATTTTAGTATTTTAGTATTTTAATTTTAATGATTTTTATTTTTTGCTTTTAAAAATAGAGACCACTGTTGTATTGGTATGTAGGTGAAAGGCTGATATGTGCAGGGTATATGCACTGCTATTAAATACCAAATTAGTGTCACGCCTTGTTAGCTCAAGTGTATGTCACACCTTTTTATCATTCCATAAAACTTCATATCAGTAAAACAAAGGCAGGGCCTCTGTGTATCTCAGGCCTTGTTAACAGACACTATGGGATCTTCCAGATTTTTACTACCTATTCATAATTAGTATACGGCAGGGCTTGCATGAATTCCATGCATTTGTTAAAACCAGTGAGAGCACAAGTAAGACATTGGTGCATTCATGGCCCGGCCAGTAAGGGGGTTTATTGCAGGAAGGTAGACAATGCAAAGGGTTTTGATTCTTACCACCAATATCCTATTTTCGTTGCAGTTTCGAATTAGTTCAAGACAGGTGTAGCTGGAAAATATGTAGACATGACGTAGTTCGTGGGGGTTAGTCACTAGTCACTACACTAAGGAAAGGCTTTAAGTAGGGTTGCAGAAAACTGGCAGATCCAGGTCATGCAGTGATCAGGGAAACCTTCCATTGGCCATCTTGTAGCTTATCCTTACAACCTGATCAGAATTAGGGCTTGCATGTATTCCATGCATTTTGTTTTATCCCTCTGGTGTGACTCGCTGGGGCTGACGTTTTTTGTTTGTCTTGGGAAAGGTGATACCGTGAAATATCCCAAGGGCTACCTCCCCTTTCTGAAAAAAATAAAAAATAAAATGATTGGGCTCTGACATTATTATTGTGTTTTTATTTCTGGCGAAATTTAGCAATTTTTCGACCTGAAAAAATAGAATAGAATACTCTCTCGTAAGAAAATATAAATTCTGGATGAATTAGGCAAATATGGATGATATCAATGGATGAAAGTACATCAAGGGATGCTTCTATCCAAATTCCAGTGGACGAACAGAAAATATGGCTATTTCCTGCAAAACTCAGACGCCACTTGTGCTATTTTCCAAATTTGGAAAAAAAAACACTGTCCCTTAGAAACATTGTCCCTCTGTCCCTTAAAAAAACACTGTCCCTTAGAAACCTTAGAAATTAAAAAAAAGAAAACCCAAGAGGGCCATGAGGGACGAACCCAGACACGCATAACTATTTTGTTTTGAAGAAGAAAAAGATTAAAAAAATAAGGAAAAAAGATAAAAGAAACAAAAATATTTTACCTCTTTATTTATTCCACGCACCTCGTTTGGCAGGAAGCCCGAGAGGAGGGCACGTGGACCAGGGGCCTTTAATGACTCCCTCGCATGTTGGCACTTGAGACTCTGGTCGGAGTCCTTCTCGCTTCCACACAACGGATCTCCTTCTCGGGGTCTAGGAGTTTCCTGCTTTTCTTCTAAATGCCTGTCCTGTTCAAGCTCGTGCTCCCGCTTCCGCTTATCTACCATCATTGTTGTCGCTGCCAACTTTTCAGAAATGCTCGCTTCCAGATACCGTTCAGAAGCTGCGTAAAATAACTTGTCTTTTTCAAGCTCCTCCTACTTCTCTTTCATGTCGCTGGCTTTTCTCCCCCTCACTGTTTGTTCGGATGTTCCGTGCATTCTCTCCACTTCCAGCCTCTCATCCGGATACGTTCAAAAGTCGCAAGCTGCGTGGAAGTGACATTGTTGCTCGTCTTGCTGGTGACTTGGACGTCATTCAAGTTTTCTTTCTTTCTCTCCAACTATTCATGTATTAGACTACTCTCAATCATCACTGGCTTTTCCGCTCTACTTTTCTTATGTGGTGCATTCTGACATGAGCTGGGGAAACCGAGGGTTTCTTGGAGGTAATTTGCGTCTCCTCGTCTTTGAACTGTAAGGATAGTGAACTACTAGATTGGTGCACTGGTGCGGTGAGGACGTGTGTTGGTACTGTTCTGGACTTCCAACCTATCAGGTTTTCTTCTCGAACTTCTACTCGATATCGGATTAAGAAAGGAAATTTAGCAACGCACTTTCATCGAGCAGCTTAACTCCGTGTTTAGTTGGACAGCTTTCAGCCACTACAATAGTCGTCAAGGAGATTACCACAGTGAGTTGAACTTCGTGTAGGAGAATTTCCTATATCTTCAGAATCTGTGTTGGATCCGAGCTCCCTTTGCAGTGGTTGTCCTTTACTTCCAAAATTTGTGCATCTGACATCTCTTGTTTTCCATTCTGCTGCCATGTCTTGCCTTCATTACTCCTCTTTCTTTAGGGTCTTCTCCTGCTTGCCCGGGCGTTATTTCCCTTTGGGATAACACCATTTGCAGCAAAATATGATTGTACGGAAGTCGAACACAGAAGGATGACAGACAGCAGTTGCTGCCGATTCAGTCGCATTCTACCCCACTGTGGCTCATTCCATAAGAGAATCACTTGGCCTTCGAGCTGGTGTACCGACAGGCGTCACAGGGAACTGGAGGGTGTTAGGAAAGCTCGCTGGAAGCATGTTTCGCGGCAGGAGAAGGTGAGACACATCACCAGATATCCAAACGCCGTAAGCTTTCTGAACGATGCGATAAAACTTTCCAATGCAGCCTTCACAGGAAGCGTTATTTGTGCATATGGAAGGGGCTTTACATACAGAAAACGACAGTCATGTTGGTCCTTGGAGACACAGCTTGTGGTGGTCAAGCTGCAAAGAAAAGCAGAACAGAGGGGCGAAGGACTATCTGAGAGGGGAAAGGAGAGGCTCCAAACACGTGTCTTTGGAAAAGACAAAAGAGGGGAAACCCATTCTCTTAGGGAAGACCAGAACTTTGTGAGACCTTTCACTGCATCTCCTGCAGAGAGGCAGTTCGGACAGGAGGAGGGTTGTGGTATGGAATGGACAAGGCCTTTGAAATCAAAAATTCCCTCAGCAAGGTATGAGAGTGGGGGAGATCTGCCCAGTACAGAAGGTGACAAGCGAAGATGGTCTCAGAGGCATCAAGTTTATAAGGATGACAGGATGCAACAGAGAGAAGACATGGGGGAACTTGGAGGAAACACAGATAGATTGTCTAAGCCAGCTGTGGGGCAGTCTGTTCATGAAATACCACCATCTGACATGATGAAGATTCAAGAACTGAGGTTTTCTGGAGATTTGTGGGAGGGCGACTCTGGACCCCAAGTCTTGAATCTGCAGGCAAGTCTCCTCGGTAGCCTCACACAATTATTCATATAGTGTTTTGGGGAGTTTTGTAAGCTGGTCCTCTTTAAGCTGGCAGACATCATGGTAAGCGGTATTGGGAGCAAGCCCAAGCTGAGTGCCGCAAATCAGTACTACAAATCAGGCTCCATGGCTGTATTCAGTGAAGGTTGGAGCCAACCTACTAAAGTATGGGAAATTTTTGTGGTAGTCCCCTGATTGGCATCAGTTGTAGCAGTGACCTAGCACCAAATTGTCCATTCTCCTTTGCAAGTGATTGACAAGGACTTCTTCAGGAACTTTCCAATACTGGTTGGAATCGAGACCCTTCAGTTCTCAAGAGTATTGTGGTTTGTTTTATTTGTGACCTGCTTTGACCTTCGTATTGGCTTTTCTGTGAACAGAGAGCTTTGTATTGGTTCGGTCATCTTCCTGACCGAAGTTACTTGACAGCGTAAGCCACCTGGACTCACTGTCTTGTGCATTTAGTCTCACTAATGCATTTATACTAGTGTGTTCTCCATCGTTTGACCTATCCTGTAGTAATTAACAAGGCAACATTTTGACGGGCTTTCTTGGTGTCCTTGCTTGCAGATATTTCGGACCAGAGACAAAGAAGGCATTGCAGCATTTTCAGACGGGGCATGGAGTGCCTGTCACTGGTATCTGGGGCTCCCACTCCCGCCAAGCTCTATGGAAGCATCTTTGTGCGGGGACCCGTAATCTTCCAGTGAGTAAAGTGATTTCAAACGTGGAGATCGCTTAAAGGTGGAAGGTGGGAGAGGGAGAGTGAAGAAGGAAGGCGGAGACAGGCTTGTGAGGAAAGGAGAGACGGTGGATAGGGGTGGGGCTGCGTTTACATCCTCTAGGCCATAATGTCAACAGTATCTAATCAAGGTTAGAATGTGTTAGTGGGAGACTCAGTAGACTGTTCAAACCAGATCTCCTCAGTATAGTTGAATTTCACTGCACTTAATGTACCCCACTTGTATGCCTTGACTTAATGTCTTGAGTGGCCTTCCTACTTGGTGGGCAATGTTTTGACAAATGTTGAGACATCGAAGCTAGGTAGGCACTGACTTCTGCCTTTGTGCAGGAAGGTGGATTAAAAGTGCAAAGCAATCCACAACCTGTACCCTCTTTACTTAACAGGTTTCCATTCGCAAAAAATATAGCTGCAAGAGGGATAAATGATGCAGTACATGGATTAGACTCTGGTTGTGCCAGGCATTTCCAAGGTAACCATCCCCTCTATTCTTCTCAAATGTAGATAGGGGAAGATAAACTTGCTGCTGCTGTAGGTATTTGGCATTGGAATCCTATGTTTCTTAGCAATGCACAAAATGTTTGCGCTTCGATGGCTTTTGCAAAGCTCTCTGTCACTTTGTTGCTGCCCATGGACTTCTCTACTCATGGGACCTTCATTATAGTAAGGACTCTCACTTGATGAAAACATAATTGGCATCTGTAGTAGTCTCTAGCTAGACAGTTTATGGCCCTCAAAAAAAATTGAGTATCAATCATAGGATATGGGTACTTGTGTGGCAAGTTGAAATGTTCGTGCATCACCAGTCCTCTGCCGTCAGAGCGGAAGAGCTGTCCGGCCATTTATGATTGCGCAGTTAGGAGCTCAAACAGTGTGTAGCCTGTGGGAAAAACAGCACAGCTTCCTTGTTCGCCACCCCTGAGCTCAAACAGTCTTGTGCCTGCTCGTTTATGCCATCCACTTTGAGCTGTATATCTGGTTCTCTTTCTTCAGTACCTCTACATTTTCTCCTAAAGGTGGTTTGCTCAGCAGTTGGATTCATCAATTTGATAGTGGCAAATTCTGCCCTTCGGTTTGGTAATTGCAGAATTTATCTCTGCACCCTGTTGGAAGCATGTCCCGACAACTGCTAGCATGGTCGGGTTATCTTTCGTGATGGCGATAGGCCTGTTACATCTCAGTTATCTTGTCGTAGGGAGGGCCCCGGGACAACATGGACAACCTGTAAGACGGAGAATACTGAAAGCACATTGGCGCGATGATGATGTAAGAGGAGGGCCACATACAAGGGCAAAAAAGCACCTGGACTTTATTCCAAGGGTAGATCGACCACTCGACAAAGACGGGGATCCCAAGTTCCCCAATTATCAGCTCCGTGTGAAATCAAAGCCTAGTCCAAGGGATGCTGGTGCTCGGACAGATCGCCTTATCATTTATGAAGGCCAGGTGATCCTGGGAGACCATCAGCCTAAAACATCCCTCTTGAGGAATGTTACGTCAGGTCTTCATGGTGCAACTGACAATGCTCCTGATTCTCCTCCCAAAGCAAGAGTGCCATCTTACCCTGTGCTAGCTTCGGCAGAGCAGGTCCCTGACACAAAGAAGGTGAAGGTTCCTAACAATGAGAGTCAGCAGGAGGAGCCAAATGCCCCTGAAGTTGGAAGGGAAAGCAGTCTAGGTGCGTCTCAGGTGGCAGGCGAGGATCCTGTACCTCCAGCTGCTCATGATAATTCTTACCGAAATGGACTCCCATCGTGGATTGGTAATCTTCTTTTGGCTTTATTTACTCCCAGGGGTCTCAGACAACCTCTACCACCTGACATGCCTGTAAGCCGAAAGGCCATTATGGGGAATACAGTACCTGTAGAGCCCAATACCACTGACAGAGGAGGTCTGACAGATGCAAGATCAGAGTCAAAAGCTCCTAGCATACAGAGGAGGTCTCGGGTTGCTGGAGCCGAGTGGCAGCATACAGATGAGGTGAGTAAAGATTGTAGGTCTGTTTCCTGGAAATGCAGAAATTAATTGTTCATTACCCGTTTGTCACCCCCAAAGCAATGCTTGCTGCACGTTGGGACCGTCTACTGTTGAGTGCAAGTTACTTGCTTATATGCATGCCCTTCCGAGTCATCTGGAACACTAATGCAAAGGTGAGTGAGGTGGGATAGGTGGATTTGAGGGAGCGGGTAGAGGAATTACGGAAGACAGTGCAGTCTGCAGAACAGAATCGACAGGCGGCTATGCGTGCTCTTGCTGAAGAACGGCAGCGGAGCCTTGAGTTACAAGTCAAAATAAGTCGCCAGGTATAGTGCTTCCCTTTGCCACTGTCTGCAGGTGTGATAGTGCTCTGTTTGGGATATTGTAGGTTTTTGATGTGCAACTGCAAAGTTGGTGGATGGGGGGGATTCTATGGTGACATGGAAACCCTAACTATGTTAATTGACTCTCAGAAAGAAGCAGCAGTAGCTCTGGAGGAGGAGGTTCGCGTGTTAAAGGTGGTGATCATCCTTGCTCGGTAGCTACCATTTTAATGTGGGGAGGTAGGGCTTGTGATAGGGGTTTGTGGCACTTATGTGCAATCACAAGTAGGGGTTCCTTTGAAATGTAACCGCTTGCCCCAAGGCCCCCGTCATGTGTTCTTTCGGTACCAGACTGCTCTTGGACGCTTACATGTGAAGGTGGCTGTCAGTTGCAAAGTCTAGTGGCTTCTCAGTGTTTGTTGCCTAGGTTTCAAGTCGTTTGAGTCCACCAACATATGGTCTTTCTCATGTAGCAGATTGATGTACCCTACCTAACACTGTGCGTGGTGCAGGAATCCCATGATGCGCTGCTAGCCTCACTGCGAAAGAAGTACAGCTCATCTGTCGCAGCTCGTGCTGCAGCTGCGTTGTTGTACCAAAATTGGGATACTAACCATGGAGAGAGCAGGGCCGAGGACATTGCGTCGTCCTTCTGAATGTCTCTCCGTAGGTTCTTTCAAGGAATGTCTCTCTATCTGTCTGAACAGGAGAGAGGGACTCCACCAACTTTTCATGGTTTTGTGGCCATAGACTGAGGCACAGAGAGTGAGAAGAATGTACTCATGCGGCTTGCCATAGCCTTACAGCCATTGACCCTGCGGGAAACTAACCCTCCCAAGCTTTTTGTGGGGTTCGCACCCACCGGGGTTACAAAGAGTGAGAAGAGAGAGAGAGAGATGGTTTAAAACATTTCTTTGTCATGTAACAGCTTAGACAGTCATTTGAGAGAGGGAAAACAATTGCAGGTCATTTCATGGGGAATCGTCATCCCTGTGTGCATGTACCATATTTACTGATGGTGATTTTCTTCACCTTCATTCTTCTTCTCAATAAACCAGCTACGTGTTCTCCCAACTCAATAGTAGGAAGCTTTATTTACTAGCTTTAGTTCCAGTTACTTGTGTGTTTGGGATATTTAACCACTTGGTTGTCAGTTTCAGAGTGTTGGGTTCCATTATTACAGTACACAACAGATTGAAAGTTGCATGTCAGTAGTGGTATCACCTCACAGACAACCGACACACATGCAGAAGACTAGAACTCATGCTTTGACAAATTCCAAGATGGAGAGGTCACCCAAATGGATGACAATGCCCAGGCGGGAGAAGCCTGCTGCCATAGCCAGCTTCCAAAGCTCCTGCTCTGTGCGCTCCTTGGCACCCAGTGAGTTGTAGGCCAGCATGATGAGGTCAATGCGGAAGATCACTCGAGCGCCTGCCCCATGATCAACATCCACAGGCACCACTGATTCAACTGCTATAACCTTTCCATTGGGTGGGAGTGCCTTGTAGCAGTTCTTCAACATCTTGATGCAATCGTCATCGCTCCAGTCATGCAATATCCACTGTTCCAATGACCCACTCTCCAGTGTCAAGGGCAAGGCAGAAAATATAATTTGGCTAGCTCATTCTTGTGTAAAGACAGGGGGAAAGCAGATGGAATATTGGCAGAGGGTCAGCAGCTGACCTTCATGAAGATAGCATCACCCGATGGTACACTCTCAAACATGTTGCCACCTTTATACTCCACACCTGCCATCATGCCCCTCGCCTGTTCAAGATGGTACTGAGCTACTACAGTTTTTCTCAGCATTGTACACGAGATGGCTACAACGATTCTGATTGTTACAGCACAAACCAAGGACTTGCAACAAAAGCTGGAGAAAGTGTTCAGACAGACCAGGATAAGAAGGGGCAGCTGCAACAACATGGGGCTGGTCGAAGTTGACACCCTGAATGTGGGGGTACTTTTCAATGATGAGGCTGAGGGAGGTGCCCAAGCCTCCCCCTACGTCTACCAAGCGCTTCACATCACTGAAGCCTTGGTAAGCACCCAGGACAAGCTGCATGTAGATGTGCGAATGGTTGGACATCCCTGCGTTGAACACTGCGTCAAAACGCGGATCTTCAGTGCCATACTCAAATGCACTCTTCCCATATACTTTCTTGAAAGGCTCACTGCTGTCGTCCAAAACTGTGGCATGGAGTTGCTGCCACGACTCCATGAGAATCTGGTCCTGGTTCATCAAAAGGATCGGTCCCAGCGAGACCCCCTCCTTATTCTTGACAAAATAGTTGCTCACCGGCAGTAACCCATAACGACGATCCGTCTTGGAACCGTCAGACTGTTTTACCATAGTTTCACTGAAGAAATCCTGGCTCGCTAGCACACGGAGAATTCGATCCAAGTAGACAGAATTGAGACGTGTTCCCGGCATGACTTGCAGGGCGAGCTCTTCAGCTGTCAGACTGGCACCGGGTCCAGCTTTGGCTATGGTTTCGGGAACATTCAGTATAATGGCGGCTTTCAAAGCTGCAGGTACTGAGCTCATGGTGATGAAGTCCATTGCATGTAACCTTGCTTTGTCATCTTCTGGATACCGCTGAGCCTGCTGGTATGTGCCAGACTGAACACCGCCCTCTGGCATGGTTGCTAATCTTCACGACAAATCTAGCTTCGACGTCAATCACAGACTTTTATTAACACTTGAATTACACAGGTCCACGCAGAGATTATCTTTTCTCCAAGATACAAACGCTCCTTGAGTACTTCTGCCTCAGAAAAGCTTGAAAGAAGATCTCATTCAGAGACGCGTATGGCTGCTCAAGACACAACCTTTTTTCGTCCGCAGGAGGCCAAGAGTCCTCCAAGAGTCCAAGGGACACAGATATAGAATAAAATACTATCGCATGTTGCAGGGACGAAGGAAACGGGAGAGAGCACCTACCAGTGTATTGATAGACGTCTAGGTTGATGAGAGCACAATCAAGAAGATCTGCATATGGGTCCTTACGTATGGCCAAGCATTAGATGGAGGCGGGGGTGGGCGTGGGGTGGCGGGGGATCCACGCTGGCCGAACCGGCTCCCTCGTATTCAACTCCAGGGCCCTGCTCGCCGTATGGAAGTGAGTGTAGTCGGCATTTCGAAGACGACCTCAAATGTCAGCAGCCGTCCTTACCCTTGTCCTGGCCAGGTAACCTCTCCTTCCCGGATCAAGCTACCCAATATTGGGTACCATCTACACAGTCCTGTTTGCATGCATAATTGGGTCGTTATCTATGGCTGACGAAACAGTCACAGGGGTCAACGCCAGGCCGGTACATGGGCGGGGTAGGGTACGCTAAAATTTTAATTATTTATTGGGTACTCATTAGATTTTTATTTTTATTTTTATTGTTTTTTAAAAAGGAAACCTGGGAGCGACAGCCCACAATTCAGGCCCTGGCCCAGAGGAGGGGGAAAAATTAACCCCCTTTCATTTATGGGCCATGAGACCTACGTAGATTTTGAATTTGAACTTGATTTGCCGAATCGCTAGGTAAGTAAGTTAGTAGAATTTAAGCTAATTTTATTTATTTATTTATAAATGACAGGGGACCCGGGAGGCTCTCTCACTAACTCATTTTTTAGAAACATCCAAAAATTCTAAAATTGCTGGCAGGTTTCTGGAATAGATATGAATTCTTTTGAACACAACCAAATTTTAATTTTGTGAGGAGAGCATGACTAGATTAGGAAGTGTTTTGACGTGTGAATGACCCACACTGCAGTAGCTTGCACCCAACCAACCTTCTAAGTGATGATGGTGCACAGTGCACCCTGTGTTTTTTGTTTGAGTTACACCGGACATATACTGTGACGGGGAGAAACCCATGTATCTCATCACATGATGTATCCCACTGTGCACTTGTTACAAGTTAGCAGTGGTACTGTTAGTGCATGATGACATTCGGTGTTGTTGTGATTGTTGAGATTGGATTTTATGTCATGTGTACAACTTATCATGATATCATGTTGACAGTGTGATGAACTTGCAATCCCAGATAAAGCTCAGGGCCTTAGTCCCTTTGAAGAAGAAGATTAACTTGTAGGCATCAGGTGAACAATATGCTTCTGAAGTTGGAAGGGAAAGCAGTTTGGTGGAGTTCGTCCGGCACTCTAATTGGGCTTTATTTATCTCCCAGGGGTCTCAACAGCATGTACCACCTGACATGCCTGTAAATCAAAGGGCCAAATACGGGGAATCCAGTACATGTAGAGCAGGTCTGACAGATGAAATATAGTCACGACTCACATGCGAGTTTGTGGTCGTAAGGCCTAGCTACTTGTTCAATTTCAAACAGAGAATATCAATACGTTGTGCTCCATCATTACAAATATCCTTCAGATTGATAGTTCAAGGATCAGCCGTGGTATCACCACAGAGTGCCCAGCATATGCATGTGCAGAATTATCTGGAACTCATGCTTTCACGAATTCCAAAATGAAGAGAGAATCGTCGGTGATGACAATGTCCAGGCGTGAAAATCCTGCTGCCATAGCCAGATTGCGAAATTCCTGCTCAGTGCGCTCCTTGGCGCCCGGTGGGCTGTAGGACAGCATGAAGAGGTCCATGCGGAAGAGTACGCGAGCGCCTACCCCATGATCAACATCCCCAGGCAGCACTGATTCAACTGCTATAACCTTTCCATTGGGTGGGAGTGCCTTGTAGCAGTTCCTCAACAACTTGATGCAATCGTCATCGCTCCAGTCATGTAGTATCCACTGTTCCAATGATTCACCAGAACCCACTCTCCAGTGTCAAGGACAAGAGAAATTTCGTGCAGCATAACCGTTAGCTCATTCTTGAGTAAAGGCATGGGGAAAGAAAATTGAATTTCAGCACAGGGTCAGCAGGGTACCTTCATGAAGATAGCATCACCCGATGGTACACTCTCAAACATGTCGCCACCTTTATGCTCCACACCTGGCCGCATGCACGGGATATAACAACTTCGATCAATTGAACATTGCAGAACAAACCAGGGACTAGCAAAATAAAAATCGGAGAAAGTGTTCAGAGCGCACCAGGAAAAGAAGGGGCAACTGCAACAACATGAGGCTGGTCGAAGTTTACACCCTGAATGTGGGGGTACTTTTTAATGATGAGGCCGAGGGAGGAGCCCCAGCCTCCCCCTACATCGATCAAGCGCTTCACATCACAGAAGCCTTGGTAGGCACCCAGGACAAGCTGAATGAAGAGGTTCGAATGGTTGGACATCGCTGTGTTGAAGACTGCATCAAAACGTGGATCTTCAGTGCTATACTCAAATATACTCTTTCCGTGTGCCTTCTTGAAAGGTTCACTGGTGTCATCCAGAACTGTGTTGTGGAGTTGCTGCCAAGTTTCCATCATAATCTGGTCCTGGGTCATCAAAATCACCGGTCCCGTCGAGAACCCCTCCTCATTCTTGACAAAATACTTGCTCACTGGCAGTAACCCGTAACGACGCACCATCTTGGTACCATCTGCCTGTTTCACTACAGTTTCGTTGAAGAAATCCTGGCTCGCTAGCACACGGAGAATTCGATCCAAGTAGACAGCATTGAGTCGTTTTCCAGGCATGACTTGCAGGGCGAGCTCTTCAGCTGTCAGACCGGCATCAGGTCCAGCTTTGGCTATGGTTTCAGGAACGTTCAGTAGAATGGCGGCTTTCAAAGCTTCAGGTACTGAGCTCATGGTCAAGAAGTCCATTGCTTGTAACCATGCTTTGTCAGCTACATACCGCTGCTGCTGGAATGTGCTAGACTGCCCATCACCTTCGGTGTCCACACCCAACGGCATTGTTGCAAATATCCACGACAAATCTAGATTGACGTACAGACTATATCTTGCACCCAACTACACACAGGCCGTCCCAGCAGAGAGTTCTATTTCCCCACCATACTAACACTCCTTCATTGGTTCTGTCTCACAGTTGCTACACCTGCTGGAGAATAGAATAAACTACTTTCGCGTGGTGTTAGAACAGCGGCAACAAAAGCATACGCAGCGAGCAAGGAAACACGAGAAGCAGCAAGCAGAACACTGATAGAGAGACTGTGCCACCACGAATATATGTGAAGCTGACTTTCCCTGTGGTACCCATTTTCCCATTTTGCTGACGGCATGCGCAGGTGTGATATGACTTCCCACAGCGGCGACCCTTGGGTGTGGCGTCCATGGTTGTCTCTCTCACGAGTACAATATATGACGCCTCCCCAAGGAAGGCTAAATTATGGTGTCTCTTGACCCCCAAGGGCTATCTTCCAGGACGCCACAAGAGGCTCTGTCCTTGCTCTTTCCTTAAGTGAACTTGGGATTGTAGTTTTTATACTTTTTCCACAGCTTCATGAATCATGCAGAGTCGCCAGCGGCTTGCCCATTCCCCAATACTTACGTAAAGGATAACCTAGACATTTTCTGTTTTTTCAAGTCTTTTTATATTGCAAAATTCATTCTATTTGCACTTGCGGCATTGATAGGAAGTTGAAATATGATTGGACAGTTCGAAACATGCTGGAATCTGGGACCAAAATAATTTGTCGCTCCTCCTTATCTTCTCTTCAATAGCACGATCAAGTGACGAAATATTTTCTTGCGATTGCCAAAAATCATCCTCAGAAAAATGAGATTGAACAAGAGACCTTACACAACCCCTATCAACAAGAGGAGAGTTTCTTGCAACCATTGGTCCTATCATTTCTTGGCAAACTCTAGTCCCAGAAGAACTCCCGACAACTATAATTGTGGACTCGGTTGTTGCAGAGGAAGTTTTAGCAATGACAAGAGCAGACTCGGCTACAGAAGAATTTTCGGGGAATAAATAAATATCAAGGTTTGATCTAGCACCAAGAGCATCATGAGAAAACACATCTAGTTCATTAGACACTATATTTTGCAATGCTCGTTGAGTCACCTCATTATTTTGAGAGTTGTATCTCATGTAACCCTCCACAGAATTGTGACCGGTTAAATAGACTTTCCAGGTGTATGAACGCCCGTTGCATTCAACCGAATAACTACAGTTACGCTTGTTCGAAAAGAACCCCTTGTTGCAGTTTGGTAGATTTTCCAGAAGTGTGGCCAACCACTTCACCTTAGTCTTTAGTCCCACCCTAGACTTGCTGTACCGCTGAAAACAACACCATTGAATTATATTTCAATTTGCTACTGCAGTATAAGTGTCAATTCATGCTATTTAGTACACACAATATCAACATTATTCTTTGATAATGAGCTAAACTCATTGTCAAGCTTATATAAATAGGCAGCCTCATTAAAAGTTGAAAGGAGAAAAATAAAATACAATATACCACGGCGGGATCTCTCAAGTTTCCATCAATATTAGCATGGAGGAATAGGGGTTAGGCTTCGATTCTATCGAGAGAGGTTGGTGATCAAACAATGTTCAGTGTCAACAACATCGATGATTGTTGAATAGATAGGTTTTCGTAAATGCTCAGGTTGGCAATGACCTAAGTCGATTTTGTGGTGAATCTTCGACTCTCTTTCATCAAACCTCATATACTTTCGACCATCTCGTGAGACATCGAAGGTGAAATCAGAATCATCTAGATGATATAATTCAACCTAAGCCCTCATCCCAAAGTTTCTGCAAGAGAAGCTAGATCATCTGACAACCTCTATCATTAGTCCTCTAGGTTAGAGGAAGAGCAAGCAAAGCGCGCTCAGCATCTGCGGTCAATGCATTGGCTACGCGTCTCTTGCGGCCAATGCCAAGTCTGGAGGAACGAACGACTGCTGTTTTATAAGAGGTACACACATTCAAAAAACGTTTATCAAGAAGCATATTGAATTTTTCCACAGGATCACCAGTCTTTATCATGGCTATCTCGTCTAGTCTTTGGCATATACATCTTCCAATTACTCGTAGGAGGGCAACTAATATATGCACAAATAAATCAACTCAAGTATTAGAAGATTGCGATACAAAATGGATCACAAATGATAATGCAATAGAGAGTAAGATTGGAATAAAGAGTTTAATTTATGTTTCACCTGGGTATAAGGCGTTGTCATTCTTTTGTACTTGAAGGAAGAACTCGACCAAAGGGTCAATCAAACTCTTGATATCAGTTTGATACAAATCACCAATCGAAAGTTGCGAAGATATATTTTTGAACTGTCTCCGAGCATAAAACAATTCGCAGCCCATTGATCCATCTATTTTTAATTTATTTCACCTAATCCATTTCCTACGATAGCTGTCAAGGACGAGAACATGACAGAACACAAATAAGAGATCAGACTAGAGGTACAAGACTAGACAAGAAGTCAAGGTCGGCGTGGCCAAATGCATGGTAGGTGAACATGAATCAAGATGATCTTTATAACAATGGACAAGAGTATAAAATATTGGAATTCGACTCGGATACTGGAATGCTGGAAACTGGACTTGATACTGGAAGCTGGACTGGAGTACTGGACTTGGAACAAGAGTAGCTTGAACTTGTGTTGGCGAGACTGAAGAGTGTCCAGTCTCGCCTCCTATATATACTGGCTACTAAGAAGCTTCCCCAAGAAGCTTCCCCAAGAAGCTTCCCCTATGAAGGTTTATTGCTGGAGAAGTTTCTAAGATTAAACAAAGGTTACTTGATGGAGAAGCTTCCTTAAACAAAGGAGGTATCTTGATGGAGAAGTTTCTTCCAAAGGAAGCTTCCTGAGTAGTTTCCCAAGTTACTCTTGGTAATTTGGTAAACTCTCGGTAATTTGATAAGTAATGGTAAATCACGGTAAATCATGGTAATTTTCGGTAACATGGTAACTTCTGGTATTTACTCCAGGTAAGTTCCTCTGGGCTATGTCCGTGACATCACCCCCTCCTCTAGCGCCGAGTTCATCGAGGAACGGTAAAATCTTGGACTTGTTTAGAGTTGGAGAAAATCCAAAATCCGACGAATGGTACTTGCCAAGTATTCGGCTCTTCGTTCTTGACTCAAATGATTTATAGGTCCATGTAACCATCGATAGTGTCCAACACCTTGAACTTGGGACCACGAAGTAATTTGAGCATTCTGATTTTCGAAGCTGCCTTCAAACATGATTTCGTTGCCCTCTAGGTCCGAAGCCTCAACCTCCAACAGAATTATCAGACTTTGAGTAGGCACCACTTGCCGTCGTACGGGGTCCAGACGAGGAAGTATGCGTCGCATTGGTGGCCCACCGTCTTGAGAGCGTCGGCGTGATGTTGAAGGTCGTGAGAGTCAAAACGGCTGATCTGGTAGTTGGGTAAGCGACAACTTCAATGTATCTGGTTCTTGTGACTCCATGCTGCCAATACAAGATGCAAGAGTGCTGGAAGTGTAGCTATATATACTGATGTGTGGTGCTCCTCCCTCCTTAGCGTGTATCAGGTACATTGAATGTGGAGTCTTCTCCTTGAAGCTAGCTTGACTGACATCATCGTTGTGACGTCTCATTGACGTGTAGCTCGGGGCTTAGCTGGATATCGTTGATGAAACTTTTGGACTTTGTCAGAGGCATTGACGAGGTTGGATGAAGGTTCCCACGTTCGTTCGCTGATGTCATAGCCTTTCCAATGTACGAAATACTCAAGACGTTTATACTTGATGCGAGAGTCTAGGACTTCGTCGACTTCATACTCAATTTCCTTATTGACTTCGAAGGTGGTACAGAAACTCTCATTGGAATATTCGATGGATGATACAACTCCAATAGTGAAACATGAAAGACTGGATGGATGCGCATACTTCGTGGGAGTTCAAGCCGAAAACTGACCGGATTTATTTGTCGAATAATTTTGAATGGTCCCAGGTGTTGATAATCCAACTTCTTTGATGGTCGCGAGGTTTGTATGTCCCGTCGAAGAAGCCACACATGATCTCCGACCTTGAACTGAGGTTGGAGTTGGCGACGTTGATCTGTATACTCCTTGTATTATTTTTGAGCTTCTGCGAGGTGGGATGTAAGCTCCTTGTGAATCGTAGCAAGATGAGTAGCAAGGTTTCCTTGCAGCAGGGCTTCCAATAGTTTTCATGTGGAAAGGGTTTGCTCGAGGATAATGATCATAATTGGAGAAAAATGGAGTTTGCTTGGTTGAAGAATGTATAGTGTTGTTGTAAGCAAACTCAGCCAATGACAGAAGGTCCGTCCAATTATCTTGGTGATAATTTATCGTACAGCGAAGATACTGCTCCAAAATCTGGTTTACACGTTCGATTTAACCATCAGTATGTGGATGATTAGCTGTAGAGAGGTTGATCTTAGTATCCAATATGTGAAATAATCCCCTCCAGAAATTTGATATGAACTGTGGTCCTCGATCAGATACGATGTCCTTCGGGAGTCCATGAATGCGGTAGATATTATTGAGGAAGAATCTTGCAGTTTCCTCTTATTACATTGAATGAAATGTGTCATTTTCGTAAAATGTTTTACAATAACAAGGATTGAATCGGTGGTCTTGGAAATTGGAAGGTCCGTAATAAAGTCCATAGACACGGACGACCATGGACCCTTGGGAATGGGTAATGGTTGAAGAAGGCCATATGGTCGATGTCGTGATCCCTTCGCTCTAGCACACGTGTCGCAAGATTTTATAAATTCTTTCACGAGTTTCCACATCTGCGACCACCAATAGTCCCTGGCCCATCAACTCCAATGTTTTGTTGAAGCCGAAATGTCATGCAGCCGGAAGATCATGACATATTTGAAGAATTCGAAGTCGTATAGGTCCTGGAGGTACATAGAGAAGTCCCTTGAAGTAAAGTAAACCATCTTTGAATTCGAAGTCGTTTGTAACATGTGGGTTGTCTCGAGGTTGATTTAGTTGACTTCGTAGTGTCGTAGCAAAATGGTCGCTCTTCAATGCTTCTTGAATCTCCTTTATGATCTTTGCATCGTTATAGGTGGACATGGATAGCATATTCAATTAGAGATTTGCTGGTTTCAGGATGATGGATTTTTGTTGATCAAAAAGCTGCATCCCCTTTTTTTGGCGCAAGATACGATCGTCGAGAAAGAGCATTTGGTTTTCCTTGAAGGTGTCCGAGACAGTAGGTAATAACAAAATCAAAACTTGCTAGTGACATACTCCATCTCGCTTGACGTCGATTCAAAACACGAGCACTCATAAAATATTCGAGGTTTTTGTGATCGGTATAGACAGTGACCTGATGTTTAGCTCCCTCCAATAGATGTCGCCACTCCTCAAAAACATCGATAATCGCTAGAAGTTCTTTGTCATGGATTTCATAATTGATCTCCGCAGCAGAAAATTTGCGAGAACGAAAACCAACAGGGTGGAGTCGGTCATCTGTACCGTAT
This sequence comes from Takakia lepidozioides, assembly GCA_030704615.1. NCBI lineage: Eukaryota > Viridiplantae > Streptophyta > Takakiopsida > Takakiales > Takakiaceae > Takakia > Takakia lepidozioides. The sequence continues at coordinate 27,982,217 of CM060733.1, forward strand.
TGAGAGAGTACCGCGCCAAGTGCAAAGTCCGATGCATCTGTTTTTAAGAAGAATGGTTTAGATAGGTCTGCATGTACCAGTATGGGAGCCGTTGTAAATGTCTGCTTCAGCTTTTCAAATGCCTGGTCAGCCTTCTCGTCCCATACAAATTTGTCATTCCCTGTGAGTCGTGTCAATGGTGCAGCAATTTTGGAGTAGTCATTGATGAAGATTATATAAAATTTTGCAAAGCCCAGAAAACATTGTACATTCCGGACCGAAGTTGGTTTAATCCACTCGATGATGGTATGTATTTTCTTCTGATCCATAAAGAAGCTTTTGTCGGAAATATTGTAGCCCAGAAATTCGACCTGAGATTGATGGAAAAGACATTTCTCCAACTTGGCATATAGTCTTTTTTCTCTTAATTTATCAAGGGCAAGACGTACATGGCGGCCATGTTCTTCTTCATTCTGTGAAAATATCAAAATGTCGTCCAAATAGATGACTACAAAGTCATCTAAAAATTCTCAAAAGATGTCATTCATCATATGTTGGAAAATTGCTGGAGCATTTGTAAAATCGAAAGGCATAACACTGTATTCAAAATGTCCATACCTTGTTCGAAAAGTTGTTTTCTATTCGTCTCAATCTGCATATGATCACTACTGGATATCTGATGGATCGTTGTGTTTGGTGTCATAGTAGCAGTGGCATGATGCGTCGTAGACCATCCAGATCGCTTCTCTTGACGTCTTTCGAACAAACGATTATCGCATGCAATGACTTGGGTGACGAATTCACTCAGTGTGCTCATGTTTGATATTGTCAGCAACAAATCTTTTATATCATCTTTTAGCCCACATCGAAACTGACTAATGAGGCTCTTCTCATTCTAGTCGAGGTCGCACGCAAGTTGTCAAAATTTGGCAGCATAAACGGAAGCAGGACGTGCTCCTTGTCGAAGATTTCGCATCTTTGTTTCTGCAACTCTCTCTCTATCATTTTCTCCAAACGTTGCAGTGAACTCGGACATAAATGCTTCAAAATTGTATAGTAAATGCGAATTTTTTTCTATTAGCGGTGCAAACCTAGATAGGGCAGTGTCTGACAGAAGGGTGCCCACGAATCCCACTTGAATACCTTCATCGGGATAGCGTTGTAGATGTAGTCGTAGGAACAATCGTACTTGTTGAACAAAACCGCAAAATCTTGATCTCGTCCCATCAAATTTCTCGGGCATGCTAATCTTTGGTTATCTCGTAATCTGTTGAAGATGAACCGTTGCAATAGGAGCTGTTGCAGTAGGGACTCGTATGGTTGAAGATCCATTGTTCGACTTCTTTAACTCTGAAATTTGTTGTTGCAAATTGTGGAGAGCGTTGCCAAGATCTTCAGACTGATCAGCTTGCAATTGGGCGGTAGATGTACGAAGTTCTTGCATCTGGAGCTGAGGACTCTGCAATGTGGTGACCATTTCTGCAAATGTGCCTTCGATCTTAACTAACTAAAGAACAAACTTCAGTCTCGTCAAACTGTAAAGGACGAGAACATGACAGAACACAAACAAGAAATCAGACTAGAGGTACAAGACTAGACAAGAAGTCAAGGTCGGCGTGGCTAAATGTATGGTAGGTGAACATGAATCAAGATGATCTTTATAACAATGGACAAGAGTACAAAATACTGGAACTCGACTCGGATACTGGAATGCTAGAAACTGGACTGGAATACCAGATACTGGAAACTGGACTGGAGTACTGGACTTGGAACAAGAGTAGCTTGAACTTGTGTTGGCGAGACTGAAGAATGTCCAGTCTCGCCTCCTATATATACTGGCTACTAAGAAGCTTCCCCAAGAAGCTTCCCCTATCATTAGAAGAGAAACCGGCTTTTTCCACGGCTTTTTCCACACTTTTTGCTGTGGAATTAGCCGCAGTCCACACCTGCCGTGGGTGTAAGGAACGACTAATGCTTTCTGACATCCCGTGGACGGCCTGGCTCTCGGGTAGCCCTGTGGAAAAGTCCACGGGTGGCTTTTTCCACGGGAGGTTTTTTCCATGGATGGGGTTTTTTCACGGGGTGCATGGTGACATGGCCGCTGACATGGCCGATGGCATAGCTGACATGGCAGAGTGTGAAAAAGGCCAGTGTGGCATGTTTCACGGCGGATTTCACACCTTGAACAAGCCACTATGCGACACGTGTCATATTTCACACCTTCGACAAGTCACTATGCAACACGTGTTCGTTCCTGTGTGGTGGTACACATTAATTAATTAATATTTGTTTTCCAATATTAAGTTTGAATATTAATGGATTTAATTTATTATTATTATTATTATAGGAAAAATGGACAGTGGCCTGGATGAGAACATTATTAAATAACAAAATATTGAAATTATGTTTTTAGAAATTATATTTATTCGCTCAGATACCAAAACACACCCTTTGCAGGGAAGGAGAGTTTGTCTTAGTGTCTATGCTTAGTTGCGTCTCCTACTCTTTGTAATCTAATAGACATTCACCTTTTTCCCTCGGTTGTCCCACCTTGACTGCGATCAGAAAAGCATTCATTCCACAGCTTCTCCTCATCTCTGTTACATGTTTCTGGATACTTTCCTATTGTCACTTTGGCAGTATTATGTCAAAATCACTCCAAACTATGTACCATCTACCCATGCAGGTTTCTTGTAGCTAACCCTCCACAGGGACTCATAAGTAATCTAGAGCTTGAAATCTGGCCCTCTTGGATGACACTCTATCCATGCTCCTTCAGCTATCCATGCCTCTGCACAGATCATGCATACATCCTTGCATTGTTGTTAGCAGCTGACAATGGCAGCCTAGATTTGTTCCAGCAAACACCCAACTCAACTTATCACACCAGTTCCTATTCTCAATTGCATCTACCACTCTGTAATCCAAAAGCATTTACCTTCCAAGACGGTTGTCCCAACATTGACTGGGGTCAGAAAAGTATTCATTCCACAGCTTCTCCTCTCTGTTACCTATTTCTGGATACTTTCCTATTGTCACTTTGGTAGTATCATGTCAAAGTCACTCCAAACTATCAAAGGTTCACTCAACCAGCTAACTTGCAGAATTCTTAAAACATGAAAATTTAGGGCGATTCTGATAAGAGGGGAAAACAGAGTGAAATGGGTTGAAGAAGGTGCCTTGATTAGCATTGCCTGATTTTATCAATTGTGCCGCTGCTGCTGCGGCTTCCAGTTGACCATCTACCCATGCAGGTTTCTTGGAGCTATTTTTCCACGAGGAATCACCCATTCCCGCATCATTGCTCATAGGTCTCCAAAGCCTCCATCCGCGCCCTTGTTGTGCATATCCTGCAATCATCGCACTCCACGACACCACTTCTCGTTCAACCATACTGTCAAACACTTCCTTTGCATCCTCGATGCACCCACATTTGGCATACATGCAGTCCACCAGGGCAGTGTTCAGAATGATATTGGGTACAATTCCAGATTTGACGATGTCACCATGGACCTCTTTGCCCTTTTCCAAAGCTCCCAGGCTTGCACATGCATTACAAACAAATGTGATGTGGTTGGGCTTCACCCCTTCGCGCAGTAGTTGCTCATAGGTCTCCAAAGCATTCCTACCACACCCATGTTAAATCCTGCCAACATTATATTCAACGTGATCAAAGTTCGTTGAGGCATTCCGTTGAACACTCGGTGTGCATTCATGATGCTCCTGCACTTAACATACATGTTCACAAGGGGGTTGAGGAGAAAAACACTTGGTGTGAATCCACTTTGGATAATGTGACTGAAATGCTCCTTGGTTTAAAGGTTGTAGAGCCTCTTTCAGTCTGCCTGCCTCACAAAACATCTTCACATGCCCAGAAGAGCAAGAAGAGGCATTATGGACTCCCTCTCTTGATCCTCTTTTAGAAGCTGTGGTATGGTTGAGGTGCCTGATTTAAATCAGGGCTGCCAGGCCTGCAATGCATACAAACATGATGTGGCCGGGCTGAACCCCTTCTCCCATCATTTGCTCATAGGTCTCCAAAGCCTCCATCCCACGTCCCTGCTGTGCATACCCTGCAAGCATCGCACTCCACGATACCACATCTCGTTCAGCCATAGTGTTGAACACTCCCTTTGCATCCCCGATGCACCCACATTTTGTCTACATATCCACTAGGGTATTGTTCAAAATGACATTTGGTACAATTCCAGCTCTGAAGGTGTCACCATGGACCTCCTTCCCCTTTTCCAGAGCTGCTAGGGCAGTGTTTCGAATGACATTAGGTACAATTCCAGCTTTGATGATATCCCCATGCACCTCTTTGCCCTTCTCCAGGGCTGCCAGGCTTGCAATGCATACAAACATGATGTGGCCGGGCTGGACTCCTTCCCCCTTCAGTTGCTCATAGGTCTCCAAAGCCTCCATCCCACGTCCCTGCTGTGCATACCCTGCAAGCATCGCACTCCACGACACCACATCTCGTTCAGCCATAGTGTTGAACACTCCCTTTGTATCCCCGATGCACCCACATTTTGCATATATGTCCACTAGGGTATTGTTCAGAATGACATTTGGTACAATTCCAGCTCTGAAGATGTCACCACGGACCTCCTTCCCCTTTTCCAGAGCTGCCAGGGCAGTGTATGGAATGACATTAGGTACAATTCTAGCTTTGATGATATCCCCATGCACCTCTTTACCCTTGTCCAGGGCTGCCAGGCCTACAATGCACACAAACATGATGTGGCTGGGCTGGACCCCTTCCCCCATCACTTGCTCATAGGTCTCCAAAGCCTCCATCCCACGTCCCTATTGTGCATACCCTGCAAGCATCGCACTCCACGACACCACATCTCGTTCAGCCATAGTGTTGAACACTCCATTTGCATCCCCGATGCACCCTTATTTTGCCTACACATCCACTAGGGTATTGTTCAAAATGACATTTGGTACAATTCCGGCTCTGAAGGTGTCACCATGGACCTCATTCCCTTTTTCCAGAGCTGCCAGGGCAGTACAATTCCAGCTTTGATGATATCCCTATGCACCTCTTTGCCCTTCTCCAGGGCTGCTAGGCCTGCAATGCATACAAACATGATGTGGTCGGGCTGGACCCCTTCCCCCTTCAGTTGCTCATAGGTTTCCAAAGCCTCCATTCCCTTCCCTGCTTTGCATACCGTGCAAGCATCGCACTCAACGACACCACATCTCGTTCAACCATAGTGTTGAACACTCCCTTTGCATCCTCGATGCACCCACATTTTGCATACATGTCCACTAGGGTATTGTTCAAAATGACATTTGGTACAATTCCAGCTCTGAAGGTGTCACCATGGAACTGCCAGGGCAGTGTTTCAAATGACATTAGGTACAATTCCAGCTTTGATGATATTCCCATGCATCTCTTTGCCCTTCTCCAGGGCTGCCAGGCCTGCAATGTATACAAACATAATGTGGCCGGGCTGGACCCCTTCCCCCATCATTTGCTCATAGGTCTCCAAAGCCTCCATCCCACGTCCCTGCTGTGCATACCCTGCAAGCATCGCACTCCACGACACCACATCTCGTTCAGCCATAGTGTTGAACACTCCCTTTGCATCCCCGATGCACCCACATTTTGCATACATGTCCACTAGGGTATTGTTCAGAATGACATTTGGTACAATTCCAGCTCTGAAGATGTCACCACGGACCTCCTTCCCCTTTTCCAGAGCTGCCAGGGCAGTGTTTAGAATGACATTAGGTACAATTCCAGCTTTGATGATATCCCCATGCACCTCTTTACCCTTCTCAAGGGTTGTCAGGCTTGCACAAGCATTGCAATGCACACAAACATGATGTGAGAGGGCAAAACAAGTTGAAATAGGTCAAAGAATAAGATGCCCTCACCACATTGTCCTTGAGGTTGTCTCATGACTTGACCGACCATCAACCCAAAAGGACCTCTTGTGTGTGCTGCTTGTGTCTGTAGTCAGGTAATGTCGGATTGGTCTGTGAGATCGAACCACCACGGTGTAGCTGAGTAGGCAGAAATTGAAACACGGCCTGTTATGACCAAGCTAACTCTCCCAAGAACGGCAAGCTCGCAAGAATGTTGCGAGCTTCTCCTTGTCTCATCTCCTCCTCCTCTCCTCCTTCCTGCTTCATTTGCTCAACGCCTCCATCCCACGCCCCTGCATATCCTGCGATCATCGCGTTCCATCCCTCGGCTACATGGTGTGCCGCAGGGAACAAAAAAAAAACGCCAAGTCCTAGCCCTCCTCTGTGTTCACGATTACCCTAGTGGGTAACCTTATTAGCAACTTTTTGACTTTTTAACCTTTTGCACTTTGATTCATTCTAGGTCAGAGGCTAAAGTCCTGCTATCAGACTTGTCTAGAAAACCAAAACACCACGTAGACAAATATTTGATAATGATAATAAAATATATTACCATTGGGCTGGTTTGAACACTTGTTAGTAAATTTAGGTTAGGATTTTTAGGTTAGGATTTTTTCAAAATATTCTAGTTTTTTCTTTGATGTGTGAGATGACAAAGTCCAAGCATGTCACATAAACAAGGAGTTCAACAAAAGGATGATGCACGTGATTTGTGGCAAAAAGTGTAAATCATGCCTATGCCTATTTGTCCTAGTTGTGTCATAGGTTGCAACGGAACGGGACCACCTTTGAATGCGATCCCCATGCTCATTTCACCAAGGGCATTATAGACTTCATAATGTAGAGATTGAAAATGGGGTGTATTCTTCACTTGCTAGTACCATCGTGCAGATTTCTAAACATGAACATGAAGTTCATAATCATTTTCCAAGGGCATCATTCTCAAACTCCCCATACACCACAATCAGTGGAAATAATTATATGTTCTTATTTCATACATGTGTGTAACATGCCATGTAAACTAAAGCCAACTCCTGCCACGCTCATGGTTGTTTTCACACCGTTCTTGCCTGGGGTGTTGACCACATGTGAGACACCCCACAGTTAGGGCATATTTAGACCCACACCTTGGCTTAGTGTACAGACCTGTGATAAAAGCCGTGGAATGTGCCAGGTGTGAGATGGTAGAGCCGTGGAAACAGCCGGTTTCTCTTCTAGTGTATGGAGGTTTCTTGCTGGAGAAGTTTCCAAGATTAAACAAAGGTTTCTTGATGGAGAAGCTTCTTTAAACAAAAGAGGTATCTTGATGGAGAAGTTTCCTCCAAATGAAGCTTCCTGAGTAGTTTCCCAAGTTACTCTTGGTAATTTGGTAAACTCCCGGTAACTTGGTAAGTAATGGTAAATCACGATAAGTCATGATAACTTTCGATAACATGGTAACTTGGTAACTTCTGGTATTTACTCCTGGTAAGTTCTTCTGGGCTATGTCCATGACAATAGCTAGTTCTCTTACATCACCTCTCGAAAGCCTCTACAAAGAATCTCTGAAGACTCGTCAACGGCCTCATTATCAGCAGGGGTAGAAGGCTGATTCTCATCAACGTCATTTGAAAGATCAAGAATAATATAACTTTATATCCGGTAATGTTCTAACATTCTCTCCAAAACATCCTTCCATGTATTGCTTTTACAAATCATTATGCCATTCCATTATGAACGGAAAAGAGAATACTCAGTCTGAGCTAGTAGCACAATCAAGAGCCGGTTCATCTGCATTTTATTTATTCATTTATTTACCAGTAATATACCCTGGGAGAAGCATGAATAAGAAATAATAATACCAAACCTACCGTAAAGTTTATCTAGCTTTGTCTTCTTTTTCTTGAATAAACCCATCTTACAAAAATAGTTAGAGGCTTTGTGTCTTTTGCCTTACACACCTAATATGTTTTTCCCGACAAAGAACATTGTGGCTTCTAAGGCTGAATAATATAAATAATATTGCAGCTTTTGTACCCATATTTAGCAATGCCAGCTCATTATGCCATGTAAGGAAAAAAAAAAAAGGAATGTACATAATTCACCACCTATTCCACCGAAATACCACCACACCAAAATATCATGAGTTGTTTGTCCCTCTAGAGGATGAACATAGCAAAACCTGAAAATCCCTACATGCATCTTTTAGGAAAACAGGAAGAGATAGAAGACATTCTCCCTCTCCAAAGACAATACTAGTCATATATTTTACATCTAAAATGATGCATTATATTCATCAATAATATGATGTTCATTTTCATAGTTTTGAGATACATTACATTAAATCAAAGTTTTGACGAGTCTAACATCATTTCAAAGATTACTAGTGGTTTAAATACTTCATATATGTAGCGTTGGTGTTTTACAAAACATTGCAGGAGTGAATGAGATGATAAGCTCAAAACCATTGTATCTGGATAGTTTGTTCTTTTGTCTGGTTATCACGTTGGGTTTGTTTACATTGACTACGTGTAAAGTATTTCTCATACCTTAGGCACAATTTGCCTTGTAGTCAATGTCATTGTCTACATATGTTAATTGTTATTAGTATAAGCATTAAATGTGCTTCTACCTTGAGCTCGAAACTAATAATATGAATTATTTGGTGTGAAATTTGATTGTGTAGATTACTTAGATAATCCAATATTGTTCTTGCATGGATACGAACTAGTATAATTGTTTAAATCTGATGGGAACCAAAGAAGAAAGTCATCCCAAATGATGGTCCACCACAACTACAACCAATAGGTATGTCCTTCTCCATAAATTTTATTTTCCATTAGCCCCCTAAAGAATTATGGATATGTTTGACTATAAAACTAAACCTACAATATCTGCCCCAATCGTTCAAAAAATAAAAATTTCAGCGAAAGCCCAACGGACACGGAGAGGCTCTCTGAATATGCATTCTAGAGCATGTGGCAAGTGGCATGGGCCCCACATGGGTGCCACGTGCTTATATTGAATATGGGGGGAGACTTCTAAAATGTTCTAGAATGTTCTAGAATTCCCGGTCCCTCTAGAATGTTTTAGAATTGAGGGAGCGGGTCCCGCTAGAACGTACCTACATAGTGGCTTAGCATTGTACCAAAGGCTGCAGAGGCATCGGTAGAGGCTGGCGGCAGAAGGAGGAGGGAAGTCGCGATAGGCGTTGGCGGGGCAGCAGGAGGAGGGGGGTTGCGGTAGGGGTAGGAGGAGGGAGGCTCTAGGGAGGCTCTATATGCAAGTTAAGTTCTTTACTTAGTTCATTTCTTTCCTGACATACTTTTGAGGAAAGAGACTGAGCATATTGGTGGCCAGAAAAGTTTTTCATAATGATGTTAAAAAAAAAAAATGGGAAGAAAGAAAGCTCAGTTGGACAACATATCATATTTGCATCCCCATCTTTAAATTTGTCATAGTCACCGCATGAAGAACTTCAGAAGCAATAGTTGCAAGATTTGTGACATCGATGTTGTAGCTACCAACCAACTCACAATAATTATAATTTGTCAAGTCTCAAATTTATGAATGTGTATATCTTGAAGGTGTCATCAAGAATCAGTAGTTGTACATAACAAATAACAACCAGTGCATCTTTTTTGATGATGTCGACGAAGCCCCTAGGTCTTTTCTAAAACACGGCTCCGATACCACTACTTATGTTTCTCTCCAATTCTCAATCGTGAAAAAATCCAACCCAGTTCAGTCTTACTCCAGTGCAAAGCTCTGTTCATTCGATTTACAAAGTTTAACTCTGCAGAGAGGAGGGGGCTCACCTCCCTACTTCCTAGTAACAAAGAAAACCAACAACGATTTCTAGCAACTGCAAACAAACTACAGCTGCATGATACCGGTTCAGCAAATATGTCAAATGTGCAGTTTTGATAAGACACTTCATGACAGCCTTCCAGTATAAATGGAGAGATTACGTGCATAGAATCGATAGTCTGCATGATGTTGCTGCCCATGATACATTATAATGAAGAGTCGGTTTGGATTTATTTTTATTTATCTTCTCACGTCGTTCCCTTTTTCTTGTGCTCTACATGCGCTTTTGTTGAAGTTCCAAAACCCAAGAAGCTCGTACGTTATAAAAGACGACGAGCCATCTAAAGCACCAATGTCACATGGCCCTTCTACCGCATGGAGGGTGTGACACTGGTGGGTGTGGTTTACATAGCCAATCACAGAGCTGAATGAAAATTTCACAGTAAAAAGAGAGGTCGAGGGAGTTAAAGGAGGAAAAAAATAGTCGTTGAGGTAATCAAGGGGTTTCAACGTGCAAGGCTATGCGCTTGTGCAGAACTCATTATCTACCAAGTGGAGTTGCTTTCAGGTCACAAACGACATCAGATCTGAAGCCATGCTGTTGAGTTGTAGTTACCATCCAAGTTTATTGTAGTATGTGACAAATAAATAGGCACCGAACAACATAACATAGACGACATCACATACATCCCCATAGTGCACACAACATCCCCACATTATAGCTGCTACATGTGATTTAATAAGGTTGCGTTACGAGTTACTAAACTACATTAATGACATCCCACTCGAGCACAAGTCTCTTGAGGAAATCATGCCACAATTGATATATATGATGCACCCGCCTTATAGTATACAATGTTGCAAGTGGTTTGCATACGATAGTTAAAACAACTCGCAGTCTTTTACATGATACTCCTTTGATCCTTGTAGCAGCTGATCTTGTGGATTGGGATTCTTTGATTGGCTAATATGAACACTAATTAGCGACAGAAATAACAAACTTTTGCTAAGAGAAATATTCCCAAATCGCAGCTCATACAGGCCTTGAACTATAATTGTAGGGTGTGCTACTCAGAAGAATTCTTACAGGGACTTGCAATTTACGTTTGACTTCAGACTGGGAAATTTTTTTATTTCTAAGGCCTCGAAAAGAATCGAGGGGTCTAACCCTTGCACGTGCATAAGTGCAGGTGATCCAACACCGCTTTAATGTTCATTCTTGGCCAGATTTCTGGCCTACCCATTGGCAGTGGTGGAGTTGTCAACCTTGTGGTTTTGATTGGATTGTATTCACTAAATATTTTTAGTATCTAGACATACCATTCGGATGAGAGGTGATGGAGGCTTAAGAGGTAAAACTTCGTGTTAACTTGACATCAATCGTAACATGATTGGGTTTTTCCTAACAAGGGTTTTGTCCTTCCCCCAATTTGCAAGGTAAGGTTTTCCCTCTTAGTTTTTTTTTTCATCCCTCTCGGAACCGTAGTATTAGCTTTGTATTTTGGCTTGGTGGTTGATCTTCATCTCACTACTCAGCTTGCTCGAGCTCGCTCCTCATAGCGTGGGCGAGTATTACGTTCTGGGATGAGGGATTCAATCCACCTGGCATATATGCTCTTATGTTCGTCATGTAAATGAAAAACAACATAGTGGGCATATATGCTCTTATGTTCGTCATGTAAATGAAAAACAACATAGTGGGCATATATGCTCTTATGTTCGTCATGTAAATGAAAAACAACATAGTGGGCATATATGCTCTTATGTTCGTCATGTAAATGAAAAACAACATAGTGGTTGGCAGATTTAGTGCTATCCTAATTTTGGTAATTGCTATCTTGTCCTATCCAATGTCAACAGCAACATAATCACACAGGACAACCAGCATGTAGCCAGCAGTGTTTTTTTAAGAAATTTGGAAAACAGCACGAGCGGCTACAGAGTTTTGCAGGAAATAGCCATTTATTCTGTTCATCCACTGTAATTCATCCACCTATGTGCCATCATCCATTATATCATCCATATTTGGCGAATTCATCATAATTTATTTTGTATTTGGAGAAATTTGGAGATTTCATCCATAAAAAAACAGTGGATTTGCCACAGAATATTCGATTTTATTTTTTGAGGGTCGAAATCTGGCAATTATTCGCCACTAAAAGAATGGCTGGTAGCCAGTGGTAATGGGCACATACCACGTTGGATGTGGTTGTGGGTTCAAACCACCGTCTGGTGTGTCATGAAGGTGTCCAGCTTTCAGCTGGAAGGCAGTAGCCCTTGTGGTGAAGTGACACCATAAGTCATACTTTTCTTTTTTTTATCACACAGCTGGAGGCTGTTTTTTCTTTATCACATACTTAGCTGGAGGCTGATGTGTGGTAGAGAAAGGTTGTAATCTGGATAGCCAGTGAAGCTTCGCCAGCTGGAGTTTGTGATTAGATTAGTGCTACCTATTTATTAATCTATGTAGCGGGCGTTTTACAGGTGTTAATTTGGAGAACTTGGATGTGCTCAAGTGTGTTGGATGTGTTGTGGTGATTCTGCGTTGGCTTCTTGATTGCTGCTCTCACCCTAGTGCTCAGCGATATATTCCCCACTGTCGATTAGGCACGCCTTACGAGCTGCGAAACCTCTTGTTAACCGAAATCTCGAGAGGAAAAGGCAATGCCCTGGGTAGAGAAGTAAGTCTAAAAATTATTCAAGAAGTGCAGGCTGAAGAGCAGAGTCGACAAGTGCTATCAGTGCTCTTGCTGGAGAACGGCAACATAGCATTGTTGCAAGTCATGGAAATAATTCGCCAGATATTAGAGTTATCCGTAAAGTGAGCCTGAGTTTGGTACCCTGTTTGGACCCGAGTTACGGGTTTCATCCCGAGTTTGAGTGAATTCGTAAAGTGCAGAAAACTGAGCACGAAGTCAGAAAAGAGGGCACCAAATCATAAACTGGGGATGAGGGCAACCGCTGCTATGGCGCGAGCTCGTGAGCTCTGACCGCCTCCGCCTCGACGACCATCAAAACTCGGCACCAAACTCCTGCCACCCCCATTTTCCTAGTCCTGGCAGTTTGGTCCCATGTTTTTTTCTAGTCGTACCGCTTGATCCTGAGTTTGGAGTTTCATGCCCAGTTTTTGCCAAACTCAGGGTTCTCATGCCGAGTTTGGGACCCTTTACGGATAACTCTATTGTCCTTCCCTTTGTCAGCTGTGGAGACATGTGCTAGCGCTTAAAGTCAAGATTATGGTCGGGGGGCAAAGGTATTTATGTTGTTTGACTCTCAGAAAGAAGCAGCAGTTGTCTGTTAAAGATGATGATTCAGCATTGTTCGGAAGCTACCATTTCAATTTAGGGTGATTTCTAGCTTGTGGCACTAATATGTTCTTTTGTCCACACTGTTCTCTGACGATTAATGGTGATTGTGTCTGTTGACCAGCTGCAAAGTCTAGTGGTGTCTCATCTCAGGGAGAGAAAGATGAGACAGAGCCATCTTCAACCACAAAACAGAGGGACAGGTGATTTTCGAGTGATTTTCATGGGGAGCCGTCATCCTGACAGCATGTAGTGCTCATGCATATGTACTGATCATGTTTCCTTCACCTTCATTTTGCCAATCAATTGATAAGCTCCAGATTTCTTGTGCTACCTCAATTTAGTATTATTATCTCTAAGTTACATAGTCGCATGCGAGTCTGTGGTCGTAATATTTAGCTACTGAATACAATTTCAAACAGAGGATATCAATACGTTGTGCTCCATCATTACAAATATCCTTCAGACTGATAGTCAAGGATCAGCCGTGGTATCACCTCAGAGTGCCCAGCATATGCATGTGCAGAAGATTATCTCGAATTTATGCTTTGACGAATTCCAAGACGGAGAGATAACCGAAATTGATGACACTGTCCAGGCGTGAAAAGCCTGCTGCCATAGCCAGATGCCGAAATTCCTGCTCAGTGCGCTCCTTGGCGCCCAGTGGGTTGTAGGACAGCATGATGAGGTCCATGCGGAAGAGCATTCGAGCGCCTACTCCATGATCAACATCCCCAGGCACCACTGATTCAACTGCTATAACCTTTCCATTGGGTGGGAGTGCCTCGTAGCAGTTCTTCAACACCTTGATGCAATCGTCATCGCTCCAGTCATGCAATATCGACTGTTCCAATGATTCACCAGAACCCACTCTCCAGTCAAGGGCAATCTTGAGAAAATTCTTGCAGCATTAGCTCATTCTTGAGTAAAGGCATGGGGAAAGCAAATTGAATTTCGGGACAGGGTCGGCAGGGTACCTTCATGAAGATAGCATCACCCGATGGTACACTCTCAAACATGTCGCCACCTTTATGCTCCACGCCTGACATGCACGGGATATAACAACTTCGATCAATTGAACATAACAGCACAAACCAGGGACTTTCAAAATGATAATCGGAGAATGTGTTCAGAGCGCACCAGGAAAAGAAGGGGCAACTGCAACAACATGAGGCTGGTCGAAGTTTACACCCTGAATGTGGGGGTACTTTTTAATGATGAGGCCGAGGGAGGAGCCCCAGCCTCCCCCTACATCGATCAAGCGCTTCACATCACAGAAGCCTTGGTAGGCACCCAGGAAAAGCTGCATGAAGAGGTTCGAATGGTTGGACATGGCTGCGTTGAATACTGCATCAAAACGTGGATCTTTAGTGCCATACTCAAATATACTCTTTCCATGTGCTTTCTTGAAAGGTTCACTGCTGTCATCCACAACACAGTTGTGGAGCTGCTGCCACGCTTCCGTGATAATGTGGTCCTGGCTCATCAAAAGCATCGGTCCGGTCGAGAACCCCTCCTCATTCTTGACGTAATACTTGCTCACTGGCAGTAACCCGTAACGACGCACCATCTTGGTACCATCTGCCTGTTTCACTATAGTTTCGCTGAAGAAATCCTGGCTCGCTAGCACACGGAGAATTCGATCCAAGTAGACAGCATTGAGTCGTTTTCCAGGCATGACTTGCAGGGCAAGCTCTTCAGCTGTCAGACCCGCACCAGGTCCGGCTTTGGCTATGGTTTCGGGAACGTTCAGTAGAATGGCGGCTTTCAAAGCTTCAGGTACTGAGCTCATGGTGAAGAAGTCCATTGCTTGTAACCATGCTTTGTCAGCTACAGACCGCTGCTGCTGGAATGTGCCAGACTGCCCATCACCTTCAGTGTCACCCAATGCCATTGTCGCTACTATCCACGACAATTTATCTCGCTTCGTCAATTACAGACACACAGGCCGTCCCAGCAGAGAGTTCTATTTCCTCACCATACAAACACTCCTTCAATGGTTCTGCCTCAGAGTTCCCACACCTGCTGGAGGCCAGGCTACACAGAATAGAATAGAATAGAACTTCTTTCGCGTGGTGTTAGAACAGCAGCAACGCAGCGAGGAAGGAAACACGAGAAGCAGCAAGCAGTGCACTGACAGAGAGACTCGGCCACCACGAATATATATGTGTAGCTGGGCTGTGCCCTTCGGCCGACTTTCCCTGTTTTGCTGACGGCATGCGCAGGGAAGATGGGTCGTGTAAGTGGGTATCTGACTGTTTCAGTTGCGGCGAGGCGGCGGTCGATTCGACCTCAGCAACCTGTTATCAGTAAGTATGTAGCAAGTTAGCATGAGAGAGTTGACTAGCTCAGCAGGCAAGTTCGTTCCGGTTCCTCACTCGCAATCTAGGGCTGGTTTCCTCTTTATACCTCATTGGTAGTACATAAGTTAGGCAGTATACTACCATACCCCTATACCGGGTTCGGCATTTTGACTCCTAAATATCATGGAAAGCAAATGCAAACATGATAGTCATGTTCCCCAAACTGCGAACAAAGTTGGGTATGGAACAAGCAAGGAGCAGTTAGGGAATGGAAGTCCATGAGGTGATTTCCACCCGGTTGATTTGAATTAGGGTCGGCCCTTTTTAGTTGTTATGCATGAAGAGTTTTGAAAACTTAACAGTTATACATTTATACATGTATAACAACAACCAATTGAAGGAGGGGAGAAATATCATACCATAACAATTATAAATAAGTGACCACAGATCAACTTCATAAAAAGTAACATTTTTTTCTTACATTCATTAATTATTAGTAAAGTAAGAAAGAAGGTATGCTATTATATTTTTATTTTTATTTTTATTTTCCTAGTAGGAGAAAAAGAAAGAAGGTATGTTTATCCAGCCTGAATTGGTGGAGTCCTCTTTTTGAATTGACAAATATTTTGGTTGTTGTTCATTGTATAGTTGGATTGAAAGTAGAGCGGTTTTAATTCCAGGAAACAGCATTGCGGGTAAGTTACTTGTGGAATCGGAATTTCCTCTTCGGCGTCAAACTTCTTGTGCTGGGCCAACCATGTCCCAAAACTCATTATTGCTGGTTGAAATCTCTTGTTTAAATCAAAGGGGATCAAAATTAATTAACTCCAAAGCAGACGGAAAGCTCAGCAAACTATCGCAAAAGTCCAATCAATCTCATCCAGCTCTTATAATGGACACTTGATCAGGAAGCATCACCGGGCTTCACCCATTCAAGTTCGGCACTTCAAACAAACCACAATGCCTCTTGGAAGCGTAATCACAAATGACATGGATGTGCCATACTTGCTCAATCATTTGCAAATTTGACCAACTAATTACAGGGTGGACTCTACATGGATAACTGTTACATCAACAATCTGGTTTCAAAGTCAAACCCCATTCCCATTCTTTGATTGCATAGAAATCAATGGGTTGGCAGTGAACGTTGACGTCAACTGAAGGGCCCCTTTTTTAATGTCTTGGTGGACTTTGAATTGAGGGATAGGTATGTTGAATGATAGTGAGTCCTGTGGGTCCTTGGGAATCCTGTGGGTCTGTGTTTTGTTTTTCATTTTTCAAAGCTCGTTGGCGGGTCCACCTATCTACCCAACAGCCACGTGGCAAAAATAATGAGCTGACGCGTTTTGAAAGGTGGCTATATGACAGGTGGCACGTCGCACCTATACTTGTCGTCTACTCCGTAGTACGCGCCTTCTCCATTTATGCGGCCCCTACTCGATATTACAGTCTCTGTTGGTATGTAGTAGGGAAGGGAAATGACACCTCCGCGACGTAAGGAAATTGCCATCTATTTGGAAAGATGCCGAGACAACATCTAAGACTACGCTTACCCAACGAGTTGAATGTAACCGTGGGAGCTTGCCCGTACGGTTTCCCGGGATGGCCGTACCCGCAGCGTTCCGGCAAGGCGTGCTGTTAAATCCCCACCCCCCTTGCTCCTCTCTCACCTGCCAGTCTGTATTATAAATTAAAGCATTAAGAGATTGGAGTACAGTAAGAAATGGCTGGTAGCGTGATGGCCAGCTGCAATATTGCATTGTAACAATGAGGTTGGAGGTCCATTCTGTGACAGACAGGGCAGATCGAACGATTCATCGCATTTGTGACTAATTGACATCACTTTTCATGTCCAAAATAATTCTTAGTTCAAGATCCCCGCTCCCCTCTTCCCACCCCTGCTCATCCCCCCTCCCCCCCAATGTTCTGCTCCCTATGTTCCCTGTCGTTGCTTCCCTGTCCTACTATGGGGAGCAGGGGAACAGGAGGTGTGGAGCGCACTCCACCTTACTAATGCGGGATGAGATTTGACTGCAGTATGTCGGGATGAGATTTGTGGGCCAGCGGGCTCTACCGCCTCCCAAGCTTGCCTTAAGTTAAACTCTTTGGGCAAGGTAGTCCTCGCCCTCCAAGGCTGGCTAAACAAAATGAAATACAAGTAAAGACAACAAAATAAAAAAAATACAAAGACTTATTGGCAAGCTCTTTAGGAGATGGAAGTTTTCCAGCGAATGGACTTGGATTATAGTCAACAGATGGATTTTAAGAGTCAGACCCATTTCACATAGCGATTGAATGTCAAACCCAATTTTGGATGACGTCATAGATGGGAACGTGTTTACATGGGAAGTCGCTGGTCAGCGCCACACTAGATTGCCCCATTTGGGCCCTCATCCGATTTTTTTCAATGTTCCTGGACTTCGATGTCATTGAAATGCTGATAGCAACCAAACTTGTAGCCCTGCTCTCCACTGCCACCTGCCCCTCCGTGATTACATACGAAACCGCACGATTTACGATTACATACAATCGTGAAAAATCGCCTACAAATTCCCTTTGTTGGCTCTCTTGTAGAGAGAGACTATGCATCCTGAAGTCAAGGAAGAAAGTGTGGTCCTTTGACCTTAGACCGTGTCAAGGATTGGTGTGTTGTGCTGAAATTGTCGTCGCCTTCTCAGACAGGAAGTTTCAATTGTCGTGAAGGATGGAAGGGCCTCATCAGCTGCCCCTTCCCCTACATACAAAGGAAACATGCCTTACCTACAACCACCTGTTACAACAAGAGGGAAAACCAACCTCTCCCATGGCCGGAACCCGCTGGACCTCACCAAATGAGGCCTATTAACAGTTAGAGGAAACAATTACGTCTTTCAAACTGCTCCTGCTACACAGGCCGCACCCTAGTCACAAGTCTCAACCAGTATTGTGCAGGTCCGGGTTTTGAAGGCGGGTACCCGGGGGGTTAGGATCCGGGTTACCTGGACCCGCACCCGGACCCGCAACCGTGCTATCACAAAAAACCCGGACCCTGACCCGGGTTCATTTCTAAACTGAACCCGGAACCGGACCCGCCAACTGGGTCCAGAACCCCTTAAACCCGCTACCCGCGGGCCAATGTAGCGGGTCAGGCTCCGGGTCTTAATTTTAAATGGGGTATGTGGGGTCCACCTTAGATTTGGTAGGTTTTGTCATATGTGTGGAGGGGACCAGCAGCAATAGGCCGCAGCAGCCAGCCCCACCACGTTGTAGCCCAGTGGTAATGCCCACATACCACCTCAAAAGCGGTTGTGGGTTCAATCCACGGAGTGGTGTCACAAAGTTGTGCCCTATGGGACAATAATTTACACCTCCCAAAGGAGGCGTCATATATTATTATTAGGCCAGATCCCACACATCCATGCTATAGTGATCTACGCTTGAGGCATATTACTATTCTTAACATGTTTAAAGAATTGATATTGAAAAATAGAAAATGGAACTCAAACTTCTATTTTAATTCTTATTCGTGGTATACATATTCATATTCATGATATATTTTGAAGGAATTTCTCTTAGAATAAAATTCATTATTAGGATTTAAAGTTTTTTCCAGCCAAAAATAATTTTATCCCTAATTAATATTATTTTCTAATTTATTTAATCAATAAATTAAGACCCGGATCCGAACCCGTGAACCCGCTAATATTTCCCAACAACTACCCGGACCCTAACCCGAGTCCGTGTTGACAAACCCGGACCCGAACCCGGACCCGGATTTTCCAAATTTCAAACACCCGGATCCGGACCCGGACTTGGCTCCGAAAAAAAACCCGCGCCCGGACCCAGGTTCTGCCTTTTTAAGGAACCCGCCGGGTCCGGGTGCGGTTTTTTTTTCGGAGCCAAGTCCAAGTCCTGATCCGGGTTTTTGAAATTTGGAAAATCCGGGTCCGGGTTCGGGTCCGGGTTTGTCAACACGGACTCGGGTTAGGGTCCGGGTAGTTGTTGGGAAATATTAGCGGGTTCACGGGTTCGGATCCGGGTCCTAATTTATTGATTAAATAAATTATAAAATTTAAGATTAATTAGGGATAAATTTATTTTTGGCTGGAAAAAAATTTAAATCCTAATAATGAATTTTATTTTAAGAGACATTCCTTCAAAATATACCATGAATATGAATATGTATACCATGAATAAGAATTAAATTAAGTTTGAGTTCCATTTTCTATTTTTCAATATCAATTCTTTAAACATGTTAAGAATAGTAATATGCCTCAAGGGTAGATCACTATAGCATGGATGTGTGGGATCTGGCATAATAATAATATATGACATCTCCTTTGGGAGGTGTAAATTATGGTCCCCCAGGGCACAACTTTGTGACACCACTCCGGGGATTGAACCCACAACCGCTTTTGAGGTGGTATGTGGGCATTACCACTGGGCTACAACGTGGTGGGGCTGGCTGCTGCGGCCTATTGCTGCTCGTCCCCTCCACACATATGACAAAACCTACCAGATCTAAGGTGGACCCCCTATGCCCCATCTAAATTTAAGACCCGGACCCTGACCCCCTACATTGGCCCACGGGTAACGGGTTTAACGGGTTCTGGACCCAGCAGGCGGGGCCGGCTCCGGTTCCGGGTTCATTTTAGAAATGAATCCGGGTTAGGGTCCGGTTTTTTGTGATAGCATGGGTCCGGGTGCGGGTAACCCCGATCCTAACCCGCCGGGTACCCGCACAACACTGGTCTCAACCTCCAGCAGTTGTATAAACTATAAACTTTGCATGCCAAAACACTGTGGGTAGCGGTGGATTGAAATTTTTCGAATTTTCGAATTTTTGGATTTTTTTGAAATTTTGTCCAGAATAGTATATAGCACAAAGTATGTATTCTATCCTTTAGAAGATTTTTTGAGATTTTCCAAATTTTCTTATTTTTGGACAAGCTGAGTATGTAATATTTCTGGATTTTTAGACATATCACTTGAGTTAATTAAAAAATTTCAACAACCCATTAATTTGTCTGACAGCAACGTAGGGTGTTACTTACACTCTTTGAGAATCTGTGAGACTTTGGGTATGCTAAGAGTACAAGCAGATGCTTTGATGAGACGAACACATTACAATTGTTAAGATTTGAGTATCTATACTCTCTACTCCACTCTCTCTGCACCGGCAAAGGATAGAACCCAACATGGCAAGCTGATAGACAACATCACTAACAAGAAACACACCAATATCTCTCTCACTCTCTTCAAACTTCACTAGTTCTTGACGTTCAGTTCTCTATTCCAGGCCTCCCACAGACACAATAGCCTCAAGGTCATTGGATTTTGTTATCCTTCTGTTATGGCCATTCGTTTGTCATCTCAGCTACTCCCCTAGGTTATGAGAGAGCCTGTGGACTTGGTAAATTTCTTCCTTATGCGAGGTTCCTTCCTGTGCGACAAACATGTTCTTGTCTATAAGATTTTTGGTTTTTTTCTGCACATACACACATCAACTTCTAAAGGTGCAACTTGGGGCATCGAACTACCAACATATTCGCTCCACGAAACTTGTTCAACATTTCATATTGCCTATTTTTGCAGGCAAATATCCACATGCGAAGCAATTGTAAGACTCATGTACCGCCAAGCTCATTTACATCTTGTCAAATCATAATGTAATAGAATCATTGCTAGGAGCCCAGCTCCCGGCAAAATTCAGAAATATAAGTTGATCTAGCACCATGGTTTGGATAACAGTTTTGATCATCGTAATTTGTCTACGCCTCTATAAATTCTTGCCTAGTACTTTATATGATGGTTGCCTCCATCCTCTTTGAACGAAATTGGGGTCACAGATTCATGGCATATCATCTTTTTGGTTGCAGACCTACTATTGCATAGAAGGTCCCTTGTTGGGCGAATAGGCAGTTCCAGGGTCGGGAAACTGCATCTCCAACCATGACCAAGATTGGTGTCCAATCAGAACCTTCAATTTGTTCAGATCTATCCACTCCAGTGGAGTGGACAACCTGCAGGAGTTGGACTAAGCGCAAGAAGGTACGGTGTGAGTAATTCATCTGCCGACGAAGAGACTGTTCCATATATGGAAGGGAAGATTCGGAATACGTTCTACAACCACGTGCAATCACTGACAGGAGAACAGCGACCGGACTTTGAACAGAACTTCAAGTAATTTCGAAGATAATCAGTCTCATTTCGTGTGTTAAATTGGAATCCAATTGAGTCATTGCAGTGCCCCTAAAATCGATGGCAAGTGGATCCATTCTAGTAGACCGCATCACAGCTCACCAGTCCATCACTCCCTGGGGGTCTACAAAAAGAAGCACATACAAATCTACCCAATCACTGCCTTTCCTGCTTATAGAAAATCGGAAGCAGAAATCCGCACCTTTACTCAGCAGGCATGGACCGGATGATATCGGAGTCACCGGGGTCGGTGATGCTCAAGCAGCAGACGCGGAAATACTTGCCGCACGCGGTTCCCAGATCCACATTGTTACCACTGTAATGGTGCACTCCGGTCTTGGAAAGCATGGCGTAGTACTCAATCTCCGATTTCCTCAAAGGTGGACAATTGTTGGCAATAATCACCAGCTTCCCCTTGCCGCCCCTCAGCGACTTGAGAGTGGTGGTGTAGCCAAGGGTGAACTTCCCCGACTTCACCACCAGCGCCAGCCGGTTGTTGATGCTCTCCTGCGCCTTCTTGGTCTTCTTTGCAGCCACCATCTTGCCTTGCTTTCTCACGCAGCGGCTATGGCGATCCCGAGCTCTGCACGGGCTGCGAGCAACGACGACCCCTGCCCTCTAGGGTTTCCTTCTTACTGTACAAATACCACTCACATACGCTATACATACGGTTTCCTCTCTTTCAATACAAAGTTTCAACCGTAGGGCTTCTTTTTTTATGTTTTTATGTTTTGTTTTGTTTGTTTGGTTTTTTTTTAGTTTAGTTTAGTTTTTAGTTTTTAGTTTTTTTCCCAACAGGGGGATTATATCCCTGTTTAACTTTATTATAAAATACCCTTCAATAATTCCAAATAAAGCTTCCAGCCTGTTCTCAAAACCGTAAATAATTTAAATTTAAAATTGTTTTTTTTATTTAAAAAAAAAAGGTATGCGAAAAAACCACCTTACAAGTTATTCCTATTTATTCGGGGAAAAAAATTAAAACCCCTTTTACGCACACACACCGTATTCAGTGAATAAAGATCTTGACCCCTCCAAAGAGGGAGATTCAACCCAGCTGGGTTTGAACCAATGTTGGGCGGTTATTTAAATTTCTTTCTAATACCCGGTGGTCACCTATCCGGTTATATATATATGACCGGCGGAGGTGAAAAAATGAAGTAACCAGTCCAGTTAGGAACCGACGGAGGTCAGGCATTCAAATAACCCAGCAAAGAACCCTTTAAAGAACCGCCCAATACCCACGGTTAGTTGATGAAAATCGTCAGTTATTTGAGGTTTTTGCAAGTAGCCGTAACCGCAGGTTATATCTAGCCATAAAAAATTTAGTAACCGCAACCGTAGGTTAATAGTCTCCAAAATTTTGAAGCAACCGGAACCGCCGGTTACGAAAAAAATCAAATAACCGCCCAACACTGGTTTGAACCCTAGTTCTTCCCGTGAACCTGAACTTGTTATAGACTTAGCTTCCTATGGACCAGAATCCAAGAAACAAGAGTGAATATGTTGACAGGCAAATTAAGGCACTGTGATTATCATAAGGTAGGAATTTTGACTAAGTAACCTACCCCCGAGTGTAATGAAGCGGTGAGGCTTTTGTGGAACCCTTAAGATGTTTTTTCCAACGTTGGGCAGTTATTTGTTCTTGTCTCTAATAACAGTTGGTTATCTATCCGGTTATATATATATATATAACCACATGAGATGAAAATTTGAAATAACCGGTCCCGTTAGGAACCGGCAGAATGTAGGCATACAAATAACCGGTCCCAATAACGGAGGCCAAAATTTTAAAAATTGATGTAGACAATCGGTTGGGTGTTTTTTAAGTCCACGGTTATGAATATATATATATATATATTGGGTCTAATAACCTAAGGTTATGAGTGGCGGTTCTCAGGTGTGAGTCCTTGGCTAAATTCATGAATGAGCTTGTCAGGGCTTCATATTTAACTTTGAGAATTTTGCCACCCGAAATAAACTGGAAGAGAATTCGAGAGGAGTCCAACGAGGTGACTTTTATTCGTTGTCCCCTTTCGTTTTTCAAAATACTGTGGATGATTTTATTCTTTTTGATGCCATCATGCTTTCTTGTTCTTCCATGTTGTAGAACCTTCACTGCCCAGTGGACGTTAACATTGTTGAGGAGTTGGGGTGCAGACAAACAGACTGCAACCTGCTAACATTCTGTGCACTCAGCAAAGGTGCTTCCTGTTTTCCGAAACCTCCACGTTAGGAAATATTTGATTCCGTATCGTCTTTCGATTTTTTTAAGGATGCGGATGGCTGGCCCGTGATGAAGTACAAGAAGTCAGCTACTGATTCGGAGTGGCTTTCTACAAACTCCAGCGTTAAGATGTGGAAGTCCAATCATGATGGGACTCCAAATCTCCCTGAAGGAGACCCAGATGTCATTCCAAGACCGATATGGGGAGTCGGGGACAACTCCTCAGAAAAACAGTCATTCATAAAAAATGGTATTAAGAAATATAAAGATTTTTGGACCAAAGGAATGTTGCTTGACGATCATTACCGGGGTGTGATGGAACAATATGACCAATACTGAGGAAATATTCTCGTCGAACTTGATAAGCCAATGCAGGACATTCCGGATCGTATTCAGCTTCTTGAGGGATTTTGGCCGAAAACAAATTGGTCCTCGGAGGGATGGCATCCAGCCACAGATACTGGAAGATATGGAAGATGAGGATGAAGTTCCAGAACCTTGCTGTGGCCCTAGGTGTGAGCGTCCAAGGATACCCTTGAATCCATTCAAGGATATTGAGCAAGGGTTTTTTGTGCTCGTTCGCCCTCATGACCCAACAACGTGCCCGGTCTGGATGGGAATGGCAATTTCAGATGTCATCCGAGAAAGGGAAGATCCTAATTTTAGGAAAGTGAAGGTGGAGTGGTGGAGACCGAAGAAAGGAGATAACCCCTCAGACTTTGAGAGGTACAGGGATTGTTGGTCAAAGTTTGGGAGTACAACCCGTTGCTCAATGGATCCACGTGAACAATGTCGTGTGGACAATGCCGCCATGAAAAAATAGCACCAAGAGAATTACAACGGTGGAAGCAGTGAAGGCGCGCGCGAATTTGGAGGTTGCTAACTTTCAGCCAGATACCTGAAGGTTTCCTTCTTGCGAACCACTTTCCATCCATGGACTAAATGTTGAGGTTATTTCCGGTCTTTCATTTTAAGATATAAAAATTTCTTTACGCTTCTTTCCCTTCGTGTTTGCGTTGGGTGATCCTTCATATCTTCTTTTTCTGTCGCACTGAACCTTGAGTGGGCAGTGGACGTTCATCTATTTTCTTTCTGCCGTATTGGACTCTGCACTGCTGTACATTCTGTTCGTCTACATATATTCATGATATGGGGATTCTGGCTTACAAAACAGACAATGCACCCCCAAAAACAAAATGCTGGCACAACCCTTGGATTCTTTATTTTCCAATCCGGTCTAAATATTTTTTTGCAATGTCTCGTTCTAGTGAGTGCGAGTCTTCCATATTTGTTTGTCCATTTATACCTTTACCATCACCTCTAAATCCTTACCCTTCGTTTTACCCTTCCTTTAACCCTTCCATAGGCTTAAGCTGGACACTTAGTACCCTAAACCATTACTCTTACCATATACCAAAAACCTTTGTGTATACTCCCATAAATCCAAACCCTAAACCCTTACCCTGGCCTTAATCTTTACCCTAAGATTAAGCCTGACACTTACTACCTTAAGCCATTACTCTTACCATATACCAAAAACCAGGTTAGTGTACTACCCTACTTACACTTCAAACCAAGTTATTGTACTACCATGTGTGAGTCTTCTATATTTGTTTGTCCCTTTGAACTACCCTAAATCCAAACCCTAAATCCTTACCTATTCCAAACCCTAAATCCCCTCAAACATCATTCCAATGGCATTGTCTATGAATATTGTGTTTGTCAACATGAAGATTCAATCAAAATTACTATCAACTTATATCAAGTATGGTAGAGTACTATGAGTCTATCCCATGTTCGATTCGACACATTTGTTTATCGTGATTGTAACATAATGTAATATTACATCATTCGACTTCCCAGTCGACGTTCAATGAATTGTTCAGTTACACTGCAACTTCACAAGCACTTCAATGTCAAATGGACATCTTATATGTTACATTTTGAAGCAAGTATGACATCACTTGTAATCTCACAAAGTTCAATCACACATTACTATCCAAGATATTATTAATATTTGAATTAATTTTAATTCAAATACATATTAAGTTTGGTCCGGATTTAAGCCAAAAGTCCAGAATTAGTTAAAATAGGGTTTACAACTCCATTAATGAAACATGAAAGACTGGATGGATGCGCATACTTCGTGGGAGTTCAAACCGAAAACTGACGGATTTATTTGTCGAATAATTTTGAATGGGCCCAGGCGTTGATAATCCAACTTCCTTGATGGTCGCGAGGTTTGTATGTCCTGTCGAAGAAGCCACACACGATCTCCGACCTTGAACTGGGGTTGGAGTTGGCGACGTTGATCTGCATACTCTTTGTATCGTTTTTGAGCTTCTGCGAGGTGGAATGTAAGCTCATTGTGAATCGTAGCAAGATGAGTAGCAAGGTTTTCTGCAGCAAGGTTTCCAACAGTCTTCATGTGGAAAGGGTTTGCTCGAGGATGATGACCATAATTGGAAAAAAATTGAGTTTGATGGGTCGAAGAATGTATAGTGTTGTTGTAGGCAAACTCAGCCAATTACAGAAGGTCCGTCCAATTATCTTGGTGATAATTTATCATACAACGAAGATACTACTCCAAAATCTGGTTTACACGTTCGGTTTGACCATCAGTCTGTGGATGATTAGCTGTAGAAAAGTTGATCTTAGTATCCAATATGTGAAATAATCCCTTCCAGAAATTTGATATGAACTGTGGTCATCGATCAGATACGATGTTCTTCGGGAGTCTATGAATGCGGTAAATATTATTGAGGAAGAGTCTTGCAGTTTCCTCGCCGGCAACCGTCGGAATGAAATGTGTCATCTTCGTAAAACGATCTACAATAACAAGGATTGAATCGGTGGTCTTGGAGATTGGAGGGTCCGTAATAAAGTCCATAGACACGGACGACCATGGACCCTTAGGAATGGGTAATGGTTGAAGAAGGCCGTAAGGTCGATGTCGTGGTCCATTCGCTCTAGCACACGTGTCGCAAGATTTTATAAATTCTTTCACGAGTTTCCACATCTGCGGCCACCAAATAGTCCCTGGATATCAATTCCATTGTTTTGTTGAAGCCGAATGTCCTGCAGCTTCAGGACATGTTTAAAGAATTTGAAGTCGTGTAGGTCTTGGAAGTACATAGAGAAGTCCCTTGAAATAAAATAAGTCATCTTTGAACTCGAAGTCATTTGTAACATGTGGGTTGTCTCGAGGTCGATTTAGTTGACTTTGTAATGTCGTAGCAAATTGGTTGCTCTTCAGTGCTTCCTAAATCTCCTTTATGATCTCTGCATCGTCATAGGTGGACATGAATAGCATATTCAATTGGAGATTTGCTGGTTTCAACATAATGGATTTCTGTTGGTCAAAAGCTGCATCCCCTTCATTTGGCGCAAGATACGATCGTCAAGAAAGAGCATCTGGTTTTCCTTGAAGATGTCCGGGACGGTAGGTAATAACAAAATCAAACCTTGCTAGTGACATACTCCATCTTGTTTGACGTCGATTCAAAACACGAGCACTCATAAAATACTCGAGGTTTTTGTGATCGGTATAGATAGTGACCTGATGTTGAGCTCCCTCCAATAGATGACGCCACTCCTCAAAAGCATCGACAATTGCTAGAAGTTCTTTGTTATGGATTTCAGAATTGATCTCCGCAGCGAAAAATTTGCGAAAACCAACAAGGTGAAGTCGGC
The DNA here is from genome assembly GCA_030704615.1 of Takakia lepidozioides. Taxonomy (NCBI): domain Eukaryota; kingdom Viridiplantae; phylum Streptophyta; class Takakiopsida; order Takakiales; family Takakiaceae; genus Takakia; species Takakia lepidozioides. The sequence continues at coordinate 28,009,573 of CM060733.1, forward strand.
CATCTGTACCATATTGAGAGAGTACCGCGCCAAGTGCAAAGTCCGATGCATCTGCTTCCAAAAAGAATGGTTTCGATGGATCTGCATGTACCAGTATTGGAGCCGTTGTCAATACCTGCTTCAGCCTTTCAAATGTTTGGTCAGCCTTTTCGTCCCATACAAATTTGTCCTTCCCTGTGAGTCATGTCATTGGTGCAGCAAATTTGGAGTAGTTCTGGATGAAGATTCTATAGAAATTTGCAAATCCTAGAAAACATTGTACAGCTCGGACCGAAGTTGATTTAACCCACTCGATGATGGTTTGTATTTTCTTCTGATCCATAAAGACTCCTTCGTCGGAAATAATGTAGCCCAAAAATTCGACTTCAGATTGGTGGAAAATATGTTTTTCCAACTTGGCATATAGTCTTTTTTCCCTCAATTTATCAAGGACAAGGCGTACATGGCGACCATGTTCTTCTTCATTATGTGAAAATATCAAAATATCGTCCAAATAGATGACTACAAAGTCATCTAAAAATTCTCGAAAGATGTCATTCATCATATGTTGAAAATTGTTGGAGCATTTGTAAGAACGAAAGGCATAACACTGTATTCGAAACGTCCATACCTTGTGCGAAAGGCAGTCTTCCATTCGTTTCCTTCTTTTATTCGTACAAGGTTGTGCGCTCCTCTCAAGTCGATCTTTGTCTAAAAATTTGCTCGTCCAAGTTGTTCGAGGAGTCCGGAAATCAGCAGTAGTGGGTAACGATTTTTTTATAATGACTTTGTTGAGCCCACGATAGTCCATATACATGCGTAACGATCCGTCTTTCTTCTTCACAAATAAGATAGGTGCTCCCGCGGGTGATTTCGAATGTTGAATGAAATTCTTTGACAAATTTTCATGAATGTATTTGCGTAAAGCAGCCAGCTCCGTCTGAGATAAATTGTAGATCGGGCCGAATGGTGGTTGAGCTCTTTCTTGCAACTCAACTGCACAATCATAAGGTTGATGTTCTGGCAACATGTCTGCATTTTTTTTCTTGAAGACATCATTGAAATCTTGATATTGAGTGGGTAATGTCGAAGTACCTTGGTCTGTTGTGGTTTTGATTGGAGTCGCATAAAGTGCAAATGTCGCGTCTTTCTTCGTAGCTTTCATAAAGGCTCTAGCTCCAAGAAACAGGGGTTGAATACCTTTGGTACTTTTGCATTTTTGTCTTGCCGAAATTTTTCGTGATCGCCAGTCGATGTCAGGATTATGAAGTACAAACCAGGGAAGTCCAAGGATCACATGATTCGTTGGAGACTGGATGACATTGAAAACAATCTGTGATGGTTGATTTTTAAGCTTCAATTCAAATGGTCGAGTTTCATGGTCAACATTTCCTGATGCTAACGGTCGTCCATCGATGACTCCAACAGGGGCCGAGAATTTCTTTCTTACGAGCGTTAAAATGTGTTGTTTCGCAAAGTCTTTGTCAATAAAACACGCTGAAACGTCCGAGTCCAAAAATGCTTCTACGGAGATATCTCGATTTTGTATCAAGATCTTTACTGGAACTGTGAAACAAGGTACAGGATCTGGAGGTTTTTTTGGTGAGGAATTTGGGGTGTCCAGCCGCATGGTCCCTACTGTGACTAGACATCTTCGTTTTCCGACCTCCTCGTATCAAACACTTGAGTGGTGCCCCGAGCTCTGAATCTTCTCTTGTTGAGGCAGTTTAATGCCATGTGATCTTCTTCTCCGCAATAAAGGCATAATCCATTCGAGCATCGTCTTTGTTTTTCTTGTGGCGTCAATGGCTTGAATCGGACAGCATCAATCTGCATAGGATCATTACCGGATGTCTGATGGATCGTTGTATTTGGTGTCGTAGTAGCAGCGGCGTGGTGCGTCGTCGACCATCCAGATTGCTTCTCTTGACGTATTTCGAACAAACGATTATCGCATGCAATGACTTGGGTGATGAGGGATGGCCTTTACACGTCAAGACAGCACCCGGTGCCCCGAAAGTAAACTAGGTGCGGCGGCTTATGGCGGGCAGAAGGCGATCTTCGATGGAGTGTGCTTTAATTGCAGGGAACCCGGGCAACCACGGAGTTGTCCGAGGATTCCATTAGCCGCTTGGTGGAGGCAGTGGTTGCCAAGACTTGCAAGGTAGGCAACTACTCTTGTGAGTTGTATCAAGAGACTGACGCCCTGCATAAAAGGAGTCAGTTATTGTTCGTGAGTGGGATAATTTCCGGAACTAAAGTGTCGTTGTTGGTGGACACAGGAGCGTCGCACTCCTTTATGACACCGGCAACGGCACGGTACCCGACAAGTGATGTGGGGGCTTCTATTGAGGTGCGTTCTGCTAAAAGAGAACCACAATTGGCGACGAGGTTGGCGTTCGATGTTCCTCTTCAGCTCGGGAGTTAGGAGGGACGTGAGAACTTCACCATTTGCGAGATTGATGGAGTGGATCTCATTTTGGGGATGACCTTTTTGAGCAAATCAGGAGCGGTCATAGATGGCCGCAAGAGAATAGTCATGTTACCTTGTGGGAATGATGGCGAAGTTTTACGAGTTTCGGAAACGCCCAACCCAGTAGGAGGGCGAATAAACTTGCTATCAGCAAAGGAGTGGGCCGTGGAGGAGCCACACGAGCCCCAGTTTTTGCTTTAAGTAAGACAAGTGAAAGGAGAAGACGATGGGGAGCCGAGCCCAGATTGGATCAAGGGGATTTTGGAGAAATATCAGGATGTGATGCCGGAGGATTTACCAAGCGGCTTGCCACCGCGAAGAGGAGTTGACCACACGATTTGAGGTGATACCGGGATCGGAGCCGCCTGCCAAGGCACCCTACCGATTGAGCCACAGAGAGTTGGTCGAGCTGAAGACTCAACTCAAGGGTCTAATGTCAAAGGGGTACATCCGGCCGAGTAAGTCACCTTACGGAGCCCATGTGCTATTCGCAGACAAGAAGGATGGGACGCTGCGGATGTGTGTCAATTACAGGGCTCTGAATAAGGTGACTATCAAAAACCGATACCCTTTGCCAAGGATCGACGACCTCTTTGATCGGTTGGCAGGAGCAAAGTATTTCAGCCGTATCGATTTGCGCTCCGGGTATCATCAAATTCGAGTGGCGGAAGGAGATGAGGAGAAGACCGCGTGCAAGACAAGGTATGGTTCATATGAGTTCTTGGTGATGCATTTTGGGCTCACCAACGCACCTGCAACCCTTAGCACACTAATTAATAGCCTCTTCCAGGAGTGGTTGGACGACTTTGGTTGGACGACATCGACGACATCTTGGTGTACTCGAAAACAAAGGAAGAGCACCTGGAGCACCTCAAAAGGGTGTTCTAGAATTACGGGAAGGGAAGCTATATGCCAAAGCTTCAAAGTGCAAATTCGGGGTCACAAAAGTGGAGTTCCTGGGGCATGTGATTACACATGATGGGATAAAAATTGATGACAGAAAGGTGAGGGCGATCTTGAACTGGGAGCCTCCGACTTCGGTCCCGGGAGTGCGATCCTTCTTAAGACTCGCCTCCTATTACCGAAAGTATGTGAGAAATTTCGCCAAGATCGCGGGGCCGTTGTCAGACCTTCTGTGTAAATCCAAGGTATGGGTATGGAACATCTTTTGTGGCCAAGCTTTTGCCGAGTTCAAGCAGCGGATGGCGGAAGCTCCTGAAAATCTCGGAGTTCGACCGCCCATTTGAGATTTATACGGATGCGTCGGACTTCGCGATTGGAGGTGTACTCATGTAGGATGGACGTCCAATGGCTTACGAAAGTAAGAAACTGAATGAAGTGGAGCGACGGTGGCCAATGCACGAGAAAGAGATGAAGGCGGTGGTGCATTGCCTTGAGCTTTGGCGCCACTATGTTGGTTCCAACCCGGTGAAGGTGTTTACGGACAATGTCACGGTGAAGTATTTTGCCACGCAGCCTAAGTTGTCCCCAAAACAACTTAGGTGGCAAGACATTTTGGCGGTGTTCGACGCGGATATCCAGTACAAATCGGGACGGGACAATGTGGTGGCCAATGCTTTAGCAGCTCATGTTAGAGTACAAGGGCGAGACGGCGCTCCAGAGGAAGATCCGGAAGGCTTACCGGAATGATGAGATGGCAAAATCCGTGATGCGGGACTTGAGGATGGGGGTTAAATCGCAGTTCCACTTGCAAAAATGGACTACTCCGGTACAAGCAAAATCGTCTCTACGTGCTGAAGGGAGGGATCAGAGATAGTCTCTTGAGAGAATGCCATGATGGCCTACTTGCGGGCCACGGCGGAGCCAAGCGCACCGCAACACTTTTGAAAAAAATGTATTTCTGGCCCAAACTAAGGGAGGAGGCCGAGGAGTATGTCAAGACATGCACCACATGCCAACAAAACCGGAGCGAGTACAAAAAGCAAGCGGGGCTGTTACAACCCTTGCCGATTCTAGAGGGGTCTTGGGAAAGTGTCTCGATGGACTTCATGACTGCTATGCCGCTGTCAAAAGGATTCGATGCAATCATGGTGGTGGTGGATAGGTTCAGTAAAATGGGCCATTTCATCCCCACCAAGGAGACGGCAATGGCGCAGGAGACGAGGCGACTTTACTTCGCCCACGTCTTCAAAGCATCATGGACTCTCGAAGGATATTGTCTCGGATCGCGATCCAAAATTTACTAGTAAATTTTGGAGGGTACTTTGGAAGAAAATGGGGACGAGGCTCAAAATGAGCACCGCCTTCAGACCTACGACGGACGGCCAAACGGAAAGGGTGAATTCCGTGGTGAAGCAGATCTTGCGGAATTACGTGTCGGCAGACCAATCGGACTGGGTGGAGCACTTGGATGCGGCGGAGTTCTGTTATAATAACACAAAACATTCCGCAACGAGAGTTTCCTCTTTCGTATTGGTCTATAGAAAAGCACCTTTGGTGCTGACAAGTTGGGCCAGGACGTTGAGGAACCGGCAACAGCGGCAGTGCTGGAAGAACGCGAACGTTTGTTGAAGCTTGCAAAGTACAACATTGCCAAAGCTAGGAAATGGTATGAACGGCAGGCGAATCGGAAGCGAAGGGAGGTTAAGTTTGAGGCAGGCACGGAGGTCTGGTTGAACATCAAGAATTTTCGACTACCTCCGGAAGTGAGTCCGAAGTTCGTACCTCCGTATGCGGGACCCTTTCGCATCCGGAAGGTTATGGCAAAGGCTTATGCCTAGACACCCAGTAACTCCTTTTGCCAATTCTTCAATCATTCCCAGGCTGCTTCCTGATGGTGACTGAGCTCATAAGGATGTGAATTGCACGGCAAGGATTCGCATTCACAGTGGTGCTTTAGGATGTGTGTCCATGCCAAGATGCTGCAAAGGTGCCCAGCGGCAGGCCCATCTTTTCAAGCATGCTTGCACGTAGCCTACTACGGTCTACCCTTCGTGTTCTGCTTGCCTACTGTCTTGGAGATTATTATTTGCATGAAACGCCTTTTCTACACCTACTGTATTCTAGTATTGGCGAATTTGATGTCGATGAGATTCAAAATCCAGGGAGTGGGGGACAATGGGAGTTCCGGCATGACTTAGTTTTTCTAAGGCCACGCTGCCTCTGCCTCCAGCCCGCCCCATCGGTACATCCCCTCTCCGCGTGCGACAAGTCCTATCTTGCATGTACTCCCATCGCTGAAACCCCGGTTGGATTAACCGAGCTTTGATGGGCTAATACATGTCATTCTCCCCTCCGGCATGCATTAAGAGCCGTTACCCTCACCCCTTCTATTGACGGCTATTAACTATCTCTCGCCGCCATGCAGGACTGCAGTCCAAATACTCACACTACGCTCCTCCCCAAGCTCTCATCCAGCTTGCCCCGGCATGAAGCTGTTAGCTAGCCACCCCTTCATTGCTCACTTCTGCGCTTAAGAATCAGTCTTGCCCCTGTCGGCTCCTCCATCCTAGGGAACCTGATTTCTGCCAATCACCTCCCTTTCCCACTCCCCTCCAGTTGTCCTCTTTCGGCTCTCGCCCACTGGCATCATCCGCCAGCTTTGTTTCTTCTGCTATGAGTCCAAGCAGTTCCTCCCCTGCTAGCCTGCTCATAATCAGCCGCTCGCCCCTCCATTTGTTCGGCCGTCATACCACTGACGCTTGGCGCAACACCTTTATTATCATCCTCGGAAGATTATTCCTCTCCTCTCGGGTCCCTCGCTACCTACTTAGACCTCACGTTCGCTACGCTACTTCATTGCCCTTCTCCTCCCGCCCTCCCCTCTCTTTTCTGATCCTGTCCGCACCTCAGTAAGCACTCTTGCTTTCCTTTAAGCGTCCTTGCTCTCGCCCGCTTATGGCTTCCAGAGGTGCCCCCTCTCGTAAAAAAAGGTCTAGCTTTGGCACCAGCTCAAGGGGAAGAGGCAGCTGGATCCCGCGCAACTCCTCAGCAACTCCTATATCGTCAATTCTCGGGAAGGGTCTTGAGATCGCTGGTCCCAAGCCGTTCCAAGAGCTGATTCCTTGGGCAGATTCTGTGGCCCCAGATGATGATTTTGCGGATATTATTCCCCTGGACCTTGAATGCCTAAAAGCCCACTCCTCAAAGATGATGCAACACGGAATTTTGGTGTACTTCCCTGGACGTCCAAGAGACAAGGAAGGTGCCCGGACATAGATTGTGGAGCATTTGGGTTCAGAAGGAGGCCTCACTCATCATTATCGCCACTCTATGGGAAGAGGTTTCTACACTGTCAAATTTGGTACGAAGGAGAATGCGGGCGGGCTCTAGCTTTCAACACACGCAAATCAAGGTTCAAAGTCCATATTTTTCCTTGGTCTCCTGCACGGGGGCACAATGACGACACTACTTGCAAACCGCGGATTATTGCCCTGCCCTTCCTACCTGATAACTACCTGGCCTCGCTTCCGAAGATTGGAGCTCACTTCGGCTCCTTCATTGGAAGTCTAAATGTGTTTGATCCAATGGACGACACTGTACTAAGTGTGGATCAAGACCCCTCGCTATTTGATGGCAATGACAGTGGAGTCCCAAAAATTGTTGTACTGATGCCAGAGACAGCGAAGATAGGAAATGGAATTAAATTGCCGACTCTGGATGGCTCTTCTGTTTCTGTTTAGATCAAAGAAGAGGTTCTAAGCATAATCTGCTTCGAATGCAATGGAGAGGGCCATGTCAAAGCACACTGCCCCCAGCGCGGCAAAGCAGTTGTGTAGGCGCAGCCTGAAGTCCCCACGAGATGCCACGAGATGCTTGGACTTGCGCTCTTTTGCAAACCTAAAGCTTTGTGAATGTTCCCCTGAAAATGTTGTGCTTCGCAGCTTGGCAGTAGTCAAAATTACTCCTATAATCTACGACATGCTCGATGGCCCTAACCGCCCCCCTTCTATTATGCTCACTAACGGATCGGAGGGATTGGTAGATGCCTGGATTACTTCTCACCACAAAACTTACTACTCGGACTCTAAGGCGGTGGAGCTTTGTCTCAAGCTGGTGGGTACCCTCTTCGCCGAGGAACCATTCCAGTTCCTACTCTCCAATGACACTACGGTGCATTTCGGGGCATTCTGGGACAACTCCACAGAATTTGATGATGCTTCCACGGTCAATGTTCTACTCGCCTTCAGTTGGGAGGATATTGGAGGCGGTTTAAACACTAAAGCGGGCTCCTTCTCATGGTCCACAAAAAAAGCCTTGGCAGAGGACACTGTTGAAGCCCAACCTAGCAATGGGTTCCCGTCCGCATGAGGTTTCTCTCAGAGCAGGAAGGTCATCGCTGTTGGCTTCACACTTGCAGACGCAATTCTAGGTCTTCCTGTAGCCCAGGCCCATTCGGCTGCGATTTCACCTACCCCTGGTAAAGCCGCCACCACGGGCTTCCAGCCCTATGCTAGCTTGTCGAAAAAAACTCATCTACACTCTCCTTCAACCGCGTCTCCATCAACCCTTGGAGGATCTCCCCTGGTAAGTTCCAACTGCTCAGCCTTCCCCCTCTTCATCTGCTGCCCATCCCCTTTCTCAGGTATATGTCAGGTTCTTGCTAGCTGGCATCCGCTGGGGATGATTCTCCCCCATCTCTTCTATGCCCCTGGAAGTAAACTGCTGTCAGAAAAATACCTTCACAGCTTTGCTTGTTGGCTAGGGCTCAAGGATGTCATTAAAGGCTGTTCGGTTATTTCAAGAAAGAAGACACAATTTATTGCTTTGGTTCAGGGTCAACAGAAAAAGGGTTTAGGTAACACACCAGTGGGTGTCATCTACCTCTCATCTACACCAGCCCCCCCCCACCAGATTTGGTTGGTTCTCCTCCCTCTTCCACAATGGCACTAAGCATGTCTTCTTCTTTTCCACATCAGGGCTATCATTTCGAGAAGTTTTCTCGAGCCCTCTCCCCCAAGTTAATGTTATTTTACATCAGATCCTGGAATATTAGAGGCATAGGTTCTGATGCCTCTGCCCCTAAAAGATCCAAGATTAAACGCTGGGCTGCCTCGGTGATGTCTGAAAATTTTATTATCTTCCTACAGGAACATAAGCTAAATGATTCTAAGATAACCTCTTTAGGAAATATGTTGTGGCCAGCCAATCTTTCTTGGTGGAATAAAATTGTGGCTGACTCTAGAGGTGGCACATCTATTCTGGTGTCCTCGAATCTGGCCAACCATATCTCTGGAGTGGAAATCTGGATGATTGGCAGAGCGCAATTTTGTCTTCTCTCCATTCCTAGTACAGGGTGTAAAATAGGCCTCAGAGGGAAATGATAGAGGTGGCATTCTAGTGGGTCTGATTACAAGATTGAGTGCCAGACCCTCGCTGCCAAAAGTCAACATACAACAAAATGCAACATTGCGCAAAAAGTGGAACTTTGGTTCAAATGAGACATTTTTATTAATAATGAACTGTGACAAGTATGCATGCCCTCACAAGCCGAGGGAAGCCAAAAGTATGCATGCCATCCATGCTCAGGTAAGTTGGGAATTTTTTCCCGTGTTGCACTATCCTCACCAAGAAGCTGGAACCTCCATTGGCCTCAACAAGCTCATGACTGACAAGGTGTCGGTAGGTGAAGACAATGGATGCAGCCCGTTCTGCTTTGGTGTAGTGGACAACGGTGTCATGTCCTCTGATATATGCACCCATCGTAAATCGAGATCTTTGTTGTGGAGAGACTGTGTCCATAGGACTCATCCTCGTAGCTTATGAGAATGTCCCCATACACTGTTTGCGATGGAATCCTCTCTGGCATGTACGTACACCCGATGCAATCCTCGTAGGCCCATTGGCAGCACCTCCAATGATGTAGGAAGGCCGTGCGGCTTTTGGGGATGTTCCATGTAGGAGGATACTGCAGATCAACGATTCGCAGGCACGAAAGTCGCGCAAGCCCGTCCCCGCGAGGCTGATCGTGGAAGCCAGGAAGGTACTCAAGAGCAGACAGGTGCACCCTCCTCTGCTGAGAGTGGTCTATCCAATCCTGCAGGTATATGAAAATATCCCCTGACTTGGGCTAGAAGTCCCACGGGGTGCGATGCTTGTTTGGGCGGTTAATGGGATCCCGGCACGCCATCGAGGACTACTGAAATGCTCCCAATGTTGTCGCTGATATTTTAGCCTCACCCCCAACGAAAGTAATGCGTGGGAAACTCTCTGTCTCTCTATCGGTCTTATTGACATCTCCATCCCTAGAGATAATCAGCTGCGATTCTCTTGGACAAATTGCAGAGCACCGCCTGAACTGGTTATGGCCAGACTAGATCGAATTTACTGCACTACTGGTATAGTGTCTTGGGCCCGGCCTATTCCAATGGGCCCAGTGCTTCCTAACTTTGACCATGTAGAGACTGGAGCTCTCTTTTTTGTTCCTGGATCTAGGTCCAAAGGTAGAGGTTACTTCAAGCTTAACCCATCTATGCTTAAATCTAGGGCAGTGGTAAATGATCTGGCCCAGATATGGTCTTCATCTGGGAACCATTTTCAGTCTGCCACCCTTAGATTCCTTACCAAGCTAGAGGCTACCAGGATTAGATCCCAGGAACTATCCAAAGCCTTTGCTTTAACGTGCTCCCAAAAAGAGAAGAGACTGCTCAAATGCCTCCATCTTTGCCAAAAGCTTTTGGAAAACAAAGATGAAGGTCCCTATACTATGATGAACTATAATAGAGCAAAATCCAATCTCTGGAATTTTAGACAGGAGAAGGAAAACGCTATCCGTATAAAGGCAGGGGTGAACTGGTCTCTAAAAGGTGAAAAAATGACTACATATTTCTTTGCTAAGGCCAAACAAAGGCAAATGGCTTCATCCATTTCCTCCCTCACTAGCCCTGATGGGTCCACTACCTCCTCCAACCCTAAAGCGATGGCTGCCTATGCTGAGCAACACTTTGCCTCCCTCTTCTCTAAGAGGCAGCACTCAGAAGAGTCTAAGTTTGCCTCTCAGGAAATTATGCGATGTGTCCCCTCGCTCCTTTCTGAAAAAGAGAAAGAGGAACTCTCTTCCCCGCTCTCCGACTCAGACCTGGCGGAGGCCCTGCATTCCCTCAAAGCTGGAAAGATGCCAGGGTTAGACGCAATCCAATTGAATTTTTTACGGCCCTCTGGCAGACCATAGTGAATGACTTTGTTGAGTTGGCTAAAGATATACATTCGAAGGGCATCATGCCTTCACTCTCAATTGGTCTCATCACTTTGATTTTCAAAAAGGGTGATAGAAGCATGTTATCTAATTATAGACCTATAACGCTTCTGAACACTGCTTACAAAATTATTGCCAAGGCTTTGGCCCTCAGGCTGCAGCCCATTCTCTCTCGGGTTATCAGACCAGAGCAATCCGGGTTTCTAAAAGGGAGAATGATTCTAGATAACATTCTTCTAGTCAATGAAGTCATACACAAGGCCAAGTGCTCTGAGCAGCCCATGGCCATACTCATGCTTGACTTTGAAAAGGCCTTTGATAACATTGATTGGAGTTTTCTAAATCAAGTGTTGGTCAGAATGGGAATGCCTGAAGCTTTCTACAGATGGATCCATATCCTACTTTCCTCAGCCTCTAGCAAAGTCACGGTAAACGGAGTGATTTCAAATCCCTTTGCGCTTTTTAGGTCCGTAAGGCAAGGTTGCCCATTGTCTCCCTACCTCTTTCTCATGGCAGCAGATGCCCTAGGACACTACCTCAATTCCAGGCAGGATATTCTGGGCCTAAAAATGCAGGATGGATCCTCTATTAAGAACTCAATGTATGCTGATGACACCACATTGTTTTTGAACAATGAGTCACCAGCAAACATTGAAAGAGCTCGTCAAGCCCTGCAATTTTTTCTGCTCCGCTTCTGGGCTCAAAATAAACTGGACCAAATCAGTTGGCCTCCTCACAGAGTTGTCTGCTTCATCCTATAGATAGCACAACCCTCCTTGGGGACAAGATGTCTCAAATGGCTCCAGCCAGGTTCAACGCACACACTTTTGGGCTTTCAGATTGGGATAGGGCTCACTGATGAGCAAAGATTTGAGCGTGTCTTACAGAAGCTTCGTAACAAACTGGCATTTTGGAGCTCAACTATACTGTCTATTGCAGGCAGGGCTCTAGTTCTAAATCAAATACTACTTGCATCAGTGTGGTATCCTGCCTCGGTTTGGTCTCCCGGTTCCAAACTAATTACAAAGCTGAAAGCAATGATGAGGAACTTTTTGTAGGGTGCCTCCCCCCAAAACCCCACCAAAAGAGCTCTGGTATCCTGGGCACAGCTTTGCCATCCTAGAAAAGAAGGTGGTTTGGGCCTTTTAGACCCATCCATTCAGATCACGGCCTTGCTGGCAAAATGGATACCTAGGTTACTTACCAGTGAAGGAAGCCCGTGGGGCAACCTGGTCAGAGAACACCTAGTGCAGGCCTATCCGCCGAAATCTCCTAATTGGGCACCATCCCTCAAATGGATAGTGCATGGGATGGGGAAAGTGAAAGCTATAGGGTGTGCGACTTGGAACTCCATATGGGATGCTTGGAAGATGATGAAGCCTAAGTTTACTCAAAGACGAGCAAAATGCTTTGAAGAGGCCATCCGTCAGCCACTATTTGGTAACCTCAACCTTGACTACAGCCCATTGGCGACTCTCCACAAAAAATGGGCTACCTGGGAGGCGTCAGGGCTCTCGCATGTTGCCAATATATGGGAGGATGATCAATTCCTGAGACTGAGCCTCTTGTCCTCCCTGGTCTCTGCTAGATCAATCGCGTGTGGTTGGGTCCATATCCAAAGAGGTGTCCAATATGTGCAACCCCTGCTGGTAGGTGGCCCATGCACAAAGAACGACTTACCTGCCTGGTTCGGTAGCTTGCATGACAACAATCATATGGCCATCTTGGCCACATCCACCTCTGATTCCCATTGGAAAGGTCTAATCTTCCGCGCTATGGCTGGGGGACGCCTGGACTCATTAGGCTCAGGCGACATGCACCATGACTAGGCCTACAGGATAAGGGTCTTTGATCTAAACTCGGGCTCTACTGAACACAGTCCACCCGACGGCGTAGAAGTAGGATGGGCTTTGCAGTTATCCTTCGTTTGGTACCTATCTTATCCTCTAAGCAGACTTCAGTTTGATCTAGGCGAATGGTCTTGGATGGATGGCAAGAAAACGCCCCTGCTTCGTTACACGGTCAAAAGGGAACACAAAATGCTTCTCGGCCAAGCAAATTTTACAGCCAAGTGGAATAAAAAATGGCATCTGGTCCCAGCCTGGAAATCTATATGGAAAGACATATGGGCCAAACACTGTCCAGCAAAAATTAGTGCATTCTTATGGAAGTTGGCAAACAAAATTCTGCCCGTGGCGGCTTGCTTTCAAGATCAAGACCCAACTTGTCTAGTTTGTGCCAGAAACTTGGAGGAGACTATTGAACATGCATTTATGGATTGCCACATTGCTACGAGGACTTGGCAATTGGTCACTGCTTTCTACCTTCACTGGAAACAGCTACCATCTGTGGATGCATCGCTTATGTTGCTCAACCTGCGCAATGGCTCATTATGGAATACATGCCCAATATGGGCATGTCTCAGAGCACACACTCTTGGGGCACTATGGAAGGCTAGTTGCACTTTAGTTTTTGAGACGACACAGCCCATCATCAGATTTATTCTATTACGTTGTTCTCTGACTTGATGACTGAGGGGAAAAAGGCTTGGTTGTCACTGCTTGCTGCCACAGCCAGGTGCAGCGACAGGAGGCGTCAACAGTTGCTTGCAGATTTCGACCTCAGCTGGGCCAAAGACGGCATCCTCTGCACCAGGACTGATGACTCGAGAGTCCAATGGCATGACACGATCCCCGGGGCTTGGGAAATCGCCAGCTGAATCCGATGGTGCTGAAGTCAATTGGAAGCACCTCAACCTGCGCAGTGCAAAATCCAAAGCCCACCTGAACTTTGGACTCTGATTCTCCCCCCTAGCCTGGAACGGTTATTGCTTGGTGACTCTGAACTCTACAACCTTCCCGGGCATGTCTCGAATTTTGGTTCTGCAATCCTGCTCTGTTTTGCAGATGTTCTCCTGGTGGTTATCAGGCTGATCGCAGCTAGACTGGATGTGTACGGGCCCTCCCGGCTCCATGCTTGAATCCAAATCCTTTAGATTCTGGCTTTCTTGTTTTCAGCATTAGCTGCTATATTAAGGACTTCTGTAGGTCCCTCCCCCTTTTCCCCCCTCGTCCCTTTGTGTTCAGGGTGTACCCCTTGCGTTTCACCTTTATGGTCCCCCTGGAGGTTATTTTTTCCTCCACAATTTTGACTCTTTGTGAACATTTATCTCATTTAATTTGATTAAAAGGGCTTCTGTCCCTTTGTCTAAAATAAAATAAAATAAATGATAGGACATTGTATTTTTTGAAATCCCCATTGATGAGCCCAATTCATTTGGTAATTCCAGATGCATGTGTATATCTAAAATATATCTACAGGCCAGCTCTATTGTACTAATGCAGGCTTGAAAATATATTTATGATTGATACAAGTTTCAGCTATAATTCCATATTGTTTTTTTAAATAAATAAATAAATATACATAACCGGTTGTATAACCCTCAGTCATAGCGAAAATGATAACCGTATTTATGGATACCAGGCCAAAAAAACATGTCACTCTTACCCGCAACCGGCAGGTTATTAGAAAGTCAATAAATTGATAGGCTATTTTAAATATTGAGTTCCAACAACCGCAACCGCCTGTTAGCAAAAAATATAAATAACCGCCGGACACTGGTTTTTTCCCCTAAGGCGTTGGCCGGTTGTATTGCAATTAACCCTTAAGTTCCCAAGCCACCTGAATAGGGTCACTTTGAATTTGCAGTTCGACCTAATTTTTGCAGATCTAATCTGATGGGGCCACACTCCTGAAGCTTTAATGACAAGGGATTTGTCTCGAGTATGATGCAAAAAACAAAAAAACAAAAAACAAAAGCTACGACCTGCAAAAAATATCTTAGATCTCTCATTTACGTGTTGGGGCCTGAAAAGGACTTGTTGACCGCTGACGTGGCAGTAAACAGCCCAAAACGGATTGCACTCCAAAGGCCATTTTTGGCATAACATTAGCAATCTTGGAAAAAGCACTTCACCTTGTGGTGTGTGAGCATTACATACATGCGCACATCCACCATTGGCTTTTAAAGACTTTGTAGAAAAAAAAGTACTTCATTTGGAGGCACATTTTCTCTTGTCAATTTTGAGATTTCAACCCCCATGTAATTGCATGCATAGCAAGCATAGGTGAAAAAATCAGTTGGACCTGCAATGTAGTGGGGTCATAGCCACTCCACTATTGATTTGGAAATGGTGGGTCTTGGGGCAAGCAAAATTGGATAAAGCTAGGTTTTGATTTGGTCAAACTAATTTCTTTCTCACTTTTTCTTTGGGACCTGATATTTGAGGTCCAGGCCAACATTATAATCCCACAATGTCCACGGTGGACTTGGCTCATTTTTATGCATAAATGAGCTGGGCCCACTGCTATAAGGCTGGAATCTCTTTATAGATATTTTTGGTAGGTTTCTAGGAGCAATTCACTGCAGCTGGGTACCCAAAATTGGTAAAAAGTCAAAAAAGGGCTTGGGAACTTGAGGGTTAATTAACATCAATATAAGTAAATCCTCTTTATAAAATAATTAGAAAAAGAAAACAGGGCATCGTCTTCCTCATCCTCGTGTCCAGGGGGGAGAGCGAGCTGGAGATGTGCAGTGCTTCTCAAGTTGCGGTGTGCTTTGGACTAAGCAAGAACACTACAGATCTGCTTGCAGGGACAGGGAGAAGTTTTGCATGGATCGATTGAGTGAGACAGTCTAGGCTACTGTTTGGGAGTTGTCAAATGTTTTCAGCTCCTGAGATGCTACAGTATACACCGTAGACTGCAACGTTTGGTTCTACATTTACGTCAATTTCTATATATAAATTTTGTGTTGCGTTGTGGATATGCACTGCAGGAAGTGGGTTGACTTGGAAAGAGAGTAAAGCCGAAGAGAGTGGGCCCCGAGCGGTGGAACTGGTTAGACGGTTGCTCATACAAACAGTTCGATAATTATCTGACATCTGTTACTACTGGAAGCCTGAAAATAAATCCAACTTGTGGAAAAGTCAAGGGAAGGATAGAACTATGAATTGTTTTCACTTTTTGATTCCCGAGGCTGTTGTGAATCAAGTGGGATCGTGCCATGAGAGCTCATGACCTCGGCATGTGACAAATTTTTCTTTTCTGCAAAGAAGCCGATGTTTGCAGATCTTAAGAGAACTAGAACCACCGTTTCCTCAAGGTATGACGGGAGGTGAGAAGTAGGCAAGCTCGGCCTGTGCAGGAAAGGCAGAAAGTGATACAGACGAAAGCGGGAGATGCATCACTCGGTTAGATTGGCTCTATATCTCGAGTTTCCATGCTTCTGTAGGATTTGAACATGCTTCCTCCAGTCTCCTGTTCTGGATATGGCTCTTGATAAGAGTTTGTTACCTGAGTTTCTCTTTGACTCTGCACCCAAAAGCAGATCCAAGGCTAAGCCTCGGCCGGCAGGCTGCGTTTGACATTGGTTTCTGCGTGTGGGGGTGCTCATAAAGAGGTTCTGAACAGTATTTATGCGGAAAAGTGGGTTTCCAATTCACTCGATGTCGCCCAGTGATTCCGAATTAGTTGCCAATGAAAGCAAGCAGAGACACCATCCGCTTGGTTATGTCCGGATGAGCAGTAGTCGCAGGAGGGCAGTGACGGTCGTACTGTGGAAAGGGGATGGAATCTTAAGTGCCCTGTCTGCTACACCTCCACCTCGACGCGGAAGACGCGTCCTTCTGGCCATATGGAGACGAGTGAAGTGGGCGTCCCAGAGACTCACTAGAGCTGGGCGAACGTTTTCGAGGATAGGACGCAACACAGCGCCTTGCAAACTGGATTGGCCTGGGGAAGCTGCCAAGGAGAAACCCAATTTCTTGTCCGTAGTTCGAGATCATAGGTGGCCATTGCAAGGGTGGTAATCTTTCAGGTAGCTACCTGGTATTTGAGCTTGAGCCTGCCCTGGAAAACAGCAGTTTTGGGCGTCTCATTGAAGGGAGATAGAATTTCGCAGGCGTTGCTGTCGCCTCCTCTAAGTTACTGTGTGCACGGATTAGTACAAGAGTACCATACCGAGGTGTTCATGCTCGCAGAATTTGCTCGGGCCTTGAGTTCCAATGGCACTAGACTGATTAAATGATAGGAGCTTTTCAAGGAAGGCTTCCGTACGATCCCTAGTCACAAGATGCATAAGTTTCAGAAGATCGAAGAACAAAGAGTCCAATCAGCGTGGGTTTCAATGCAGATTTCCGTGGTCCAACAGTATAGATGATTGTAACTTGGTAGTATATGCTCTGGGTTCTGATGCCCCAAGCAGGAGACGGAGAGGTGAGCTTGTTTTAGCAGTCAGTCCGAGGAAATTCGTTCCTGACTTTTCCAATGTGTACTCCGTGATCTTCAAGTGTTTTTGAAGAAGCCTGCCATGAGCCCATGATTCCCTGTATTTGTTCGTCGGCTTCAACTCACTTTTGAAAGGTTTGCCATTATGGGGATCGACTTCCGATCCACAGAGTTTTCTGTTGCATGTTCCAGACCTTGCCAGCTACATAGTTTTCCACCCGCATCCACAAAGAGCTAACCGTGCAACAGTTCAAATTTTGTCCACTTTCCACACGATCTGTGTGTATATGGTGTCCTTGTGACTTTTGCTGCTAGGAATTATTCCAATTACGCTGTGCCTCACCTCATACAGCCAGGTGATGATCATTCACTGTGGCAATCCACATTTTTACGAGCTCTTGAACACTTGGAGCACAAGCCGAAGACGATAGTGTAACCTAATCCCGAAATTAGTTTCCTGTCTTTCACACAGCATCAACCTGAGAAATCCCCTTACCTTTTCCAGCATCAAGGTTTCAAGATTCATAAACTGTGGTTCACATGGACATTCGACATTGATCATGGTTGCCTTGAAATATCCGATAGTTCAGGACTGTTTATTGTGCTTAGATCTTCAGTCTATTCTTGAAAAGACTCATACATGACAGATCAAATGCATGTATAGTTCCAGTATCATTGTAATCAACTCACATAACCAAGCTACTAGCTCAGAGGACATATTATATTCAAGTCTAACAACAATTCCAACAACCAACTCAAATGTCTCCTGAGTCACCGTCATGTCCATTTGAGCTGACTGTCGCTGGAACTCTTGCATCACTTTGGCCTGCCTTGCTGGCTCCATTTGCTGCAGTTACTCGTTATTGCTTGACTGATAGACTCCCTCTTCTGCAATCTGTCAATGTTTCCTGGGCCTATGGCGTATTCACCTATTACAAAACTCCCTAAGATCTCTCTAGCGCCGGTGTGCGCTAAGTCATAGTATAATCACCCCTCTCATCTCTTCTCCACTACCCGCCAGACCTAACGGATGAACACCCTCTACTTGTCATGCACTATCACCCTGCCAGAGACCAAATTGATGAACATCCTCAGTATTTTTCGTCCCATTCGGTTGATTGCTGCTTAAGCCACTGCTGTGCAGCTGTGCCATTAACCCAATGTCCTACAAAAGTATCTGCAGATTCGATCACCTTTTTGCTCATATCTTTGCAAGGTCTTTGATCTATGTAAATAAACCCTTGATTTACAGTTTCACCGTAGGCCTTTTAGCTCTCGGCCTCAATCTCAAACTTGGTTGTGCTCTTTGATACACGAAGTTGCGAGTAGAGTGAGCTTGAGTACAGAAAGGGCATTCCTGGTGTTATGCTCAAGACAAGATGTAGGGTTGAGGGAGAGGAATGTAGTGATGGAGTGATTGACTCCTGTGATGTCCGAGGAGCCATGGCTGCTGTGGCAGGAGCTATAGTTATCCCACTTTGTTGTTTCATTTACAGAATAGCTTCTGACGGTGGGCCTGACATTTGTGGGCATTGTAAGACTAACAAAAATAGATAAACGGGAATGGAGACTGGAGACATGAGGATGTGATGACGCATCCCAAGGAATGGCAGCAGAGGTCAGCAAGCTGAGGTCATGATACAAGAGAGCAGAGTGACCTCAGTGTAGGACAATTGATGGATGCGCCTCGTGATCTCTGGCACACCTCACACCGACACACAGGTTACGACTTTTAGGATACCTGATTCCAGTTACGCTGCATGTGCATACCCTCAACAGGTGCACAGCTCAAAGCTCCTTGTTGCTGAGCAATGTGGGTGGTCTCTCCAATCTTTGGTCTCCAAAGCAATGGCGGTGGCTCAGTTTCTGAAGCTTCTCAGCACAAGTTTCTGACAGATAGAGTGGGTCCACGCAGATGCGTGGCACCAGCCAACCGCCAGAGAGGAAGGGTGGGGCGGGGGGGTTGGTGGTGGGGACAGTCGCTAACGTGAGAAGGACAGAGGTGATGTACGAGGGGAGAGAGAAAGGAAGGCCACAGGGTGTGTTGCGAGTGGACAACAATTCTTCGTCGATCTGAGAGTTGCCTGGGAAGGAGGGAGAGTGCGCATGCTACTAAAGCTCGTTGAGGATAAGAAAGCTGCGTGTTTGGGTGTTAGGATAGTCGCGAGAGGGAGTAGATGCCGCTGAGGCTCACCAAGTTGTGATGTTACAGCTGAGAGCTAGAGTTGGGTTTCTCAGCTTGGGTAGCTCTGACATATATCCTGAAGGAGAATCTGTAATTGAAGGCGTCTGCGCCCGTTGGCAGAAGCCTCGAGAGACGAAGAAAGTAACTGTTCTACGTCTGTATTGAGTAGGACACCGAGAGAAAGAAGGAAAGAAAGTAACCTTTGTAACGTCCACAGGGCCACGAGGACCCATGTGAAAGAAGAGATTAGATGTCTCTGGCTGAGTGCAAGCGCCAGTGACAGTGCTGGAAAGAGCTCACGACTGTTGGAGAAATTGACATGTCGAAATGTGGGGAAGAGAGAGAACAGGAGATGGATTCGTCCCTGTGGAGTTTACTGCCCCAAGAATTGAGGGAGAGAGTTCTAGCATTTCTGCCCTTCCCTTCCATTTTCCAGCTTCGCAGCGTCTGCAAACGATGGCTTAGCCTAATCTACAGCCCTGAATTCCTTCATACCCGTGCTGGGATTCCCAATTCTTCTTGGGCGACATATTTTCCTGTCTGTTACATCAACGAATCTAAATCCAGGGCTGATTTTCAGTGGTCAGTGTTTGATTTTGAGGCTCACAAATGGCAGATGATGCCCGCTCTTTCTACCACACAAACTCTCGTGGGTCAAGCTTCGGTTCCATCCTCGAATTGGCTACTTGGATCTTCTACCCATGGATATTGTAACCACGAGTCCGTCAGCCCTATTCCCGGAAAGAAGCACCTAGTAGTGGGAGGGGGGAGCTTTCTTTGTTTCTGCTATGTGCAAGATCTTTATGACACACAATTTGACATTGGGGCACTGTGCTTGGTTAATCCTCTTACCAAAGAATGGAAGCAGCTTCCTCCAATGCATCAGCTATGGGGTTGGCCTGATGTACGACATTTGATTGTGAACAAATCCGATAATTCCTACAAAATTATCCTGGCTGGTAATCAGAGGTTCAAATATGTTCATGAGGTCTACCGGAGCACTGAAGTATACGATTCGGCATCTGATTCGTGGACAGTAACAGGGAGGCTACCCTCACACTTGTATTTTGGTTATATGATCGGTGCTCCGTGCAATGGAATGCTCTACTGCGCAGCACGCAGACACCAGAGATACGCGTATGATGTCTTAGTAGCGTATGATATAAATCAAGGCGTCTGGAACGAGGTTCCTCATACTTTTCCGGCTGGCCTACACCAGGGTGAGTACTGTCAACTTGTGAGTTTGAGCTACGAGTCATTGAGCAAGGACAAGAGCTTAGACAGTCTGAGACACGTGTCCCAAGATTTCTGAGTCTGAGACACACAGTTCCTGAGTCTGGAATGCTGAAGTATCAAAGGATTGCAGTAAGCGTTTTTCTCTTTGTTTGACAGGAACTTTCCACATTGTACTGGCGCATCAGGATCGTATATTGATGGTGGTTGAGCATACAAAAGATGATGGGGACTGTACACTAGGCATCTTTGAGTTGGGACCAGGCAGCAAGGTGTGGAAAGAACTGGTACGAATGCCCCACGATATGTTCTTGGAGTTTGGAGCTCTGGACACTTGCGTGGCAAATGGAGATAGAGTGTGCATGGTAGGTTACAAACAGGGGAACTGTTTGGTGTTAGTTTACGACTTGTGCAAGAAGACCTGGCTATGGTTGCCCTCTTGTCCCCTCAGCAAAAGTAAGCATGCAAACCATGGCAGATTTTTCTTTGAACCTAATTTGAATGCCATGTTGAAGGCCCCCTGAACAAGTATTGAGGTATATGTGTCGTCCAGATGTTTTGCAAGGGCAAAGACAAGCATGTCAGCCAGATATGGTATGTAGCTTTGAAGCTCTGCTCATAGGAGAGGCTCATTGAGCTTATTTTGCAACAAGCACACACAAAAAGATTGCTTGCTAGCCTTAAACGTATTTTATGTGGCAGTTCTGAAACAACGCAAGAAAAAGGAATAGCAGTTTTTTTGTTGAATCCCAGGTTGCGCATCGGTATCCTCCTTATGAAAGTAACTTCGTCATAGAATGTCTGTTGCTTTCTGCTCCCCATCACACAGCCACATGGGAGCTATCACTATACTGTTGTTAGGAAGCTGATTAAATATTGAGTAAGATAGATGAGAAAGAGTTTGAGAGATCCATGAGTCCTTTCACCCACAAGACCTTCCCTTATCTACCAATCATGGGCCAAAGAGTGTTGTCCAACTGCATTCGAAATGTGGGCATTCTATTAGAACCATGAACTTACCTACTGCATGCCCTATTGGACCGAGCAGCTAGAGAGCTGAAGATCACCTCGAAAATTTCATTGCATCCACTCTGTGTCTCTCTCGCTCCCTCTCCCTCTCCATCATGGATGACCTCAAGGGTTTACCCACCCTCGGCAATAGACTGAAATTTAAACTCAGGGCAGGAAGCCTACCTTTTGAACAGCAACCAGATGCGGAGAGGAAAGGGAAACCTATCTTTGAACAGCAAACAGATGCGGAGAGGAAAGTGGGATTGTTGCAATTGCCTGTTGTGTGGGCAACCTGAAGACATTATTGGTTTTCTGATTCTTGTCCTGTGGGTACTCTGGGGCGAGAGACACCCTTTTCAAATCCATCCAGGGAAATGTGCCTGAACCTCTGTTTACCAACTTTGAAAGTCTCGAGGCTGAGCCAAAAGTTATTGGGCAAACCACTTTTGGCAAACCACACAGAGCAGATTGAGGCTTGTGTGAAGGGATTTCTAGAGGATATTTGGAAAACTCGGATTAATTGTCTGTTCCAAGGTAAGTCTGCCCTACCGGCTTCAGCCCCTGGGTCAATGGCCACTAGGCTGCAGCAGGTGTCTTATAAGTACATTCTCTCTTTGTT
This sequence comes from Takakia lepidozioides, assembly GCA_030704615.1. NCBI lineage: Eukaryota > Viridiplantae > Streptophyta > Takakiopsida > Takakiales > Takakiaceae > Takakia > Takakia lepidozioides. The sequence continues at coordinate 28,031,516 of CM060733.1, forward strand.
CAACCCAAACTTGGCAAGGGACCTGTGGCGGCCACAAGGCTGTAGCAAACTTATTAGTGCTTCCCTCTCTAAGTTTGTTCCACCCAGACTGGGCACAGGACCTGTGGCAACAAGGCTGCAGCAATCTTATTAGGACTTCCTCTCTGAGTTTGTTCCAACCAATCTGAGCACGGTCTATGGTGACAAGCCTATGGCATATGACGTCTTATGAGTACATTCTCTCCCCGTTCTTTGTAGACCTGCCTCCCAGATAGCCTGGATCTGGCCTGTCCTTGAATCTATGGTGGCAGTGAAATCAGAAGTGATAATTCTAAAATGTCAAAAATGCTCTACAGAAAACATGGGTGCAGATAGTCTCCTGTTCCTTTGTCAGGTACTCAACTCTATAACCCATTCCAAGACCAGAAACACATGCACACACAACCATGCATCCACAGACATGAAACACTGCCATATATCAAAACAAGGCTCCTAAGCACCACTCTCCAGACAATTGAGTGCGGGCAAATAAGCATTGCTCACTTCTTTCAAAACAATTAACCCCTCAGACACATAAACAAGAGCAACCACACCTAACTCAAAGAAAAACATGTGCAGCTCCAAGAGAGAAAATATCCACAAAGGACACAGCAACAACCCCTCAACATGGGTGTATTGGGATACATTGAGTAGTCCGTAGTACTAAAGGTACTCATCCCCAGAACTACCAAGAAATTTGGGATTTGAGGGTCATTTCTGGTGAATATCACCACCCTCATTGACAGAGACAATGGGGACAGGAGCGCAAATCCGCGATAAAATGTGCGGGCCAACATGACACTTAAAACTCGCCACGCTGACGAAGCTCGTTCCCCCATGGTTTTCCTGCTTGCTTATGGAACAAGGCACTCTGAATTCATGGCCAAACCTGCTTGCTTCTTTTACATGACATGCAGTGTGGAACCCACTGTGAAAGTCGTCCATTGGACTCATAATCCTTCAATGTCTGTATCTGTCGCCCATCGGACAGAAACACTTTAAACTTCCACTTCTTTAGTTCAGTCGAGGTCCAGAAACTCCATGCGCTTTCTCATCGTTCCCTTCAGTTCTGTCGCATCCCTTTCTGCCTTTTGCGCCTGCATCCACAGAGGGCCAAGCCCTGGTGCTCTCAATAATCTTGATTCTAAGAGAATTTCAATCTCTGATAGTCCTAAACAACTCTGGTTTCCTTATTCAATAGTCACTACAAAACATTGTGATACAAACTTTATACGAAATCACATACATCGCTGAAATTTCACTAAGAGAAGAAACAAACAGCTAGTGTACACAGAACATAGCACATGCCTTACCCGTTTAATTTCAGCAGGGGTAACTCGCACCATGTGAGGCGGCAACTCGTCCCTCTCCAGATCCTTCAGAGTCACTCACAACAATCCAACCATCAGAAGCTACTCTCTACACTGGTATAGAACTTTCAAATTTTTCAGAGGTAGCAACAACAATCTTCCTCAGGCCTTATCTACACAATACATCCCAGGCCCTCATTTACAGTGTTGGCTACTTACACAAACCTTTTGCAATAAGAGGTAGACCCAGTTTCAGATTTTGAAGACATCCCCTCTACTTTTCTTCATCAGAAGGTTGGAAAGACATCTACAGCTATCAGTTAGCAGCACCTGTTGTCCGGCTCTCTCTCTCTGTATGATTTGTTTCCCCAACATTGTGACTGCCAGCACAGTATCTTGTTATCATCCACCCCCGCCCCCAAAAGAGGGTAGTTAACGGAAGGGGAAGAGGCTCTTAATTACTCTGGCTTCGATCAGCGTCATCTCTCTCTTGTTATCACTGATTCACCTTATTGCTCTTTCCGGCTCTAACTGTTGCTAAGAAAATGTCCATGCCAGGAAGGGCATACCCTGAAACGAGCAGTCACTGGCTGTGATGGTTTCCCAGTGTGTATGTGCTAAGGAAGAAAAAATTACATCATAGACTAAAATGACAGAGATAAGAAGATAAAAATGGACTGTGCCCCACAGAGGACAAGGGAGAGAGAGAAAGAGAGGAAAAAGGACCAGAAAAATTGACTCCTGTTGAAGCAAGTATAGATTTCACCCTCAAGCCTACGGCCTTCTGTCTGGAAGGTGTCTGGAAGGTTGATACCTTCTAATGGCCAAAAACTTCCCCCAAAAACTCAAAACTGACGTAACCCATGTACTAGGCGACTGGTTGACTAAGTGAACCCCTTTTATGACTGAATTGACAAAAATAAAAAGGGTAATGGAATCTACCCACTATCGATTTCAACCAATGACTTGTGCCCTAACCAGTGGGCCATCTGTTGGATACTTACAGAAGAAACTTAAAAGACCCTGCAGGATGTGCAGAGAGCTTATGCAACAAGAACAATAATACAAGAGGGTGGAAGTCTTGTCCTTACCAGCTCTCCAATGAGGACAACATTTTCGCCGCGAATAACATAGAGGCCCAAGGGCAAGTCACAGAAAAGCTCCCCCACAATAATTCTCTCTAATGCTGCCTCCAAGACCACATTCGCTGTGTTTCCAAGCAAGTGTGCCCCCCGCCCCATTTCCTTCATTAATTGACATCAGCACCTCCCTTTCGGAAAGGAGCAACAGACCAGTAGAGTTTGTAACATGGTTCAATCAATGCACATACAATAAGAGCACCACGCATAGACAGATTGAAAAGAATTGGTCGACCATTTAATCTTCTTTTCATTTTTTATTTGCACTTTCACATCTTTAGAGTACAATTTGAAGGGAGGATCCTAGTTCTTTGGGGGAAGGTCTGAGCTTCCACCAGTACAGCCTCGGGGCTGCCTGTGTAAACACTTTTAGGTGGTCCTGTACCTATTGTTCTCAACAGAAGCAGGAAAAATCATCCCTGCCCACAGAAAATGGCTCAGCCTATGCCGAGCTGACGGTTTAACAATGGGCAGGGTGGTTTAATACGCAAACAGCCTTGAGCACTCTACTTCCGGAAGAATGGCTGATGAATCCTGCCTAGGAGCAAGGGCAAAATCAAGGAGTGTGGAAATTGGCAGAGAGGCAGAGGAGGTTTTCCCAGGTAAGAACACTCTTCTCTGATTGTACCTATTGTTCTCTGCGTCATGCTTCCACATGGCATCAGTCTGAGCTGGATGACCTTAAAAATCTTGAAAAATTTAGCGATGTGCATATCACAAATCAAAGGGCCAATATGCTGGGCAACAGAAATGTTCAAAGCGTAAACCCATGTAGGCTGCAGATGTCAAAGGAGTTATTAACAGAGTCGCAGTTAACTGATAGTTAACATCATATAACAGAGATACAGCTCTGGGACATACCAAATTGGTCGAAGGACCGGAGAATGCCAATTATCTTCCTTCCATCACGCAGTATCACCAGAAGCTTCTCTGTACAGTTCAATATCATCACAACTACTCTCATGAACTGCTTGCAATTCTACACACATGACCTTGCCTAGCAGCCAAAGGTTTCAAGAGCGAAGACATGACAGAGGAAGAAAGTTCTTGAAGACAGCTTTTATGGAATATCGTCTATCTTACAAGCTAACTATCTACCAGGAAACAACAGCTTTAGGCACCCACTCATCCCATTTGTTAAGGAGGAGAAAAGTTAATCCAGCAGTTCCAGGGATCGATCATCCATCTGCTGAATGGAAAGAGGTGATAAGGGTGACTGGCCAGGTGCCACTAGAAGGTCTAGTGCACTTATCCGCAAACATACCCAGCTGTCTTATTGTTTAACTCACTCAGGATTGATTTCCTGAGTCAGACCAATGCCCAAGGGAGAGACAAAGGAACCCAAAGTGGCCTCATCTTCACATGGTTACCAATCAGAAGAAAGACCTATAATTTCGGCATTGTTACATATAGCATTTGCCGCATGTTGTCATAATCTGTGCTCTCAGACTTCAGCCCACATTCTCCGTCACCAAACACTGGAAGAATTATTACTTAACCATCTCCCACTCAAAGCTCATGGGTTGCCTAGACCAGTGATGGAGAAAGGGTGAGCCCAGCACTGACCAGAAGTTAACTGACATGACTTTTTCGCTGTTGATACTTGGGTCGATTTCTGGTATTCTTCGGGCACTATGCTCATTGCCAAGTTACACACAATGACTACTTTCGTCATTAAGAAGCGGTCTAGGGTGCTCTCGAAGCTGGGCTCCCTTTCCATTGCTATTAGCTTCAATGGTTGCCAATTAAAGTCGCCATGAAGCCGATTGAAATTTACTGAGTAAAAGGTCTACTTTTAAGTTGAGATTGTGGTGTGCTCTCAACCAGAACCCACAAGCAAATGTTGAACCGAACCCTAGCATGATAGCATTGGCAGTGTGCCACGGTCCGCGAGACATAAGGACGAAAGAGAAAAAGGCTACAGAGAGGCTTGTTCAGCGACTCTCAGAGAGACGGACCACGCTTGCTGAAACCTTGACACACACAGTAGTTCTGCCCGTTTGATAAAACGAAGAAATAGACGGGAACATAGTAGAAAAGAGCTTACTATCAAGGTTGTCGGCAAGAGAGGTAGCAGGGAGGTCTGCCCACGACATCCCCGTCTTCAGGGTGTCTCTCGCCCCCAATTATCCTCACTGAAGCCGTTCTCTTTCGTAGCACACGTGCATCTCGCTTCTCCAAGCACTTCCCGGCACCCCCCGTCTCTCTTTCTACAACTTTCTCTCTTCCTCCACTCCCCCTTCACGGTCACCGGTTTGTGGCAAATCCCTGTTCAGTTAAAGACCGCAAAACCACTTTCTGACCTCAATCGTCAAGCCTTCCTCGGAATGGAAGAATCGAAAGCTTCAATCGTTACAGCATCCCTGCCCTTAGACCTGCAACTGACGTCCGACGAACTTACTCCGAGGTCCAAGAGAAGAGAGGTATCAGCCCTAATTCCTTCTCAACAACATCTGCACACTAAGCGATTTCTAGCGCATGTGTGTACCACCACACACACACTTTGCTCTCCACCCCGCGCCCTGCTCTCCCTCCCTCTACCTCTACCTCTCCCTCTCCCAGCTCCCCTAATTTTGTTACGGTTGAAAGTCTCTCCCCCAGCACCCTTCTCTTCTTCTCTCTCTTTATTCTCCCACCCCTCCCAAAACGATCCCCTCTCACAGCCCCTTCATTCCAAGCAACAAAGATCTCCCTCCCTCCCACCCACCCAAATTCCCTCTCCACACATAAACAACAAAACGCTGTCTGTTTCTACCAATGACCCCACGCCCATAAAGCTCAAGCTGCTCAGACCAGCAGAGCTCTGGAGCACTGGTATACCCACAAGACAATACAAGCGCCCACAGGACCCACCTTGCAGCGGATCCGGAGCCGGTGCCCTCCCTCTGCCTGGCCCCGCGTGGCAGGTTTCCCTCCTCTCTCTTTATTTCAAGAGCAGCCTTCCCCCCCTCCCACCGTCTGTCTTTAAACACCAGAGAAAAGTGCCATCACATGAGCATCTCTTCCCATCACTCAATCCACTTTTCTTGTTGTTTCTCCATCACTCCCACATCATGTCACTCCAAGCCATCTATGCCATGACTTGGGTTTTGCTTTAACTCAGACAAGCATGAGTGCCTGCCCACCTGACTCTCCTCTCCCTGTATACATTCTGACTTGCAATCAAACAATGTGTGCCATCATAAATTGTGCCAGGCTGACACCAGGTGTGTGTGTGCATAGAGAGTTGCAAAAGGAAAGCTTTGCAGCCACGAGTAAAGCATTCATTTGTCTTAAGGCTGTTCACTGACCCACGGTCCACCATCACTTTGTACAGATGCATACTGGCATGATCTTAACCTTTATTATTACATTGTTTATTTACTTTCATTGCTGCATCATCTTCAAATCCATCTTGTGCTGATGTTGAGCTGCAATCATCCAATTTTATCATCATCCGAGAGGCCGAAAAGAAGTTTCATGCTATCATTTCGCCATCTTATTTGCATTCTTATAGTCCATCATCCAAGATGCACTCTCCGCCGCCAATGTTATGTACTGTGAGGCCAAAAAGAAAGTTTTTCACTATCATTTTGTTATCGTCCATCATCCAAGAAGCCTTCTCCGTCGCCAATGTTATATACTGTGAGGCCAAAAAGAAAGATTTTTGCTACCATTTCGCTATCTTATTTGCATCCATTGTCCATCATCCAAGAAGCACTCTCCGCAGCAAATGGTTGTGTGAGGCCCAAAAGAAAGTTTTTCACTATCATTTCGCTATTTTATTTGCATCCATTGTCCATCATCCAAGAAGCACTCTCCGCCGCCAATGCTATAAGTGTGAGTCCGAATATAAAGTTTTTTGCTATCATTTCGCTATCTTATTTGCATCCATTGTCCATCATCCAAGAAGCACTCCCCGCTGCCAATGCTATATAGTGTGAGGCCGAATATAAAGTTTTTTGCTGTCATTTCGCTATCTTCCATCATCCAAGAAGCACACTCCGCCGCCAATGCTATATAGTGTGAGGCCCAAAAGAAAGTTTTCACTATCATTTCGCTATCTTATTTGCATCCATTGTCCATCCTCCAAGAACCACCCTCCGCCGCCAATGTTATTTAGTGCGGGGCCAAAAAGAAAGTTTTTCACTATCATTTCGCCATTTTCTTTGCATCCATTGTCCATCATTCAAGAAGCACTCTCCGCCCGCCAATGTATACTTGTGTCAAAATCCAAAAGCATTGAGATCACATATTGACAACAAGTTAGTACATATACGAGACCACAGACCGTCACCACTGAGATTATCTCATGCCGCCCAAAAATGTTATGTAGGCACATGATGGGCACCCAATAACGTGTACGGCACTCAACACAATTCTAAAAATCCTTTCCTTCCAAGCCTAAAACCGAGGCGTCAACTCCAAGCACTTAGGATAAAATGTATGTGCATTAGAAGGGAGGCAAGGGTGGGTGGGGCCCTTTTTGTTGGTGGCGTCCATGGAAGCTGATGCAACATTGCAACAAGAGTGGCAAGTTCTGAAGGAGCCCCATAGGCTGCCAAACAAAAACAGCAAAACCACTTCCCACCTGCAGGCCTTTGCACACACCTCCACACGCAAAGTACCAAGACTTGTCTTATTGTGTACATCGATCTTCCTCTCCTTCTCTTTCCCCCACGTTCTTCAGTTTTGTCCTCTTCTCCAAGGTCTTCCAAACGGAAGGTAGCCTTTGGGGTGAAGACACAATTTCCGCTTGCTTTGACAGGAGTCCACATTTATCTTTATGTCTCCTCTCTAATGTGAACATTAGCAATGCAAGAAAGCAAAAAGCAAGAATCTTTGCTGCCACATTCATTACGCATGTTATTATTTCTCCTCCTTCCCTTGTTGGGCGCAGTGATTTTTTTTGGAAATTTGGGAGTAGCTACTGAGTGTTGCAAGAAATTGCCGTATATTCTGTTCGTCCATTGAAATTTGGATAGAAGCATCCTCCTCTGTACTTTCATCCAATTATATCATATATATTTGGTAAATTCATCCATAACTTATTTGGCAATTTCATCCATGAGAAAACAAGGTATTTTTGCTGTGGAAACTTGGTGATGACTTGTTCCGATCGCTGTAATTAGCCTAAGGGGCGTGAAAGTACTAAGTTGTGATTATCATCAGCAATCACTCCTCTCTTCTTAAATACAGAAAAACAAGAAAAAGGACTTCATTTTTGGGACATGGTGCTATATGTAGCAGCTATCTATACAGAGTTGAGGATGTTCCTCAAAATCAGGTCATTTTACTGTGGATGTGACTGTAGCTCCTTCCTTTTATAGGGCGGCAAGTCTACAAAAACTGGTGCACAATAGACATGACACTATTTGAGGGTGTTGTCGTATATACATGAAGGAGAAAGGTCTCAGAACATTTTTGGGTTGTTCAATGGCTTGATGTACCCATCCCTGACGAAGCCCTAAGCAAAAGCTCTGAAAGAGAAATAAAAAGTTATGATCAAAGTTCACTTGTACACAAGTACATTCAAACCTACCATGCCAAAGGCTGGAAACCATGCCCTACCTTAAGTTCAAAGGTCGTTTCATTCTATGCTCGCCATCTCCAAAAGACCCAAAAAATTCATGGATGCCCTAAGTACATATCTACAACCATCCTGAATCATCCCTGGACTAAATCCAAACCAGGAAAACAGAGTCCTTTGCAGAATTTATAGCGTGTGAATCATGTTTTTGGAAACAAAGATTTCGTACACCATTGCGAAATGCTGAGGCAGAACCAGCACAAGCAAATGTTTCTATCAAATGTACAAACGACCAAAGAGGAGCCGTACCCTAGTAGATCTATGTCCACTATACCATTGGCAATGAGCTGAGCTAAGGGCCGAACTTAGATTGGTGGGTTACATGAGACAAACTGTGGCCTCGAGAACTGTAAAAAGAACACAAGTGTCTTTCCTTGCAATATTATCAAGTTTGGTGTCTAACCCACAGTTGTGAAGCATAGTTGTGTGGTATCATTGTTGAGGAAGGAAGGAATGAGAAAGAGAAAGAATTTAACTTTGTGTGAGATAGAGAGAGAGGGAGAGAGAGAGAGGTTGTCTCTCAATGTGGCTGTAGCCAAGACCCATAGCCAGAATGATTGTAATTTCCTACAGTATATGATAGCTTGCTACTTAACCTTCCCAGAAGTGATGATGGAGCGACTCTGACCCATGTAGCACATGCTTGATAGAAGAGTATGTCTCCAAAAACATCTTGCAAACACTGTCAAGGGGTGTGACTGAAAATTGGTTGCTTTGTTTTCCGAAGAATTCTTGTAAGCTACTAATGTGGATATTGTACATGTATGGGTGGCTCTAAGAGTTTAGAACGCAAATAGCTGTCTCCTAGTTGCCTCAACAGGCAATGCGGAAGACTTGCATGAACTAAACATTGTCAGATCCCTTACAGTTTCCTCTATCAGCTCCTTGAAAAGCATCCGCTCTACCTCTAAACCCACCTCTCCCAGCTCAATTCTCAAGTCCGACCATTGCTGTTCCCTATCGGATAAGTCCTTCTGGAGCACACTGTAAAGAGTGTCACAGACGTCATCCGATGGAGTGCATGGGACCTCTTGCAATTCATCCCATACCTCCTGCACTAGCTGCTGCCCAGCAACTTTCTTCCGTAAAATAGGAGGAGCGAGCCCAACCCATGGCTGGGGATGCAAATAGGAATAGAGCTTCCTTGCCAAAATCTCATTCACATTGTCAAACAATAAGCGACGATCGAGTGCCTCCTTATGTTTCTCTTCTTCACTTTTTCGCTTATCGGACAAGGCATGCCCATTCTTCTTTCTGTCGGCTGCTTGCAACCGCCTTCGTCGCTCCTCTAACCGACTGAAGAAGATGGGATCAATAATGTACCCAGAGGCAGGCCACATGCAGTGGGGAGAGCTGGCTTCCTCTGTAAGTCCTGATATGACCAAAAGGTCTCTCACATACGCCCTCTCCTCATCTTTCTTCTTCAGAGAACTACTGACGGTGGTCCTCGCGGAGTCTGCTTCGATGTCACTGTCATGTGGGACTTGTATTTCCACTTTGCGCTTGTAGCGAGGCACCTCTTGGTTGTCATCCAGGTTGCTGCGGTTCCCAATCTGATCTGACAAGCCTCCAAGAGCAGCTGTTTCTTGTCTAACTTTCAAGCAGGGTGTTGCCGGGGAATCCACGAGTGATGGATAAATAGGACCGGCAGATCTCCAACACCTCTCATTTTCCAATGCAGTTTCCAGTGCATGGAAAGCATCTGAAAAGCACAACTTTGTCAGTACATTACTTTCTTGCAAGAAACATTTTCCTTCAGAATTAGTCAGTTGTGCATTTTCTCAAAGTTATGTTAAGTTTTCAGGGGCCCAAGGTCCCAAGCTGGGTGGAGGCCCACTTCTAATCAAACTGGTTATGGGTAAGCGCAAGAGCTTGACATGAAGTGAGAGTCTCTTCAGATAATTCCAGGAATGTGATGGCAGAGGGGAAATCGATAGGGCATCAACGCAGCTGGTTGATCCGTGGTACTCTTTCGCTTCCCTTAAGGACTCCAAGGAATATAATTAAGGACTTGGGTTTTGCAACTCTTAAACCGTCATTGTAGAGGTGTCCATATGTAGGAAAGTGTATCAGACTGTAATAGTGGCTTATTGCTGGTGAGCTTGAAGTGCAATTTTGTTTAGACAATTAGTACAAGGAAGTCCCCACCTCATATTCAAGTACTGAGCTTATGAAAATTAGTTCATTCTGACGACCAATGAAACAACACAAATTCTTTAACTCAAAGTTTTCCTATATGACGATGCTAACCTTGAAGGTCGATGGAACTGGTCTTTCCAGCTCTGGGACTTGGAGTGCATTCCTCCTCCTGGAAAGCAGTATTGTCCAACACAGATACAGGGCTTGGTTGTTCAGCCCCTTCAGCCAGTAGCCCACTATCACTGAACTCAAATTTCTTCACTGAAACACCTCGTGGAGTTAGGACTCCTGAAAGTTCTCTATCATCGAAGACTTTTGGAGGTGTACTCTCAAAAGGTTCTTCCGCAATCACCTACAATTTGCCACCAAAATCCTTCCAAGGTTAGAAGTTTAGGCAGAAATCAGTGCAAAAAGGCGAGAAGTCAAGATGTATTGCATAGACCATATTGTAGAGAAGATCAGTGTCAAATTGACCCCAGCTCAGCGTGAAAGAATTGCACCGTCATCAGGTCACAGAAGGGACAAATAACCTTTTGATATTGAGAAAACTCACCTCTGCTAGTTGAACTTCGATGCTTGGATCAACCAACGGACTGCTTCTTAGAAGACCCAGAGAACCTCTGGTCAAATCATTTGCAGGGTTCCCATCTCTGCGGTGGGCGACATCCTCGTCCCCAGTGACTTGCACGTCATGACTTTTTACTTCTACCATCTCGGCCATCTGCTGCCCCTTCTGCTCTTCAAGCATCTCCAGACTTTCAGATGGTCCAACAGGTGGGGAGATCACCGGGCATCCTGGTGCCTCAACTGTCTTCATTGAGTCTGCAGTTTTGATATTATCAGGCTGCTCATGGGAACCTGAAGCAGGTTTAGGTGACATAACTCCAATCTCAGATGGGACTTCTTTGGATATAGTACCAACAACTCCTTTGTCCATGCATGTAGCATTTGACACTCTCCCTTTTCTGGCTGCCTCACTGGCCTTGCCAGTTGACTGCTTGGCTCTAAGAGGACCAACCTCCACAGGTACCCTCCCACCTTGTGCCTTGCTGGATGGCTCTGCAGTAGTGAGCCTATCGGCAATGCTGGAGATGCCTTTTCCATCAGAGCTGCTACGGCGCAGTCTGGGTGTTTCGGGGTCAACACTAGCCCTCCCCTTGAGAAAGTCTTTGGTTGATTGGGAACGCAATGTCACTTTACTCTCATCTCGGTCCTTCACGGTGGGAAGCCTCCCTCGTGCAGCTGCACTCTCAGCCATTCGTGTACTCCCACTGCCAAATGTGCTCCTGCCAGGAGATCCCAGCTTCGGAGAGCTGGGTTCCCTGGATGAAGATAAGTGAGGTCTCCCTTGTGGGAGAGAATAAGACCGGAGACCCTTCGGGCTTGACTCTCTCCCAGCCGGTGACATCTCATTAGTGCCTTTCTCTCTCCGTGCTGCAATGTGGTCCCTTCTTGGCAATCTTGAACTGGCTACACCCTCCATCTCCACACTGTTCACAACACTGGATTCCTGAAGAGACCCCGCAGTTGGCTGTGTTTGGGCCCTTAGTGGCTTTCTCCTGATAACTGCCCCAGAATTTGCACTCTTAGCATCCCCCCTGCAAATAGAATTGCATCACATAATAGTTAATAACTCCAGCAATAAAACATAGCCACAAAACTTAAATCAATGCTGATTGAATATATTTTCCACTATCTCTTGTGAGTCCTAGCTGTGGATTTTACACAAGCATATTAACCCTCTCTTCTCATGCCAATGTAGAGAAATTAAAAATTCATCAACCCAGTGTGGTTTCCGCCTTCACAAAGCAAGGATAAACGGTTGTACCAGGCTTGCCACCTGAGCACATCTCTTGAATTGTTCTTTGGTTTCTGTGGTCCTAGTGTTTCCTTTTAGTGCTTCTGCTGTGTTTGTTCTACTTGTTTCCCTTTGGCCCTTTTGAACTTCCCATGGACATCATAAAGTTCCTTTCCTTTCCTTTCTTTTCAATGTCTACTCTACTGCAAAATCTGCGGAAGCTACTACTGCCGCTTCAGAGACAGCCACTCCCTGGCAGAGATTCTTCATTATGAGACCCAGAGATGCCTGGCAGCATAACTTCATGAGACTCTCAACTTGGAGAATCTCTCGATAGTAAAGACTAGGTTTTGGGCTTCTTCAAGGGTCCCACTTTTTCCTTGTTTCTTACTTTCTTTTGTCACATAGGCTCTTTGAGCTTTCTGCAGACGCTCTAAAGTTTCTCTCTTTCTTCTTTCCTCTTTGTCAATTTCATGTCCATTCTCTTCCAGTTCCCTTCAAACCACAGAGGATTTGAGTCTACGACAGCATGATTGAATTGCCGAGTCCCTTGACAATATTGAATTAATTTTAACAGAAGCAAGAGGCAGACATTTACCCATCACTGCTGCCATTCAGGTTCTCTCTAGCTGTGCCTGTTACTCCCGACCTTTCTGAACTGCTGGATCTGCTCGACAACTTTTCCAGATCCTTAGCTTGAATTGAGGGTTGGGGGTGTGAACTCCACTGCGTAGTAGCAGGTTTGGTGTTGATGGGTTTCAGCAGTGAGGGCTCTCCATCTTTGCCACATTCTGAATCAGTAACAATCTGTGCACGGTTTTCCAACAGATTTGACTTACTACTGTCATATGCCTGGTGCAGCTCGTCTGACATCTTTCTGGTGTCCAAACCAGCCCTGGAGTTCAACCTATCCTCGTACTCCAGCTCCATTTGATTCTGCTCAGCAACAGTAGCCGTGGACTTTGGAAGTGGCAGGGGATGTTTTTCCTCTTGCAATTGTGGATTTGATCCTTCCACTACAAGTTTCAATGCATGGAAATTGGGCTTTGGGTCTTGAGACTGCTTGCGGCGAGACGGATGTAGTAGGCCCTTGAGCTGCATTGCATCCAGTATTTGCTTCAGTGTTTTCCGTTCCTGAACTGATTTCCGAAGCCGCAGCTGGCGTAACCTTTGGTCCATGTCTCCATACAATGGTATTTGATTCGGGGGTGGCTGCATCCCCTCGTCTGAACTTTTGAGCACAGTCAATACTGTTTCGGAGTAGTGCTTTGGTGACTGCAACAGTCTCTGTTGTAAAGCCTCCCGAGCTTCTTGCTGTTTGAATAGAGGGGGCATTGCTTCCAGGAGATGGTGCTTGGGGGATAGAGATGGCTTTGGCTGTGAATGGTGTCCCCCGCCGTCTACGTGGTGCCGCCAGGTGGCATGTTCATGTTGGTACTGAGGAGGCATCGCGTCCCTGTAATTTTTTAGCTGGTGCTTTGACTGAGGGCCTAAACCTTGCAGCCTGGAACCAGGTGAAGAAGACCTCAAGTCTGGCTTGGCGTGTTGATCAATTTCAACTGGAGCTTGCTTGAGGTGGTGGAATGCCTCACTCACTTGTTGCATGTGGTTATAGTCGTCTGACTGCTTTGGGGGAGGGGGTGGTGGGGACTGCCCAGGTGGAGTATACTGTAACAGGCCTTGGAGCAACTTGGCCTCTCTTGAAGGTTGTCTTGTAAGTGCAATCTTCGGCGGCAGGGGAGATGGATCGGGACTTGGCAGTTCTTCTAGACCCATTAAGCGCGCTACCACGTTTGGTACGCGGCGCCTGGCTTCTGCTTGACCATCTCTCTCAACAGGATTGTCTCTTCTGGCATGAGGAAGAGAATCTTGGATGCCTTCTTTCACAACATGACCCCACATTAAATCTCTGCTGTCAAGGGATGGCCTAGGTAGAATCACAGAAGGATGGGCAACATCTCTGCCATCGACAGAAAGCCTGGGTGCATTGGATGCATGAGGAGGGTCTTTGGTACCATCTACAGAAGACCGTGGTCCATCTCTGCCTTTCTGGGACACCCCAAGCGAGGCCTTTAACTCAACGGTGCAGAGTGATTCCCTGAAATCAAAGGTTTGCAATACATCAGTTTCCTGGGCTGAATACCGTGTATTGTCCTTGAGACTAAGTGACCTGAATGTGTCTCTGCCACCTTGTTGCTCATCCTTGTGCACCGATAACTTGGGACCCTCCCTCAATTCCACTGTTAACCTGGGCACTTCTCTTCCACCAATGGAGCCCGGTAGACTTGGAAGATTTCTTTCAGTTGAAATTCGTGGCAGCTCCCTGCCATGTACAGCCAACTGAGCATTGCCTTTCTCCCTAAGCATCCAACGAGGTGACCCAGCCGTTGATCGCGTTCCTTCTCTCCCATCTGTGAACAGCCGTGATCCAACTCTGCCATCAACTGAACACGACCGTGGCAAGTCCACATGAGAAAACTGAATCCCATCCCTCTGAGTGATCAACATCCGTGATCCATCTCTTCCATCAACAGAACAAGACCGTGGCAAGTTTTTGAGAGTCCCAAGGCCCCCAGACACCTCCTTCACTTCGACAGGCGTCCTTGGTACCTGCTTGCTGGTTTTGTCTGCAGAAACTCTCGGTTTCTCCCTCTGGAATGAGGCTCGCACAATATCTCTAATGTCTGAAGATGGCAGCTTTACCAGATCTTTGGCAGGCCCTCTTCCCTCAAAAGAGGCACTGGGCATGACCGAAGAGGGCTTGGGGACTTCCCTGTCCTTGTTATAAAAGTGCTGAGGGGGTTCCTTGATGGCTGCTGTCTTCTCAAAAGATTCCGGGGCCAGTTCTTCAAAGCAGAAATACAGGTTGTGAGTGTCTTTAGAGTCCATGGAACCTTGGTCCCACTGTACTTTACTGTCCACCATCGAATGGATCTCCGCAGGATCTTCCAAAGACTTGGCCAAAATTTCACTGTTGTCAATAGATGCCCTCTGTACTCTGGTGGAATCCGTAGCTGTCTTGGGGTGGTCAACATTGTCCAAAGAACCTCTCCGCACAGCTTCACCTTGGAACTGCAGCCATCACAACATGAGCATCAATTAAGAACTTCCATTACCTGAGACAAGGACGAAGTGCTCATGATGGCCAGCACTAGTACAGCTGCCTGTGGGCTTCAAACTCTAAGAAGAAAAGGAGAAACTGTGATGGCAAGCTCCATTGAGCATCCAGTTTCAGTTAGCTAAGTTCCTCCATTGGAGCAAGTATTTGGCCCTTTCTTGATCCGAAACCTGCAAATCTGGGAACTACTGCTCCCATCAGAGCAAAGTGCCAATCTTGAACAAGAGCAGGAAGGAAGTGCAGTGAGAGATCTCTCTCTTCTTCTCTGGCTCCCTGCTGCAGCCTAACTGCTAAGAAACTTGATGCCACGAGGCTACTGCAAGTGGTGTGGAAGACACAAATGGCATCTTAAGATGCAGTCCATAGATATAGACACCTGTAGTCTGTACTGGTGCCAACATAATACCTACTCACAAAGTTAATGATGAAGAGAAAGAGAGTAACAAAGGACGAACCATATAGTAGGCTGGAATGCTGCTGCGATCATGGCGTGGGCTTTCACAGGCTGATGCCGGCAGTGTCTGCCCTGCTCATCAAAAGACACAGAGCACATGAAAAGTCAGCTCTGGTGCATTTCAACAAACAAGCATTTCTTTTCCTGGAAATGTGCATGGATAGATATTTGTGAGGGAATTCAAGACTGAAACTTCACAATCTCTAAGCTGAGAGACCTTACAGAGCAACAAACAGGACACCAGACAACCACAACAGAAAGAAAGGAATGAGATAAAATGAAATAGTACTTTAACGTCCATGGAAAGAAGAAAGAAACTTTACAATGTCCACAGAGGGCCATGATGAGGACCTATTGGAGAACAAACCAAGAACTACTTTCATGAAATGAAATGAAAGAAAGTTTAATATCCACGAGAAGTTGAAAGAGATTAGCAGAGAAAAATATTTCAACCATGGGAGGCCCTCTATACAGTGCGGAGAGAGGTACCATTTGCAGTGCTGACATGCTTGGAGCCATAACGGCGGCCAGTGAAGGCCTGATGGCGATCAAATATCTGGAAGATTCCTGTCATACATCCTATCTCCTTGTCAAGTGAATGGGGCTCCTCAGACAACGCTTTAAACAGGTTTGCTGAGGCTGGCATGGTGGCAACCCTCAACCCCCTCAGTTGCGGCTGGGCTTGTCAAGGTAACAAAGCTTTTTTATTCTCTCAGCTGGAGATCAAATTCTACGAACACACCGCTGCACCCCCAAGTTTTGGACATCTGAGTGGAGCTGAAAGGAAGATTGTACAGCTCTCCTGTGCATCAGTTTCAAAAATCAATTGAAGACCAAGTCAGTAGCTAGCAAAGGACCTAAACGAGTCAACATACTTTCATACTCATATGACAAGCAAGAAAAGAACATTGCTGCCACATGATGCTCTTTTGAGCTTATGGGCTGGATGCGAAACAAACAAAGCCACAACCAAAAAGTAGAAAGGAAGAGGGAAGAAAGGAATCTAATGGCAAAGTAAAGAAGACGAAAAGAACCAAGTTTGTAACGAACACTGGAAATTCAGGAGCTTATGGGACTAGGGAAAATAGAAACGTGGCAGCCACCAACAAGCAGCAAACATAAAACTATTGAGAGATGTTGAAGAAACAAACAAACAAACCTTATAGCATTCATGGGAAGCTTGGAGAGATAATGGAACAAGTAAAAACGATGAACACTTTGTGCCCCCAACAACCACAACCATAGTTTACCATGGCCAGAGAGAGAGAGCATGGAACGGACTGGAATGGTACACTATACCGTCCGCGGAAAGCTCAAAGAGCTTATGGGACAAAAGGGAAAAACAGGAAAGGAGAGAGAAATCAAATCAAATCAAATGGTACTTTATAACATCCGTCTTGGAGAAGAAAGGAAAGGAAAGAAACTTTTACAACTTTAGTTGAGCTCAAAGAACTTACGGGACAAATGAAATGAACAGGTACTTTATTGCATCTGCAGAAAGGCCAGAGGACCCGAGGGACACAGCAGTGGGAAACAGTTTGGAGAGACCCATGGAACTACAGAGAAGAAGAATTTATAGCATTAAGGGGAGGCCCACAGAGCCCATGGAGAACAGAACTGTGGAAACCAAAGAACTAACCTTCACAGTGACGGGAAAGAGAAAGAATGTAAGAAACAAAGAAAGCAAGAAACTTTATGACTGTCTGTGAAAAGCTTACAGAAATGAAATTGGTATTTTAAAAGCTTAAAGAGACAAATTAAAATAAGATGAAAGAAAAACTTAGACACCAATAGGGAGCCCCAACAACTACAATTCAACCTCAAGGTTTCGAGAAAGCATCCACAGGGAGCCCAAGAGGGCCCATGGGACAAGGTACAACAAAGAAAGTAGGAAAATGAAATGAAATGAAATGATACTTCATAATATCTGCAGAAAGCTCAAAGAGCTCTAAAACATGAAACAAGAAAGAGAGTGCGGCCCTCAACAACCAGCCCAAAAACAACTCTTGATCAAGGGATTGATCTAAGAGCCAACGTCTTGTATAGGTACGCTGCCCATTCTGAAAGAAAGGGAGAAACCTTATATAACAGAGATCACAGAGCTTATGGAGCACTGAAAGGATAGCATGAATAGAACACTTGGGCCTCAAAAACCAGCCCCATCACAACAAGAAACTACTGTTCAATTTGGAGAGCAATATGTGGATATGCTGCAAGGTATCTCTAAGAAAGACATGAAATGAAATGAAATGGAACTTTATAACATCAGCGGAAAGCTCAAACAGCTTGTGGACAAGAGACAACAGGATACAAGAAAGAGAGTGGGGTCCTCCTTTCTCTAAAAGACTTTTAAGCCACACATGCATGAGAAGGCAACTTCATACTCTTTGAGTACGGAAATGAAGTAAAGGAATTGTAGCGGCTACCGGTAAACATGATCCGACAGCAATGAAACCAGAGAGTTCAGGGACGAGCTTATCACAAGCGAAAGTAAGAAAGGAGGAAAAAAAAACTTGAAATTTATTCCATCCAAGGGAGGCCGAAATGGCCCCAAGGGACACAAGTTGAGCAACACAGAAACATGGAAAACAACCAGTCAATAGGAGAGCAGAGAGAAATAAGGAAGTGTTCTGGTTCCAAGATAACATAGTTGCTTACAAAACACAAACAGGCAAAGAAAAAAATAAATAGCTCCACTAAACCACTGACTCTTCCCTTGCGTTGCTTAAGACGACAATCATGGGTCATATCAGCTGATCGCGACTTCAAAGAAGTCTTGAAGACATCTGAAATTGGACTTCCTGGATCGTGAAGCTGAAGGTGCACTCCTACAGATGACATCATCAAGATCAAGATGAACAGACTGACAAAATGAATCCTCTAAGACATCAGTTTGGAAAATCCAGAGGATCCAGATTGGAACTTTTTGTCCTGTACTTTCTTCCTAGCATGTAATTTCTGAATGTATGGCCCAGTAAGCATGGACGATTTTCCCGATATGATTGTCTTTGGACTAGCACTTGAACATGGATGCGACCCATAAGAATCACACTGCAATGTACGGTCTATCCACATTTCCCGGTCGAAGAGAAGAACAAAGACGGATTTGCTATGTAAATTGATGTCCATGGCGATGTTCAAAGCATATACATTGGCAGGTTGGCTGACGGGAATGAGCCCTTCTAGGATTCCAACTCTATAAACTTTTTTCAACTGTCCGTCCAAACTGGGCGCGGCCTCTATGGCCACGAGGCTACCGCAAACAAACTCTTACGAGTACATTCGAAACTTTCAATGGCCTTATTAGCATGATCCTTAAACATCCAAGTGAAGGATTCCATCGCACGGAACGACAAAGCAAGCCTTCCCTGTAACTAGGTCAACGAAGACTTTAGGCCGCAAGTGTTTCGGGAACGCATTAATCGGTGTGAGCAGCCATCCCTTCGCTGGAGAGCATGGCAACTCAAGATTCTTGAAGTTGAGAGGGTCAACATCCCTTGAATCTGTGTGCATTTTCAGCTCCCCTCAAAGAGAAGATAATTACATACCAGGATGGTACATCCAGCCTTTAGAGAAGAGGGTACAAAAAACCTGTCCAATCAACTGAGCGTATGAATGGACTGTTTTTTCACTTGAGAACAAAGACATTTAGAAAAGCAGAGACGCTGAATCTTGACTTTGAAATTACCTTGAAGCTCTGAAGCACAGAGGAAAGTCCGAACAACTCTCTGGTGTTTCCAGAGCGACTCTCACCGCAGCACCTAACTGAAAGGGTTCGGCAATTCGATTTGAACAGCAGGATTTAGGAATACTCTTTGAGCTTTCCGCGATATAAAGTACCATCTCATTCCATTTCATTTCTTTTGTCTTCCTACGAGGTTTTCATTTGTACGATTTCAGACAACTTGCCTATGCTGAAGCCAGAGAGGGGTCACAAGCAGAGTACATTGCAAGGGAAAACAGGGACAGTCAATTCGAGAAGGCCAACAGGATCCCTGGTTAATGAAGGAAAAAAATCGGGCTTTGAAGAATTTCAGTTGAGCATTACATGAAACAATCTCCATCAACAAGGCATAAAGAAGACACCAACATATCCTCCGATTAGACTTTGAGCCACCAATCCGTGAGGACAGAGGTGGGCCTTAAAAGGGGATACTTCGACTCTGAGATATAGTTTTGGGCACCTGTAAACATAAGTTCCAGTTAGTTCTAGACGCTCTTCTGCCAGGCAACAAGAATGCCAGTTTATCCAAATGATCACACCTAGAGACCCAACAACTTGGGCACTCTGGTCCAGCTGTGAGACGAGAAATAGGATAGACACATTGTTGATTCAGTAGCCAAAATTCCCTCGGTAAACCCGGTTCAAATTGGTACATGAGCACCTGCTGTTGCACAAAGCCAGGGAGTTCAGTAACGTACTAGCGGGAGATTGAGACAGACAGGATACTCACCAGGAAAGGGAAAAGGAAGGAGAAATCACAGAGACAATCCTCCAGAAAACTCCATATCTCTGTGTTGACGACAAAAGCATATCACGGCCGTCTCAATGCTCACACTACGCCGTCAATGCAGACCTCAATCAACTAAAACTGCTACACAAATCTCATCTATGATCCTCTGATGGTGACCCCCAAGGATACGTAGCGATGCGAATGCAATGCCGACCCTCCTCTCCCACTCCCTCCTCTCTCTCTCTCCCTCACAAACTCGCACTGTGAGTCCTTTGGCACGAAGAGCGTGGCTGCGGTCCTTGGCCCTTTGTATTTCCCGGCAGCCTTTCCCGGCCGACGAAAACTCGGGTCGGGTGGGCCTGGGTGGGGAGACCCCCTGGCAAGAACCAGCACGCGTGCCAGGCTAATAAACTGCCCGAGTAAAATCCAATCTGTGATGTTCCACTGCAAATGTAAGCACACGAGGCTGGTATCACATTATTAGCCTACAGACCGGAGGAATCATTCCTCCCGCTTTAGATCTGTCTTCCGCAGATGCAGGTTTCTGCTCACATCTACCACCGGGAATAGCAATCAGCAAGTGAATTGATCGATCAGCATCCCACACTAGACTGAATGCTCTTCAGTTGGCGAATCAGAGCTGTTACTTGAGAATATTTTCGGGTGATTAGGAGCTCAACGTGTAACCTGAAGACGAAAATGGTCTGCGAAGTGGAAGTTTGGTAGAAGGGGAGGAGGTCAAAAGGGCAGGCCGGCATGGACATCCCACTGCGGAGATGACAGACCGCATTGTCACCGAGGGATGAGGCGGTGGCCCCGCCGCTGCAGCAGCAGCCTGGCTGCTGCTGATCCTGCGTTGTGTGCCCTCTGCTCCCCACCGACTGGTGGTCATATTTTCCCTCTTACTTGAGATCAGAGGAGGATGGGAAAAACAAACAAGCTACCCAAATCGCCCTTGGGTTCACATCCGGGAAGAAGATCTACCCATGCAGGTACCCACAATCATAGAATTATCTGTTTTCTAGAAGGTTTTGTTTGAATGATCCCAGTTGGGGATCAGGTTTTGTTTCCATGTGGCCTGCAGCTTAGACAGATCACAGATGCTTTACACATCTAGCATGTCAGTTGATGAGCTACAGTGGGGGGGATGTGGGTGGAAATCTAACATGTTTGTCCACAGGCTGTCTCTTCGCAGCAGAGCCCATGTCACCATTGCCCAATGGCTAGCCATCCAGATTCCTCTCCCCCTTGTTTTTTCACAGACTAACTAACACAACCTAATTAAAGAGCCTGACGATGTAATTTTCTTTCTTCTTTTTTTTGCAACCAACTAAACCTACTTACTAATGTAAATACCACTGTTGTGCGGGATGGGGGCTTGAGTCCTGACGTCCTCACCCGGGTAACTCCGCGGATCACCCACACCCGCATCATCACCAAACAGCCAACCCGCACCCACCGGAACCCGGAGCCGGATGCTTTTTTTCTTTTTCTTTTTTTCACGTGAACTTCCATTTTTCCTCTTCTTTTCTTCTTTTCTTCTCTTTTTCTTCTCTTCTTTTAATTAGTAACATCAATTTCAAAAATCCGAGTCACAAGGGGCAGTGGGGCACAGTTCCCTTTCTTTTTTCTTTTTACTTTTGTTTTTTTCAAGACGGCCAATGGAAGGGCCAGAATATATTAGAAAGCGAGGAAAAAATAACCTCAGAGTAGAGTACAGACCATGGAGGATGAAAAAGGGGACACTGCCCTCTACCGGTAATTAACCCAGGGAACGCTACAGGAAGCTAGAGAAGAAGGTTCCTTAGCTAAAAAAAGGACTAAGAGACTAAGAGTCTAGGCCTAGAAGAATCCAAGGATTACCTTTTTCTTTTCCTGCTGATCTATGAGGCACATAACTTTACTTTGTATTTTTTTATTTTTTCTTACATGTTTAATGGATAGGTGGATTTCTTTTTTCTTTTTTTCTTTTTTTCTCTTACCGAACAGGGGCTTTTTTTGTTTCTGTGAAGAGGGGACAAAGGCCCTCAAACTTTCTTTAAAGGAATTCTATCGTCATGTATGTACTTAATTTGTGAAAGAAACATATATATTCATGGTAGATCTTGAAGGAATATTCCTAAGATAAAAAGCCTCATTAACATCAAGGTTTTTTAGCCGAAAAAGTAATTTTTCTAGTTAACATCATGTTTTCTAATCTCTTTAACCAATTAATTAGGGCCAGGACCAACGTGAACCCGCTAATATTTTCCAGCAACTACCCATAACCAGGCGCGACCCATTGTTAGATACCCAGATCCGAACCGGACTTTCTTCCAAAAGAAAACCCAGACCCACTGAAAATATAATTTTCTTAATAATATCGTTTTTCTCATTTATTTAATCAATTAATTAGGAATCACTTGTGAACCCGCTAATATTTTCCAGCACCTACCCGGGTATTTGATAACGGGTTGTATCCGGTTCTAGACCGAACCGGACTTTCTTCCATAAGACAAGTTCCTTGAAAAGACACTACCCCCACAACACTGGTAATTACACGCTGACTAATTCAGCAGGAAAATATATACCTACGTAGCTAGCTAATGTCCATAATTGCTCTACGCACTGATTACGCAATCTTATTAACGAAATTTCCCAGACCAGTACCTGGGTGAGGGTACGCTATAAATATGTTTGCAGGAACCACTGAAATGCCCAGTCGCTTTCCGAAGTACAGTACTGCAATATACAGTAACTGTGTGAAGGTAATTTCAGCGTAGCCACCATACGTTAACTAAGGTGTAACTACAGTACAGGGGGTCTGTCAGTAGGTAACATAAGCCCATCATGATTTGACGATTACTCTAGAAATTAGTGGGAGGTACACTGAATTACTTATTCCAATTACAAAAGTACGTTTAGAAATAATGCCAATAACGCCACGTTAGTACACCATCATTCAACGTTGTACCTTCCGCTAGTTAACTATTGGAAACTCTAACGTGGGTGTTAGGCGGTGGATGAAAGTTGTGGGCGGACAGAGGGCGGACGGATGAGATGAGTAATGACGGCGGCAGGTAAGCGTGGGCGTCACGGATCGGGGCACATGGATGGACAGAAACTGCAACTGGCTCAGACGCTCAGACCCCCTCTGCCTCTGTGTGTCGGCCGTCCGACGGAACCGCGACAGCAACGACTGCCAATAGCTGTATCCGTAGGTGTAGGATATTAACAATACGTACGTTGTGTCAGTACATACATTGAATAGATGTATCCCCAACACGCTACGCTGCTGCAGGTCTGCAGTCTGCAGAGCATCTGACACTTCTATGCACCACAGTCAGAGGCCTGCACTTTTGCTTGCCTGCATCTCTCTCCCTCTCTCAATCTCTCAATCTCTCAAGAGATTGCTCAATCTCTCAAGAGATTGAGAGAAAGAAGTTATAAAGTACCATCTCAATTCTCTAGATCTCTCTCTCAAACAAGAGAGATGATGAATGGCTAGAGGCAGAGCAAGTTCCTTGGAGATGGATGCAGTTTTAGAGTGTGAGAGGATCCGCCATGGGAAGAATTAAGAGGCTGGCTGGGGAATAGTTTGTGGTGCAGACAGTGGGTGACAAGAGGGAGAGAATTTTATTGCCAGTAGTGGTTCGAACAGTTCGGAGGGGGACAGGACTTGGGAAGGTGTCTCTCTCGAACAGGGGAAAAGGAATATCCCTGGAGCCCAGTAGTAAAAGCTTAATATTTTGATTGATGGCACCTAAGTTCCAGTTTGCATCCGTTTCCCAGTTTGGCAGGGCAATGCATCCGTTTGCAGAGGTCAGAAATGCTGTAGTATGAATGACAAAAAATACATACTTGAGCGGGAGCTGAGGTGATTCGAAAGCGGTGGTGGTACTCATATGGAGATGAGGGGACAGGTCATTCTGGTGAATGGAAGTGGCAGGGATGGCAGGGCCTCGCACATGGCAAAGTCATGGGCGGGCCACGCGCCTGACCACACCTGTACACTGTGTGTGTGTGTGTGTCGCTCTCTCTCTCTCCCCCCTCTCTCTCTCACTCACACATGCAAACCTTCTTGAAAAGGCATGGCACTGTTGCGTGTGCCATGTGAACCTCTGCCAGACGGTCGCTTTTAGGGTAGAGAGAAATGCCTCTGGAGTTTACTCCTCTTTTATGCATTTTGCTCCACACAAGTTCTCGTGGATACAGATGCCTGACATAAACTCGTGAGAACTTGTCTCTAGAGCTTTTAGAGGATTACATGAGTCCATGGATTTCCAACAAAGTTGTGTGCGAAGATGCCTGACATCATGAGGTCGAAGCTCTACTTAGTGACTTATATTACAGGTTAGATGCCTGACATGGACTAAGTGTGCGAACATTTGGTACCATCAAATGGTGTGTAGCTAAACTTAGTGACACAATTGTTCAAGGAAAAAAGATGCCTGACTCGCATCAGGTGAGAAGTGAGAATCCAACTCAAGAAAGCTTCCGTGTCCAGACAAAAAGTAGAGATGGGTAGGCACCTTGGCCTGAGTTTAAATAAGTCTCAGCTGGCCCTAATTAATCACATCTAACATAAGTGTGACGGTGAGGACTGGGGTGGTCAAAGTCACCTGGCAGTTGACAAGTATATGAAAACACTGTAGATTGAGACTAGCCATCTTTCTCGATTCAGCCTTGTTAAGTGGATCTCCTGCATGAAACTCGCTGGAATGCAAATGGACAGGACAGGGCAGGCTGTCATGTGACTGGGCTGGTCAAAGTCACGTAGAAAACCTCATCATCTTTGTTGAACTGGACGACGTTTCCCCCTCTTTATTTAAGGGTGAGCACTGCAAGTATTAATAACACAGTAGTAGACCATGCAGCTCATGGCTGTGATGATGCGTCATGTGATGAAGATCATTCAATAGCGGTTATATTGTAGTCAACACACTTCAAATGTCCTCTGTAGTACCTACCCTCTAATAAGTGTTAACAAAATCTTGCTCCCTGGAACCTACCAATTTCCAAAACAGAAAAAGAAAGTGTTAGAAGTGTTACTCCTGTAGAGGCAACACTGGCAGTTCGGACGTTCAGACACTATCACATAATACCATGAACAAGCAAATTTTGAGTTTAGATTTTTTGGACTGGTGACTGTAGGACGTGTTGGCCCTGCAGGCAACACCTTTACATTCATTTTCACACTCTCTATTAGTCAACATGTTTTGCTTCCCAAGGGAGACTGTACAAATTGCATTCAACTCCATTTACTTTCACACCGCCATGAATTGAACCAACAGTTCACACTAAACCACCATTCCGTATTATTGACAATAAGACCTCTTATTAAATTTGGGAAATCATGTACCCCTGCCAGAGACAGTTATTGTCAAGCTTAGAAAAGAATGGAAAGAATATCTATCTGAGTCCAAACTTCAAAGGGCCAGGATTGCCAGATTGAATGCTCGAGGTTCAAGTCTAAAAACAAATGCTGATGCTACCCATATGTGGGTACTAGGTAGTTAGACTTGAGTGCACTGTTTGGCGGACCAAGTGCTCGTGGGTTCCTTGATCCTGGCTGCCACATTGCACAAGTAAGTTCCAATCCGAAGTCCTCGATATTGAGTTCCCTCCGACCCAGGTCCCACACCACAGCAATTTTAGCCTAGAAGCTGAAACTAGGAGCATGAACAGGATAGTCAAAGTCTTGGAGGACTGATGATCAGTCTGGACTCTGCAATGGTGGTTTGGCAGGGTACTTCTGCTCTGCATGATGCAATCTATAGTAAGTATTGAAACTCAAAAGGACCATAACTTCCTCACTGCTCTCTGGAACGTGGAAGGGTGGTCAAAGTCATAAAGAAATGATCAAAACTCGTGTGAGCGCCGCCTCTCCAGAGTGTGTAGAGAGCTGACCTCCAATAGTTGCCTTGCGTTCCATGAGCTCTTATGTCAGAGAATATAGCAAGGATTTGGTTCAAACATCATCACCGTCATTTTGGCTTTGGCTTGACAACATGATGCAGGCAGCTGTGTGTGCACAGGCTCGGCTCATCAGAGTGATATTGAATGTTCCCAATATCTTGCAATTATGTAATCCTTTACCTATACTAATTGTTCCCCAAGTAATTGTCCCGCCAGAGCTTATCCAGGCATCACAGTCTCACAGGAGTAAATCACACGGCTAAACCAAAATTTTAATTGCTTGCTGGTTAGGAAGGAAGTGTTTGATGTGTAAACACGCATCCACTGCGACTCCTTCACCTGAGATTACTTACAAGATTCACAGGGACTCAGATTGAGACCATCTTCCCGGGTTACGATCGTAGAACTACGGACATCTACATACCGATTCATCTAAACTGGTCAGTGTCACGGGTTTTAATGGGTCTTTACCAACAAAGACAAATTCATGCATATTGGTTGGAAACCAGCCATAGCAGCGGTTTTGTTCCCATGTGCACTACTTCGTTGATCCCGGGGAGGAGATAGACTAGCGCTTCCATAAGGTTAGGTAAGTAGTCTTATTTCTTCCAATTTCAGTTCCTTCGAGTGGATGCTTTCCCATGCCGAGGTGCTGCATCTCCAATATTCCTACAGAGCTTTGCTGGTGGCTCGAATGACCTCATCTGACTTCGAATCTGCAAACTGACTGATTCCAATTACTTTGATGAGCCCATAAAAAACTATGTAGAAATCTGAACATTCAATGGTATCTCAACATAAAAAATCGATATATCTCCGCGCTAACCGCTAGGTCCCATGAATGAGAATGTCTCTCCTGATACGCAACACGCAGGAGATGTATATTATAGTATCCTCCACGCAACCAGTAGGTCACATGAATGAGAATGTTTTCCCTTGAGACACAAGAGGATCTTTTATAGATAAAATATGATAGAAGCAAAGTCCCAAAGTTCATGTTTGCCCTTTGGGAGCACACGATCCACGAGAAAACCGTTACACCTTCCACAACACTTTAGTAGCCAATAAGACGGGCGTGGGTCTGAGACTCTTGACTCCTGAGAAGTGTAGACTTGGTGAGGAATGCGAAACACCAAGGAGAAGTTCTAAAGAAAACGGAAAAAAAAATAACCAGCCCCGAGGAAAAGATAAAGATAAAAAAGATAAAGTTTCTTTAACGTCCAGTGAATTTACTGAGCCTACTGCTCAACACACAGGCCATCGAGGGCCCAATGGACGGTCTGAAGGCACATGTTGAAGGATTGAACCCAGTATCACCCAGGTTATGCACAGGCAAGGCACAAACACCCAACCACTGGGCTACCTGCTCAAGATAGACCGGGTAAAAGTGGTCACTCACTCCAATGCAACCGAGTCTTACCATGAATACTGAAATGAGGCAAATTGCATTTGAAAATGCAGCTGTCACCTGGGGGCTGTCCATAATACACTTTACTCAAGTTGGGTCTCATAACTAAACTGTATTGCTCAATTGGAACAGCAATCCAGTGTTACGTTGTTCTTATTGTAAACTTGCCATTAGCATCACCACTTCCCCACACTTCAGTCAGGCGCAAACGGAAAGTAAGAAAAGACAGAATTGCCCACAAGGTTTGCAGTAGGTAGAATCATTCACTGTTCATATTTAGTATTATGGACTAGCAGTGAACATGTTCAGACTTCAGACATGTGACTGCAGTTAGATTCGGACAGACTAAAACTGACTGCTGTTATGAGGCCGGATTGCTTACAGCAAAGAGACAAGACATACAAGGCAAATCTGTATTTGGGTTGTTAGAGAGTGTATGCCGTGTATGTGCGTGTACAATGCACAAGAAGACAAGGTACTAGCCTTCCATGAATGCACTGTTACCTTTTCTGTGTCCCATTCCCCATAGTCTTTTTGTATGCACTCACATTAGTGCAAGGTCCTGACTTTTCTGTCCTTTGTCAGACTTTCCTCAGGCCCATAATACTTGAGCAATTATGGAATTTCTTTCAATGCTCCCAGATGGTGCTTTCTTAAACTATGTAGTTATCTTTAAGTTGCTCTGTCTATGGTTTAATGATCGTCAGAATCACATATGAAATCTGTTATCATCCTGATTCATACATGATCGATGGAGGATCTCCAGTCCCACTTTCACAGGGAGTCGTCCTCCTTGCCCCATCCTTTTATATATTTGCGCTTTGATTCATTGGCTACTAAGTTAATAAGGCCAAGACTTCAAGTGGGCATAAGCTTTGCTGCCCTCCAAGTCAGGGCAATTGTCAAAACTGCCCTGTGGAGTTATTGTGCCCGCCCTTCAGACTGAAGGCCTGCAAAAAACTGCATAAACCCTCCATAAATAAGGGTGCTCAAAAAACCTGCCCTGCATAAGTTATGTCAACAGAACAAGCTTGGGCCACCACAACAAGAGCAGCTCTCATCAAGCTTGATTAATGAATGAATAGTGCTTGCGTTATCACACCTAAACCTGAACTTGATGAGATGGCAAAGCAGCCGCCCAAGAGAACAACATGAAATGACTGAATAACTCCACTCTCTCTCTATCAACCAATTGTCAATTGTCTGTTGTTCACCGATGGTGGCTTTGCCCTCTTCTTTGTGTGGGGTTTTCTTTTTTTAAGGGAAACACCTGGGAGCGACAGCTTACAAATGAGGCCCCTTAATAGTGAGAGGAGAAAATAACCTCTTTCACAGTGACCGGTGTGGGTTGTCTCAGGGCTCTCCTTCTTGGTTATTATTTCCCAGCCTCTCTGTAATGTAATGGAAGGACTGAGGAACTTTCATTCCCTTTTTGTCATATGTATATATAGAACCAGATCACTGCTATGCATATAGATTGCTTATGGGCAGTTCATATTATGAAGGACACTAGTGGGTAAGTTAAGTATAGCCCTTCAGGCTGTGAAGGGGCACTTCTGGAGACAGCCCTGAAATATCTCGTGTAGAATACACTACGAGTCTTCATAGCAGACTATGAAGTGAACAGTTGGCCCTTTGATCAAGTATGCCAAGATGCAAACCTGACCAACAGAATCACTTGGATTTTGGTGAGTGCTTGGCCCCTACTGTAAAACAACCCTCAAATGTGTGCTAAGATAGAAGGGCCTTATAGCCGTTCATCTACGTATGGTGAAAATTCACGGTGATTTCTTGTCATTGTTTTAAAACAAGCCTCAAATGGCAATTGGCTCTCTTGCTTTGCTTTGGCACAACATAAGAGGACGGTAAGACTAGGGAGCATGACTCAGCACAACACACCAATCAGCGCCTTGACACGGTGTAAGGTCCTTTGACCACATTTTCTCCATTCCGCAAAGTCTCTCTCTACACAAGAGATCCAATAAAAGGAAAGGATGATACAAATGGTTATATTGTTTCAAAGTTGAACCAATCCTGCCTCATGGCCCCAACCAGGTTATTTTTTCCTCATTCTTTAATTTGATTAACAGGGCTCCGATCCCTTTCTCTTAAAAAATTTACGAAAAAGGAAAAAAAACCAATCAGAAAGCTTGTGTGCACCTTGACCCTATAAAATTTTGAAAAAAAATGAAAAGGACACAAGGCTGGGGGAAGGAGCATTGGGTCAAGCATCTAGAAACAGAAAAGTATGATGTATATTCAGCTGAGTCACCCAAGCTGGTGATGTTTCTGATTTAGTTTGATTTTTTTAATGTTTTCTTAATATAGAACGAATTAGTCAATCAAATCCTAAGATACTGCAACAACCTAATTCTAGTGTTATAGGCATATCATTCACACATTTGAGTAGCAATCCATACAATGAATAACCGTATAGGGAGTTTTTACGGGCTCTGTGGGGTACCCTTAATTTTTGCGCAGACATACGAAGGGAAGACTTAGACCAACAGAGGCCTTAGGGGTGACATGCACAGGCTTTAGGGGTGGTAGACAGGCCGACACAGGCCGACACAACCTCACACAGCCAGCCACGGACTATCACAGCCCGACACAGTCTGACGATCTGGAAGCCTTGAATAATCGCAACCTTTCACTTCTGATTAGATGGTCTGTACACCCAGGGAAGTTCTATGAGCTGCAAGTTTGAAATGTCTTGTCCGGCCTCCATATGTGTTATGTAGAGCAAATATGTAACAGATATGGAATAACACTGACAATAACATATATAGAAAGAGAATCTGAAAAACAAAACACTTAGATATGTAACACCCTAATAGCAGAGTTTGGAAATTGAAGAACTGTATAAGAATTTAGTCTTTTTTTTTTTTTTTTAAAGAAAGGGGAGATAGCCCTTGAGAGCTTTATTGATGATTATTGAAGGGGGGGAAAAAAACCCTTACGTGCCCGAAGGCGGCCATGAGGCCAATACACGGAGACCGTGACAGATGACCGAGGAGCAGTAAACAATTTAGTCTTATTTGTCAATAGGACTTGTTGAGCCTCACCAATTAAATGGTATGGTATGTCGTTGTTGTCATGATATGTAGTGTTGTGCATTGTGAGGAGAGGATGCTCACATGACTAGCCCATAAGGTAGATGAACCTAATTCAAACCACTTTTTAAAATGGACCCCTAGATAAATACACAAAACCAAACCACATGCAAAGCTAGAAAGGCTCATATCTTACAAGTGGTCCAGCTTAGATCACGTGGTGGGCTACAATGGTAATTGCAGTCACCTCTTTTAGATCAAGGTTGATTATGATGACAGCAACGAGTGGAAACCTTAATAATTATTGGCGGTTCATATTTGAAATATTGTTGCGCAGTTCGAGTGCGGTATTAAGGCAGATTTGGGAACGCCTCCAAACAGTTAAGCAGGATGCCTCGATCTGATTTACATGCCGCCGTCAAATTGTGATCAAATTGAATTTCAATTTAGGCACTATAACTGCAGAGGCGGGCCATTTTCGAAATGGAGTTTTCGAGGGAAATATCCACATTTGCTTTCACGTTCAGTTGGTACCAAAATGGCGAACGAATTCCATGCTTTTCAGGCATTTCGATTGTTATCTGATAGTGATTTGGGAAGTAATCATGAGAATGTTCAGTTTGTGAGTAGTGATTCTGATCGTGAATACCATGGGAGGGAAATTCATAATCGACAGATACCGCGATCAACGACGACTGATCAGCCCGATAGTGAGTTGAGTGATTCAGGGAGTGATTCGTTAGATAATCTTGCAAATTATGAGTGGGCGCAAAATCCATATGAGAATGTTGAGATCCAGTGTGGGCAAGGTGGAGGTTTCAAAATTGATGACGATGGCACACAGGGAGTTCACAGTTGTGGGCTTAATGATCCACCGATGCCCGATCCCATATCCACTCCCGTTCCAAATTTAGACTGCACAGAAAATGCAGACGTGACACTTGACTCCATTGATGCACTTGCTACCAAATATGCTAGACAATCACATGGAGCTCCTCATCTGAAGAAGAACGGGAACTGGACAAACAATTCATTGAGATTGGCGATGAATGTTGTGGGGGCAGGAATGGCAATTCGAGTGGCAAGCAGGCAATGTCCCTATGACAAGCCTGCGAAACCATTTATATGGAGTAACAAGAACCAGAAAGCGGGGAATCAAACAAAGAGGAAGTTGAACTGGTAAATTACTTTATAAAGATGCAGGAGTATGGGCACCCGCTGACGTTAACACAGTTGCGCTTGAAGGTCGCAGAGATTTGCCAGGAACGCCAAACACCATTCAAAGACGGTATCCCAGGGTGTGGTTGGGTTAGATGGTTCAAAAAGAGGCACCCAGAACTTTCTTTGCGGCATTCCCAGGGCTTGGAAACGGGACGTGCCAAGGGACTTTGTCCAGCCAATGTCCAATCATTTTATGATAACCTAGCTGAAGTATACAAGAAACACAACTATTCACCAGAGAGGATTTGGAATTGCGATGAATCAGGGGCTCAAGCAGGGAGGAACGGAGGAGCTTTAGTCATTGTCAAGAAGGGTTCCAGAAGAGTCCATTCAATTATACCAGACGAGAGGGAATGGCTCTCGGTACTGTCATGTATGAATGCAGGTGGCGGAAAGATTCCAAATTTCTATATTTTCAAAGGCAAAAGGTTCAGATGGAATTACATAATTCGTTGTGAGAGCGGTGCAACTATGGCGACGCAACCGAAGGCTTGGATGACCTCCTTCTTGTTCTCAAAATAGATATCTCACTTCATTACAGCAGCTGAACGTCTCAGGAATGCCATCACACCACAGAATCGGCACCTGCTCATTCTCGATGGACACAATTCACACGTCACTATTCATGTCGTCAAGAAAGCAAAGGAGGTGGGCCTAGATCTCCTTCCTTCACACACATCACATGCCATGCAGCCCTTGGATGTGTCCGTGTTTAAGTCATTCAAGACAAACTTTAGAGCATTTCGAGATGTCTGGGCAGCTGCTAATAAAGGAGCTACAGCTGCAGACTCTACTGAACCATTCAATGATTATGTCGCGCATCTCACTTCGGTAAGCTCCCCTTCAAGTCATAGTTACTCGCTTCGATGCGCTCGTCTAACTCCCAACCTGGCCGCCGGGCCAACTCGGAGCTTCGGCTGCTCACCGGGACATAACGGTCCTCCTTTACTCTTCCCAGAAACCCTCCACCAATTTGGGCCTAATGGAAATTCCCTTTGGTGGATGGCAGTCCGGAACCCACCCACCACGGTCCCATTGGACCGTGATGAGTCCCAAGACTCCCCATGACTCCCACCACAAGGTCTTCGCCCCCATGGTGAGTCCTATTGCACCCCCACTAAGTCCCACTAAGCTACCACCACCCCTCGTGGAACCACCCCCACCGCAACCCGGTGTGCGGGGCTCCACCTAGTGAGCGCCTCCGCCTCCCTTGGGCACTCAAAGGTGCTTCAGCCCCCGCATCTATTGTCGCCACTGCCCCCACCACAGGGGCAGCCCCTCTCGTGTCCCGACCCCTTGCCCTCAAGGCAAAGGGCCGCGACAACTAGGCTTAGGGAAGAACAGAGGGCAGCATTAGTTTTGGCCAAGGAACGAAGGGCAGCTGAGAAGCTTGATAAAGAAAATGCAAAACGCCAGAGGGGTGAGGATCAGCAGGCCATGAAATGATTCAATGAGGCCTGGTCTGCAAAGTCATGCACTGCAACTGGAGAGAGGCTCCACGAGGCGATCAGAACACAAGCACCAATCCCTCCTAGCGCATACAGAGGAGTGTATTGCGGGAATGTTCCTCCCATTTGTCGAAGGAACATGAAAATTTCTATTCAACGTAGAGCAGTGAGGAAAGCCGGACAAGACATTTCAAACTTGCAGCTCATAGAACCTCCCTGGGTGTACAGACCATCTAATCAGAAGTGAAAGGTTGCGGTTATTCAAGGCTTCCAGATCTGAAAGGATGCAAGACATGAATGACTAACATCAGATCTAAAGGATGCAAGACATGTAGGACTTACTTACCCAAACTCCAACATACCCTAGACCCAAACTTAGAAATTTGAAGGTTTGCATTGGCTATTCTCTGGTTATTTTTTGATGTGCAAATATGGTGGCTATTTGAGCTCGTGTGTTCCTACGTGAGGCTTTGACTGTTAGACAATCCCTTGACCTGGGGGCTCCAAAAACTAAGTTCACACCATTGCTCACCAACTTAGATCTCATTTTATTTTATTGCTGGAAGGTCCTGATATGGGTTTCTAATTGAATGCAATAGTATTTGTCTACAGGCTGGCTGGCACTGCAACCTTTTCATTTTGTGGTTTTTCTCTATTCTAGAAACGTTCCTTGCTACTGGAAAATGGATACTAGCCATTGTTTCCCATAACTTAGATGGCAGGATTCCAGCAGGACTCAATGGGAGCAATGAGTTAGAACACGATGCAGATGGGAGTGACCTGCAAATTTGATTTGATCACATGGTGGCTAGCCAATCTATCTAATTCACTTGGAACTAGTGTGGTGTAACTATTGTGGAATGATCTTTGTTTTTAGGTTTAAATCCACCGGTCCTGTGAAAAATCTCAGCTGTTTCAAGTTATTTTTAGTCCATTGAATCCTAGCCAGCTTTCAGTGTGTAAAACCAGAAAATGTACTTAGGGCTTCCACACAAATTTCACAGAAGTATTTTCTATCATCAATCAAGAGAACTTTGTACAAATTTTGTGAGGTTAACATATCTTGGAGCTTGCCAAACAATTTTTTCACAGTAGATATCTTGTCCTCCATTGGCAGATATTTCTGCACATATCAAATGGAGGAAGAGACGAGAATGAGATCTGCTGGTTAGGTGTAGAAGATGGGTTTGCAGTTGTGGATGCAATGCGAGAAGTTGGCTCACGGCCCTCACGCATGGCGCTGCAAGCTCTCCTGACTACATCAAGCTATATATGTGTCTATGAAACAGAGAGTGTCCTGAACTAGTCGTAGTGACTGTTAGCTAAGGTGTACCCTCAGGTCTCAGTCCAGTCTTCAGAAAACCACTTCTGGTAGGCTGCATCTACCAGGAAATGACCCTCAACCCGACATTCACTGACCTCTCACAACCAGCGACAAAGTTGACTGCAAAATTAACTAATTAATTGATCAAATCAGACACTGTTAATTAAGGCACCTTCTTCAACACATTTCATCATGTTTTGCCCTCTTAATATGACATGGTCCTCAACACTTTTGGCCTGAGAAGTAAGGCAGTTGTGAGCACATCGTTTTGTAAGGTATCGGATACATGAAGTCTGATTATACCAGAGGTTTCATTCCTAGTGCGCGAGCAGTTGATCGGATTCCTAACTCTATGTTCGTAACTCTAACCTAAGGCTAGACTGGTCAATTTAGTTCTTCTCAATTGTAGATCATACTGGCGGGAGAAGGAATCGAAACTGGCGGGAGACCGGATCATATCTTGTGATGAGCGATCAGGTTTACGTTTCTGATCAGTTTTAGGAAGCGAGGAGATTAGTTTTCTCACGCCATCTGATTATGTTTGAGCAACTTCTGGTCTGATTTTGGCTAGTGGTAGATCACCATCCATATGGACCTGATCAGTTTGGTACTTAATCGAACTCAGGTTACTAAAAGAGGAAGGTTTATTTTCTATAAGTACACGAGCAGTTTGCTGGCAGGAGTTGTGCACATTTTTTATATGTAAGAGACAAACAACTTACACGTTAAGGACACTGCAGTGTGAGTGTTCGGTTGATTTCTGGTCCAGAATAGAGCCCTTTACTGGTCCACAATGGGTGTTTTCTGTATTCGCACTTTGAATAATCAACAATATTACGGTTTTTGACATTTGATTTTTGTTTGTTCTGCAACAATTCTTATTTACATTTGCCAATATCAGTA
Organism: Takakia lepidozioides; assembly: GCA_030704615.1. Classification (NCBI taxonomy): domain Eukaryota; kingdom Viridiplantae; phylum Streptophyta; class Takakiopsida; order Takakiales; family Takakiaceae; genus Takakia; species Takakia lepidozioides. The sequence goes on from CM060733.1 coordinate 28,066,770, forward strand.
CCAAAAATGCATATCTCAACTTTGTTGTGTTTCTTAAATGAGCCAGAATAGGTTCATCTACCTTACCTTCCCTTGATCCAACAGCTCCAACCAGAAAAAAAAAAAAAAAAAAAAAAAAAAAAAAAAAAAACCCAAAACAAAAAGAAAATGTCGGATGCGGGAGGATGACGGGGGGATGACAGAGATAGCAAAGTGGCCCATTCTAAGAAAAATCTTGTTTCTTTTGAACTTCCTAAGGCTGTCTGGTTCAGAGTTCAGACCAGTGTTGGGCGGGTATATATGTTGACATATATACCCGGCCGGGTAATAGTCAGGGTATTATACTATTGAGACCCGCCACCCAAGTTTTTGGTGGACCCGGCCTGAGTTAGAACCGGTCAGGGTCATCTCGCCACTTAACCGGCCCAAGCTGGAACCGGTGGGGGGCAACCTGGCTTACTACATGGAACCTGACTGGAACCTTGAAAAGCAGCCGGGTATCAACTTTTGAAGAAGACCTTGAGATGTGATTACAACCGAGCTGCATTCATGAGTAGTGATTATGCAGCCGCCTTCCGAAGATCTCTATCGTGTTAATTCTTTGAGCGCCAAATTCGATGGCAGACCAACATTGTTACGAGCTTAGAGTCTACAACCTCTGGGTTCCCTCCGGGAAATCATGGATGAGCAAGCTAGTTGTGCCTTGCAAGCATATGAAATCCCTGCATCATCCAACATTTTACCACATGATGACACTAAGGTTGAGCAGATTGGGCATGATCTTGCTATCGTGGATGAGGTTCTCGAAGATCCGCAAATCGAACCTGCACAACAGCAGCTCCTTGTTTTGCAAGCACAGGGCAAATTCTGGAAACCACACAATAGAGGCTCTGTCTGTTGTCACTGCCATTCGCAAGCATGTTGACGTTGCTCATCCGGAATTGCTTGCTACGATGAAAGCGCATTTGGCTGCAAAGGCATCTGCGAAGCTCGAGCACAACCATCAAGCAAGTAAGAAACGAACTTTGCCTACAGGTTGTGCCATTACATCATACTTTGGGTCCACAAATCCTTACAAGCAAACAGATGAGCAGCAAGTGCAATTTTTGGAAGACTTTACACTTTACATTGTTAAAAGTTACAGGGCCCTCTCATCTGTTGAAAGTTTGTAGCTTAGAAGATTGGTTTTGAGGCGGTGTCCTCGTGTCATATTTCCTTCTCGGAGACAATTTGTGGACGAGGTTTTGCCGCCAATGGTTGCTAAGACGATGGATCGTCATGTGTTGCCTTCCCTTGGAAGTTGTGTCTCTGCATCTGCCAGCTTCGATTTATGGATGAGCAGGGGTGGAGTCGACACTTTTGCCTTGGTAATCAATTTTATTAGTTCTGAGTGGGTTCCTGTTCATGTTACTGTGGGTCTATTTGAAGTGTCTAACACATCAGGGGCATCGATGGCAGTTCAGTTGAAAACCTTACTCAACAGTTTTGATTTGACCAGACGCATTATTGCCTTTGTCAAGAGTGAAGGAGGTAATTTGAGCACAATGGCTGCCGCTCTAAGATCTGTCGTATCATGCGATGTTTTGGAATCCCTTACAGTTTTTGAGGGCACATGCTTTGCACATGTGATGTCTAAAGCATACCAATACGCAACAAATGAGGCCAAAGATTGTGTAGATTTCAAGGAGGTTTCAGTTTCTAATGCTCAAGCGTCACTACAAAAAACAATCACATGGACCAAGAAAAGTGGAAATGGTAGAATTGAGTGGAACAAGGCCTGTGTGGATTCAGGGTTACGGCCTCGGAAACTGAAAACTCCGGTCAAAACCAGATTTGCATCAAAGGTGATAATGTTTGAAGAAACCATGGAGTTCAAAGAGGCCATTATCACTTGTTATGGTCGTCAAAGTCTGACGCTCCAACAAAGAGTTCCTAAGCCCCAAATTTGGGCTATTACAGAGGTGTTACAAATTCTTTGAAATCTGTCGTGACAGCTTGTGTGGCAAACCAATCTCGAGGTCATTGGTTACTTTCTGATGCACTCAATGCGTCCATATCCATCTCAATTATCATGCAAAGGGAGATACAGTTGGAGTTTGATGGGGAGACCGCCAGATGTGTTCGAATTGGAGCTTCTCTTACTGAAAAGCAGGATACGGCAAGAGGTGTTACATGTTCTCAAACCTTTCCTTGCATTTCTACAACATTTTGATGCACGCAAGGCACATAACATGTTTGCGCTTCTGTTGGATCCTTGTTTCAAGGGGCTGAAACTTGTGTCAAATTATGTGGGCCATGAGGCTACTGTACAACTTGTTCAAGACTATGACCAAAAATGTCTATTGCCTTTACTGATGGTTTGTTTTAAGCGGTTGAACTAGGCTACACGCGAGTCTGAAGTTGTTTCATCTCCTGAAACATATGAGGACAACAATATGTTTGGTGTGGGAGCATCAAACGAAGAAGCAAGTGCTGCAATAGTGAAGGTTGAACTTTCATTATTTCGGCGATTCATTGTTCATATAACTACAACAACCGATCCCTTGTTATGGTGGCGTGATCACGAGCATCAATTTCCCAACGTTGCATATCTTGCCAAACAAATCTTTGACATCCCGGGGTCCCAAATTGAGACCGAACGAGTTTTTAGTCTTGCAGGTGTCCTCACATTACTCCGTCGTTGTCGTTTGCAGGTTGAGAATCTTGACAGGCTGGTTATGGTGATCAAAAATTGGCCAGATGACCCTTGATATGATTGTAAACCTAGAAGGGATTTGAAAGATTTCATGGTTGGAGAGGCAACCCTAGCCGAGGATAACTATGATGTCATAGAAGAAGCAGGTTTTTTTTAGGATTTGAGCCTTTCAGATCATGGCCACATGATTAGCTAGTTGGACTAGCCAATTGTACTTGGGAACACCTCACATCTGCTTTTCTGGTGCGGATATGACAGAAGGAGGTATGTAGAAAAAGTTGGATTGGTGCAGTTTGAAGGTGCCTAAACCAAGCTTTATGATATCATAAAGTCCACATGAACACTACATGTTGTTGGAATGGCATAAGTACTCTCTCTTTCTCACTTCTCTTTCTTTCTTTCTTTTTCTCTCTCTCTTTCTTTCTTCTCCCTACCCTCAAGGTCTGTGACAGATTCAATTGAGGTTTGAAAACTAGATGCTTCTGATGTCTCTACTTGTTCATTTCATAAATTGTTTCTATGGCTACATTTCTACCCTAGCTATTGAGCAGTACTTTCTCATTAACATGCCAGATTATACTATCGTGCTGAGGGCACGTGGGTTTCTTCTAGTTTTCTTAAACAAATGCAATTCCTGCACGACAGTTGCACTGGTCCAGGTTTGAATCTCTTGATGAATGGTTGTTTGTTGAGAGCTTGTTAGGTTAACCACCTTTCTTTTTATTAATCTGCTTTCTTTTGTCTCATAAGCTCTTTGAGCTTCCTTGATGTTGTAGGTTCATTTCTTTTTCTGCTTTCTCATTTCCCGAGTCTATGGTCTCAAAGCTGCAACTTGCAGCAAACAGTCTCACAAGTACATTTTCATTTTCTATGTGGTTGGTGGAGCTTTGGCACTTGCATCGCTGTTTATCTCAACCAAGAGCTTATAGCACTGTCACAAAGTCCACATAACCAGGCCATGCTCTGATACTGAAGCTAAAGTCTTTACACGTCTATTGCCCAAATTGTGGAGTTGCTCTGTTGTTGTAGGCTGGAGGCGGAGATGAGTGCAGCGTGGATCGGTTTTTGGCACAACATATTGTTGTTGGTTACTACTTCATGATGGTGGTCATTGGCCACAAGGCTATGGCAAACACCGTCTTACGAGTACATTCTCTCTCCCTCTCCCTCTCTCTATCTCTTTCTCTCTAGCAGTTGTGGCAAACATGTTATGAGTAAATTCTCTTCAGCAATTGTGGGCAAATGGCAACCTCGGCAGTCTGAAATTAGCATTGTGTTTTGACGATGATGTTAGTTCACCTTATATCCACATGCCCTTCATCAGATTGTCATTGGAGCTATGGCAATTTTGGGGTGAGTCTCATGTATCAGGGTGGGCTGAAACAATGCTACTTTTAGGTGGTAGGGAGTCCAACTGCCACCCAAAGGATTTTGAGGTCCAAAGGCAAGACCAAGCCAAGTCCCTGAACCTCATATTTTGAAGTTGAAGTCCACCTCTCTCATATGCAAGAAAGACTAAATACAGGTTTTCACATGGGGCAGGATTGTCCCTGAAGGTAGGGCTATTTCTGATGGATATGATTGCAGATCACTTCTCAGAATATGTGGACATTCTCAATGCATGTGCCAGCCCAGCAGCACTCGGACAGGGCAAACGGCTACACGCCGACATAATCAGAGCTGGTTTTGAATCAGATGTCCAAGTGGGGACTGCACTTGTCTGTATGTATTGCAAATGTGGGTGTGTGGGGGATGCGCGTGTCGCATTTGACACAATGCCTGAATGAGATGTGGTCTCATGGACTGGGATGATAGCAGGATATGCTCACCAAGGGCACAATGAAGAGGCTTTGGACCTCTTTCAACAAATGCAACTAGAAGGCATAAAGCCAAACAACATCACCTTCATCAACGCCCTCAATGCGTGTGCCAGCCCGACCACCCTAGAAATGGGCAAGCAGATTCATGCAAGCATCATCAAAGCTGGATTTGTGTCAGATGTCCAAGTGGGGTTGCTCTTGTCAGCATGTATTGCAGATGGGAGTGTGGTGTTTGTGTGCAGCTGAATTCTTGTGCTACCATCTCCTGTGGGGACATACCCCACCACTGCCCAAAATTTGTCAGTCTAGCAAATAAAGGTCAGGGGCTTCTATGGAAATGCATCCCTGGTGATGATGCTTGTTGTGTCTCTTTGTTGGTACTGTTATTGGCGTCTGGGTCCTAATTTGATCCATAGAGGAATTGAAATAATTACCTGTATCAGAAGTTGTTGTACAGTGATACGGTGAGGATTTTTTGTGCATCAAACAAATAGAGAGGGCCCAGGGGTCAAGTTGTTTGGTAGGTCCTTGTTGGGGGTAATATACTCTAATGGGTTGTGATGTTTTGTAGGCTACCACATAATCAGATTTGAGGTGATATGTAACCAGATGGCAATGTCCGAGCTTCTATTTCGAAACATATTAGATGCTTCCTCACTGAACAGGTGCTTGGTGATCTCTACGGGCTAAGGATTGACAAATGTGAATGGCCATGACTGGGACAGATGCGGAGTATTTGGAATGTCAGATCTGAATATTCAGTTGAGCCTGCCAAGCGCATCAGCCATGACTAGCCATGACCGTAGCAAGCCCTGCCTTTCATGACTACATTGCTATGTGCTATTTAACCCTTTTCCTTACAACTATAGGCAAGATTAGAATCTTATAGCACTGATGTTGTATGGAAGGCAAAAAAGCCTAAAGGATGTGGTTATGGTGTAAGTTGTCTCCTGAAAACTCATGCTGTTTTCAGAAAAGTAAGATGCCATGACCAGCGACACTCTATAATCCACAGTTTTTGAATCGTGCATTTACATGAGCAGGATTGCTGTGATGGCACATAGAAGCAAGCACGACAAATTTATTTCCATTTCTAGAGATATGAAATACAATGATACTGTGACTCTTCCTATCTCTTTCATTTTTGTTTCCTTTTTCTTTTTTTGGGTCTTCTTGATGTGACTCTCCATATCTCTTTTTTTTCCCCTTTCTTTTTGGTCCTCTTGAAATCTTAATATATAATAACTGAAAATCAGGTTATATTGATAACCGATGTATGGACCCGGTGCCGTTCCACTTGGATAATGGCATATTGATAACTGGGAGATTTTGTTTTTGGGGACCCTTCTATTGATAACCTCTAACCGCCACAATTTCCAAACCCCTACATTATATATAACCGCCTCCATTCCGCTTTAAGCAAAGATGCCTTACTCGGACCCTTCAATATGCCCAAATTGTCATACCCGCCCAATAGTGGTTCAGACCAACATTACTCTACAATAATGACGACAACCAACATGTAGCCCAGTGGTAATGGGCACATACCACGTTGGATGTGGTTGTGGGTTCAAACCAGTGTTGGGCGGGTATATGAATTACCCTGATATACCCGCCGGGTATATCAAGGTGTATTGATATATATTTACCCTGGTGTGGCAAGTTTAGGTACCCGGATATATGCCCTTATATCACGGTATATTTTTATGATATACCCTTATCCTTATATTACCCTCCTACTTCCCTGAAGGGGTATATGTTAAAATGAAGGGTATATCTAATGAGGGTATATAAGGGCCTTATGTGCCTTCATAGCCTTTATGTGCTAGGTCTTTTCTCTTTTTGTTGTGTTGTTAGGGAGCCTTGAGCTATAAGAAAGCTCCAATCACAGCTAAAACAAATGCTACATATATATCATTCCTTAAATGTCATATAATCCCAACAATGCCTTTTCAGATCTCGCATATATATATATATATAAGAAAACCTGACAGCCCACAATTTAGGTCCTTGAGGGGTTTTTATTTATTTATTTACTTAAGGAAATATGGGAGTGACAGCCCACAATTCAGGCCCTTGAGGAGGGGGAAAGATTAACCCCCTTTCATTTATGGGCCATGAGACCTACAAGACGATCAACGCCCAAACATACCGTCACACAAACAATCCCACACACGGGGGAGGGCAGCGGGTTCGAACACCTAACCACCTGAGTGACACACACTGTGCACTTACCAGCTGAGCTACCAGCCGACGTGCTTTTTTTTTAATCTCAAACCTCCTCCATCTTGCATTGGAAAATTAACACCAAAATATTATGCAATATCTTATCAATTTTCTCTTTTACCTAAGATTTTTTATTTTTTTTGCTTTTTTTGTGTTTTGTACATATTGAAGAACATCTTGTGAGCAGTCGCTCCCAGGTTTCCTTTTTGAAAAAAAAGAAAAGAAAGAAAGAAAACTTCATATATTCCTTTAAACCATTAAATTATATATTAATGGAAATAACTATCCATACTCAGAAACTATTCATACCCTCAGGGTATATTTTGGCATATATATCCATACCCGGGGGTTATATAGAAATCTGAAAAGTTATTTTACCCATACCTGGAGGGTAAATGATTTTTTGAGATTTCAATTTATCCATACCCGGAGGGTAAATGATTTGACAAAAATAATTTACTTATACCCTAAGGGTATATTGAAATCAATATACCCGCAGGACACTGGTTCAAACCACGGTCTGTCACAAGGCATTTGACAGGCAAAAAAAGGCAAAAAAAAAAAATGGAGCATGTCAAAAGAAAGGCAATGAGAAAAAAATGCCTGTCACAGAGAAAGTAAGAAAAAAAAATAGCCTGTCAAAGGAAAGGCAGAAATTTCTGATAATTAGGGGTAATTTGATTACTAAGTCAACCTAGGAGAGGCTCACAAAGCCTGAAAGCTACAAATGAATAGAAAATCTGCAGAGATTACTGATAGTTATTAGCGATTTTATTAGTAGAGGCTAAAAAAGGTACAAATTGTTAGTAGTTTTTGTTAATCTTACTATTAAGTCCACCTAGGGGAGCCCCACCGAGCACTGCCAGCAGTGTTTTTCTTAGGAAAATTTGGAGAACGGCACGAGTGGCTACAGAGTTTTGCAGAAAATAACAGTATATTCTGTTCATCCACTGAAATCATCCACTTCTGCCATGAAAAACATGGGACTTTCGACAGAATATATATATATATATATATATATATATTTTGAGGTCGAAATCTGGCGAAAATTAGCCTATAAAAAAAACGCTGACTGCCAGCTGCCCTTCTTTGTGGTTTAAGCTTACGTAGGCTTTCCCTCTTTGTTTCCTGTGCATGCTCCACCCTCCATTCTTAGTTTTATTTTATTTTTATTTTTTATTTTTTTTGGAGACCGGGTGTTGAGTAGATAGATATTTGGAAATATCCACTTTGGATAATGTGGGCATGCACTTGCTTTCTTGTTTCTAGGTCTTTACTCTTGATACACCCTTGTAAAATACACAATTAAGTATTGGAGTTTGGCGGCCAAAATGAATTTCTGGTTCAAATCGTGTAGTGCCTGTTTGACTTGTTTCTTCTTGAGTCCCTCTCCTGATCCTGTTTCAAAAGCATTTCGACACGGCCATCCTGCATGACTCAAAATCTTAACTTACAATCAATTGGCATATTGTATTCCTAGCTCATTGATAAGCCAAGAGAATATCTCTCAAAGAAGAGAGGCTTGGGACTACGTATGAAGAGGTTAAAAATGCTAAAGTCTTATAGTTAGAGAATAAGTCATACAAATGCTACATGTTTGGGTTGGAACCCATGAAAATAGTAAAGACAATACCATATGTATTCATGGACTGGAGTTTTACTAATTGTAGTTGTAAGAAGTTCATATTTTATTTTATTTTATTTATTTTTATTTTAGTTCACACTTCTTTTCATTTTTCGTTTCAATTTCATATGACAAAATTGTGTGAAAGGTCAAAAATCTGTCAACCTGTGAAAGGCATTTTCTCAAAGTTGTATGTCACAGTGAAAGTAAGAAAAATAAAAAATAACCTGTCACAAAAAAGGTGGGCTACCTGTCAAAAAACAACACTGACCATAAGTTACGCTCCCTTCAGGAGGCGTCATAATTTACTTTACTTTACAATAATGACATATTGAGGACATAGAAGATGTAGATTTGAACTGATGAGGTTCAATACCAATAAAAGAATTGTGCAGATTGTGGAAGATGCACAAATTGGATGTGATATTATAATACTATGCATATAATTACATTTGTTGAATAGACTACAATGCAAGGAAATTTACAATAAAGTTAACCAGGGCTAATCCCCCTGTTGACAAAATAAATAAATAAATAAATTATGTACAGTCTACCCTCCATAAATAGTCCCTCAATATTTGTTAACCCTCTTTACTTGATACAATTTTTTTCCTGAGAATTTACAAAGCAAGTGGTAGGCCTTATGTGTTACGATACTTTTGTACTCCCTCTTTTACTAAAGCTTCTTATAACATGACCTTCATAAGTGTTAGTTTTTCTCAAATGTATATATATGTATATGTAGATGTATAACAAGACTCCATGAATGGCTCAATGCCATAGCTCTTTTACTTAACCCTAAACGACGAGACTGTTTTTGGATTTTTTTCACTCAACAGGGACCCACCCTCATTCGTCAGCCTGTAGCTGCCCACCCCTTTCATCCATGTGGATGAACCGTTCGAAGTCATCCCTACCTACCAGATGCACAATCACCCCAAATTTGGGGAGAATTCACCGTTTTGTTTGGGAGATTATAAGAATTGAACATGGTCAATGTTCTGCAAAATGTAAAAAACAAACCGAAACTTCATGTTTGACCAAGCAAAAAACCCATGTTGCTAAATTTTCATGGGAGAACCTGAGCCATATTCTAATGTAATAGATCATCCCAAACCCTCACACCAAATTTCACCCCAATCTGCCAATAACTAGGGGGGGGGGGTGCTTTGAATGTGAACGCAATGGGGGTGAAAAGAGTGAATTTGCAAATTGACGTCCCATTAGGACCCCAAATTTACCTCCAATTGGGAATTCCAAGGTCTGTCCCTCATAGGCCAAGAACTACACTACCCTGCCCAAGAATTTCCCAAAAATTCCCAAAATTACATTTTGGATGTTTGATTTTGCAAATGGATGAAAAATGGATGGCAAGTGGATGAAAATGGATGGGTTGGCATGCAGACCCGCCTCGTCACCCCCCGCAGGCCCCTGCCGCAAATATGTGCAGGCTAAATCCGCCAGTGCCTGCCACGTACCTGGTCAACCTACGGGCCCACCCCAAAAACGAAACTGCAAGGCTTGCAAAAATAGCCGACGCCAGAATATTTACTCTTCGGGGAGCCAATAGTGTAGAGAATTTTGGGGGCTTGATTTTTCATTCAGAGGTCGCCTTCATCCGACATCATCCGCACCCGCTGCGAATGGATGAACAATCGGATCGACCTGATTCAGGTCGCCTCGTCGTTTAGGGGTTAACACTAGTGTGCCTCTACCGAGTTCTCTCCCTAAACTTAGGAAACTCTCAATTGTGTGGATTGATATTTCTTGATCATATCGCTCTAACATCTTCTTAAAGCCCATTGTCCAAGCTATTTACTCTTGGTGTTTCCAAGGTACTTTATCTTAGGACGTTGTCTTTTAACTAGTATTTAGATGCTCATGTATGATGTAATTTCGAGTGCATAATGCCAGTTAAATATTTTCTTAGAAGCTCATATACCTTTTGGTTTTGCAACTCTATCAACCCACACAATTGAGAAATTTCTAAGAATAACTAGTCACTAGTCACTAGTTTCTTAATGAAAAAAAGAAAGATGAAAGAGAAGACTAATCACCAAAGCGTACCTTGCAACTAGTCCACCTGAATGGCCTCTTGAGATGCCTAGAGGTCGATCAAATGAAACTGTACAATTGCCAATTCCTTTAGAAAAACAGAGATGATGATGAGTATTGTACCATCCGTTTATGAAATATGTACATATATGACCATCTGTACCAAAATACAAATGAAGGTCAGAAAATACTTGAAGAAATGTTAATACTTCTGAACACATTTGAACAGGAATATTGGTATGTAACGTATATTAACTATAATATCAATCGAATTGAGTTCAATATAGACATGGACTGCTGGAGCAATCGTTTTTGTTACCAAATGACATACGTATAAAAACGTGATATGGTGGACCAAATAGCATGTCCATTGCAGTTTAATACATTCAACCATCTACGATTGGACATTCCAGTAATTAAACAATTATATTAATTTATGTTCTGCTGTTATTGTTGGTGTTATGAATTATTATAGTTGTTACAATGGTAGTAAGATTATTGATTTTCTTCGCTGACGAGTTCTTGCTCACTCTCATGTGTTCCATGCTTAATTTTGAATTAATCACTAGTCAAAGTTAATATTTTACAATGATTATTATAACATGAATGTTATTTTACAAGTTTACTATTTGTACACAATTTATAAAGCAAAGAAAAAAATTAATTAGAAATAAAATATTGATGTTAAAAATGAGATTAGTCATATGTGATACATTGTGTTATAATTACCTTGAGGATGAAAATATATTTAATAACATATTTAATTGTCATACTAGTGTGGCATGTGTAGGTCTGGTATAGTGTTTTGGAGATACCAGGAGGGTCCTGGTAGTATAAAAGTTTTTATATGTCCAAAACAAGGGTATGCAATATTTAAAAAAACCCAGATTTTGGTACTTGTAGGGTATCAATAATGCCAGCATTCACATTAGGAGACCTAGTATCAACAATGGTATGAAAACCTTCATACCTGCTAATATCAACTTCGAGTAAAGTATAATAAATTACATTTCAGAAGGAAGATTCATACTATTCTTTTCACCAAAACAGTTGATTGTCGAGGTTGGCATGGACATTATGATTGAAATTTCCGAGGCTTTTGGAGTTGGTCGTTCAACCTTGTATGAGCTGCGCCTTCGACAGGTAATCCCTGCCATTAACTCTCTTTTAGGTCACTACCTACAGTGGCAGGGAGGTAAAACTCTAAAAAAATCGATACTCGAGAACGAGAGGAGATCAGGGATTCAAAATGTAGTTGGTGCGATAGATTGTACACATGTCCAAATCAAGGCCCCCCAATAGTGAGATCAAATTTGATTACAGAAACATAAACGGTTATTACTCAATGGTTCTACAATGGGTCGTGGATCCAAATGCAAAATTTGTTGATATCTATGTTGGAGAGCCTGGCAGCATGAACGATTGGAGGGTATTACGAAACTCCCCCCTTTTTATCCTACATCACATGGCACCATTCTACGTGGTAAGAACGTCATTCAAAACAATGGATACCAAATCCCACCATTCCTTAATGGTGATGCCGTCTATCATACGCTCCCCTGGCTCGTACTTAATTACAAAAAGGCTCTGCTCCAGTCCTCTCCATCGCCAAAACCATGTTCAATCATTAATTGTCAAACGCAAAAATTGAAATCGCTTTTGATCGCATAAAAGGCACATTCAAGGAAGTGGGTTCGACAAACGAACTTGACATTGAGTTTTTACCGCAGATTGTTTATGCATGTTGCATCATGTACAACATTTTGGTTGATTTTAAATAAGTCAATTTTGAGGGCATCTACAATGAGATGGATGCCCTTGCAGCCATCATGGAACGTGACCAAATTGCCCATAGTTGAGAACCGGTTGTCAATAGGGACCACACAATTGGTGCTACTTTGCGGGAGACATTATGCAACTATGTCATCAACACGTGATAGTCTGTGATAGTCATTTTGGATATGAAACAGAGCCAAAACTCCAGTGATGAGAGCTTTCTTTTTGGACCAACCGCGAGAATTTGTAAAATGTTGAGTTATGCACATAGGTTAGAAATAATTGGGTAGAGGAGTAAGATGTTCAGTGGATATGTTTTTGTACGAAACGGAGTTGTTGTGTACTCGATGAACTGCAATATGACCTTTTACATTGTTAGACCGATAAACAACAAACACTAGAACACTAGGCTATATCGAAAGATATTCCAACAATTGCGTTGAAGTTGGGCAGTTGGGCAACACAAAGTGAATGGAGATAAAGATGATGATCTAAACAAATTTGTGATTATCCAAATGGCAGTTGTTTCATTTGCAGACAATCTTATAATCTACGTAGGGAGAGTCACCACCTATAAATTAGCTACGAATAGCACTTGTATGCTCTTCTTGGTCAGAGGATAGAAATAGCATAGCACTATGGAACACTATCAAATTTGAGAACCCACTATCTCATTAGTGCATTGCCAAGATCAAGGGGATAATGACCTATGTATCCAAGTGCGTCCTATGTCGAGGCCCAAATGCAACCTGTCGCGCACCTTACTTCGGTAAGCTCCCCTTCAAGTCATAGTCACTCGCTTTGATGCGCGCGCCTAACTCCCAAACTGGCCGCCGGGCCAATTCGGAGCTTCGGCTGCTCACCGGGACATAATGGTCCTCCTTTACTCCCCCACTTGATCCTCTCTCAATTTGGGCCAAGTGGAAATTCCCTTTGGTCGATGGCAGCCCACACCTTGGTCGCTTTCATGCTTGCACGCTTACTCACTAGTTTTTGGTCACCAACGGGCTTGCACCTTTCTCGGGGTTACTACTCCCTATATATACTTCTGTGACTGTCCGCGGGGGTTTCACAAACAACCATGCCATTTTATGGCGAACCACCACGAAAACCCTCGATTCCCGGTGATGAGTCGCGGTGAGTCTTAGCCCGCCCACCACGATCCCATTGGACCGTGATGAGTCCCAAAACTCCCCACGACTCCCACCACAAGGTCTCCGCCCCCATGGTGAGTCCTATGCCACCCCCACTAAGTCCCACTAAACTATCACCACCCCTCGTGGAACCACCCCACCTCAACCCAGTGTGCGGGGCTCCACCTAGTGAACGCCTCCGCCTCCTTGAGTGCCTTGGGCACTCAAGGGCGCTTCAGCCCCCGCATCTATTGTTGTCACTGCCCCTACCATAGGGGCAACCCCTCTCGTGTCCCGACCCCCTGCCCTCAAGGCGAAGGGCCGCGATACACACCCCTACCAACAGAGAGTCGATGTCCTCATCGACTTGTCCATTTTGTAGAAACGAACATCCAAGTTGTGGCGTCCCACATCAAGGAGTTTGTTTCTGTACCATGACATCCCATGACAAAGAACCAACCCCCCCCCCCCCCACTTGACTCTACTCTCTACTAGCTAGTTCGGCCGACTTCCTCCAAGTCCCGGCCAAGGGGGGAGCCTCTCAAACTCCTCCCAGTGCACTTTTTTTGGCCCATTTCAAGACCAAGGAATGATTATCCCCGATGATCGAATCGCCTTACTGCAACAACATTGCTTGCGACCGTTGTTACGGACATAGCCCAGAAGAACTTACGAGGAGTAAATATCAGAAGTTACCAAATTATTATGTTATCGAAAGTTACCATGACTTATCGTGATTTATCATGATCTACCATGATTTACCATTACTTACCAAGTTACCAAGAATTTACCAAATTACTAAGAGTAACTTGGGAAACTACTCATGAAGCTTCCTTTGGAGGAAACTTCTCCGTCAAAATACCTCCTTTGTTTAAGGAAGCTTCTCCATCAAGAAACCTTTGTTTAATCTTGGAAACTTCTCCAGCAAGAAACCTCCGTAGGGGAAGCTTCTTAGGGAAGCTTGTTAGTAGTCAGTACATATAGGAGGCGAGACTAGACACTCTTCAGTCTCGCCAACACTCGTTCAAACTACTCTTGTTTTCAATTCCCAGTACCCCAGTCCAGTTCCCAGTACTCTAGCCCAGTTTCCAGTATCTGGTACTTCAGCCAGTTTCAGCCATTCCAGTATTCAAGTCGTGTTTCAATATCTTGTACTCTTGTTCATTGTTATAAAGATCGTTTTGATTCATATTTACTCGTCGTGTATACGGCCACGCCGACCTTGACCTCTTGTCTAGTCCTGTACCTCTAGTCTGATCTCTTGTTTGTGTTCAGTCATGTTCTTGTCCTTGACAGTTTGGTGAGACTAAAGTTTGTTCCTTAGTTAGTTAAGATAGAAGGCACATTTGCGGAAATGGTCGCTACATTGCAGAGTCTTCAGCTCCAGATGCAAGAACTTCGTGCCTCTACTGCCCAACCACAAGTTGATCAGTCTCAAGATCTTGGCAACGCTCTCAACAATTTGCAACAATAAATTTCACCCCAAAGGCCACAGGCACAGCATGTCACAGCCCTACAAAGGTCACAGGGTCACAGCCCCAAAGGCCACAGCCTGTCACAGCCCCTCACAGCCCGTCACAGCCCCACTGGCCACAGGGCACAGCCTATCCCAGCCCGCCACATCCTGTCACAGCCCCACAGGCCACATGGCACAGCCTGTCATAGCCCTACACAGGTAACAGGGGTCACAGCCCCTCACAGCCCGTCACAGCCCACAGGCCACAGGGCACAGCCTGTCACAACCCCTCATAGCCCGTCACAGCCCCACAGGCCACAGGGCACAGCCTGTCACAACCTGCCACAGCCTGTCACAGCCCCTCACAGCCCCTCACAGCCCCACAGGCCACATGGCACAGCCTTCACACGCCCGCCACACCCTCACCCTTGCCAAGCTCTTGAAACCCTAAGGCTTACATTTCCAGCCACAAGACACTTCTCTTGTGGCGCAAGAGCTCTTCTTCCAAGCTCTGAAACCCTAGGTGCACATTCCATGGCCTTGCCCACCTCTTAGCTCATGTTTCCAGCCCTGCTCTTGCCATGACAAGCGCGCTCTCAATGCTGAAGCTTGAGATTAAAACCCAATCTCAACATACTCCACAAAGTGCACTGATTTGCCCCAAGCCAAATCAGCCCTTTCGCTTGGTCTTGCAATCCTGCAGTATGGTGCTTTCATCTCTGAAGCTGAAGATCGAATGCCAAGGTCTACCACCTCGTAACCCACTCGCCTCCGCTTCTAACAAACCAAGAGCTCCACCACGTGCTCCTTGCTAACAACCTGGTTTCTCTCATTCTCAGCAAAACCACAAGTGCTACAACTAACTCGTATCTGGCACTCACAGATACGAGCTCATCTTTCTCGAGTGATAAAAATAAATAAAATACAAGCACGAGCTCACAAATCTGAAGCATAAACTCATGCATATATAACCTCATCACTCAAATACAAGTCAAAGCCAAGTGCACCCCACGCCATGGGGAATCCACACTACGGCACCATAGCTAGGCGCGAGTGAGGCTCAACTACTCGAGAAAGATGAGCCCACCCGCGATCTGCCGTGAAGATAACAACGCCAGGTGCCCAAACATGTATTTGGGCCCCTGGATTGACACTTGGGTCAATCCCAAATGTCAATTATAAAAGCTAGCTATTTCCTAGCTAACTTTCACACTAGTGGTAAAATAACTTTGACACTCGTTACAAAATCCGGACAAGTGCACGTAGGGAAATTCCCCACTGTAACCTGATATTCTTTGCCATGAAGACTCAGCCAATAGACATCACTGTGTGTAAATCCGTCCATACCCCGGGGCAGGACTTCGGTGATACGAGTCACCCGAGCCTGCAAATTCTAGCCTATTCCATCTTGCATTCGTGATCTGCACCCGAGCCGACACGACTCACTATTTTTCCATCTCTTTTGTTGGTGGGAGTCGGCACCGGGTGGAGGCATTGCCGGAGCATGTGGCACATCTGTGCCGACAGTGCATGAGGCACCACCCCCCGGACCGTGCAAGACAGAACCCTCCCTCCTCCAACATGCTTATCTCGGTTGATGACAACGACGTCCCAAGTTTCACAGGCCAAATTGCGGGGGGATGGGGCTTCATTATCACCGAAGGATGAACTGTTCCCTTGACGCATCGTGCCATATCGTCTGGGCAGAACCAGAACTTGTGGTCCTTTGACTCCCCACTATGATAAGGTCGGAACAACAACCCTATGAATGTTGGAGCTGGAGTCCCCCTGGAGCCTTGCATATTTTTGATTTGCATTTCTTGAAAGAGGGGGTCCGAATTGCCATGCAAGCCACTCTAGATCCTGGTGGGATGCGTTCTATATGCCACTCACTATCAATGCAATCAGATTCATGCACCATGGCCACCACCTCCTCCAATGGGATTCCTGCTGCTGTGCTTGCATGATCTGCACCTACTCCACTGAGGAGGACCCACCTGGAAGGGACGGGCACACGACTTAGTCTGCACTGGAGACACCTTTGTTACAGAGAAAATGACCATGTCCGGCCGATGCAGATCCATCTAAACCATTCTTTTTGGAAGCAGATGCATCGGACTTTGCACTTGGCGCGGTACTCTCTCAATACGGTACAGTGGCCGATTTCACCCTGTTGGTTTTCCGTTCCTCGCAATTTTTCGCTGCAGAGATCAATTATGAAATCCTTGACAAAAAATTTCTAGCGATTATCGATGCTTCTGAGGAGTGGCGTCATCTATTGGAGGGAGCTCAACATCACGTCATTGTCTATACCGATCACAAAAACCTCGTGTCGCGGCCCTTTGCCTGAGGGCAGGGGGGTCGGGACACATAAGGGCTGCCCCTGTGGTGGGGGCAGCGCCAGCGATAGGTATGGGGGGGCTGAAGCACCCTTGAGTGCCCAAGGCACTCAAGGAGGCGGAGGCGCTCACTAGTTGAGCCCCGCACACCTGGTTGCGGTGTGGGTGTGGGGTGGCTCCACAAGGGTGGTGGTGTTAGTCGGGGCTTAACCAGAGGGACTTAGTGGGGGTGGCATAGGACTCACCATGGGGGCGGAGACCTCGTGGTGGGAGTCGTGGGGAGTCTTGGGACTCATCACGGTCCATAGGGGCCGTGGTGAGTGGGCCAAGCTCACCGTGACTCATCACCGGGAGTCGAGGGTTTTTCGTGGTGGTTCGCCATAAAATGGCATGGCTGGTTGTGAAACCCCGAACAGCTACAGAAGTATATATAAAGGGAGTAGTGACCCCGAGAACGGTGCAAGCCCGTTGGTGACCAAAAACTAGTGAGTAAAGCGAGCGACCGGAAGCGACCAAAGAGTGGGGAGCTGTTCCGGACTGCCATCTACCAAGGGAATTCCACTAGGCCCAAATAGGTGGAGGGTTTAGTGGGAGAGCGAAGGGGGACCGTTAATTCCCGGTTAGCAGCCGAAGCTCCACGTTGGCCAAGCGCCAGGTTGGGAGTCAGGCGCGGCATCAAAGCGAGTAACTATGACTTGAAGGGAGCTTACCGAAGTGAGGTGCGCGACACTTGGTATCAGAGCTTAGAGTTCAGTACGCGATCGTCCTTGGGATTGGCCTCATCATGTGTCGGGCAAGCCAAAGCGAAAGCGGAACGGCCCAAAAGATTATGATCCTGGTGAGCCCGATGGGGGCGATGTGTCACCCGAAGCGGCCATTTGATGAAGCGACGCAGGTTCTCTGAAAACGAGGCCGCTCAAGAGCGGGAGGAATCCGAGGAGTCGGAGCCCCGAGAATCCCTGAGAGCTCCGACAGACCAACAGATGCCCTCCCATGCCGGCAGCTTTTTGGGAAGGGTTGTTGGTGCAGTTTGGCGGGACGTTGAAAGACGTGTTGAAGGCGGCTAATGCCACTTTCCTCTAAGGCCGAATCGGAAGGCACTCAACACCTAGCTCTTGGAGCTAGAGCAGTACTTCCGGGCGGCCAAGTTGAGTGACGAGGATCGGGTGGAAGTGGCTCCCACCTATTTGAGGGGCTATGCTCAACAATGGTGGCAGAAACGCCTTCACGACCGAGGTCCAAGCCCGGAAACCTTGAACTGGAGTGGGTTCAAGGAATGATGAGAAGAGCAGTTTGTGCCCCTCAACGCGTCCTGGCTTGCCCGGGACAAGATGAGGAATTTGAAGCAAACAGACAACATTTGGGGATATGTCCAAGCTTTCAATGTGCTTTTGCTCGAAGTCGCGGACATGGCAGAACCGGAAATGGTCTTCAACTTTGTGGCGGGACTGGCCCCATGGGCCAGGCGGAAGTTGGAGGAGAAGCCACCTAAGACTTTGAACGAGGCAATTGAGAGGGCTGAATGTTTCTCAGATGTCCCTAGGGGTGAAAGAAAGACAAGCGTACGGAGCTGAACCACAAGAAGACCCGGCGGGAAGGTGACTCCTTCCGACCGGAAAAGAAGTGGGATGGCAGGCCACGCGGCGACAATGGCACGTGGAAATCGAAGGGAGGGCCTTCACACGTCAAGGCGGCACCCGGTGCTTCGAAAGGAAAAGTGGGTGGAGCGGCTTATGGCGGACAGAAGGCGACCTTTGATGGAGTGTGTTCAATTGCGGAGAGCCCGGGCACATGGCCAAGAAGTGCACGAAACCCCGACAATTGAACATGACTCGGGCAACCACGGAGCTGTCGGAAGATACCATCAGTCGCTTGGTGGAAGCGGTGGTGGCCAGGACTTGCAAGGTAGGCAATTATTCTTGTGAGTTGTATCAGGAAACTGGCGCATTGCGTAAAGGGAGTCACTTATTGTTCGTGGATGGGATAATATCCGGAACTAACGTGTCATTGTTGGTGGACACAGGAGCGTCGCACTCCTTCATGACACCGGCAACGGCACAAAAGCTGGGACTCCGACAACTAACGTAGGGGCCTCTATTGAGGTGCGTTCTGCCAAAGGAGAACCGCAATTGGGCGACGAGGTTGGCGTTCGATGTTCCTCTTCAACTGGGGAGTTGGGAGGGACGTGAGAACTTCACCGTCTGCGAGATCGATGGAGTGGATCTCATTTTGGGGATGACCTTTTTGAGCAAATCCGGAGCGGTCATAGATGGCCGCAAGAGGGTAGTCATGCTGCCATGTTGGAATGGTGGCGAGGTCTTACAAGTTTCGGAAACGCCCAAACCCGTGGGAGGGCGAATAAAACTGCTGTCAACAAGGGAGTGGGCCGTGGAGGAGCACACACGAGCCCCAGTTTTTGCTCTACATTAGAGAAGTGAAGGGAGAAGGCGATGGAGAGCCGAACCCAGATTGGATCAAGGGGATTTTGGAGAAATACCATGATGTGATGCCGGAGGATTTGCCAAGCGGCTTGCCACCGCGCGAAGAGGAGTTGACCACAAGATTGAGGTGATACCGGGATCGGAACCGCCTGCCAAGCGCCCCCTACCGGTTGAGCCACAGAGAGTTGGTCGAGCTGAAGACCCAGCTCAAGGATCTAATGTCAAAGGGGTACATCCGGCCGAGTAAGTCACCCTACGGAGCCCCGGTGCTATTTGCAGACAAGAAGGATGGGACGCTGCGGATGTGTGTCGATTACAGGGCTCTGAATAAGGTGACTATCAAAAACCGGTACCCTTTGCCAAGGATCGACGACCTTTTTGATCGGTTGGCAGGAGCAAAGTATTTCAGCCGGATCGATCTGCGCTCCGGCTATCATCAAATTCGAGTGGCGGAAGGAGATGAGGAGAAGACCGCGTGCAGGACAAGGTATGGTTCATATGAGTTATTGGTGATGCCTTTTGGGCTCACCAATGCACCAGCGACATTTAGCATGCTAATGAACAGCCTTTTCCAAGAGTGGTTGATGACTTTGTGATCGTGTACATCGACGACATCTTGGTGTATTCGAAAACAAGGACTTTGTGATCGTGTACATCGACGACATCTTGGTGTATTCGAAAACAAGGAGGGCCACCTGGAGTCACCTCAAAAGGGTGTTCCAGAAATTGCGAGAAGGGAAGCTGTATGCCAAAGCTTCAAAGTGCGAATTCGGGGTCAGAAAAGTGAGTTCCTGGGGCATGTGATTACACAGGATGGGATCAGAATGGATGACAGGAAGGTGAGGGCAATTTTGGACTGGGAGCCTCCGACTTCCCGTCCCGGGAGTGCGATCCTTCCTAGGACTTGTCTCCTATTACCACGGAAGTATGTGAGAAACTTTGCCAAATCGCGGGGGCCGCTGTCAGACCTTCTGTGTAAATCTAAAGTCTGGGCATGGAACACCTTTGTGGCCAAGCTTTTGGGCTGAATTGAAGCAGCGGATGGCGGAAGCTCCAGTCTTGAAAATCCCGGAGTTCGATCGTCCGTTCGAGATACATACAGATGCGTCGGACTTCGCGATTGGGGGTGTACTGATGCAAGATGGACGACCACTGGTTACGAAAGTAAGAAACTGAATGAAGTGGAGCCCAGTGGCCGACGCACGAGAAAGAGATGAAGGCGGTGGTGCCACTGTCTTGAGCTTTGGCGCCACTATATTGGTTCCAACCGGTGAGGTGTTCACGGACAATGTCACGGTGAAGTATTTTGCCACGCAGCCCAAGTTGTCCCCAAAACAACTTAGGTGGCAAGATACTTTGGCGGTGTTCGACGTGGATATCCAGTACAAACCGGGACGAGACAACGTGGTGGCCGATGCTCTAAGTAGAAGCGCAGCAGCTCTTGTTGGTGTACAAGGGCGAGACGGCGCTCCAAAGGAAGATCCGGAAGGCTTGCCGGAAGGATGAGCTGCTGGCGAAGTCCGTGATGCAGGACTTGAGGATGGGGGTTAAATCGCAGTTCCACTTACAAAATGGA
The DNA here is from genome assembly GCA_030704615.1 of Takakia lepidozioides. Taxonomy (NCBI): domain Eukaryota; kingdom Viridiplantae; phylum Streptophyta; class Takakiopsida; order Takakiales; family Takakiaceae; genus Takakia; species Takakia lepidozioides. The sequence goes on from CM060733.1 coordinate 28,087,890, forward strand.
CTGCTCCGGTATAAGCAAAAGCGTCTTACTTGCCGAAGGGAGGGATCAGAGATAGCCTCTTGAGAGAATGCCATGATAGCCCGCTTGCGGGCCACGGCGGAGCCAAGCGCACTGCGGCACTCTTGAAGAAAGAGTTTTCTGGCCCAAACTGAGGGAGGAGGCAGAGGAGTATGTCAAGACATGCACCACATGCAACAAAAAAACCGGAGCGAGTACAAAAAGCAAGCGGGGCTGTTTACAACCCTTGCCGATTCCAGAGGGGACTTGGGAAAGCGTCTCGATGGATTTCATGACTGCTATGCCGCTTGTCAAAAATTCGATGCAATCATGGTGGTGGTGGATAGGTTCAGTAAAATGGGCCATTTCATCCCCACCAAAGAGACGGCAACGGCGCAGGAGACATGGCGACTTTACTTTGCCCACGTCTTAAAGCATCATGGAGTCCCGAAGGATATTGTCTCGGACCGCGATCCAAAGTTTACGAGTAAATTTTGGAGGACACTTTGGAAGAAGATGGGACGAGGCTGAAGATGAGCACCGCCTTCCGACCTACGACCAACGGCCAAGCAGAAAGAGTGAATTCCGTAGTGAGCAGATCTTGCGGAATTACGTGTCGGCAGACCAAACAGACTGGGTGGAACACTTAGACGCGGCAGAGTTCTGATTATAATTAATAAACACAGAACACTCCGCAACGGGAGAGTTTCTCCTTTCGTATTGGTCTATGGAAAAGCACCTCTGTGCTGACAAGTTGGGCCGCCCAGGACGTTGAGGAACCGGCAGTAGCGGCGGTACTGGAAGAACGCGAGCGTTGTTGAAGCTCGCAAAGTACAACATTGCCAAAGCTAGGAAACAGTATGAAAGGCAGGCGAATCGGAAGCGGAGGGAAGTGAAGTTGCAGGCACGGAGGTCTGGTTGAACATCAAGAATTTCCGACTACCTCCGGAAGTGAATCCGAAGTTCGTACCTCCGTATGTGGGACCCTTTCACATTCGGAAGGTTATGAATGAGGATGTGTATGAATTGGAGCTGCCGGCAAACAGCAAGGTGCACCCAGTATTCCATGTCTCCATTTTGAAGCCTTACTTCAAATATGAAGCGCGTCCGAATCGGCATCAAGTGTTACGTCCGCTACCTGTGCTGTGGATCATGAAAATTGAACCTGAGTACGAGGTGGAGGCAGTTTCTTAAGTCGAGGAGGTTCAAGAACCGAGAAACGGAGTATCTCGTCAAATGAAAGGGCTATCATCATGTGGAGGCATCTTGGGTGCGTGCCTCAGAAATGGGAAACGCATCCGAGGCGGTTGTAGTTTTCGAAGGGCAACCTCAAAAGCGGAAGAAGCGTTGATGGGGACATCAACCTTGGAGCGTGGGGGGGGAAATGCATGCTTAGCCCGGCTTAGCTAGCTTAGGAATCCGATTGCAAAAACTTGTATTGTACAAAAAATTGTTATAAAGGAAATGGGTTCCAAATTTTGTGCGTCCTATTTTGTTTGGAATGGTGATGCATGGTGTGGTTGGCTGTGTGTAGAATGCATGCTAGCTTACAAAAGTGGGAGAGGTAAATTGGGTTAATCGTGTGTTTGCGCAGTGCCGAAATCGGGTGACTCCCATCCAAGGGGCAAAGAAACTTGCACCTTCTTTGGGAGTTCACGTGCTAGTGCGCACCTGGCGCATGCGCATACTATAACTACGCTACCGAGGGGGTTGCTTGTAGTGCGGGCTAACGCGGAAGCTACGGCTTCCGTTCACGTACTATAATCGTGTAGCCTCGGGACGAAGTCGTAGTGCGGCTTCGGCGTGTTCCCGTACCTCAGGCCAGCATTCCAAGGCGGACCCAATTGTAGTGATTGGGGCGCACGGTTGATTCAAGGTTATCTTCCTAGTCAAAGAGGGTTCCAGGTGAACCCTTGCTCAAGGTGAGGCAAAAGGGGAATGCAGAGCGGTCGCAAGCAATGTTGTTGCAGTAAGGCGATTCGATCCTCGGGGAGCGTTCCTTGGCCTTGAAGTAGGCCAAGAAGAGTGCACTGAGAGGAGCTGGAGAGGCTCCACCCTTGGCCGGGACTTGGAGGAAGTCGGCCGAACTAGCTAGTGAGAGTAGAGTCAAGTGTGGGGTTTGGTTCTTTGCCATGGGACGCCATGGTACGGAAACAAACTCCTTGATGTGGGATGCCACAACTTGGATGTTCGTTTCTACAAAATGGACAAGTCGATGAGGACATCGACTCCCTGTTGGTAGGGGTGTGTATCGCGGCCCTTTGCCTTGAGGGCAGGGGGGTCGGGACACATAAGGGGCTGCCCCTGTGGTGGGGGCAGCGCCAGCGATAGGTATGGGGGGGCTGAAGCACCCTTGAGTGCCCAGGCACTCAAGGAGGCGGAGGCGCTCACTAGGTGGAGCCCGCACACCGGGTTGCGGTGGGGGTGGGGGTGGCTCCACAAGGGGTGGTGGTAGCTTAGCGGGACTTAGTGGGGGTGGCATAGGACTCACCATGGGGGCGGAGACCTCGTGGTGGGAGTCGTGGGGAGTCTTGGGACTCATCACGGTCCATAGGGGCCGTGGTGAGTGGGCCAAGACTCACCGTGACTCATCACCGGGAGTCGAGGGTTTTCGTGGTGGTTCGCCATAAAATGGCATGGCTGGTTGTGAAACCCCCGCAGACAGCTACAGAAGTATATATAAGGGGAGTAGTGACCCCGAGAACGGTGCAAGCCCGTTGGTGACCAAAAACTAGTGAGTAAGCGAGCGAGCCGGAAAGCGACCAAAGAGTGGGGAGCTGTTCCGGACTGCCATCTACCAAAGGGAATTCCACTAGGCCCAAATAGGTGGAGGGTTTAGTGGGAGAGCGAAGGGGGGACCGTTATGTCCCGGTGAGCAGCCGAAGCTCCAAGTTGGCCTGGCGGCCAGGTTGGGAGTCAGGCGCGCGCATCAAAGCGAGTAACTATGACTTGAAGGGGAGCTTACCGAAGTGAGGTGCGCGACACCTCGAGTATTTTATGAGTGTTCGTGTTTTAAATCGACGTCAAGCAAGATGGAGTATGTCACTAGCAAGGTTTGATTTTGTTATTACCTACCGTCCCGGACATCTTCAAGGAAAACTAGATGCTCTTTCTCGACGATTGTATCTTGCGCCAAAGGAAGGGGATGCAGCTTTTGACCAACAAAAATTCATTATTTTGAAACCAGCAAATCTCCAATTGAATATGCTATCCATGTCCACCTATGACGATGCAGTGATCATAAAGGAGATTTAGGAAGCACTGAAGAGCGACCAATTTGCTACGACACTACGAAGTCAATTAAATCGACCTCGAGACAATCCACGTGTTACAAACGACTTTGAGTTCAAAGATGACTTATTTTGTAGTGTGAATGCAGGGGGGTGACATTGAAATTTTTGTTTTTACTCACTGAGATTCTGCATTTCTACAAAGGAAGGGCCCTGGTACCAATGTGAAAATAGGTTGAGTTGTCACTGTAATTTATTCCATACATGTTTCTAGGTTACATCATGGGAACGATGGGGCACTCTTGGCCAGGATGAAAATGCTCAATTTATTTCATACATGCTATGGGCGGAATTCATCCCTGCCTACAGGTTATTTCATGGGCACACTATGCTGATACTTTGCCAGGATGAAAGTGGCTAAGTCATGACCAGACGTATTTTCATCCGGAGGATGAATGGATTACATCCATGCTTACTGGATGACTCCCAGGAACGAGGACGAAGGATCCAGTGCCAAGGATGCAATGAATTTGTGATTAACTCTGTTAATGAAACCTAGCACGTTTTCCGTTCGTGAAAATGGATGACTTTCATCACTGGCGGTTACCCTAGAAACGCGGGACGAGGAAGACGAAGGGGAAGATGACGGGGGCTCTAAGCAAATGTTGCAAACAGTGGAATTGGCATGGCATTGTGTCAAGGGCGATTGCATCTACACTGGGGCATTCTGGCTTGCATTAAGGGAAGTTTTAATGTAGAGGATAAGGGCACAGCTTGGTAATCTGTGCAGCAGGGGAAGCGGTGCCACCATCTTCTTGGTAATGATCAATTTCTGGAGGATATACTTACAGGGAGATCGGTGTGGCATGCGATGGAGCAATCAGTTAACAGGCGGTGCCGTCGCTGCTATGGTGAATGGGTAGCTTAGGGCTTGCTGGAGGATAATCGTGCAGGGAACAGCTTGGAAGAGTTGTGCTCAAGCCAGGTGAAGGGAGGCGGTGCTGTCACTAATCTTGTGCACCCACTAGAGCCGCCATTGCCTTGATGAACATGATCATGGGAGGATGAGCTTGCAAGGAAAACGGCCAGCTGCCAGAGAACAGGGAGGTGGGGTTGCTGGCACAGTCAATGGAGAGTTAGGATGAGGAGCAGCTCGACATAATGAGCATCTGCCAGAGCGAATGAGGGATTGGCTTGTGGATGGTGACTCAGGTTATCTGTAAATAAGGAGGCAAAGAGTGAAATGTACAAAGCAAGAAGCTTTCAGATGATGACTGTCTTCTTGTTATAAGATCATATTAGATCTTAGGGTAGATTAGCAGAGATGGTGGGATAGGGTAATTAGTTGGTAAGCGACAGGGTTACTGCCAATGACTGAAGCAGAGCCGTCACGACTCACTGAACGCTTGAATCGACGAATATCTGAAAGGTAGAGTGGCAGAGCGATGACAGGATCTGACATGCATAGATCTTTGTTTTTACAACGTGGCATCCAGACGACAAGAGGAGTTAGGGTAGCTGCTGACAGAGATGGTGAGGTGCCATTTCGGGCAGGCAATCCCACCGCTTCACCTGGAGTATAAGACAGCTAAGTTCGTAGATGCATGGCTCTTCTCTCAGACTTAGGAATAGTGGCTTCTTTTTCACTTAGGAATAGTTGTTGTTGCTTGGACTTAGGAGCTCTCAAGCAAGACTGATGTAGGAGATAAGATTTTGAGAAATGGAATGGAGGTGGTCTGACTTCAAACTAGGGAGATTGTAGAGAGGATGTGAGAGGATGCATATGTCCCTGGGGATATTGATTAGAGGGCAGATGCAGTCCCACCATAGTCACTGAGTGTATGATATTTCTTTTGTTTTAGATCAACTGTTTCCACTAGCGTGAATCTGGACCCAATGTTGCATTGAAGATTGATGTCAAATGTACATGCAATTTTGAGCACAGTAGAGCACAAACCAGTAGGATTAGCTGCCTTTTTAACAATAGAAAGATGAGGGTGATGGTGTTTCATTGGAGAACTAGGGTATCCTGAATTTATGTGGCATGCATACATTAGAGGGATGAAGTGGAAAATTATCTTAAGTTGTTTAGTGTAGTTGCCTTACTGAAGCTGAAACCTAAAGTTTGATCCCAGAATGAAGGATTTAGTTTGGGAACTCTGTTGGTTCAAAGCTGAATGCAAAAATGTAAGGATGGGGTAGAATGTAGATATAGATAATGGGCTCTTTATCACTGACTGACAGACCTAAATTGTCTCTGAAAGCAATCAGAATGGAGGGCCTTGTTTGGGAAGAGAGAATGACCAAATAGGGAATGTGGGGCATCCTTGAGATATCAAATCACAAATTTTGTATCTGGTCTTGCTGGATGTGTTGCCTTGGTGTAATTGCACAGCATGTAGGAAGGGTGCAGTGTTCTACATGATACCCAAGGAATATTTTGTCATACAAGGGTGAGAAAAGAAATCTGGAGAGCTGCACAGAAACAGGAAGAACGAAGGGATAACCAGTTGTAAGCTGAGAGATAGAAATGGAGAAGCTTCCCAGTCCCATCCATGTTTTCTCTTCCGCTGCGGCATGGATGAGGGCATCTGGTCTCTGGTTACGAACAGTAAAGGGTCAATGATTGAGGATAGTGAGTTAGGGTAGCAAACTTGTCTTCACTAGGGTGTAGTGAGCTGGGGTAGCAAGCTTCTTTGCATTACGAACCAGATTTAGATTTTTACAGAAGGGATTCATGCCCTTCTTTTTCACACTACAATTTTATTTCAATGGACTTCTCTATGTACCTCCAGGACCTACACGACTTCGAATTCTTCAAACATGGCATGAAGCTGCAGGACATTTCGGCTTCAACAAAATAATGGAATTGATATCCAGGGACTATTGGTGGCCGCAAATGTGGAAACTCGTGAAAGAATTTATAAAATCTTGCGACACGTGTGCTAGAGGGAAGGGACCACGACATCGACCTTACGGCCTTCTTCAACCATTACCCATTCACAAGGGTCCATGGTCATCCGTGTCTATGGACTTTATTACGGACCTTCCAATCTCCAAGACCACAGATTCAATCCTAGTTATTGTAGATCGTTTTACGAAGATGACACATTTCATTCCGACGGTTACCGGCGAGGAAACTGCAAGACTCTTCCTTAAGAATATTTACCGCATTTATGGACTCCCGAAGGACATCGTATCTGATCGATGACCACAGTTCATATCAAATTTCTGGAGGGGATTATTTCACATATTGGATACTAAGATCAACTTTTCTACAACTAATCATCCAGAGACTGATGGTCAAACCGAACGTGTAAACCAGATTTTGGAGCAGTATCTTCGCTGTACGATAAATTATCACCAAGATAATTGGACGGACCTTCTGTAATTGGCTGAGTTTGCCTACAACAACACTATACATTCTTCGACCCAGCAAACTCAATTTTTCTCCAATTATGGTCATCATCCTCGAGCAAACCCTTTCCACATGAAGACTGTTGGAAACCCTGCTGCAGAAAACCTTGCTACTCATCTTGCTACGATTCACAAGGAGCTTACATTCCACCTCGCAGAAGCTCAAAAACGATACAAGGAGTATGCAGATCAACGTCGCCAACTCCAACCCCAGTTCAAGGTCGGAGATTGTGTGTGGCTTCTTCGACGGGACATACAAACCTCGTGACCATCAAAGAAGTTGGATTATCAACGCCTGGGCCCATTCAAAATTATTCGACAAGTAAATCCGGTCAGTTTTCGGCTTGAACTCCCACGAAGTATGCGCATCCATCCAGTCTTTCATGTTTCATTAATGGAGTTGTAAACCCTATTTTAACTAATTCTGGACTTTTGGCTTAAATCCGGACCAAACTTAATATGTATTTGAATTAAAATTAATTCAAATGTTAATAATGTCTTGGTTAGTAATATGTGATTGAACTTTGTGAGATTACAAGTGATGTCATACTTGCTTCAAAATGTAACATATAAGATGTCCATTTGACATTGAAGTGTTTGTGAAGTTGCAGTGTAACTGAACAATTCATTGAACGTCGATTGGGAAGTCGAATGATGTAATATTACATTATGTTACGGTGGCCAGGCACAAGGTATAGGCCAAAGACAAGCTCAACATGGCCAAGGACGCGGAGGTCAGGGTGTTGACCAAGGCATGAACCATAACGGACTCATTCCTCCAGCTATGGTACAGCCTTCTGCATGACTCTTGATGCCTCAAGTGCAAATCAAGCGCCCGCTTATGTGCGACCTGTTCGGAACTCATCTTAATCGACTTCTTGATCAAGTCCTTGAACATCTCGCATTCTGTGCACTTAGCAAAGGTGCTTCATGTTTTCCGAACCTCCACGTTAAGAAATATTCGATTCCGTATACGGCTTAGCTGGCTGCGAGACTCATTTCAAACCGAGCAGTCTGTTTGTCTGCACCCCAACTCCCCAATAATGTCAACGTCCACTGGGCAGTGGAGGTTCTACAAAATGGAAGAACAAGAAAACATGATGGCATCAAAAAGAATAAAATCATCCACAATATTTTGAAAAACGAAAGGGGACAACGAATAAAAGTCACCTCGTTAGACTCCTCTCGAATTCTTTTCCAGTTCATTTCGGGTGGCAAAATTCTCAAAGTATCCTGACGTCCCTCTCCAATGCAACGTGTTTTGTGAGGCATAAGGTCAGTATTGGCATTGATAATAGACATAATATTCCCCTCTGCCTGGAGTGTCCCTGGTCGCGGCCGCTTGACGCCACGATTTCCGTGGAAAGATGACAAATAGCCCTCTTTACTGAGCTTTTTGTACTCCATGTACGTTGACCTTCCAATTCCGTGTATTATCCACCATGCTTTCTCACAAACATCAACACCTTCTATCGTAACATATCACATGCGCGATGACCCATCCATAATGTGAAGTCGTTTTGAAACATTCAATCCAAGTTCTCTTCTCTCATCGAATGACGAACCCCAAAATGCAGTACAAATTGCCAAGGTTTTTCTCCAATCAAAATACTGACAGCACTGAAGCTTGCACCAAGGTTTGCTGCTCACCGACCTCACTTCATCCAAAAGTAAGATTTTTCTTTCAGTTTTTTGAGTCCTCCATATTGGATGGATTCTTCTTCCTAGTAAAATGCATGTATGTTGCTTTCAATACGCCTGTACCATGGTCATCATTCTCCATGTCACTGCATGATCGTAGGAAATTTTCGAGATCAACGGAGAGTATCCGGCCATTTTCAAGAAGTCTTGTTTTTGTTAACAGCCATTTCACAATCGACATCAGTGAACCGGACTCTCCAGAGATTGTTCTGGTGACCAGAACCCCAACATCGTCCTCTCCGAGTTTGTCATTCAGAATGATCTCGTTAGGAATGCATGCCTGCATTCGGCCTTCGAACAAGGCGTTTCCGTCCTCCCCAAGAAGAAGACACTGCAAGTTTCTCCAACAATCTCTCCCCAGACCTGCAAGCAGATCCCCTTCAGTCTCACCGTTGGACAGAATATCATTGCTTTCAGTGCTTTGACATTGATAATCACTATCTTCTGTGATGGAATGACATCCTGGGTTTCTTAGGGATGCTGAATCCACAGTTTCATGCGTGCGAACAAAGGACACGTCCCACACAACTGGAGTCCCAATCACCTCCTTCAATGTGTCAGCATCCATGTGTCGATAAGACAGAGGACAGGAGCTGAATGCGTCATCACAAAAGATCAGGGTAACTGAAATGGTGGACGAACACAAGTGGTGTCCGTGGCAAGTTCCATCCCTAGAAACATTCAGGCAATCTCCTGAGGCAACAACTGAAGGAGATCCAGGAAGCGACAGAAACACACTTTGGCCTACTTGGAACCCCATGAAGTTAGTAACCTCCACTGGGCAGTGGAGGTTCAGTAAAATCCTATTGCAGGATTGAAGATTAACTGAAGGAAAGAACGTCGTGCCACCGAAAGGAGAAACTTTAAGTATAACTTTTTCGACGGTTTAGAATGAGAAAAACAATATGGATTGAAAAAGTAAAGTCAATGTTTGGATCTACACTGGGACTGATGAAACACATTGGAATTAAATTGGAGTATGAAGGCGGAGTATAGACTACATCGATCTGAACTGTCAGATGAAGTCACAAATGCCAACCTCCACTGGAGAGTGGAGGTTGGATGATATCTGTTGATGAAATCAACCACATGGATGAACAATGGATAATGAAGAAGCCCTCTATAGATGAAAAATTGATTCTATGGATGGATGAATATTAATGTGGCGACTGCCCAGTGGAGGTTTGGGAGTAACTTTAGACAAACAAAAGGAAGTTTAGCTGGTGCACATGGAGAGTACACAAAAAAATGAGAATCATACTATCCTACGTGAGAAATGTGCAGTTGACATCTGAGACTAAGGAAGCAGGGAGAGACTCAGAGGCTGCTTCAGAAGTACCCTATGGGCAGAGTGGTGCAGGACAGACAAAGAGATACACGTTGTCCAGAGAGGTGCAGGATGTCCAGAGAGGTGCGTGAGAGAAAAGCAAGTGAGAGGTTCAAAGTGGGAAGTTGGTGTTGTGTGGAGTCGGACGTTATATAGAGGTGACATGTAATTTTCATCTTTGAATCGCTCCAATGGCAGTGTGGTATGCTTTCTCTCCCGGATCGATTGTGGCCACCGTGGATTAAGGCGGAATCGAACGGCTTATTTCATTCGCGAAATCACAGTTTCATTGAAAGTGTGCACAATTTTCCATTTATTGACAGCAGCCATTGTCACATTAATTATGGAACAAACGATAACAGCCGCGATCAGACTGAATTCTATCGTACTTGTACGTTAGTAGGACTACAAGTCTGGCATCATAATCGTGCGGCTCTGACAGCAGACTATGGAATAAGCGTGAAGGATGTCGATTCTGACAAGTGGCTTGGAGAAATGAAGTCAGGCGGCTAATCGCCACCACTTATTCTGGAGTGCACATTAACAATCGATCATTATAATTAGCTGGGAGGAATCCGGAGGTGAACCATAAAGCACTTTGAGATTGTTCTGTTTATATTTATCGTGTTGTTACAGTGAATAAAACACTTGGGCAGGGCGGGGCATTTCATGCCGGTGCATTGCATTGGACAGCGAGAGCGGTGCATTACAGGTGTGCGGAATGCTTTGCCGTGCATTGCTTGCTTGCACATGTTTAATGTAGGGATGGACCCCTCGTGTCGAGTATCCCTCGATAAATGGGCAGTCCCTATGGTGGCTCTGGACCTTAAATCGAGGAATGCCCGACACGAGGGGCCATCTACTATCCTTAAAGCCGTATGTCACATGGCACTTGCGGGTGTTGTCAAGGAATATTGACGCCTGGCGGCTAACAGCCGAAAGTGATTGTGGACGGCTCATAATGAGACAATGATTATAGAGTGTGAGGAATCCGTAGGTACAGCGCTGTGTCCTCTGGCAGATTGAGTTTGAAACGACTGCCTAGGCGTGTCACATGGGTGGTCACATGTGCGTTTGGGGCGTGGGTTAAGGTTTGTTGGCATCGAATCTATTTTAAGATTTTTGTAAGCGTGAGGGTTGCAGAGTCTGATCAATGGCGTCATTACAATCATTTCGTCCTTTTTTCATTCGTCTATCCAGTCGTCTGTCCAAACGTGTATGCATTCGTGGAACAAAAGTTGAACTAATTTCATCTGTGTGGATGGACAGTATTAATGTTAGTTTGCGTGGATGGGGCAGAACATCCATTTGGGCCGCGCGACCGTTCGATTTTGGACGGAGGCGATGGTTCAGATTATCCTTGAAGGTCGCTTATAAGGGGTCCGCTCTTTGACCCCAGCCTTTGGGCTTCCCATTTTCTACGCGTAAGCGCTACGCGAGTGAGAGCTTAACAGTTGAGAGAGGAGAGCGTGAAAGAGAAGAGTTTTGGAGTTCGTTTTGCAGCGACTGGACACTGGAGCGTGGAGAGAAAGAAAGCAGACTTGGCCGAGTGCAGAGAGAGGAGAGGGTAAAAGGTGAGAGAGTGAAATAGGCGAAATTTGAAGAGCGGGGAGGAGAGACCGGACAGTGGCGAGTGGAGATTGGCGAGTGGAGAGGCGAGAACACAGTGCAATTACCGGCAGGCGGAGGTGCGTAAGAGAGTATCAAACAAAGGACTGTGGTTGCAAGGGCACCAAAATGGCCGGCACAAGCAGGTACAACATTGAAAACTCCCTCTTTTCGTCTTCTGTTTCATGTTTTGTGTTGGCCTATTCTGAATTCATGTGTTGGCCTGTTCTCAGTTTTGTGTTGGCCCGCTCTCGATTCATGTGGCCTGTTCTAGATTCAATTCGTTTGGATCCTGCTTCATTCTATGCTACACTGCACTGTCTTCAGTGCTTCAGTCCGTGCTTCGGTGCACATTAGGTTTTTGTTTCATTGTTTGCTTCGTTGTTTGCTTCAATCCCGTTTCATTCTCTGTCAATTCATTTCACTCCTGCTCCATTTTGTGCTTCAGTACATTCCCGCGTCATTGCTTCACTATTGTTTTTCAATTCACCGATGGTTTGTAGGGTGGTTTTGTGTGCAATTGGGTTTGTGTGTGCTTGTTCTGGTCGATTAGGGTAATGGTTTAGGGTGGCGGGAGATTACCGTGGTGGTTGTATTGCTTGTTTTGTTCATTGTGGTGGTTTTTTTAGGACAGTGGTTTCGAAAATGCCTGGATGTTTATTTCTCAACCGTTTTCTTGATCCCCAAATCCAGCGTTAGTTTGTTCTTGTCAATCAATAGTTGATGCATTTCTTCCGATTCAAATTCGATTCTGAATGGAAATTTTCATTTCTTATCCAATTTTGTCGAATTCGGCAATTCTGAAAAAACCACGATAGCCTAGTGTACTTGTATTCTACAGTAGACATAGGCTAACAGTAGGCTTCGTGCAGGCCAGAGTAGACTATTCGTAGACCCATGTCATGCACATGAGGAACCACAAACTGGAACTCCATTGCCCAGTGGAGGTTCGCGTGAATTCTGTATGGGGAAGCTGAATGGCATTTTTTCAAAGTAAAGACGAAATCGGATAATTCCGGGAAAATTGAAAATCAGTTTGAGACGACGTGGGAACGAGTGATGGAATCATATGTGTAACATTGTAAGTGTGACACATACTTTCCAACGAGACTGGGATACGATAATTGGGAACCTCCGCTACCCAGTGGAGGTTCGATATTTCTTTGGGTCAACCAGTTACACACTTTGATTAGTTTTTATGTCAGAATGATAAAGAGGAACGAGGTTGGGGAACCGGTGTCTGACGATGAGTACAAGACCGCCAGATTAAATTGGAGCAAGAGACGGTGTTCGGTAGATGTGATGGAAGCGGACCATCCAGATCAAAAACATGGTGTTTCGGAACCAGATGAAAAATCCAGTTGGGGGTCTACCGAGCCGAACAAAGTGTCTGTCAATGACGAAAATGTGATTGTAGAATCCCCGCGGAACGCATCCGAATCTCCGAACAATACACCTGAAGACATCTGTAAGGATTCCCTGGAGGAAATAAGAGAAAGCGTTCATGTAAACAATGATGTCAACGGATCTCCTGCCTACTCCCAAGATTATCCGAAATACATCCCTTTAGACTATTCCCCGGACACATTGGCGGCGATACGAGTAACCGTTTTTGGATATCCAGCATCTCCGGGTTACTCGCCAGCATCTTCTGAATCCACAACAGGATCTGAAGGATATTACCCTCCAAACTTCCTCCTGGACACTGCAACGAGGGGGGAGTCCTGGAACTACTGGACGTCTCCGGATCTCTAGGATACTCCCCTGCGTCTCCTGATAGTATCACCGGATCCCCAAAATATACACCTCCAGACTATTCACCTGATACACTCAGAGAGATAAGAAGGAGTATTCTGTGGGTATACAATCTAGAATTGTCTGAATATAGTGCGAGAAGTTCCTTAGTATATTTTGGACGAATTAGGTTCGAAGATTTCTATTGTAGATTTGTCATGTTTCAGGATGATGTACTCAATGGCTCCTGAGCCTCATTTTCATTAAAGTTTTTTTCTACAACATTTGTAAAATATGGAGGATTTCCCATTTGATTTAGAAAGCCTCGTACATACAAACCTCCACTGTCCAGTGGAGGTTCTCATTTCTGGAATGATGGATGCTAGTAAGAGAGATCCTGTTATTTGATTATCTAATGAATTTGTGTTTGGTTGTAACAGAAGACATCCTACACCACCAGATTGCGTCCCGGGATTGATTGGAGATATTTGTGGCGCATTTGTATGCCGGAAGTCCTCACATTTCAAAACTGAGCATACTGCAATTTTTGAGCTTAACCCAGAGGTGACAGATTGGGGTATCGTGCCTGTCAGTACACCTCCTGATCACAAACTGTCTTTTCATTACAGAAGTCTTGGAGTAATAACAGACTTAAAATACGCAGAAGCTCTCGATATAGAGCTTGAATCTGAAGAGGAAAACCCGATGTTGGTTTTGTTCCTGCAGGAGGATGCGAGAACCCCCAGGACGTTCGGTTTCAAAGTGGAGGTGGGTCGTCTGAACAAGTCGTTGATGAGTGAATGCGTTGCACTGGGTTTTAGATTTCCAGACGAGGGCTCAGTATTTACCAACGTAGGTTTGTCGAGGGCCTGGAGTATTTTTCTGGATCTTCTGCACGCAATGGGGAATGACATTCGCAAGAAGCGAGCACTACAGGAAGCATCAAAGCAGAAGAAGGGAAAACGCAAATCGTTGACAGCCGGCAATGATGACAATGAGACCGGGACTTCCGCAGGTAAGAAGAAACAGAAGGAGGATCAGGATCCAGCATTGATGTCAGATAACAAGAGACCTAAAGCTGGGGAGATTTTTGACAAGGAAAAATGCGAGAAGATGGAGGAGAGGCTCACGAAGGAATACAATGATGTATTTCCATTCGGATTTGAGAGTACCTTCATTGTGAAGGTTTCCATGATGGAACTAGCTCCAAGGAGCATGGTTTACAGGCCGTTAAATATCAAGCATAAGGATGAAGTGAAAGCGCGACTCTTCCAACTTCATTTGTTCGACTCCAAACATCCGGTGTATCTTGCGCCAATCAACCCTTCCAATCCAGAGAAGATTGCTGCATCGCGACCGAAGCAATGGAAGGAGATGGACGTATCAAGGTTCTTCGTAATTGGTAGACAACACACCATCGTGGCAGCAAATGTAATGGACTTCATTTCCTCCCAGACCTCTCTTTTAACGAACCTCCACTGGGCAGTGGAGGTTGGTGTTGAACTACAAAATTGGATATGTCCCCACACTTTCAACTCTCTCATCCATTTTACATTAACTGTAGCAGGAACTTCTCGAGGATCTTGCCGACAGCAAACTGAAGGAGTACTACCGTGAGTGGCCTGCGAAGATTGTATGGTCTATCGATGAACAAAAGCTCCTGAAGTTGTCAAAGCTCCTCAACGATTCCAATAAGGCGCAAAAGTTTGATACAACAATGCCGGAGAAAGTTGAGCATGCGCAAATGTTATTCAACCTGAGGGGGAAGCCAAAGAAATACAACGATCACACCACCAAGTCCGAGACGAAACAATGGAAGGTATGCATTTATGGAATCAAAATCTACTATTCACATTCATTTTATGCTAAAGAATACTTCTGTTGTCGGAGTGACAACTAATTTATCCCTAGATGAATGTGCAGGAGTTCATGTTTGCCTGTCATTTGATACTTGAAATGGGTAGCATTAAGGAGGCAATGGTCCTGGTACTTTGCGACGACGACGTTTGGGAAGATCTGGGAAGATGTTTTCAAAAACTGGGAGCAGGGAAAGCTACTCGACCCACTTGGGATACAGTACAAGGGTGAACAACAACAGCTCACGAAATCTGCTATCGCAAAGCTGCAAGGGTTGAACAGATGGCAGCTGATAAAAGTTGTGCAGAAAATCCTAGACCTGAAATTGACCATTCGAGATTACAAAGGTCAAGACAAATCAATTCAAGGCATGAACAAGTACATAGACGACATGAAAATGCGCCGGTTTATTGTCGACGATGTGATGGAAGTGTTGGGGTGGCCTCATAGGAGCAAACAGTGCACGGAACCGTACACTAAGGACGAGTGGCGTGAAGTGAAGAGAAAGTACCACTTCAATAAGGCAGAGTTCTCAACATTTAAAGACAAACAAGGGACGGATTACATCCAAAGCAAGATCAAGATGAACATGGAGACAAAACCACTCACGGCCGCTTTTGTTAAGTACGTCTCCTCCATCAAGAAAGCTTATGAGGATAGAGAGGATGCCATGGGGATTATTTCAGCGAGTTTCAAGACTCATTACGCTATCAAGGGTGGAGAAACATAAATTCGCCGATGCCAAGTCCCGTCTGCAACTCGCACCGAAGAAACGGTTTGACAACATAGCGATGGTGTTCGTCAATACAGTTTCTGAAGACGACTCTATCGTATTTGAGTCCAAGGATTATGTGAACATACTGAAGGCCTTTGTGGCTCAGAAAATGAACACGAGTGCTTTTGTTTTCTTCTCGACGCAACCGTCCTCGGCCAATCTGGTCTCCTACATCCAAAATGGTCCCGGAAGAACATCATATCTTGTCCGTCAGGGATTTTATGTTCCGGGAGAGTATGAAAATATTTACAAAAACAGCACGAAGACTTTCTCTCGGACTGTACTGTGCCTGGACTATGTTTTTCCAGCGACACCTGAGGAGATGCAGAATCCGGACGAGCACATCTCCATCGTACTCTTAATCGAGCCAATACAGCCGATTCTGGAAGGGCCTTCTGAGAAGCCATGAGCTTTTGAAGAAGAGTGCATGACTTACAATCATGAGCTACGAGCTGACACATACGACTATTTGGCCTCCCTGTTTTGTCGAGACGGGATGTCCGCTGTCAACATCTTCGGAGGTGTGATGTTGACGTACGCCCTTCATGTAAGTGTAAAACCTTTTTGCATTTTATATACGAATTTTACATTTTTGATCCAACACGTCCTCTGTTTTACTGACTGGGTTTATCTGCAGGCAAGAAACATTCGAGTGCTTGACATCAACCACTCAACCAAAAAAAAATTTGCAAAGGAAAAGTTGAAGCGAATTTTAAGAAGCTTCAAATTGAGAATGACAATGTTGTTGAAGAGGTTGACGGCGGAGACGATGATGAGGATGAGGAGGAGGAAGATGAAGACTTGGAAGAAGGAGGCGGACATTCCGAACACGGAGAGGAGGACGAGGGCATCGATGGTAACGGGGACAACGAGGGCCACGATGGTGACAATGCTGACCGTTGGGAGGCTGGACACCTAGATATGATTCAGGACTTCAGAACTTAGTCATAGTTTGGTATTGAGAACATCACCCAAGACGTTGTGGTGTGGTCCACAAGGTCGTGCTTCTGGATGGGGATTCGTCGAGTTCAAGCGAGAGAACTAAGAGTAATCCTGCTTCACCATCAAGGGGTGCGGAGGCGAGCTCAATCGAGGTGGGCGGCAATATTGTTGGGAGTGCAGAAGACCGGTTCAAACTTGTAGAAGGGGACGAGCCGGCGCCAATGTCCCCGTCTCCCGCCAAAGAGAGGGTAGAGAGAGCGAGAACAAAGAGCCCGTGTCCCACAAAAGACAACGGACACAGAGGAAGGACTAAGAGCCCGTCCCCCGCAAAAATGGACAGTGGTGACAGAGGCGGGACTAAAAGCCCGTCTCCCAAAAAAAACAGTGGAGGCAGAGGCCGAACTCAGAGCCCAACTCACTCTCAAAGTGTCTCCCAGCATGTCAATTTAGATGTAGGTAACAAATGACACCTGGAGATTTATGGTGTCTTTAAGCAATATAAAGGGGACAAATTGTGTGTATTGCATCTGGTTGTGTTCTGGTTGTGATTTGCCAATACCTGATCTGTATCTTGATATTCCCACCTTCTTGAACTTTACATGTGACTGATGGTAAGAAATCTTGTATAGATCCATGAACGGAAATTGGAGGAAATCGCACAAACCCGGACAGAATCCATCGCGACTCAAACAGTGAGGAGGCAGGTGGACTTAACAATAAGGGCCGGCTCAACTGATCCGGTCATACAAACAACCTCCACTACCCAGTCGACGTTGTGAGATGGAGGAGATGTGTCGGAGATGGTCGTTGCTCACCGCGAAGGAAAAGAGAGCGAGCAGCAACACCAGCAAATTCGAAATCCCTCCCCGAAACGGGTATACACCTCATAACCATCTTAGCTATGTTCTTCTTTTTCCTTCTTCTAGTTTTCAAAATAAATTAATTGTTCTGTTATTCCACAGGATGATATGATTCACCCTCCAATCGACTATCACAAATCTGTGAACCCACAAGATTGGTATCACCTCTCTGAGGGACCGAAAGGATGTCGACCAGGATACTACGTCCTGGTTCTTGATGTTATCTTGGTGAGGTTTACCTCCGAGATGGCCCGAGATCCCCTCCCGCAACCCATCCTTGTGTGTGCGCTGGAAAATTCAAGCTTGCAGTCCAAAATGGGTTGGACGACTTCTTGAAATGGGTCCTTAAGCATTTTAAGGTCTACTTTTGGAACACTGGACCGTTAGAAAATGTCCTGGATATAGGGCTGGCTTTGTTTGGAAGAAGGTTT
This sequence comes from Takakia lepidozioides, assembly GCA_030704615.1. Lineage (NCBI taxonomy): Eukaryota > Viridiplantae > Streptophyta > Takakiopsida > Takakiales > Takakiaceae > Takakia > Takakia lepidozioides. The sequence continues at coordinate 28,105,769 of CM060733.1, forward strand.
TACAAGGCCAGGGAATTCAGCAATGAGAATTGCGTGAAGCATAGACAGACGTTCAGTGCCGAATGGCCCAAATATCCGAAAGCGCCAATATATCTTAAACGTCTCTACGACCTTTTCACTGTAGACGACCCTGTAGCGTACAAATCAAACACACTTCTTATCGACACTGTAGAAAATATGTATAATTCGTACTTGAACCCAAAGTCAATCGGTATCTTCCTTCCAAAATATAAAGCGCTCGTCGACCCATACAAGGACAGGTTTCTTCTGGATGAACTCAAACCGCACCTGGAAGAGTTGCGGTTATCCGGAAAAGACGCTGATATATTCAACGTGGAAAAACCCATAGGATGTCCACTGTATAATGACCCAAAGGTCAAATGCCTCTTGCTATGGGATTTGTAGTGGCAGGTTTATCTTAGAAAACAAAAATTTCATGACGCTTCCTTGGAACAGATTGAAATGTAGATGGCTGCTCTTGATTTTCCTGAACCTCGACTGTCCAGTGGACGTCTCCAAATGTCAACCTGTCCTTGGTTTATCTTGATTACTACCTGAGTGGATGTATGAATTTCTCACAGATTACGCACCAGTTTGTCCAGTTGGGAAATGATTGCACTTGATAATATTTGACCTGAACGGAGTTTTGTGCAAAGTCTTGAAGCACCATAAGAGCTACAGTGTCCCCCGAATGTCCGAGACAGACTATAGGATACCAGCTCTTGTTGGATTTCGACTTGTCTATAGGCGGGAAAAATATCGTGAGATGTGGACAGAGTTGAACAAACATTTCCGTCTAGGTATATGGAGCTGCATGATGTACAAGAACTTGCAGCCTATCCTGGACTTTATGCTTCGGGGTCTTTCTCAGCCGGAATTTGTTATTTCTCAAGAAGATTGTATCTCTTGCCCTACTTCTGTCCACCCTCAATTTATATCAAGATACGACCCGCCGAGTCTGTTCTTGAAGCCATAGATGACGGTCTGGCAAAGATTTGGTGGTCAGTATAATAGGAGTAACACTCTACTCATTGACGATTCTGCTATTAAGTGTGTGTTGAACCCGCCTAAATCCTGTCTGATTCTAAAATCGTTTGAATCCGTTGAGACGGACTCTTGCTATCTCCAAAAGGTTCTTCAGAAATATTTGCTTGAAATGAAGAAATCTCGCACCGTTTCCAGTTATCTTAGGGAAAAGAGGATAGGACTCAAGCCTTGTCAGAATGTTTCCACCGATCCCAAGTTTAAGCCTCTCCTGGATTATGTTGATGATTCTAATTACGGGAATCTCCAATATGATGCTTCAAAATAAAGATTTTATTGATCAACCACGTCTGTGATTCAATGTTTATTTTTGATTGGTTTTTTTAAAGGTTGTATTGTTTTTCTATAAAAAGTTGTGTACTGTGATTTCCTTTTCAATCTGAATTGACATGGAATTGTTTGCTATTTCCTAGTCTCATTCATGCGTTTCTCCACCCTATACCATCCCGATCCTCTGAGATACATGCCTTCTCCGAAACTCGTCTCGGGGGCTTCTTCCGATAACCTCCCGTTTCTGTACATTGACCTTATAAGTTCGTTTCTGCAGGTTCATGGCGATGCTGCTGATGCCAACTTCTTATCGAGATCTCCATTGGAATCCTCCATATCAGAAATTCGTCCACAGAGGGACAACAATTACACTACTGTTGAGATTTCTGTCATCGACAGTGAAGCATCATCCAGGGACTTGGCTTCCCTTCAATTGCACGACCCACTTCTTCAGTCCATTCCTGAAAAAGATGTTCTGTCGCATGATCGTTTAGGATTGAATGTCGAAGATGGAAGCCAACTTGACAAATGTGTAGGGGATTTCGTGGACCTCACTCCACAATCCTCACCCTCCATGTTAAGTGTCAAGGGTCAGAAATCTACCTCGAGAATGTCATCCGATGAGGAAACGGCTGAGGCTGCGGCTCCGCAACACACTGTTGCCTCTCTTCCCTCCTTCTCTCCCCAACATGAAGGTTGGACAGCCCAAATCAGAAGGAGTCAGGTAAATTACTTATATCTGAATTCTAACTCGTCCTTTTGTTTTCCTTAGTACTGGGTATGATGTTCTTGTTTTACTCCAGGCCAGAAAATCTGCGAATTGTGACCTTCCTGTCAAACGACGTCTTCATTCGAAATCTGTTCCGAGGTAATCCCTTCATTACGTGTGAATTCCATTCAGGATGTGGAGTGCTCAAGGGACAATTTCCATTCCGTTCCCCTTCTCCGCAACCCTTTCGACGAGGACAAGGACGAGACTTCAATTGCAACTTCTTGGCTTCCCGACCCTGCAGTATTGGCGCAATAATCTGCATCGAGGAAGCGAAATAGGGCCCCCAAACCATTTCCATCTCTTCTACAAATCAGTTCCACCAGAGAAAAGTCCTTCGTCAGAGACAAAACAAACTCAAGGAAGAAGAGGAATACCTCGGATATACCGGGGTATCGTCAAAACACGTCCGTTCGAATGTCAAGCTCGCCAGCGAGACTTTCCAATAAGGCGACATCGGTATTATTCGATGTCATTTCTCCACTTTCTTCTCTTTTCTGTTCGTTTGGTTATGCACTAATTGCCTCCATCTTTTCTCAACAGGCGGGTATGCAACACGATACCTTCATCAATTTCCCTCCGTACAAGGTACTTTCCTGAACCTCCACTTGGTAGTCGACGTTCCTCTTCTTAGCAATATTAACCCTCATCTTCAAACATTCCAAGCCCACAACATTGTGCAGTATTTTGCCATTTTCTACACAATCGTGTTGATCTTCCAAACACTCAATCATTCTGGGTCGTGTATATTTTTTATGGTAGAAACACTAATGTCAGTGTGTGATTAACCTGCTCAGGATAACTTTGTCTCTCATCCTTTACATACAACAGCGGGGAAGAGGAAACATATGTTGTTAATTTTGAGTGTCAACGGACTCCTCTGCTACCGGCCACCCCCAACCGGCGGTGAACTGTTTAAGGAGAAATTTCGTTTCAGGAATGTAACACTTCAAGTTCCTGACAGACCGTTTGTGGTGCCTTGGCTTGGAGTCTTGGAGTTTCTGGACCTTGCATTGAAGCATTTTCACGTGGCCATTTGATCTCAAATAAAATATGAATGTTTCATATCATCAATCAGATCCCGATAGACTCGTTTTTTCCATGTTGTCATGTTCATCACATGCCATCATTGTTTAATATTTGGTTCTGCCATTATTCCATATTTGTTTGTGTATGTCATTTTGGATATCGGAGCTCTCATCATTGTTTGATTCATTGCATCCCCCCATTCCTTTTAATGAATGTCAACTTGGCAGATTCATCTAAGACGACAATACATACTTGTATTTTTGCGTAGAATGTGTGGAGGATTACATAATTTGTTGTTATATAGTGCACAAATAGTCAAATAATTATAGATATATCTCTTTATTTCTATTATAGATTATAATTATTCATATATCTTGTATTATTTCTGGACCAAACAAAAGTCTAGAATTAGTTAAAATATAGTTTGTATCATCCATCGAATATTCCAGGGAGAGTCTCCGTACCACCTCCATCAATCGAAGTCAATCAGGAAATTGAGTATGAAGTCGACGAAGTCCTAAACTCTCGCATCAAGTATAAACGTCTTGAGTATTTCATACATTGAAAAGACTACGACATTAGCGAACGAACGTGAGAACCTTCATCCAACCTTGCCAATGCATCTGACAAAGTCCAAGAGTTTCATCAACGATATCCAGCTAAGCCCCGAGCTACACGTCAATAAGACGTCACAACGATGATGTCAGCCAAGTTAGCTTCAAGGTGAAGACTCCACATTCAATGTACCTGATACACGCTAAGGAGGGAAGAGCACCACACATCAGTATATATAACTACACTTCCAGTACTCTTGCATCTTGTATTGGCAGTATGGAGTCACAGGAACCAGATACATTGGAGTTGTCGCTTACCCAGCTACCAGATCAGCCGTTCCGACTCTCACGATCTTCAACATCACGCCGACGCTCTCGAGACGATGGGCCATCAATGCAACACGTACTTCCTCGTCCGGACCCTGTATGACGGCAAGTGGAGCCTACTCGAAGTCTGATAATTCTGTTGGAGGTTGGTTCTTCAAGAGTGCCGCGGTGCGCTTGGCTCCACCGTGGCCCGCAAGCGGACCATCGTGGTATTATCTCAGGAGACTATCTCTGAGCCCTCCCTTCGACACGTAGAGACGCTTTTGCTTGTACCGGAGCAGTCCATTTTGCAAGTGAAACTGCGATTTAACCCCATCCTCAAGTCCCGTATCACGGACTTCGCTATCTTATCTTTCCGGTAAGCCTTCCGGATCTTCCTTTGGAGCGCCGACACATAATTCCGCAAGATTTGCTTCACCACGGAATTCACTCTTTCCGTTTGGCCGTCCGTCGTAGGTCGGAAGGCGGTGCTCATCTTGAGCCTCGTCCCCATCTTCTTCCAAAGTGCCCTCCAAAATTTACTAGTAAACTTTGGATCGCGGTCCGAGACAATATCCTTCGGGAGTCCATGATGCTTGAAGACGTGGGCAAAGTAAAGTCGCCCCGTCTCCTGCACCGTTGCCGTCTCCTTGGTGGGAATGAAATGACCCATTTTATTGAACCTATCCACCACCACCATGATTGCATCGAATCCTTGGCATAGCAGTCATGAAATCCATCGAGACACTTTCCCAAGACCCCTCTGGAATCGGCAAGGGTTGTAACAGCCCCGTTTGCTTTTTGTACTCGCTCCGGTTTTGTTGGCATGTGGTGCATGTCTTGACATACTCCTCGGCCTCCTCCCTCAGTTTGGGCTAGAAATACTCTTTCTTCAAGAGTGCCACGGTGCGCTTGGCTCCACCGTGGCCCGCAAAGCGAGCCATCGTGGTATTCTCTCAGGAGACTATCTCTGATCCCTCCCTTCGACACGTAGAGACACTTTTGCTTGTACCGGAGCAGTCCATTTTGCAAGTGGAACTGCGATTTAACCCCCATCCTCAAGTCCTGCATCACGGACTTCGCTATCTTATCTTTCCGGTAAGCCTTCCGGATCTTCCTTTGGAGCGCCGTCTCGCCCCTGTACACCAACATGAGCTGCTGCTTTCTACTTAAAGCGTCGGCCACCACATTGTCCCGTCCCGGTTTGTACTGGATATCCACGTCGAACAAAATACTTCACCGTGACATTGTCCGTGAACACCTTCACCGGATTGGAACCAACATAGTGGCGCCAAAGCTCAAGGCAATGCACCACCGCCTTCATTTTTTTTTCGTGCGTATGCCACCGTTGCTCCACTTCATTTAGTTTCTTACTTTCGTTAGCCACTGGACGTTCATCCTGCATGAGCACACCCCCAATTGCGAAGTCCGACGCATCTGTATGAATCTCAAATGGACGGTCGAACTCCGGGATTTTTAGGACTGGAGCTTCCGCCATCCACTGCTTCAACTCAGCAAAAGCTTGGCCACAAAATGTGTTCCATACCCAGACTTTGGACTTACACAGAAGGTCCGACAGCAGCCCCGCGATCTTGGCAAAATTTCTCACATACTTTCGGTAATAGGAGGCGAGTCCTAGGAAAGATCGCACTCTCGGGACCGAAGTCGGAGGCTCCCAGTCCAAGATCGCCCTCACATTTCTGTCATCCATTTTGATCCCATCCTGTGTAATCACATGCCCAAGGAACTCCACTTTTGTGACCCCGAATTTGCATTTTGAAGCTTTGGCATACAACTTCCCTTCCCGCAATTTCTAGAACACCCTTTTGAGGTGCTCCAGGTGCTCTTCCTTTGTTTTCGAGTACACCGAGATGTCGTCGATGTACACGATCACAAAGTCATCCAACCACTCCTGGAAAAGGCTGTTCATTAGCGTGCTAAAGGTCGTGGGTGCATTGGTGAGCCCAAAAGGCATCACCAAGAAGGCGTCCCATCCTTCTTGTCTGCGAATAGCACCGGGGCTCCGTAGGTTGACTTACTCGGCCGGATGTACCCCTTTGACATTAGATCTTTGAGCTGAGCTTTCAATTCGACCAACTCTCTGTGGCTCAACCGGTAGGGCTTGGCTAAGTAGTGCACGAAACCTTGACAATTGAACATAACTCGGGCTTCCACGGAGTTGTCCGAAGAGTCCATCAGCCGCTTGGTAGAGGCAGTGGTCGCCAAGACTTGCAAGGTAGGCAACTACTCTTGTGAGTTGTATCAGGAAACTGGCGCCTTGCGTAAAGGGAATCAGTTATTGTTCGTGAGTGGGATAATTTCCGGAACTAACGTGTCGTTGTTGGTGGACGTAGGAGCGTCGAACTCCTTCATGACACCGGCAACAACACGAAAGTTGGGGCTCCCGACAAGTGACGTGGGGGCCTCTATTGAAGTGCATTCTGCCAAAGGAGAACCACAACTGGCGACGAGGTTGGCGTTCGATGTTCCTCTTCAGCTGGGGAGTTGGGAGGGAGGTGAGAACTTCACCCTTTGCGAGATCGATGGAGTGGATCTCATTTTGGGGATGACCTTTTTGAGCAAATCAGGAGCGGTCATAGATGGCCGCAAGAGAATAGTCACGCTACCGTGTGGGAATGGTGGTGAAGTTTTACGAGTGTCGGAAACGCCCAACCCAGTGGGAGGGTGAATAAATCTGCCGTCAGCAAAAGAGTGGGCCGTGGAGGAGCCACACGAGCCCCAGTTTTTGCTTTACATAAGACAAGTGGAGGGAGAAGGCGATAGGGAGACGAGCCTAGATTGGATCAAGGGGATCTTAGATAAATACCAGGATGTGATGCCGGAGGATTTACCAAGCGGTTTGCCACCGCGAAGAGGAGTTGACCACAAGATTGAGGTGATACTGGGATCGGGCTCCCCGCAATTAAAGCACACTCCATCGAAGATCACCTTCTGTCCGCCATAAGCCGCTGCACTTGACTTTCCTTTCAGAGCACCGGGTGCCGTCTTGACGTGTGAAGGCCCTCCCTTCGATTTCCAAGTGTCATTGTCGCCGCGTGGCCTATCCCACTTCTTTTCCGGTCGGAAGGAGTCACCCTCCCGCCGGACCTTCTTGTGGTTCAGCTTTGTACGGCCTTGTCTTTCGCCCCTAGGGACATCCGAGAAACATTCAGCCCTCTCAATTGCCTCGTTCAAAGTCTTAGGTGGCTTCTCCTATAACTTCCGCTTGGCCCATGGGGCCAGTCTCGCCACAAAGTTGAAGACCATTTCTGGTTCTGCCATGTCCGCGACTTCGAGCAATAGCACATTGAAAGCCTGAACATATCCCCAAATGTCATCCGTTTGCTTTAAATCCCTCATCTTGTCCCGGACGAGCCACGACGCGTTCAGGGGCACAAACTGTCTTTTCATAAGTTCCTTGAACCCACTCCAGCTCAAGGTTTCCGGGTTTGGACCTTAGTCATCAAGGTGTTTCTGCCACCATTGTTGAGCATAGCCCCTCAAATAGGTGGGAGCCACTTCCACCCGATCCTTGTCACTTAACTTGGCCGCCCGGAAATACTGCTCTAGCTCCAAGAGCCAGATGTTGAGTGCCTTCCGATTTCGGACGCCTTCAAAGGTGTCGGGTTCCTTAGGCTTCACCTTAAACTTTGCCTTAGTGGAAGTGGCATTAGCCGCCTTCAACACGTCTTTCAACGTCCCGCCAAACTGCGCCAGCAACCTTTCCCAAAAGGCTGCTGACATGGGAGACATCTGTTGGTCTGCCGGAGCCTCCGGGGAGTCCTCGGGCTCCGACTCCTCAGATTCCTCCCGTTCTTGAGCGGCCTTGCTTTCAAAAGTATGAATCGATCTCAAGGATGATCACGTACTGAACTCCAAGCTCTGATACCAAGTGTCGCGCACCTTACTTCGGTAAGCTCCCCTTCAAGTCATAGTCACTCGCTTTGATGCGCGCGCCTAACTCCCAAACTGGCCGCCGGGCCAACTCGGAGCTTTGGTTGCTCACCGGGACATAACGGTCCCCCTTTACTCCCCCACTTGACCCTCTCTCAATTTGGGTCAAGTGGAAATTCCCTTTGGTCGATGGTAGTCCGGAACAGCTCCCCACACCTTGGTTGCTTTCCGGCTTGCACGCTTACTCACTAGGTTTTGGTCACCAACGGGCTTGCACCGTTCTCGGGGTTACTACTCCCTATATATACTTCTGTGACTGTCCACGGGGGTTTCACAAACAACCATGCCATTTTATGGCGAACCACCACGAAAACCCTCGATTCCCGGTGTTGAGTCACGGTGAGTCTTGGCCCACCCACCATGGTCCCATTGGACCGTGATGAGTCCCAAGACTCCCCACGACTCCCACCACAAGGTCTCCGCCCCCATGGTGAGTCCTATGCCACCCCCACTAAGTCCCACTAAGTCCCACTAAACTACCACCACCCCTCATGGAACCACCCCCACCGCAACCCGGTGTGCGGGGCTCTACCTAGTGAGCGCCTCGGCCTCCTTGAGTGCATTGGGCACTCAAGGGTGCCCGCATCTATTGTTGCCACTGCCCCGACCACAGGGGCAACCCCTCTCGTGTCCCGACCCCCTGCCCTCAAGGCGAAGGGCCGCGACACAACCTCTAGAGTAGCATGTAACACTTGTCATCTTAGCCCAAGTGTAATATCTTTTATGTATCCGAGTGCGTATCCTATGTCGATGCCCAAGTGCGACCTCTAGTGTAGCCTATGCCGTCGGCCCATGTGTGACAAATTGAAATCTAAGACCAAGTGCAATTTCCTATGCATCCAAGTGCAATTTCCTATGCATCCAAGTGCGTCTCCTATGTCGAGGCCCATCTAAGCCCAAGTGCAATCTTCTATTAATGTATCCAAGTGCATCTCCAATATAGAGGCCCAAGTGTCTAGTGGATCATCTTAACGCAAGTGCAATCTCCTAAGTATCCAAGTACGTCTCCCATGTCTAGGGTGGCATGTGCCGTTGGCCCAAGTGACCAATATCATTTAAGTCCAAGTGCATCAATATATGAAGCAAGCCATATTTAATCATTTTTTTCCACAGAGCCTACGACCACATTTGAACCGGAGACCTTTCCCTCAATATCTCTCCCGTCGAGGCTCCAATTAACCATTGTCCCAGGAATGCTTTTTGCTATTTTCTGTGAATTTCCAGCGATCAAAAGTACTTGGAATTCCACATCTCCCTCACCGCTTGTCCAAAAATCATGAGACCAACCTGGTGCACCCCTCCTCATCAAGGGCTTTCCAACGGCACCCGGGCTGGCCCGCGGTTTGGGAGATCTCAACTACGCTACAAAAACAAAACAAACGTCTCCCTTCATATATTAATATTGATATTCTCACTCTCTTTCTTGTTTCAAGAAGACATTTTATCCCTTCGATAGGGAATCTCAAACAAACAATCAAATGGAGACTCACAGTCCAAGGCTTCTTAACCTAAGTGAGATTATTGTATATTGGTAGGTGATTCTTGTATCATTTACATGTATTTCTATTGTTATAAGTTAGGTCACAGTCTCCATACGTGTGCTAAGGTGTAACAACTGCAATTGTTTTATACTCCCAATGCACGGTGATTCACATTATTCCCATTATCAAACATCCAAAAAAAAAAAAAACATCCATACTTCTCAAGATTTTCCTGCCACAATTATATGTGTGTATAATAGTTTTAATGATGGATGAAAATATACATTTTCTCATCATATGTCATTATGTAGTTGATAGAACTTCGTCTGTCTCTGAGAGCCTTATGTGGGGCTCAGAGTGAGCAAGTCCTGTTGGTGCTTTCCCTCTTGGGCCAGTTCTGACGGCGTATTGTTTCAGGACGCAAGGTTTCCATCCCATCACATTCCCACTAATGGCCAATACGTCGGCTCCGTATGGCAAGTCTCGCCCACATGTAGTCATAGTCCCTCACCCCGTCTCTGGACACTCTATTCCCTTCGTACAATTTGCCAAGCTGCTATGCACATCCGGAATTACCACCAGCTTCGTGAGCACTGACAGTCATATTGCAAACCTCATTCAGGAAAACCATGGAACTGATGACGGCCTAGACCTGCGATTTGTGACCCTGCAAGACGGCATAACGGGCCCAATGGCCCCCATGTTTTCTGGGGAAGAAAAGAAGGTGGAGGAAGCAAAACTGGCAAAGCTCCTGGAGGCTCTGATAGTGAATATGATGGAAACCACCACAGCGAGCTTCAAGATAAATCAGCGGTCAGTGCCACCAGGTGGCAAGCCTTGCTGCATTCTGTCAGACATGTTTGTTTTGGGTTGGACTTCAAAGGTAGCCGAAAAGCTTGGCATTCAAAGTCATGTCCTATTTACCTCACCAGCGGCATTTTTATCGCTTTTGTTCCAGGTATGAATTCTCTTCTAGCTCTATTGAAAATCTAACAATCGCGATCTGAATGATCCAAATCGGGAGTAGACATCTGGTCGAGTTGAACAAAAAATTGACAGACGTGGTGCCAGACGGAAGGAAACCTTAACTTGATGAAGAATTGGTGCTTTATACGTCTATGGCAACGCGGGCAGTGAAACAGTACTTTTTAGCATGTTTCACACTGTTCTGAGAATGACCGGTTCTATACTAGTAACCTGAAATTCGAAAAGGAGAACGAAATCTAACTGGACAGGGGTATCCTGGTCAATTCCTAGTCTAAACTTGACATTTTTTTGTGAAAGGGATTGCTAACGGGGATCAGAGCGAACGGAGAGAGAAGAAACAAACCAACTCAGCTCTTGTATTGTCCTCGGGTAGTGCAAACAGCTTACAGTACAAAGAGAGAGATCCCGAGAGAGGGAGGAACTTTGCCGAGTACTGTCGGCATGCCATAACATTGCAAACATGGCATCGTCCGTCCATAGCTATTAGCAACTCTCTAGATAGGCTCTTCACGGGCAGTGCATGGAGTATATAAGGATGTTTCGCATGCAGGATACAACGTTTTCCTTTTCAGTAGCTGACATATAAGTGCGAATGTGATGGCAGCTCAGAAGGCTCGCAGCTGAAGGGCTGTTGCCTCCCAGCAATCAGTCGCCCATTTCGTGCATTCCTGGCCTGCCACCACTGAGCCCTGCAGATGTTCCGCAGGGTTTGGATACCGGAAACAATCACCCCGTATTCACCTTTCTTCTTCGCCATTATTTACCTCTCACAGAGGCTTCAGTGTTCCTAATCAACTCTTTTCATGAGCTCGAAGCTAGGGTGTTTGATGCCCTGCAGACCCAAGTCATTGGCACACCGAGTGTGAAGGTCAGTCACTTTCCTTGGTTGTTGATTCTGGCTTTTCAACTTTGTTGCTAGCACATGATTGTTGTGATTGCATTCAGGGCAATATTTCAAAATAACTTTGCTGACATGTGGATATGGGGGAGAATTAGATTGCCGGGACCCATGTTTAGAACTGCTGGAGCAAATCCTGAGAATTTAAGTATTTCAGGGGTACCCATGATTCAGGACTGCCCAAACATGCCACACTGCCAATTGGGTTTTAGCTGCAATGCCGCAGTGGCATCACATACACACTAATCACCTTTGGTCCTAAGATTAACAAAAAAGGGATTGAGTTATGGTTTATGTGATTGGTATCTGGTTTTAGAGGTGTCAAATGTTCGGACCAAATTCCGTAGATACACTAGACCAATTCCCAGTGAGGGTGTAGATCTGCCAGCAGCAGGCTCTGATGCAGGGGTGTCTTTCCAAAAGAGATCGCCAGGAACTATTTGATACTCTCTCAGTAAACTTGAGTTGCATTGTTAGGACTGCCTAGAGAGGGCCTAGAGATGACTGAATATCACCACTTCCAAGAAGTTTTAGAGCAACACCATCCTGTGTTGGTTAGATAACATTTCATCATGTTCGGTTGTCACATTGCTTGGTACATGTGGAACGAAATGTTCAAATTCTTCTCATGTTGGATGCTCCATCCTGGGAGCCAGACTACTTCGTTTATTAGTTCTAAGTTGCAGGTGCTATTTGCAGGCTCGATCCGTTTTGCCCATTGGTCCGTTGCTTCTAACAGAGCGGCAAGCTTTCCAAAGCCATAAAAAGTTCGATGTGGACATTGTACAAGGAGAAGAAACTCAGAGTGACCCGTGTTTGCTATGGTTAAACACCCAAGTTCCTTCTTCAGTCATATACGTTGCATTTGGAAGCAAGCCAGCATCGTTGACAGGACCACAAATCCATGAGCTAGCACAGGGGCTTGAGGCTAGCGAGCAACCTTTCTTGTGGATACTATGGCAACCCAATGTAGCACCCCCCTTGGCTTCAGAGTTGTTGCTGCCATCGGTCTCTGAATTGCTCCCTCCAGGTGAGAATTGGCCCACAATCCTAGACTGCGGCTTAGGAAGTTACATCTCATAATATCACATCAAACACACCGAAATTTTTGGAATCACCATCTGAACAACTCATAAGTGACCGTCACCTTGTTAGAGCGACATGCCTCACACTTGGAGACATAGGCTAGCACATCATGTTGAGATCCCTTCCAATATTACACTTCTTGAATGCGAGCAATGGTCTTCTTGATTCAAAGGAAAAGTGAAAGCGTCCCAACAAAGTATCCAACTGACTCCTCCGTGGTGGGGTAACAAATGTGAGGAAAAGGTGTTAGGGGCTAAAGAGGGGCTCAAGTTGGGAGGTCCTTTACATACCAACAATCTAATGGGAATATACACCTTGTAGCCGCAAGGTGAAGGGGCTCTTAGTTATGTTGCTCTGGCTTTTCTATACACCCCACAAAACATCCTTGGCTTGAACCAATAGATGGCCCAGGGGTTAGGGCACACGACTGCCTTATAAGTGGTCGTGGGTTCAAAGCCACATAGGTGTATGTTGGATGTCACCCATTATAACCAACCCAGCTACAAAATGGGATAACTGGTGAGTTGAACCGGTTACTCAACGTGTTGGGGACTTTCGTTGCCCCGGTTACCTCGTTATAATAGTCCTCCCTTTCAGGTGAAGGGACACCATAACCTCGATGGCTTGTGTGTTGAGCAGTAGGCTCTGTAAATTCATTGGACATTAAAGAAACTTTATCCTTTATCCTCGCTCTTACATCCGATTAGTTACTAACGTCACAAACATTCACATGTTAGCATATCATAGAAGCTTCAATATCCGTTGTCTATGAAGGAATGCTCCCATTGATGTACCGAGTGCAGTCCCTTGGTCGTTCTATACACATCTCTTCACATTTTGTAGAAGGGTGACAGTAGTTCCTGCTGCTTTTGAGGATGGCAGTAATGACAAGTTTGGTTTGCATCGACACAGGAAGACTATCAACCATGAAGTGAAAGCATTTGGTTTGATGGATTTAATAGTACCTACCACTATATATATTCTGGTGCATGGCAGGTTAGTAATCCAGGATTTATGTGGCAGCAATGTTTCCTAGTAGGACATCGATTAGCTCATGAGGAATTGGCCTGCAATAACTCCAGGTTTTGAGGAGCGTGTGAAGGATCGAGGTTTAATCTACACTGGTTGGGCACCCCAGCAGCAAATTCTTAGCCACCCAGCTGTTGGCGGCTTCCTTACGCACTGTGGCTGGAATTCTGCACTGGAAAGTATCTGTGCAGGTGTCCCACTGCTCATATGGCCACTGGGGTCAGAGCAGCATATGAATGCCAGGTTAGATTCATGTTGGTTTGTTTCAGTAACCTAGAATGAGGAATGCACATTACCTTCCACCGTGTTCAGATCGAAAAATGAAGAGAAATCTAGTGCAGCCAAAGGACACCCAGAGGGCCTGTGGGATAAAGTAGAACAGTAACTTTGGATCCTGAAGGCCTCTGAGAGATTGTACTCATTAGACGTTGTTTGCCGTAGCCTTGTGGCCATTGACCCCGCGCCCAGTTTGAGCGGGAACAAAAGGGACAGAACCTACCTCTGTCAGGGGCTGACGTTGGTAGTAAGACTTACCTTCATATATAGAATTAATCTGGGTTTCCCAGATATCCTCTAGAAATCCCTTCACACAAGCTGCTGTGTGTGATTTGCTCAAAAACTAGGCCTCAGGAGGGCCTGAGCTTTTTGCTCAGCCTCGAGACTTTCAAAGTTGGTAAACAGGGGTACAGGCACAATTCCCTTGATAGATTTGAAGAGAGCGTCTCTTTGGTGAGAGAACCCCGGACAGTGTATCAGAAAATGAATACTGTCTTCAGATTGCCCACACAACGGGCAATTGCACTCTCCCTTTCCTCTCTGCTTCTGTTTGCTGTTCAAAGGTAGGCTTCCTGCCCTGAGTTTAAATTTCAGTCTAGTGCCGAGAGTGGGTAGACCCTTGAGGTCATCCAAGATGTCCTCCCCGATGTCACTGACTGGAAACAAGTTCAGGGAAGTTTTCTGCCTAACTTCATTTTCATCAGACAATCTCATGGCAACAGACATGGCTTTGGACACTACAGCCTCTAAGTCAGATTTATCCAGCAGGGTCAAGACTTGCGGATCCAGGTCCAGGTCCTTGAGAATCTCTTCTACTCTCTTCTGCCAGGACTTAGCCTGTTTGACAGGGAGGTCCTGTTTCCAAGATATAGAGTCGATTAACTTAGGATATCTGGTGTTGGACATATGTTGCAGCTGACCCCACCATCTGACCTTGAATTCATCTCGTCGGGAGCTTAAGGACGGAATGCCAAACTCACCCCGAACAGCCACATTGGCTGTTTTGGAGCATGCTGACATACACTCCTTAAGCACCCCCACTTGAATGGATTCTAGAGACTTAGCCTGGTTGGAGTTATCAACCCATATTGCAGATCCGTACTCCAAGGCAGGTCTAATAACACGACAAAGCATGGTTTTCTTAACCTCAGAGTTGACCCCTCTGCAGTGGAAAAATTTAGTGAGCCCCAGAGCTTTGCCCTTGCCAGTTTGAACAACTTTCCGGATATGTGCCTCCCAATTGCAATTGGAGGAAAACTCAACGCCCAGGTAAGTGTAGGAAGGGAGGAGGGATCTCTTGGCTACCCCACTGCCACTTAAGATCACTTCCTCCCTCTCCTCTGTCGTTGAATGCTACCCCTGCACATTTGCTGACATTAGCCTCTAGCCCCCAAAGGTCAAAGTATCTCTTCGCGCAATCAATCAACTCCTGGAGATTGGTTGGAGTCTCCCCTATGCCTGCGAAGTCATCCGCAAACATAAGGGCTGGTATGGTGGTATCACCCACCCTTAACCCAAATCCCTCACTTTCCACATCCTCGAGGAGTTGATTGATGAAAACATTGCAGAGTAGAGGGGAGTTGAGCTACACCTTGGCCTCTGAGAGAGAGAGTGAGAGAGGGTGGTTGGGTATAGCACATAAGGTTAACTGTGGATGGGGAACTTGTAGAGGAAAGCAGAAGAAAGAAAAATATCCCTACCACTTGTAGCCTTCCATGTTGAAAAGTGGTAATCAAGAATTCATGGACTTTGTGTGGATGGAGAGGAAGGGGATATTGACCTCCCGAAGATTTCCACTGAAGGCAAAGGTTTGAACTTGTGGGCGTCCCTTTTGTAGACATGGTCGAAATGGAAAGCATGGTTGGTTATCTTGGCCTTTGTTAGGGACTTGCAAATTCCTACAAGCCTACTGTGGTGTGATAATTGACAGCTTAGTCTGAACTCAAATTGGTTTGGGTGAGCAAAAATACTCAAGAGGTTGTGATCTCCTTCCCTACAGGAAATAAGGAGGGATAGAGTCAAGCCTCACTTGCTCTTGGGCTAATGTAGGTGGAATGTGACGTGACATTATTGGGGAATGAACCAAAGCTGGAGTGTTTGCTATTTAACAAATTTCTACCAACTACTCATGTCATCATAGTAAATGCACATACCTTAACATCAAGCAGGAATTCAATTTTGGGATAGGAATTGACAGTGTGAAGAGAGCAGACCTTTGTCAAGTATGAAACCCAGTGTTGCATTGAAAGAGCAAAGCAGATACTTTTTGACTGGTTTGATGATACACTTTCCTGTGCTGCAGATTTCTTGTGGATACAGCAAAACTGGGAATGGAGATGCAACAGGGAGAGAGTGGATTGTATGAGAAGGCAGATATTGAGAGGGCAGTGAGGGTTCTGATGAGAGAGGATCAAGGAGTGGTCATCAGAAGCAGGATGAAAGCTATGGGAGACCTGGCACGGACAGCCTTTGCGGATGGAGGATCCTCCAACAGGAATTTGGAGGCATATGTGAATGAACTTGAGTCAGGCGTCCCCATCTAATATCTCTTTGCAAGCAGAGTAGTATAAGGTATCAGTAGCTGCAATTGTTGTGTGTGTGCTAGATGAGGTACGTTTTTTTCTCATACATATTCCTCAATATGTATCTGTCTGAATTGAAGTAGAGAACTGTCATGGCCTGAAATACCTGGGTACCAAGTTGCAGGTTTGATGACAATGCGGGTCAGAGAGGCAAGATAGATAAATCAAGGACTGGGGATATGGATGGGCAGAGATCATACTAGTGAGGCAGAAGAGGCTTGTGCTTGCGCCATTGTATGGGTCATTTGACTCGGATATTGATTTGCCTGGAGGTGGGTATCTATGCTGTGAACAGCAGACTCATACCAATTCATTGTGATTGATGGCAGGTTGATGGGATCTTAAATATCAAAAGAAAAACTATTTCGTCTCAATCCCAGTGTGTCATTGTGTTGTGACTGGATAGTTGTGCCTTCTTCTGTAAATTTGAATAGAATGGACTTGCAAAACTGTGGTGTCAAGCTTCAGTTCTTGCTATCATGAGCCCTCCTAACAGCATGCAAACTCAACTGAAATGTTTAAGCCACTTTTACCACGATTATCCAACTGTATCATGAGTAAAATTACCAAGTTATTCAACCCTTAAGTTACTGTGGAACTAGAAATGAGTTTCATAGAACGTGCGAAGTTCCAGACGATCTCAGTTGTAATGTGTGTGTTCGGGAGTGTGTGGAGCCTTCGGAGCTTTGGCAGCCACAGGTATTGTGGTGGAGCTTCCCATCTTCACCCTGCAGCAGAAATCATTTTGGTTGTGTGGTATGTTGACATTCCTTTCCGCCTGAGCCATTTGTGAAGGTGTCGTTGCAGTGTATGTTACTATTGCATGTCTGTATACTGCTCGTCCAGAGTGTGTCATTGGTTGAATTTGTGAAATGGGTCTCTCTGATTTCCCTTCATGACCCGAGAGATCAGTTTAATAATGGGTGTCTGTAACCGAATCATGGGCGCGTCTTGCCTTCGTTTTGTTTCAATCTAGTTCTCACTACTACTCTGATACTAAATCCAGGCAACCGGATTGCCTGCATGCCAATTTCTCTTCCATAAATGTCAGAAAATTATATTGGAATACTTCTCACTTCCCTTTCCTGCGAGTTTATATCCATATAGCCGTGCAAATATCGCGATTACTCTCTGTGTCCATCTGTGATATTCAAAAATATAAGATCAAACCGATGTGGCATTCTTCCAATACTGTTGCAAGGGTGAGAGGGGGAATCAACCCCTGCTTGCCTCCTGGGAAGAGGTTTTTGTGGCCCTTGATAGGATTGAATCAACTCGCCATGGCCTTGCTCTATTTGCCACCCTTTCAGCAACATTTTTACTGGGGAGATATGGTGATTGGACTTGGCAAAGGCACTCGACACAGCAATTGCATACCATAGGTCTGTGAAACGGGCTTTAGCTCTTCAAACTTCTCATTTGGACACATATGGGTCTTGCAGGGACGCTATGACCTATCTCACCATGCAATGATTCTTATTGTAGTCACTTGTCTGAGGGTCAGACTAACAGGCCTGGGTCACTTGCTACCTATGAGGAGGTCCTACAGTTCTTCTCTTTTTTTCCTTCTCTTTTACTCCTGAGATGTCCCTCTGAACATGGGTGGCCAGTGACCTCCCCTTCATTTGGTGGGTGAAGCCAAGTTTTCTTTTTAATACAGAATTTTTTTGGATGTCTGCAGAGGTGTAGCTACCTGTGAAGTGGGAAGATGCAGACAATATGGAAACTCTCAGATGAGTGCCGCCACCAAACTCAATTTTCACTTGCCTAAAGGCTCAGTTAATGACAGGACTTCGAGGAGTCATCAATTCTGTAGCTCAGGGTTCCAAGTTTGACATCCTTAAAGATCTTCTTGGTAGTGTGTCTGCCTCCATCTCTTAGTGATCTGCTTAATTGGTCATGCTCTGATGCTCTGTCTGCAGGTACACGTATAGGGGCCAGTCTCCATGGAGATGTGTCCTCCTTAGTAGAGAACGTCTGCTTTGGAAGACCAGACATGTTTGACAGCTAGTCTGCATGTGGCACTCTGTCCCAGAGCTTGTTTTGGGTCTTTCGATGTGGACTCTTTTCTTTCTTGTAGTTCGACTTTGTCTGATGAGTCCTCTGGACCTTCCTTGGACGAACTCCTTGAGTTTGGAAGACCAGTTGCAGAGTCGAATTGGTGTATGAGGGAAGAGGGAGGGGGATTGGGATGACAAGACCAAGGTAAGTGTGTCACAGTTGATATGGAAGGAAAAGCCAGAGAAGTGGGCATCCGCGCACCCACTGTTGAGGGATGGATTGGATTATAGTGTTAAGACCCGCTCTAGTCCTGGAGGCCCCTTGAGAGATGGAGTGAGCCTGAAGGAACCCCGATGAACTCCAGAGATCCCGGAGCTGACTGAAACCCTTGAAGTCCCAGGCTGAACATCTTTTGGCTTAGTTTTTTTCCAGAGGCGAGGGAGCATTGTTGTTTAGGAACAGATGCTGTTTTAGAGTCTCTTCGTACGATTCAGGTTCTTTTTTCCTTAGGAAAGGTCTGATTCTAGCCCAGGCATTCCAAATGGTTGTCCATAGAGGGGATCCCACCAGCTTGTGTTTGAACCCTTGCGTAATCCAACGGAGTGATGGCTGCCAGCGGGATAATCTTTAGTAGGGAGGGCTGTGACCAAATTGTCAACCACCAGAAATATCCACCATCCTCCTTCCGGGCCTAGGAACCTAGGGAGCCACTTGCCGAGGAGTGCAGTGACCTGAGTTTTTGGGTCCAAGACCCGAAGACCTCCTAGTTTCTTTGGGAGACAGATCTGTTTCCAGGATTCCTTTCAACCTGAGCCATTTGTAAAAGTGTCGTATGTTACCATTGCGTGTGTCTGTATGCCGCTCTTCCAGAGTGCGCCCGTGCGCTCATCAGTTGAATTTGTGAAATGGGTCTCTTTGATTGCCCTTCATGACTTGATAGAGCGGTTTAATAATGAGTGTCAACAGAATCATGGGCGTGTCTTCATTTTGTTTCAATCTCTAGTTCTCACTACGCAAAAACAAAACAAAACAAAACAAACAAGCCAAAGCAATGTGCATGGGCTCTCTTGCTTTGGCAAAACATAAGAGGAAGGTGAGGGGAAGGGGCATGACTCAACACAACATGCCAATCGGAGCCTTGACACGGTGTAAGGTCCTCTGATCACATTTTCTCCATTGACTTCAACATGTTGCAAAGTCTCTCTCTAAAAGAGAGCTAACAAACAAACTAAGTTACCTCGCTTCATAATGATTGGAATGCAAATTTTCAGCACATGACAATTTTCAAATTAAAATTTTGGTGCTAGTGGGCCCTTGTCAAGGCCAATAATCAAAGTTTCTTGTCTCCCTTGTTGTCCCTTGTGCTCCTTAGTTCGCACGGATTCATCTATCGTGTGAACGACACGGGGAAATGAAAAACTGCAAGGGATGTGTTAATATCTACATTCTATATATGAGTAAACATACAAGTGAGAGAGAGAGTTGATACAGAATAGAAGCGTTGTATTACAGTCTCTAAACATACCTTTACATCTCTTGAGAAGTGTCTCTAGTTTACGAGATATGAAAGGTTACTTACTACTTGACATACTAATCTACAAACCCTTTAAGGCCAGTCTTGAAACAAAAAACAAGTCTTGGTTAATCAGTTGTAAAGAAAACAAATATAGAGCAGCTCCCATTGTAGAGATCAAGTAGCAATAAGACCAAGTCTAAGAGCACAATATTCATGCTTTGACTTGGTAAGAGATTTAGTAAATATGTCTGCAACATTCTCATCAGTGTTGCATTATTCCAGCTTCACCATTCCTCGTGTGATCACCTCCCGTATATAGTGATACTGGATTTCGATATGCTTTGTTCTTGCATGGAATTTATGATCATATGACAGAGCAATACAACTTTGATTGTCGCATCTGAGAATTGTTGCCGTTGATTGTACTTGTCCAACATCACTTAATAGCTGTCTGATCCATACAGCAGCTTCTGTAGTTGCTTTATATTCTGCCTTTGTGCTTGACAAGGCTATAGTGGGTTGGCGTTTACTACTCCAACTAACAGCCCCACCTCCAAGTAAATAAGTGTAGCCAGTTGTGGATTTCCGACTGTCTGGCTCACCAGCCCAGTCTGCATCACAAAAGCCTACCAAAGTAGAAGCATTTCTTCCTTGTGCAGAATATTGAAGAGCACTTGTCGCTGTACATTTCAAGTATCTAAAGATACGCTTGACTGCTTGCCAATGTATTGGTCCCGGATTTGCGGAATGCTGAGACACTACCCCCACTGCAAACGCTAAATCAGGACGTGTACAGACCATGGCATAGGTCAAAGAACCAACAGCTTGTTGATATGGTACATGACGCATGGCTTCCACTTCGTCAGGTGTGTGAGGTGCTTGATCTTTGGAAAGTTTCAGATTGACCACCAAAGGTGAAGCCACAGGTCTGCAATGAGTCATACCAAAGTGGTCAAGCTTAGCCTTGACATAATGAGCCTGAGTTAGGATCACCGAACCAGCTTGTCGATCACAAATAACTTGTATGCCCAACAAGTAATGAACAGCTCCATGATCGGTCATCTCAAAGGCAGTCTGTAATTCACTCTTGGTACAAAGCATAAGTGAGACATTGTCGCAAACCAAAATTGCATCATCCACATATAACGTAAGTATTAGAAATGAACCAGAATGTCCACGCACATAGACATTAAAATCTGCTCCTGTGCGATGAAAGCCCACTTGGAGAAGGTAAGAGTCAATCCTCTCGTACCACGCACGCGGAGCTTGTTGAAGTCCATATAGACTTCGAAGGAGACGACAGACTTGATGTTCATGGCCTACCTTACCGAAGCCTTCTGGTTGATGCATGTAGATCTCCTCTTTGAGGTGGCCATGTAAGAATGTCGTCTTGACATCTAGTTGGTCAACCTCCCAATTGTGAATAGCCGCCAGCGCCAAAAGAACTCGAATGGATGTGATCTTGACCACAGGAGAAAATGTATTTGTGTAGTCAAGACCTGCAACTTGAGAGTACCCTTTGGAGAGTACCCTTTGGCTACAAGTCAAGCTTTATAACGCTCAACCGTGCCATCAAGATTCAACTTAAGTTTAAAAACACACTTGCAGTTCACCGGCTTACGGCCCTCGGGTAGATCAGCTAACGCCCAAGTATTGTTCTTCATTAAGGATTGAAAACTCAGAAGCAATGGCAGCTTGCAAATGTGGAGCATTAGACCTTGTGAGAGCTTCATGATAAGTCAAGGGTTCGGGCATCATACTAGACTTAGATGGACGCTCGTGAAAATGAAGATATTTGGGATTAGGTTTGACTCTACGACCAAATCTGGTAACTTGTGGTTGATTACCAAATGTAAAACCAGAGAGTGCAGGGAAAGGAGGACCAGTGGTAGTTGGAAGTGCATTTGGGACAGAGGGCTGAAGCTCAACAATAGGTAGTGTGTCATCAGAGAATAAAGGATTATTATATGACATACGACGCTGTAATGGAGGCTCTGTAGGAGAGGAAGATCCAGCAGGATAGGTGGAGGCATTAGTGAGGGGTGGAGTATGTGGTAAAGCCACAAGCACAATAGGTGGCGGTGGAGGTGCAGGTGGTGCAAGTGGTACAACAGGTGGGAGGGGATGTAACGGTACAGAAATGTTCCCCACTGTTATAGTAGCCTGCTCAGGATCTGGAAGAGAAGAAGCCGACTCCCACTGAAGAGGCCCATCGGATGTAAGAGAAGGTATGTCTTCGTGGAAAACAACATCACGACTGATAACTATCTGTTGAGTTTGAAGATCAAGTAGTCTGTAGCCCTTAACGTCAGTGTGATAGCCTACAAATCGACACTTATGATTTTTGCATCTAACTTCTTCCTTTTCTCCTTGGGAATATGAGCATAGGCAATGCAACCAAAAATGCGTAAATGCGTAACTTTGGGTTTGCGGCCTATCCATATCTCTTCAGGAGTCCTATCGGCTACAGCCTTGGTAATCAATCTATTATGCAAATAGTTAGTAGTAGTAATAGTCTCACCCCAAATACTATTGGGCATACCTGCCGCTTTCAACATACTTCTAGCTGACTCCACTAGAGTTCTATTTCTACACTCAGCTATCCCATTTTGTTCAGGTGTATAAGGAAATGTAAGCTGATGTTTAATCCCATGTTGAGTACAATATAATTGAAAAGCTTTAGAAACAAACTCGGAGCCATTGTCGCTCCGTAGGACTTTAAATTGATGTTTAGTTTGATTTTCTGATATAACTTTGAAAGACTTAAAGTTGTGTAGGACTTCAGATTTTGCTTTTAGAAGGACAAGAACACTGTATCTGCTATAGTCATCGATGAAAGTATCTAGCTCATCCACGAGATATGGTCTGCATCAGGCCACATACATCCGAATGGACAAGGGCCAAAAGTTTTGTTGTTCTGTTGCCCTCTTTTGGAAATTTGTGTCGTTGTTGTTTGCCAAAGAGGCAGCCTTCACATAATTTTAATGGGTGCAATGGTATGTTGGTGAGTCCATCAACTACATGAAGCTTCTGCATGAGCCGCAATTTCTCCAGGTTGGCATGACCATATCTATGCTGCCAAATGGCTGAGTTGTTCAAACTTGGACACAGTCAAGGCCGCACATGGAGGTTCAAGTAACTTTTGCATGCTGCTTGTAATCTCAGGGCCTGATGTGCCAACTTTATATAGACCATCGTGGGAAACCTCATTCAAGATGATCATCTGTCCACCAAAGCCCTCCAAGATGACTTGCTCCTTAGTGAAGGTGATTTTGTAACCGGCAGTGACTACGCGACTCACCGAGATTAAATTCTGACACAACGCTGGGACATGATATACGTCTTGTATAAGCTTCACGTCGCCAGTCAAAAGTCTGATGGCAATATCTCCTTTGCCATGGATTGAGTGGTGGGAATTGTCACCGAGGTAGACACTATCTCGCGGTGTGATATGTGCATAAGTCAAAAACCAATGTCTATGAGAAGTCATGTGATCAGTAGCTCCGGAATCCAAGAGCAAGTCCTTTACAGCAAACCCTCGAGATAACATAAATATCTTATGTTCTCGGGTGGCCTGTCCAGACTGAACTTTGGACGCCTTCTCGTCTGCTAGTAGCTTTCGACACTCTTTTTTTTAATGTGCCCCATCTTATGACAATAATGGCAAGGTCCTTTCCTCCTCTTTCCATCTGGTGTATAGATTGAGGGTTGACTGAGAATGGATGTGTTAATATCACTCCTCTGACCTTGGTTGACAAGATAACTATTTGATTCTCTTGGAGATCCAGTTATCTGCCTCTTCTGGTTTGGCTTCCTGCCAGCCCAGAATGTCGTGACTCCATCTGTTACAGATAAGTCACCATTCTTCCTTCTACGAATATCGTCAGTCAATAATTTGGCTGCAACATCTTGAAGGGATAATCCAAGTTGATTACTTAAGGTCATAATTATGGGCTCATATGATTCAGGAAGACTACTTAAGAGTGTCTCTACGTTGTCTTCATCTGAATATGTGACCCCCACTGACCCTAGTTGTTCTAAGAGGAGTCTAAATTCATGAATATGAATAATGTCACTCCCTACTCTCAAACTGTAATTGACATATTGCTTTCTAAGATGACACTTATTTATCATGTCATTTATGTGATAGACTCTTTGTAAAGCTACCCAATTCCCATTTGCTGTAAGTGAAGAGGTCGCATGACTGAGACAAGTGTTTTTAACACTATCTATGATTATCAATTGGGCTGTCTTATCTCTATCTTCCCAATGGACGATGGAACCTACACTAGTCCCTGGTGGATTTGTTACTGATCCACCTGGGGAAGTACTTGAGCTAGGTTTTATTTCAGTACCTATTACTAAATCCCAGAGTCTTTCTTTTTTTAAAAGATAGGATAATCTAATCTTCCAGGTTTGATAGTTAGAACCATCTAATTTCTTGACGGTTCTTTGATCAGACGAGGAGGATGCCATTGTGGCGCTGATTATGATTTACTCTTCCTATAGAATTTTAGGACCCTATGTTTTCTGAAGACATTATACATTTTCTATGGTTCAAAAAACTCATAGAATTTCACGTCTACCTGGGCTCCGTCTCTCAAAAATAGGCCCCGAATGATAGTCAGCATTCCTTTCTAGATTGAACTTCTCTGAACGGCGTATTGTTTGAGGACGCATGATTTCCATCCCATCACATCACTGATGGCCAATACGTTGGCTCTATATGGCAAGTCTAGTCATAGTCCCTCACCCCGACTCTGGACACTCTATTCCTTTCGTACAATTTGCCAAGCTACTAAGCACATCCGGAATAACCACCAGCTTCGTGAGCACTGACAGTCATATTGCAAACCTCATTCAGGAAAACCATGGAACTGCAGACTCCAGATATGACGGCCTAGACCTGCGATTTGTGAGCCTGCAAGACGGCATAACATGCCCAATGGCCCCCATGTTTTCTGGGGAAGAAAAGAAGGTGGAGGAAGCAAAACTGGCAAAGCAGGCTCTGATAGTGAATATGATGGAAACCACCACAGCGAGCTTCAAGATAAATCAGCGATCAGTGCCACCAGGTGGCAAGCCTTGCTGCATTCTGTCAGACATGTTTGTTTCGGGTTGAAAAGCTTGGCATTCAAAGTCATGTCCTATTTACCTCACCAGCGGCATTTTTATCGCTTTTTGTTCCAGGTAGGAATTCTCTTCTAGTTCTATTGAAAATCTAACAATCGCGATCTGAATGATCCAAATCGGGAGTAGACATCTGGTCGAGTTGAACAAAAAATTGACAGACGTTGTTAGAATTGAGCAAGAATATGAACAAGAACTAAAGTCTTAGACTAAAGCTAAAACTAAAGCTCTCCTCCCAACCATCATACTCTTACAGTTCGACTAGTGGCTTCACCCCCGAGCTTGTACAAGAAGGTATCTAGAAAGTCCTACTTGGTCACTTCCACTTATGGTGACCATCCACCTTCTAGCCATTCACCTTCCAAAGGTGAGTTAAACAAGATAGTCTCTTAGACTTCTAAGCCTTTGGCCTTCAAGACTCTCAGTCTTCTAGATATGTTTAATTACTTCCAACACTCCAACTCAATTAAACCATATCATTGAGCTACTTTGTTTGTCTTTAGAGAAGAGACACCAAGTAAGGCTGAATACTTCATGTGTTTTGTCTGTGGTAGACTCTTCGTCAAAACATCCGCAACCATATCTCCTGTAGCACAATAGATCATCTTGATCTCTCCCTTGCATACAACTTCCCGTATGTAGTGATGTTGCACTTCAATGTGCTTCGTCCTTGAATGATACTTCGGATTCTGACTTAGTGCAATCGCACTTTGATTGTCACAATAGAGAGTCGTAGGTAGTGATTGGAGATGATCCAAATCTCCAAGCAACTTCCGTAACCAAATAGCCTCATTTGCTGCTTGTGTAATGGACATGTACTCAGCTTCTGTTGATGACAACGCTGTTGCAACTTGTCGTTTGCTAGACCAAGATACAGCTCCACCTGCTAGGAGAAAACAATGGCCTGAAGTTGATTTTCTACTATCAACGTCTCCTGCCTAGTCAGCATCAGCAAACCCCAACAAACTTGGATCTTCCACTCTCTTGTAGAGTAGACCAGAGGTTGATGTTCCTCTTAGATATCGAAATATCCTCTTCACTGCTTTCCAATGGGTTTGTCCGGGATTTGAAAGAAATTGTGAGACCACTCCCACTGAATGTGCAATGTCTGGCCTAATACAAACCATGCAATACATCAAACTGCCGACTGCGCTTTGATAAGGAGTTTTCCTCATATCTTCTTGCTCTTCTTGAGTCTTAGGTGCCATATCCTTCGTAAGTTTCAAACCAACTTCGAGAGGAGCTGATGTTGGCTTACTCATCTCCAACTTAAATCTTTGTAGAATTGTTTCAATGTATGGTCGTTGATGCATGAATACTGTATGGTTCACTCGATCTCTGCTGATTTGAATACCAAGACAGAACCGAATCTCACCCATGTCAGTCATGGAAAACTCAACACTCAACAATGCTTTGGTTTCTGGCAACAACCTTTGATGATCGTTGGTGACAATGATTGTGTCATCCACATATAGAGCTATGACCACAAATTGTTCTCCCATCTTTTTCACATAGATGTTTGTGTCAGCAATGCTTTGTTCAAATCTTGCCTTTAAGAGGTAAGCATCGATCCTAGCATACCAAGCTCGAGGACTTTGTTTGAGTCCATACAAACTCTTTTACATCTTACACACAATATCACTTCCTCCTTGTACAAACCCTTCAGGTTGTCTCAAGTAGATATCTTCTTTGTAGTTCTCCATTCAGAAGTGCGGTCTTAACATCCATTTGATGAACTTCGTGATCATGTTGAGCTGCAAGAGCTAACAACACTCTGATAGAAGAAAGGTGAGAAGGTTTCATTGTAATCCACTCCTTGAATTTGTGCATAGCCTTTAGCTACAAGACGAGCTTTGTACCGGTAAATAGATCCATCAGCTTTGTACTTCAACTTGAAGATCCACTTGCAACCAATGGCTCTTCGTCCTGTATGCAACCTAGTGAGTGTCCATGCTTTGTTTTGCATCAATGAATCCAACTCTGAGTTGATTGCTTCTTCCCATTGTAGTTTGTCTGGAGAGCGCATCGCTTCCTCATATGTAGCAGGCTCAACCACTTGTGATGCTTCTTCCATAGCTTCAATGACACTCATAGATGTAATTAGCCTACTAGGAGCTTTCTTTTCCCGCTGAGATCTCCTTAGAATTGACACATCTTCAACTTCATCTCTAGAGTCCATATCAACAAGTGGTTCACCAACTTCGATTCCTTGATCAACTCCATCAAATTGAATACCTCCATCATTTGCTTCAGCCATCTCTTGTATTGGCTCTTCATAAGACTCCTCTTGGAAATGGTGTAATGGCTCTAAGCTCATTCCCATGTCATCTTCTCCCACTACCCAAGAAGGTATGAAGCCTTCATCAAACACTACGTCCCTACTGTGTTTGACAGCCTTAGTTGTCTTATTGAACAATTTATATCCATTCACATCTTCTGTGTAGCCAATGAAGATGCATCTTTCTGATTTGGAGTCAAGTTTCCTTCGCTTCTGAGTAGGGATATGGACATATGCACGACATCCAAAAATCCTACAATGAGCCACAATAGGCTTCTGACCACTCCATACCTCTTCTGGTGTTTTTCCCAACATTGATTTGATAGGTATTCTATTGTGAAGATATGTTGCAGTGCCAACAGCTTCTGCCCAAAAATGATTGGAAATATTCACTTCTTTCAACATACTCCTTGCAGATTCTTGTAGTGATCTATTCATCCGTTCAGCTACACCATTCTGCTCAGCTGTATATGGAACAGTAAGCTGTCGAGCTATTCTATTCTCTTGACAAAACTGATTGAAAGCCTTTGAGATGTACTCACCACCATTGTCAGATCTCAAAATCTTAAGAGGCTTTCCAGTTTGTTTTTCTACAAGTACTTTGAACTCCTTGAATTTCTCTAGCACTTGACTTTTCTGCCTTAGGAAATTCACCACAACCCTCCTTGACAAATCATCAATGAATGTCACAAAGTACTTTGCTCCTCCAAGTGATGTGGTTTGCATTGGCCCGCACACATCAGAATGTACAATCTCCAATATACTTGTGGCTCTTCGTCCACCATCCTTAGGAAATTGACCTCGATGTTGCTTCCCTTCCAAGCAACCTTTGCATAGACGCATATCGCTCATCTCTTTCAATTGTAGTCCTTCCACAATATGGCTTGAGAGTTGCATCTGTCGCAACTTCTTAATGCTCACATGACCTAATCTTCTATGCCACAACTCTGTTTCTGACATGACAGGTGTAGATCCCAACTGTGGTGAAAATGTGGTAAGAGCACTAAAGACATGATGTTGTAATCTATACAAGCAATTATCAAAAATAGCTCTTGCTACCACAGCTCCTGAGCTATCTGTGATAGTACAACTCTCATCTTGGAATACCACTTTGTATCCCTTTGCAACAATTTGCCTTACAGACAGCAGGTTCTTTGTTAAAGTATGGACATGTAGGACATTTTCCACCTCTATGGTTTCCCCTTCATTGAGCATAAGAGAGACTGAGCCTTCCCCACCAATGACATGCTTGCTATCTTCTCCCAAAAGAACATATTGTGTAGGTGAAAGAGATCTAGGATAAGAAATGCTCTCTCTCTGAACTCATATGTTGAGATGCTCCTGAATCAACATACCATACATGCTTCTGTCTAGTAGTGGCTGAGAGAGACACAACAAATAGAATATGATTCCTCTGATGAGTAGCTATGTTCCCTTTACTCTCTCTACTGCACTCATCTGCAATGCGCTTTCTACAATCCCTTATCATGTGACCAAGTTTCTTGCAATAAAAGCACCTCACTTTGGCTTTTTTGATCTTTGAGCTAGATTGAGGTTTCTGAAATCTCTGGGACTTCTGAGACATATGTGAAGGGAGTCTTCTATTCAAGAATACTCCAGTCTTGCGTGTGAACAAAGCTCTGTCTACCTCTGTAGACGTACCTTGACCTTTTCTTCTTGTTTCCTCCTTGAGGAGAAGTCCTATGACAACATCAATAGTTAAGTTGGTTTGTCCTGCTAGAGACACCACAAAACCATCATAGGATTCAGGTAAGGTTGCCAATAACACCACTGCGGCGTGTTCATCAGTCACATTAGTTCTCACAGAGACTAGTTGATCTCGCAACACACAAAACAAATTCAAGTGTTGTTCAACTGAGTTTGACTCGGTCATCTTCAGACCATAGAACTTTTGCGTCGTATACACTTGCGATGTGACATCCTTCGTCTCATATATGCTTGCTAGCTTGTCCCAAACATCCTTAGCATTCTTAGCACTTATAATGAGATGCAACTGATTGTCTCTCAAGCTTGTGATGATGCTAGCTCTTGCTTTCTGATCTTTCCTATCCCATATGGCTTGGCCAACAATAGTGTCAGGTCTTGGGACTGATCCATCAACCACTCCCCATAGATCTTTGTCTAGAATGACCATCTCCATCCTAAACTTCCAGGTTTGATAGTTAGCTCCATTGAATCGATTTTCCACTCTCACATCTAATGCACTCGTCATAGACATAGAAAGAGGATTGCTAGAAGACGACGCTCCAGCCATAATCAAGTTTACTCAATCTCAACTACCAACTCTCACCTAGAGAAGAATGGCTCTGATACCATGTTAGAATTGAGCAAGAACACGAACAAGAACTAAAGTCTTAGACTAAAGCTAAAACTAAAGCTCTCCTCCCAACCATAGAAGCCACCATCATACTCTTATACTTAGACTAGTGGCTTCACCCCCGAGCTTGTACAAGAAGGTCTCTAGAAAGTCCTACTTGGTCACTTCCACGTCCACTATGGTGACCATCCACCTTCTAGCCATTCACCTTCAAAAGGTGAGTTAAACAAGATAGTCTCTTAGACTTCTAAACCTTTGGCCTTCAAGACTCTTAGTCTTCTAAATATGTTTAATTACTTCCAACAAATCGCGGTCTTCTGCACATCATGCTAGACCTGGCTGACATAGTACATATCTTGCCTTTATAAACATTGAGGAATTGTCACAATTGGGTTCCTCTTGGGTTCATCTTTCATGACAGTGTGCACGCAAGGATTTTTCGATGGAGGATGATGATATTTCGTCGTCATTCTCTCCAAACTCGATGGCCGCACGACTTCTGAATTCCCGAAATTTCCTATAGCTTCATTCAACATTGTAGTTGTACAATACATATACATACACTCGGAATGTCAGTTAGCATCCTCTCCGTACCCAGCAAACATCTGCGGCGAAGTGTGTCTCCATGGCAGTACCGGCGAATCACTGGGGTTGTCACGAGTCTGTGTAGTCGCCCTCATCCCGACTTCGCAGGCAAATTACAGGCCTTCAACCTAGATTGTGGGTCTTGGTTACGTGTACGATGTGAGGTAGTCTAGCGATGTAAAGAGGGGGTAGTTGTACGTACACAACCAAATGAGGTCCAATGCGAGCTCCTCCTTGAAGAGAGGAGCTTTTACTGCTCGTGTCCAGAGGAGGAAATGACGGATTTGTGGTATTATTGTGTGATTGAACTGTTGTACATAGCTCATCTTACACTACATTCTCCCATTCACGTCACCATCGGCCTGGAGCCTTCCCGGCTCTTCCTGAAGAGGCAACTGAATCCCGATTAGGTGGTGTGCACGAGAGTTATCTCAGCCGACTTTTTGAGTATTTCATGGTCGAACTCATGTTTGAAATTCCCTTGACACAGCGATGGTGGATGGGAGAGAATTCCTCATAGTTGCTCGTAACATATTTTGCTGCAACCAACTAACGGATATATTGAAACTAAGCCAGACAGGCTAGCATAAGGTCATTACATGATATGTAGTGAATCGAAAATCTTACTAAGTACGAAAAATCTACTGTGCTAGATATTGAGTGGATCACCGACTTCTATCATACTAAGCTAAGTTGCATTTGGACGTGATAATTTTGGGAGCGTTCCATCTCGCTTAAATGTCGATGCAGCCCACGCTGAACCCACCAAGGTTGCGCTTTGCATCTCCATTGAGACGAGTAACCTAGAGTTGAACTTGTACAGGCCGAAAACAGAGCTGGCGCCTTATATGCCAGCTGCATGCTGGTCTACCAGATTGCAAGACGATGAAAGCTCCTGCAATAGCCCGAGACAGTTCATGAATTAGCTATGTCAGTCATGAGCAGTGGGATCGATCGGTAGATGTTTGGCGTTTGGTCCATTCTTCAGCTCCTTTCCAGAAGGCGTAGTCGGATTTCGGGCGTGCTACCTGCTCACAGCCGTAGCAATTGACTCACTGGTTGCAAACCCCAGCAATGTAATATCCTAAATTCAGGCGCAGACTTAACTTGTGTAAATCTATCAAGATTACTAATCCAGCGGACAAGGTATTGTTGAGCTCAACTGACAAATGCTTCTAGAACGATGCTAACAAAACCAACAAGTCAGCAGCGGCTTCCAGATGTTCGCAGTAAGTGGGCTCTTACAAATCTGACGTCCATCAATCTTGGCATGTTGCCACTTAAAGCGCGAGGCCTCAGAGAACACCGTGAATCTCTAAAGCGCATTGTGAATTGAGGCCCGACTGCTTGCTGAACGCACGAATCAACCGTCGGTGAATCACTGGATTGGAGACAGCATAGAAGGCGTAGTATGTCTGCGCGGGCTTCCAGTTATCTCTGAGATTTGAGGGCTGGTCTTCAGGGAGGTGAGCAGCATATGACGGTCGCTATAGTCCGACTCCTTTTCACCAACGTGCAGCTATGGTTGAGTCGCAGCATATGAACGTGCAACACATCAACAAGCCTTACGCGCCTTAAGCCTTACGCGCAGAAGTGAGTGCAGTGACCAGTCCTGTCGAAGAATGGACGGTCAGGGGCTTAAACACCTTCCTTGTACGACTCAATTTGCATAAATGTAAGGACAGTAGCAAACAGGTACGCGGCCACAGAACTGAAGATTCAACATCTGAGACAATCGAACAATCGACAAGAAGACGAACAAGTAAGAACCACATAGAGCCATAATACAGTGAAACCTTTGCGTGCAGACTTGTACCAGATTCACAGACTCGCATACCCAGAGAATACAAATGGAAAGTAAGACATCGGAAGAAGGAAGAAAGAAGGAGCACCTAAGAGTCTCAACCCTTCAGAATGTGGGTATGCAGAATCCTAACCGCCCGGGCACGTTATGAAGCTTGCTAGAACGATCCCTCTGGCGGCAAAAGGCCACATTAAATCTTGTCCGAAATAACACTTAAAACACGTACTAGTGGCAGTTAGTAACGCGTACGATACTGTGCATGCGGGGTACAGATCGAGCGTTAGATTTCCTCCAGAGTTGAAGCTTATTAGCCCTCCGCTCGGGATTGGGAGAATCGCGAGGATATGGATTCTGCCAGCCCACCCTGTGAAACCCAAGCATATGCCAAGGACCTGGTCCAGCTATCTGTACAATCCATTTACCAAGCTTCCAAGTCTTCACTCTACAGGTTTAGGCTACCCAAATTTTGTGGCCTAGTGTTCAAAGAAAAGCAGACGCACTCCAAGCACTGAGTGCCTCCATTGCCCTCTACATAATGGCAGCAGCTTACGTGTGGAGTGAGTCCATTAATTCTTCAGACGTACCCAAGCAGTATAGATCCGCCGAAATCTCTTGTTGGTCTCGTATGGGTAGCTGTATGGTTTAGAAGCTCACAGAGCCTGCCACACAATTTCTAGGTTTCGGAACCGTGGTACCGCAAGATCATCGCTGGGTCACGTGACACTGAGCACTTTGCAGCGCGAGACAAGGCTTACTTACACTCCACAACCGCAGACACAACTCGACATGTTTGTTGTTCACAGAATCTACTTACAAGTGCCCATGAGAGAGAGAAATGACATCTGTTTTGTGCCATCGCAATCTTTGGTGGGTTTTTGGGTTCATGCCTACTCACAGTTGTTAGGCCGAGCAACCAGCATGTAGCCCAGTGGTAAGGGCACATACCCTCTCACGAGTGGTTGTGGGTTCAATCCACCTGTTGGAAGTCATTACGGTGTCCACCTTCCCATCGGAAGGCAGTAGCCCTATGGGGTCAAGTGACACCATAAGTTACGCTTGCTTCGGCAACGAGTTTACCTTTTTTTTTTTCAGTTGTTAGGCCCACTTCACACATAACTTACCATCATGAAATGGGTTGGAGCAGCGTTTTTTTTTTTCATTTAAGAACTTGAGCCATGTTGGCTCTTGGCTGGCCTATGAGGAAGATCAATTGGCGACTCTATGGCATGTGATTCAAACCGGTGGCTACTGTCAAGAATGTTTGATGAGTTTTATGCAAACTCAACTCATGTAGTGTGTTCGGTTTGTGGGAGCAACAAGGGAGGTAATTTTTTCTAAGTAACAACGACACTGCATATTGCAAAACCTAGCACAACTCTGTCACATGGATACAATCCATTGACAAATATGACTAGGTACTCTTGTCCAAGATCAGCAACTCTGCTCAAAGCCTCGTGTGCCAATGGAGGAGGCGGTGCAAGTATGCTTAAATGGAGGTGCATGACACATATACTAGGCGGGTAAGCGAAACCTAAATGAGAGTTCCCTCCATAGCTCGACCCCTTGGTGAAAGCCGAAAGAGTTTGAACCTAAGGCTTTGCTCCTTGCGCTGGCAGTGTGGTAGGGTTTCTACGAACCCCAATGGCATGTGGCTCTTTCCCTGTGCAACAGCTGTACAGGAGCGTCCTCATTGCAGCGACATGATGGCATTAGGGAGGGCAGCAATGGAAACAATGCCTTATTTTAACCCATAATTCCTTTGTAAATTTCGTGAGGCTAGGATCGAAAAGTGGCAAAATTTTGAGCAAAAAAGAAAACGCTGGGTTGGAGTCAAAATATTATTTCAACATAGCTCTCCTTGGAACTTGATGTAAAGCGTCCAAGGGTGCAATTGGAAATTATTGACTTTAGCTTACCAAGTGCGGCATAGTTTTATGAAAAGACCCAAGTTGGGGTGACTGTACAAATGGGTATAACTGTCCCCAAGAGGAGAAACAACTTGGGTTCTTTCAAGAGCCGACTGAATTGTAGGGAGAATTTTATGCATTCTGGAATTTTATGATTCATGATGAGAATTTGTTGTTGATGAAATTCATCAAATGGGATGGAAGTGGAGAACTGAAAGAAAACACCTTCTGAAATATGTTTGTAATAATTAGGGGGCCAGGTATGATTATGGGTTTTTCATCCTTGCTGAGTCCTACATTTCAATTATGATACAAAATTTTGTAGCAGAAGGGGGGAAAAAGATATGATGTACTTGATGGCCACTCGGTGCAGGGTCAACTAACTTGCCCGATCTACACAATCTGTTCCTGCCCGCTACAAATTAACATCAAGCAAGTACAGAGGAATGAATAGATCTTAGTCTGTTTTCTCTACAGATGGAGGCCTCCTCTATCCTCCGAACCGCCACATTCATCATCATGTATACCTTTTTGAAAAATCCTGTGATTACGATCTGGGTTCGCCTTCTATCAAAACATAGCAGCCTCCTTACATCAGTAAATTCCTGCAGTTCGCCTTTAGTTGCGCTAAAGAGATTCCACGGTAATCATAGATTTATGTCGGATATTTTGAGTATTGCCAACCAGAAGTGACTGCTGTCACCCCTTTCTAATTCTCGAAAGTACCTTCAATGATGCATAAACTTAAGCGGGAAAGTTTACCAAATCATAATTTCGCTGCAAAGCTGGCTGTCATGAACATTCTTGTACGTTCAATGAGCACGACGCTGTTCAACTCTAATCTGGAGACCTTCAAAATGATATTGGGGAGTTCTGGTGCTCTCTCTGTATTGTTGGCAGCTTTAGGTTCGCAAAACTCCTAGACTTATAACAGGCAAGGAGAGAATAGAAAAAAACTGCCTTTGCACATTATGGAGTGGACACATTACAGTACCAAGAGCGTTCTACTATGTCGTGTTCATAGAAGCTTATGAGCATCGAAGATGAACGTAGCTCGCTTGGTCTTGTCTCTCCCTGGGCCTAGCACAAATCTGGAAGAAGGTTGAAAATTAAGGACAGAAGAACTGGTATCCATCTCAATTCTGGTGGACTTTACAAATTCCTCCAGCTTTTCTTGACGGCCGTCGTTTTAATTCACACGATCTGTTCCTGATCAATTTCCTGTGCAACCGTGATCAAAATTACGGAGCCCTGGACTAGTTTTAAGTTGGAAACATAATAGCTTGCTTGGACATTTTGAGAGTAATTTGTGACTTGGGATCTGCTAAACATGTTGACTTGGTGCTGTAGCAACGTGTGCGCAGTATCGTCTCGCGGAGAGCCGACCTCTATGGTGAAGAAGATCGTCAGTGTGTTTGTCTTCCTTCCTGTCGAAGTTATGTTAAAAGCTTCTTTCTTTCCTTATATCTAAAGGGGCATCTCCTCAAGTGGGGAAGTCTCCGTGCAAGGCCTCTACGCTGGCAAGTGATACTTAAACTTAAATATATTATACTGTTCAAAACGTGTTCAAATCAATTCCCACAATCGTAACGGAAACCAAAAGAAGGCACATCTGTGAGTCTAGAGACTGAGCAAATATTTACAACCCAAGCAAACAATCGGTCGGCTGCAGCAAAATCTCCCATATATTCACAGTAATCGAGTATCTTCCTGTTGGGCCGATAGCCCGTCAAATGTACAGAGGGCTGACAAAAAGGGATTCAAGGCTCGGAGCACCTCCGAGTTAGAGATTGTCTGTGTGTCTAATCTACCGAAGCAGTCCGTAAGGACCCACCGCTAGTTCTGTCCTTCTCCCGTTTCCAAAGTTTTCGGTGTCAGATCCTCAACTCCAGCCGGCAGTATTTGAAGTGCTAAGTACATCACTTCAATATTACAAGTCGGTTTTTTCAAATCGTGGCTGGTACATTGCGAACTTGGAACGGTGGGAAGATCATGATTCATATCTTGAGCCAAAAGCCTTAAATCTTCAGTGGAAAAAACTATCTTCTGCTGCCGTCCTGGTCTCGTTAACTATTTCCTTACATCATAAAGGACGGGTTTATAGGTTATACTCATCCATCTGTTTCATTGATGAGCCATTGATAAGGCCAGTGTAGGGACTGAGCTCCACTGAGCAAAGGTACAGAGCTGCAGACCATCGTGCACAAAGAAATGTACTGTGATCCGCAAGACATGTAACCTGTCCACATAAGGATGTCGCTTTCATAAAGCTGTCATTTGGAGCTTGCATGCCGGTTTGCTGAGCTTCCACTGGCACATCTTTTGCACGGCTATTTAAGCTGCAATATATGAGCCTTCCATATGGTGTACCTTCTCTGGATGGACTTGGTCAAGTTTGATATCTGATTTGACATGTGCAGATAGGTGATCCATGCAGCCTCAACCAGGCACAAGACTAACATCCATGTGGGCGTTCCGTTCTATTGCAGTTCCTAAACAGTGGCCGCCACAAGCTGACAAGGCAAAACACTGCTGCTCTTTACAGACAAAAATGCAACGGCAATTTAGAAGAGAGGTAATCAGTGATTAGGTTTTGGGTGTCAGCTCTGATCCAATTGTGACAGTTGCAAGATGATTCACATTACACTCTTTCACAACCTCATGGACTGCCAGTTTGTAATATTTTTGTTAGCTTCAACTTCGAAGGCACCTATCCTTAAATTTTCAGAATTTTTTGGTGAAGTTCTTGGTCTACCTGGGTAGTGATTTAGTACCATGTGCATGTAGGCCCTTTTGGGTTTTCAATGATAATTTCTTTCAAAAATTTCTAACACTTAGAATAGGATGAAATCCACTCATGGGATCCCCTTGAGATTGGGGCTGCTTTGTCTAATTTCACAGCTGCCCTCTGTTGGCTCATCCATCACCAGCAGCAATTTTGGTACCCTTTGGGAGTCAACGTTCAGAGGATCTTTGGTTGTATTCTGATGCCATCTCATGCTTTTCAGCCTTTGGCAGCCATAACCTTCTCCCCCTTTGGCTACCATTTGGCTTGGAAAGCCCTCAATCTGGCCTGAGATTTCCAATTTAGAGCTCTTCAATTGGACCTGGATCAAGAAAGTTATGGTTGAAAGAAGGGGTAAAACCTTAAACCTGGAACTTGTGCAGTCTTTTGTCCTTTATAGCTTCAGATGTTGTATCAACTAATCCTGAAAACAATCAAAAGCCACTAGGCAAGCCACATATAAAATGTAGACCTGCAGATTGGGGCAATCCAGAGCTATTCAAAGGTCTTAGTTGTCAGCCAGGTTCAGGTTATAGATGATGGCATTTTCAATCCATCATACTCTCCTTATTGGCCATGAAGGCTAGTAGAAAGAACAGGTGTTCAAGGTAAAAGTGACAAGATCTATGAAGATGCAGCATGTCCCCAGTCCCTCCAAACAGAGAATCCTCAGGTCTTTCTTCTCAAGTATAGGGTATCCCATTATTTTATTGATGTGGTTCAAAATAGGAAGAAACATTATTTTATCGGTGTGGTTCAAAACAGGATGTTCTTCCTACCTAATGATTTGTGCAACCTATCAACAACTCTGCAATAAGGATTTCCATGACTTCACACCTGCCATTTCATGATTGTTTAGGAATGGTGATCATCCACATCTGCACCTCCCAGATAATGCAGGTACTGACTGTTACCTTAATTGACAGAATTTTTTTGCCCACATTTTGCCCTCGTGTCTGAAGCAGTTCGCTTTCTCTCCCGCATTCTGCATATTTCACCAGTAATCTCCACAAGAACAAAACCCCTCTTGGAAGTGGTGAAAGCGGTTGGCATCCCGTACAACAATTGCTCGCCGAGCAATCTTTGAGATGAACTTGGTGGCCGAGTGGCAGTCACCACACACCCTAAGGTTCTTGATGACTCGGATAGGCATCCCAGGAGGCGTGGTAATCAGCCCAAAAGCAATGGCTAGCTTCTCACTGTGGTGATAAAGAGAAATTTGCTTTCGCTCCTCCTCCACGTCATGCAATACAAAGCGGGTGTCAGGCACGTACCCGGCCTCCTTCATCTGCCCTGACAATCTCTCCAGTTCAGCATGGATTTCCTGAATTTGTGGATGCAATTTGTCTCCTACAAGGAATGTATGCACCTGGTTGTCAACCTCAATGCAGCTGTGCCCTGGATCCTTTCTGACACCCCTGTCCCGCATCATTATTCTCACCTTTGCTGTATCATCCCACCTGCCAGCAGCAGCATAGATGTTTGATAGCAGCACATAAGTTGCAGCATCCTGCGGATCACACTTGATAAGGCATTTTGCTGCACGTTCTGCCACCTTTACATTGCCATGAACTCTGCAGGCACTGAGCAAAGCCCCCCACACTGCAGCGCCTGGTTCAATTGGCATACTGTTAATGAAGTCTTCTGCCTCTTCCAATTGCCCTGCACGGCCAAGAAGGTCCACCATGCAGCCAAAATGCTGCATTGTAGGAGTGAGACCATGATCTTGACTCATGGAAGTAAAGTAGTGACAGCCTTCATCAACTAGGCCCACATGGCTACATGCAGAGAGAAGACATATGAAGGTGACATTGTTCGGTTTCAAGCCTTCCTGTTGCATTTGTCCAAATAGTTGTAGGGTTTCCACACCACATCCATGCTGAGCATATCCGGCGATTATGGCATTCCATGAGACCACATTGCGTACAACCATACTGTTGAGCACTTGGTCTGCATCCTTTATGCTCCCACACTTGGCATACATATTGACAAGGGAGGTGTCGAGAATGATGTCTGGTGCAATTCCTGCTCTCACAATGTCAGCATGGATCTCTATGCCCTTTTGCAGGGCTGCCAGACAGGCACATGCATGGAGGATGCAAATGAATGTAACCTTGTTAGGTGACACCCCTTCCCGTATCATTTGCTCGTAGATTGCGAAAGCCTCCCTACCAAAACCATGCTGGGAATAACCTCCAATCATTGCATTCCATGAGACCACATCTCGTTCAGCCATATTATCGAACACCTCTAGCGCATCCTTCATGCTCCTGCATTTGGCATACATATCAACAAGGGAATTTTCCAGATTTATGCATGATGCAAGTCCAGCTTTCCTGACACTACCATGGACCTCTTTTCCCTTTTCCAGGGCTCCTAGTCTGGCACAAGCATTGAGAGCGCAAATGAATGTGACCTGGCTGGGTTTTACACCTTCGCATATCATTTGCTCATATATTTCAAAGGCCTCCCCACCATACCCATGTTGAGAATATCCTGCAATCATTGCATTCCAAGAAACCACATTCCGTTCAGCTATATTGTCAAACACTTGACGGGCATCTTTAACACTCCCACATTTGGCATACATATTAACAAGGGCAGTATCCAGAATAACATTTGGCACAATTCCAGCTTTGACGATGTCAGCATGGACCTCTTTTCCCTTCCTGAGGGCTGCTAGGTTGGCACACGCATTGAGAAGGCAAACGAAAGTGACCTGGCTCGGCTTCACCCCTTTCTGTAACATTTGCCCATACATCTTGAAAGCTTCCCTCCCAGACTCATGCTGAGCATATCCTGCTATGATCACATTCCATGAGACAACATCCTGTTCAGCCATACTGTTGAACACTTCATGTGCATCCTTTATACTCCCACATTTGGTGTACATGTTGATAAGGGTATTCTCCAAAATGATGTCTAGTTCAAATCCAGCTTTCATGATGTCAGCATGGACCCCTTTGCCCTTTTCCAGGGCTCCTAGGCTGGCACACGCATCCACAACAGAAATGAATGTAATCTTGTCAGGAATCACTCCTTCCCGTTGCATTTGCTCATACATCTCAAAAGCTTCCCTAGCACAACCATGCTTGGCATATCCTCCTATCATTATATTCCATGTAAACAAATTTCGCTTAGCCATGTTTTCAAACACTTGACGTGCATCCACCACACTTCCACACTTTGCGTACATATTGACAAGGGTGTTCAGTAGAAAGGTGTTTAGCTTCAGTCCACTTTGAGTAATGTGGGCGTGCACTTGCTTTCCTTCTGCTAGGGCTTTCATTTTGATACACTCCTGCAAGACACATACATATGTATTGAAGCCTGCGGTTATGTCTCTTTTGGTCAAAATGTGCAGAGCTTTTTTCAGTTGTCCTGCCTTGCATAGTGTCCTCACATCCTCACAAGTGTCCAGACAGTTCTTGTTGGCTCCCTCTGTCAGTCCTTCAAGCAAGGCTGATCGTAGGTTATACTGAAATCTGTCCCCCGCCCATGTTTGACCAGACTCTGTCCTTTGACCATACTCTGGGCCATCACCTGATTGTGCTCGACCTTGTATCATGGCACCTAGCTCTGTTTTCACCCAAGGAGGGGTTGAGCAATCTTCAATCCAGAGGGCCTCCTTTGTGCGTTTATTTCTGAAGTCTGGTGATCTTGAACTTGTCTGCGGAAACTACCAGTGGGCAGCTGAGCAGCCGTCATCTCAACCATAGCCACACATAACATCCATCAAAGCTGCAAGTGTTTTTCCAGTAACAGGGAAGAACCTTGAACTACCTACTTTCATGCACGGAAGAACAACCTACCAGAAGTAAGATTCAGATTTTCTTCTTTTTCAACATTCGAGCAAAATTGTATTTAAGGTAAGCAACTAGAGGTACAATCAAGTCCCCAGACCATCGTCATTCCAGCTTCAGTCACTATCCTTCATTAACAAACTCTTTCTGATGACAGCCTCACCTTATCAAACCTGTTGTCCCACCACTGTGAAGGGTCTGAGAAGAATTCCTGCCAGAGTTGTTCTTTGCTCAATGCATGGCCTGCATACAAATGACATCACAAACATCAATCTTTAGCAGCTCCTAGGTAGCCGAGTGTTATTGAGCCTAGCATGGATTTTCTGTCCTTTTCTCTCTCTCTGTCCCTCTCTCTTTGTCGCACTGGGACCCTGCACCTCTGTTCACCAACTTTCAAAATTTCGAGGCTGAGCCGAAAGCCCTGGTCCTGTCGGGGTCTAACTGCTGGGAGTGCATCAGGAACGAGGTCCCATGAAAGGAGGTCAAGGGTCCCCTAGACTCTCCGATGCACAAGGTATTAAGACCCCAGAGAAACACGCAAAAGAGTCCCGTGTCTATACCTTCCTTCGATTTCCCTACAGACAAGGGAGCCGTCACAGCCATCACTTGCGGCATTGCCAAAGTAAATGCCCATTTCAGCTCCACATCCTGACCGCTTACTCTGCTGCATGATGCGAAGCCTTGCGCCCTTTCGCCGCAAGAAGACGGGGATTTGGGCATTGGTACTGCCTGCGAGCTCGGGAGACTGCCGAGGCACGGTGCCATGTGTGCGCTTCCATTAACCAGCCACCCCGAACCGATTTGTCCACTGTTGATGCAGTTTCTTCCCAGACCGAAACCAAGGCCTCTTTTGGCCTACACTACTGGCCCACAAACAGTGCTGTTTGCGTCCGAGATCAACTCAAAACTTGAAATCTCTCTCGATTCAAGGATGAAGTATGGCGTCCTGTTTGCACCTGTGGCAAGCTCCGAACCTGGCTAGCCCCTTTGATGCAAACGGAGGCAATAGTGTTTCTCCAAGAACACAAACTCGATAATAGGAAAATCGCCAGCCTGTCGGATCAGCTCTGGCCCTCAGACGCTGCCTTGGGGGAACCCTCATACGAAGGTTCGAAGGGGGGCACGGCAATTCTTCTCTCTCCATCTCTCAAACCCTTCCTTTTAGCTGTAGAATCATGGATGCCAGGCAGGATCCAATTCTGCTCTCTCAAGCTCCCAAACGCCCCTGAAGCCATAGGGTTCATTAACATCTATGCTCCAACACAGCAGTGGAACGCTCATCCTTCTGGCAACTACTAAACCAAAAGATCGCAACCCATCCTGCTACTCTTTCTTGGGTGATGGCAGGGGATTTCAATATAGTTGAGAGCAAAACTGACAGAATAGGATCAGGTTCCAGCCAGCTCACTCAAGAAGAACAAGGACATTGGGAGGAATTGCTTCAAACACACAGTTTCACAGAGATCGATCATCCACCAGCCCACCATGGGGGACTTCACCTTGCCTTCACGTGGACGAACAACCGCTCCCTCCAAGACATCTACATGGCCAGGCTAGATCGAATTTATGTCACCCTGGATATCTCGTACGGGACCTCAATTAATCCCCAAGAACCAATAGCGCAAGGTTTTGACCATGCCTGTGTTTCTGGCATAGTCTCTATGCCAATAGTAAGAAAGAAAGGTAGGGGCATTTATAGGCTCAACTCCAGCCACCTTAAACTTCAGTCCTTCAAGCAGGGGCTAAAGAATGTTTGGTCTCAAAACGGAAACTGGATTCAATGCCCAATCCAAAGATTTTAAGCTAAGCTGCTGGCAGCTAGCAAAGAAAGCCAGACTATGAGTAGACAAATCACGATCGAACAGAAAAGAAAGGTTCAAGCTCTCAAGAAATGTCTAGGAGTCTGCCAAAAAAAGATTGAAACCGCTTCCTGTGATGAGCATACCTTCCATACTTACCTTGAAGCACGCCAAGAACTTGAATCCTATCAATTCCTTCAAGAACAGAGAATGCAAATGCAGGCGGGAATAAATTGGTCGGCCAAAGGCGAGAAAACGTCCAAGTATTTCTTTGAGAAAGTCAAACTACGCAAATCTCTTCAAAGATACAAGAATTTTACTCGGACAACCAGGGCCACTCCACCTCAAATCCTAGGGCTATGTGCAGTCTTGCATTCTCCCACTTTCAGAAACTCTTCCAGGAAGACACCAAAGACCCCTTGCACCATTCCAAATTGCAGGCATGCTTGCAAGTAGTGCCCCGCAAACTTCAACCAAAAGAATTCTCTTATCTAGGGGAGGACTTCACGGGTATGGAGCTTCAGGATGCACTGAACAAGATGAACAATAACAAAGCACCTGGCATCGATGGCATGCCAGTGGAGTTCTACAAAGCCCTCTGGTCACACATTGCGGTTGACTTTGCTGCTCTGGCTAATGCAATTAAAGCCCAGGGCCTGATGCCTCCTTCAATGTCCCATGGAGTCATTTCACTCTTGTTCAAAAAGGGCGACAGAGCTAGCATAAACAACTACAGGCCAATCACACTCCTCAATGTAGCATACAAGATAATTGCCAAAGCTCCGGCTCTTCGTATCCAGCCCCTTCTCCCTCAGCTTATCAGGACAGGACAGGCTGGTTTTATTAAAGGCCGAAGGTACATTCTTGACAACATCCTTTTGGCTCAAGAAGCCTCCTCATATGCTTCCAGAAACAACCAGGCCCTGGCCCTATGGTTGCTAGATTTTGAGAAAGCCTTCGACAAGGTAGATTGGACCTTCCTGCTGGTGGTTCTTCGAAAGACAGGCATCCCAGAAAACTTTTGTCAATGGGTTCAAATCCTTCTATACCAATCCACTAGCAGAGTCATGGTCAATGGCCATCTCTCCGCTCCTTTTTCTCTCCACAGGTCAGTTAGACAAGGACGCCCGTTGTCTCCCTTTCTTTTCTTGTTTGTGGCTGACACCCTAGGTTACCTGCTGGACTCTGAAGCTTCGGTGCAAGGCCTCAGGATAAAAAAAACCCTAGGTCTGGGCTCCAAATCCAAGTAAAAGACTCTATGTTTGTTGACGATACATTTTTACTA
This sequence comes from Takakia lepidozioides, assembly GCA_030704615.1. NCBI lineage: Eukaryota > Viridiplantae > Streptophyta > Takakiopsida > Takakiales > Takakiaceae > Takakia > Takakia lepidozioides. The sequence goes on from CM060733.1 coordinate 28,149,265, forward strand.
CTTGATGCCACCCCCAACACCCTATAGGCAGCCCATGATACATTAACCTAGTTCTGTGAGGTCTCCGGCTTCAGGGTCAACTGGAGTAAGACCAATGCAATCTTGGTGGGAGACCTCGCACAATCGGAAATAGGCGATAACCCCTCATGGGGGGCTGAAATAGGTCTAATATGGCTGGCATCGGGCGAGTCAACAACACTGCTGGGATACGCTTTTGGTAAAGACCTTACAGAGAACCAAAGAATGGGGCCCATTCTAGCCATGCTCAAGAGAAAATTAACTTACCGGGGATCACGCTTTCTCTCCATTACAGGAAGAGCTTTGGTGGCAAACCAAGTGCTCGAGGCAGGCATTTGGTACTTTGCCTCCACTTGGGGCCTGGATTCGTTGTTCCTAAACGAGGTTAAAAGATGCGTGAGAAACTTCATTTGGGAGCAAACTGTTCAACACAGAACAAAAGACCCCAGGTGTCATGGAGGCAAATTGCCTCCCAAAGAAGAGGGGGGGTTTAGGTATCTTGGACCCAGAAATGCAAATCCACGCTTTGCTGGGCAAATGGCTGCCCAGATTTCTAGGGCCCGAAGGCGGGTGGTGGAAGCTTCTGGTGGAAGAAAACATAGCATTTACCTCACCTCTCCTGAGCACTCACTGGAAACAATCCACCGGGTGGATAACCCAGGGATTCAATCACAAATCAGTGGGATCGCCTTTATGGAAATCTATTTGGAAAGCCTGGAAAAGATTTAGGCCATTTCTGCTCAAGTCGGAGCCTGCCACCTTCCAAGAAACAATGAGGCAACATCTTTTCCTTAATACATCAAATCCAACCCCTCTAGAGAGAGCACAAGCTAGACGATGGGTAGCATGGGAAACGAGAGGTTTCTCGCAAGTAACTCACTTATGGGACAGCAACCCGGATTCCCTTAGGATGGCGCTGGGTCAAAACAGGCTGGTAGCTGGAATCCAAACCATCATCCGCTCTATCCCAGATCAATGGAAGACAATCCTACGGGGTGGCAAGGAAATCCATAAAGAACATCAATGGGTCAATTCCATCAACCAACCTTTTTCGGTGATGTATGTGATAGCAGCCACACAGACATCGCTCTCAGGCTATGGGTTCCTGGCAGACTCCTTCTCGGGCTTCCTTTCACTTTTCTCTACTCAACCCCAATCCCTGGACAGTTCACAGGCCACCCCAGTTAGAATCTGCCATTGGTCTGGCAAGGAGAAAGAGTTCAACCCTTCGGCTCCCTTGGACAAACCGATAATGCATTGGATTCAAGCCAACTCTTTCACCCGAATAGGAAATGGGCAGATCCAAGATCTTCCAATCGACCCTGGTGAATGGGAGTGGAACTTAGATGGGGCTTGCTCTAAGTTCTTCTCCTACTCAACCAAGAATGCATACAGATCTCTCATCAAAGCAACAGGTCTAACTGCAAAGTGGAATGACAAATGGAATTTGGAGGGTTTCGATGAAGAGAATTGGGATATTATATGGGGCCTGGTCTGGGAAAAAACAAAACCAACAAAGCTCAGTGCTTTCCTGTGGCAAATCACCAACAGGGTCTTTAAGGTTGGGCAATTCCCAATCCTAAACGTCCAGGAGGCCTTTCTTTGTACTTGCTGCCACATTGGAATTATAGAAACGATGGAGCACTGCCTAATTTCTTGCCAGGGACCAACCCTCATTTGGCCATATATTGTCACATTTTATGCAGGTTGGGGCCCTCTCCCTGCAGGCAGAGTAGAGTTACTCCCGAACTACAACAAGCAATCTAAATCAGTTGCGAACCACTCGGGCCGCCTAACAAAACATCTGCCCAGTTTTTGAAACCCTGAGAGGAGCCACTCTATGGCAATTGTGGAAAGCTAGAAGCTCCTGGTCTATGCAACATCTTAACTCAACTGTATCTGCTGTGCTTACGAGGATCTTCTTTGAACTCACTGTAGCAGCTAAGTTGGCATGGAAAAAAGTCTGTGCAGGCATTACCAGGAAGCCAGAACGAGAACAGGCTCTCTTGCAGCAGTTCAATTCCACCTGGGGGAGAGGGGATCTCATCTGCTCCTGCAGGGGTCCTGACTCCTGTGTCTGGCCTCGGCAAATCCCCTCTCAATGGAGGGGACACCGAACCCTCCTCTTCCGCTTCCCCAAAGTTTGACAAAACGGACATCAACTGGAAGCATGTGAGGACCTCCACGAAGACCAGGCTGGACTACAGCTCCTAAATTCCACAGCACAGGCTCTACCACATTAAATCTATAGGCTCTTGTTCAGGTTATCTGGTGTATCAAAACCCCTCGATCATTTAGACTCGTAGTTTCATACCTCGTAGTCTAGTGTGTATCTGACCTTCGAGATATCTCTAGGTTGTGTCACTCTAGTTGACGTCATTGCTCTAAGTCTCCTCACGGAGCCAGACTACACTTCTTTAGCTCAGCTAATCGTATTACTTTGACTCAAAACACAGGGCCAGGTCTCACTTGTTTAGCTTAGCTAATCGTATTGCTCTTCGGGATATCCGTTACGTTTACTGTGAGACAAGCCTAATGGCGGCCAAAGGCCAACCAAGGGTTTTAATTTTTTTCCCTTTAATAATCTCAATAAAATTCGACTACAGGGCACCGTTCCCTACTCTCCCCCCTGAAAAAAAAAAAAAAAAAAAAAAAAACCAATGACTTTTAAAACCAGGAAAGATAGAGAGCTCCGCGTTTCGCAGTGAGAGGAGAGTCCAACGGTCTCTTCGTCTCTCTCCTCCGGCCAGGCGACTCAACGATCTACGGACTGATTTTCAGGAGCGAATAAGGTCCTGTGTATTGGAGGCTGCATTTAGTAGGAAGTTTTTTTCTTCTCCCATTTGATTTGATACCTTTTTAAGCGAAAGGGGTTCATTCCAGAGGCTTTTTCCTTATCATCACTCATACTTCATCTCTTCCTATCTTCATCCCAGACAAGTTTATTTCGCGAATTCATACATCACCATCAATAGCACGACGACGTGCTCAGGGAGGCGGCCGTCACCATTTATGTTGTCTCCCTTCACCCATGTCAACCTCATTATATCCTACGCTAGCACCCCAGCTTAGCTGTCACCCTCCCGCGCTCTCGAACAAAGTCCACAACCTTTACGCAGTATCATCGCAGACACCTCTAATCGCCTCCCCGCTATATTGTGCATTAGGCTTATCGTTGTCAAGTTCCCTTGTTTCTTTCTAGTAAACTTCATCTATATCCTGGTCTGGTTTCTGTATTAGTTCTCTCTTTCGATGGACACACCCATGACCGACAGTTCTAAGTTCGAAGTTCTAATTTTCAGTATCATCTCTAGTTCTCTCACAACTTTAGCTAATCAGTCCTTGCTATAGTTCGCATCAGGTTTCTAATAGTCAACTCCTTTCGCTTCTCTCTCACTGTCTCTCTACAATATAATTTAGAACTATGCGACTAAGAGCTTCTATCGAGCGACATAAAGGAGTAGAAGGGAGACGGGGCTGGGAAATAGATGAAAATTGCAGCTCATCTGTAGTTCAGTCGCTGTCCTAGCGAACCCAAGTTTTTATCCTAGCTCGAAATCCTTTTTATCCCAGCGCCATGGCTCCCACAAACTCACAGTTCGGGTCCAGAGGTCGTGGCTACGGTATAGGGAGGAGGCAGCCTCGGGCAAACCCCGTCCCCAGGGCCCACCTATCCTCAGGGATGGGCTTCTTCCAGGCACACCAGGCCCAATTGCAAGGTAACTTCAATCACAGGGCCACGCAGGTCTGGCAGCCTAGAGGCCCCCCCAGGAAGATCCCTACACCAACGATGGCCCATAGGCAGGGACCTGGAACATACCGGAATCACAACCATCATCTTCTGAACTCCCCTCCCTTCAACGAGCTGGCGCATATGCAGATTCAAGGTTCGACACTATACTAAGCTAAAGCAGAGCAGCAACAGAGCCCCCATCACCTCTCAGACCAGATGATCGATCTTCACATAACTCTAGAAGCCCTCTAGAGGGAGTTCCCTCTGATCTCCATGGACATGGAAGACCTTGAGACCAGAGTCACAGACATGGAAAAATTCGGAATTCTGGTACATTTCCTTGGAAGGAAGGTGAAAGGGCAGCCGTAAGAGATTGGGCAATCAGATATATGGGGGCCTCAAGGGAACTGAAACAACAATTTTGACATGCTAAAGGTAGGGGTTTTCTTTTCCATAGTTTCTGAAACTGAGGAAGCAGCATCACAGGCCCTCTCCTTTAATCCGCATGTACATGGGTTTAACGTTCACATCTTTCCATGGTCCTCGAAAATGGGGCACAGAAATAGAAAGCTCTGGGGACCCAGGATTGTGTCCTTACCCTTCATCCCAGATCAATACCTTATGCATTTTGGATCGTATCTGGGATGCGTAGGGGTGTTTGACCCACTCATGAGCACCAACCTCATCAGACAGAACGCAGCATGGAAATCAGCAACTATTGCATCCAGACTAAATGACACAGGGCATGCAAAAATGGTCTTATCAATGCCTGATAAAGACACCCTTCCGGATTTTGTGCGTCTACCAATAGACAGAGAGGGAAACTACTTCACCACGAGGCTGATTGAAGATACAACTTACTCCGCATGCTTCAATTGCGGCATGCAAGGTCATATCAAGGCAAACTGCACGCAGAGGAAAAGGAAAAGGGTAGTAAGACTGAGCAAGGCTGAGGCCTCCCACCCCATTGAAGGAGGAGAATCACCAGTCAGTACCTCCCCAGGGATAGAGAGGCCTATCCAGAAACCAAGAACAGCTGAAGCTAACCCAGAACTGGTGGAGGATGTCCAGCTCAACCCACAGCACAGGCAAATGCTGTCTAGAGGGGAAGCGGAGGACCCTATGATCCTGGAATCACGCAACTACGAGCTGGCACAAGGTAATCTACACAACAAGCAAAAATCGCAGGAAAATCCCTCCCCCTTTGGAAATTGTAACAGAGTTCTTAAACCCCATGCAGCCTACAGTCCTCCTATAGTGTCCATTTTTTGCTGTCACAACACTGTTTTTTCTAGACATAGAATATTGGTAAATTATCATATTCCTACATGACAATGCCATCAATAAAAATGGACTAATATATAGAGGCTCATCTACATATACTTTCACACTTTTAAATCTCATTATCAAAAACCAGAATCTGTAGATGCTATGGACTTTTAAAAAGTCCATAAGGAATTGTCACAGTCCATAAAAAAGACGTTATGGACTTTTTTAATATAGGAGTTAGAACAAAGTCAAGAAAATGGACTCTCTCAACCTTGCTTTGGAGAATGAGGAATCTGGAAGGAAAAATATCATTAAAAAATATGAAGTTAAAAAAAAATTATATACTATATTGAGCCTAAAAAATGTTGGAATTCGACAGAGAATAGAGATAAAAGATGAATTGATTACTGAGAACTCTCCACCCAACCATAGGACCACAACAAGCTGTGTGTCCACCCTCCGAGCTCTCCATATTTATACTCAAAGTCTAATCCAGAAATAGCTGAGATAACTATAACATAACTCCATGCTTTTACTTAAGTTATCTCCACTTGCTATTCTGGTACAATGACTTGAGTCACTAATAACTAAAGCTAACTTTAACTATCTTTTAGTTAACTGAGGCTTATCTCTATTGTTAACTGTGACTTGTCAGCATTGCTATTACGGAAGCCTGACTTGTCATCACAGTAACTTTAGGTAGTAGTAACTTGGTCAGGAATTGATTTCCAACACCCCCACTCAACGAGTTACCAAGTTAAGCACTTGACTACTCCCATTAAGCCTCGAAAGCGTTCAAGCTTTTCAGCACTAAGCCCTTTTGCCAGTATGTCTGCAACCATGTTGTTGGTGTTGCAATATACAAGCTTGACAACTCCAGCTTCAGTCTTCTCTGACAGAGCCTGATCAATACATGATCACATGATCTCTTTCAGAGCCACCATCTCAAACCTCTTTGAGATATCACTTTGTTTTTCTCAACAAAGCAATACATGATCATAGGATCTCTTTCAGATCCACCATCTCAAACTTCATTGAGATATCGCTTTGTCTTTTTCAACAAAGCCTGATCAATACATGATCATGATCTTTTTCAGATCCACTATTTCAAACTCCTTTGAGATATTACTCTGTATGTGTTTCAACAAAGCCAAGTCATTAAAGACCAAAATCAGATTATCAACGTACAGTGTTATGATCACAAAAGAGTTTCCATGAGCTATCTTATAGTAAACACTATAATCAGCAGAATTCCTCTCAAACTCTTCAGCCATGAAATATGCATCAATCTTAGCATTCCATGCCCTAGGGGATTACTTCAAACCATACAAGGACTTGATGAGCTTACACACCTCTTTTTTTTTACAGCAAATCCCTCCGGCTGGTCCATGTATATTTTTTCCATAAGATCTCCATTGTCGTGCGCATACGTATCGCTACACAACTACATCGTTGTCCAAACCACACCACACATATATGCACAATAAAGTAGTCTGCCACAATTGATAGAACAAGCTAAGAGACACACTGTTCACACCAGAAACAACATGAAATCCATCGCTATCACTCGTTAAAACAGAAGTCGAGCTAGGGGCACCCCAAGCTATGGGGACTCTACCCCACAACAACCTATACTCCCATCATAAGCACACTCAGTCCTAAATGATGCAGGAGCTCGGTCGCGCAGGCTCAACTTGAGAGAGATGAGCTGCGCGACTGCTGCTCTCGTGAAGATAAGGCGGTTCAGGTATCAAACTAAACTTGACACCTGACTTAACACTTGACCTAAATCCAAGTGTTAAATACAAATAACTAGCTTTATTCTAGTTGTTTTCACATTGTGCTTATTTAACTTGACAGCTGTCGTGCGCATACGTATCGCTACACAACTACATCGCTGTCCAAACCACACCACACATGTATGCACAATAAAGTAGTCTGCCACAATCGCCCCCCTAGCTGGTGGGTAGGTCCTTCTACCTCCAGATAGCTACAAGATGTAATAGCCACAGCCGTACTAAGTCCTCCCTATTGCACTCAAACTCTATAGACCAAGAGGCCGAGTACAAGAGTAGCCCCATCGTTAGTCGCCATCTTGCAATCTGTGAACTTGAGCCAAGACCTCGTGTGTTCAAGGTCTCATAGTAGCTGGGCCTTGCGTTTCTTGTTAGTTTTCCATGGTTGTATCCACTCCCACTATCTAATGCAATGTGGACATAACCAATCCCCATCTGGAACCATCTCAAGAGGTGGAGTCAAGCATCCCATATGCCAACCTCTAGAGCATCGATCGTACACCAGCATGGTGGCTGCCCCTCTAGCAGACCCACACAACATGCACCTCAAACCTGCAGATACCACTGCCAAGTTTGGGTCTATCCTGCCATCGACATTCGGAAGGTGACATGGTGCACAATTACACACATGGTCCTTCCAAGTTATGCCATCCCGACCCTCCAAGACCAAGACGCCTGAGGGCAAGACCTCTCGAACCCTCAAAATAACACGTCCTACAGTCACATCCAAGGTCGTAGGAGCAGTCTGCTGCAGATAGACGTAGTCACCAGGGTTGAATCTCCGAACCCCAGGACAATAGCCCCCACCACGTATGGTAGCATACCTCAACGTATCACGGTGTTGTGCAATGGCAAGGTTCTCAAAAGCCATTGGCATGACTTTCTTGAACAACTCTGCACGCTGCTCACATGCACGTGCCCACACATCCGGATCGTCAAGGTTAAGAACTGTACCAGCTTCTCTGCGAATGGATGTAGGCAAATCCGGCTCTCGGCCAAAGAGAAAAAAGTATAGTGAGAAGGAGGCAAGTGATGCTTGCTTGCTGAACCTGTAGCCCATGGCTAACCAGGGTAACTGAAGGTCCCAATCTCCTAGGTGTCCCTTCTGCAAGCCATACTTGCGCAAACCCCTCTTTACTGTCTGAACAATTCTCTCTGCCAAGCCATCGGCTTCAGGATGATCCCGAGAAGTGGTGCGGTGGTCTATCAAGGCCTTGTCACACAAAGCCTGAAATTCCCCCAAGAACTCTCTCCCTTGGTCCGTGAGTACCTCAGCTGGAGCACCGAATCAGCTAAGCACACAATCCAAGAATGCATACGCAGCTCTCTCACTAGCCTTATCAGGCAATGGAACCAATTCAATCCACTTGGAGAAGTGCTCCACCATCACCAACACGTACTTGTTGTGGCGCATGGTCAGTGGCAACGGCCCTGCGAAGTCAAGACTCCACCTGTAGCCCAATCCCATGATCGGAAGAGGGTGCAATTGTGGAGTAGGGGCGTTGAATGAAGCACGCACCCTGTCACACACCATGCACCTAGCCACAAATTGTTGCACCTCTGAGTGCATACCACACCACCAATACTGCCCCTGCAGTAGACTATAAGTGCGTCGCACCCCAAAATGCTCCAACTCCTCATGGGCATGCCGCACTAACCGTGCCCGCTGTGTTGGGTGAGGCACAATCCTCACTCGACCATCCTCCCACACTCGGAGCAGGTGTGTCCCCTCCCACTTGAACCTCTTGGCTCGTTGTAGGATCCAATCCCTCTCCTTGGCAGTCATAGTGGCTGCAGTGTCTCCAGTGCGGAGGTAGTCTAACACAACTGAATCCTCATGTATATCTTTGGCGCCACCTTGCTCATTGCTGGCCTTAGGGTCCTCAGACACTTGATCTACAGTCATCCCTGTTGCAGGTCCAACCTGGCCTTCCGCTGCCAAGATACACAGAAATGCAGATGCATGCCATCCGGGGACCATCTCCTCGTCCGTCTCACCATGCCACCGAGCTCCAGTGTCATCCTGCTGGCTCGTGCATGGATTGCGACTCAACCCATCTGCATTGCGATTGACCAAACCCGGTCGATGCACCACCTGAAAGTCATACTCTTGAAGGATGAGTGCCCATCATGCAAGCTTCCCCGTAAGCTTGTCTGACTCCATCAACCACTTGAGTGGTTGGTGATCCGTGACAAGGGTGAAGAGATTGCCGTATAGATAGCACCTGAAGTGTGCCACGGCCCACACTGCAGCTAAGCATTCTCCCTCATATGAGCTATACTTAGACTCAGCAGCATTGTTCGAGCGGCTAGCGTAAGCCACTACGAACTCTCTTCCCTCATCATCCACCTGTGTGAGCACCGCTCCAAGCCCCAGCATGCTCCAATCTGTATGCAGCTGAAAAGGACGCCCCCTGATAGGTCGTCTCAAGATGGGCGCCGAGGTCAACCTCGCCTTGAGCTCTTGAAAAGCTTGTTCTTGCTCATCTTCCCACTGCCACTCCTGGTCCACCTTGGTCAGCTTGGTTAGAGCCTTTGCAATGGCACTAAATCCCTTAACAAACCGTCTGTAATAGTTTGCTAACCCCATGAAAGCTCGAACTCGGCTCATATCCGTGGGGCGTGGAACCTGTGCAATGGACTCTACCTTAGTCCGCTGTACCCCCAATCCTCCAGGATATATCATGTGACCCAGATACTCAATCTGGTTGTGGAAAAACTTGCACTTTCCTGGATGTAACTTCAATCCGTGCGTCCTCAAGCACTCAAATACCCCCTGAAGGTGTCTCTCATGCTCATCCACCGTAGCACTAAAGATGATGATGTCATCTATGTAACACCGAGCAAACTCCACCCCTGCTAGAATCTTGTCCATGACCCTTTGAAACTCAGCAGGAGCGTTTTTAAGCCCAAATGGTAAGAACCGCCACTGGTATAGGCAATCCTTCCCATGCTCATTGATCCCCCAGAATGCCGTCTTTTGCTTATCCGCCTCCTTGATCGGCAACTGGTGATATCCAGATCGTAAATCCAACGTGCTAAAGACCTTGGAATGCCCAATGGCATCAAAGATCTCCTCTGGTGTCGGCATGGCATACCTATCGGACTTGGTCTGACGATTTACAGGCCGGTAATCACCGCACATACGTCTCTCCGTCCTATTGCCATAGACATCCTTCTTGGCTGGCATCACTGTGGCTGAAGCATACTCTCCACCAGAGAGCTCCACCAAACCTGCCTCCCAAAGATCCTGAGTTCTCATCTGAATCAAGGACCTCTCCATGTCATTGTATCTATAGGGTCTCCGAAAGATTGGCGTGTCAGTAGCCAATTCAATGCGAATCTCTTGACCCTTCAGTGCTCCCAAGTCCTTCAAACTGAAGGCAAAGCAATTCCTGTAAGCCCTCAGGAACCGCCGCATACGTCGTCTCTCTCCTCCGGTGACAATGGGTCCAATATCAGGCTCCCAATTGTCCTCCGTAACTGCAACCTTAAGTCCAGTGGGCTTAGAGGTAGAGGACGTGTCCCGTGGTTGCTATGCTGCAACCTCTTGAGCAGTACTCCCTTCCTGCTCAGTCAATGACAAGGCCTCATCCCGCCCCATCATCTAATGATTGAGAACCTCCTCAACCCGAGAAGAATCCCCAACCTCATCCATCACAGCTGCCTTGGCTGCCAACTCCCTCTGGACCTCGAGCACCTCCCACGTGTGCCATGGATGTCTACACCCCGTGGTCCTCACCGGCTCGCCCCCACTCGCTGCCTGTACCGTCTCGGTAGGCAGAGAGACCGTCAAGGGAAGTGCACTCCGCACTCTACGTTGCTCAGCCATAGCCAAGCTGATAATCCAGGTCAAGCAATTGAGATCCATTGCTTGCCCCAACACCTGACGACGTGATGCCGCAGAAAGAGAAGGCACCGCCGTGGTCCCAATGGAAAACCCCATAGCCCGCTCTCGCTCGTCGGCATTAGGCTCCACTAACTGTTGCAACTGAGCATCCCACAGGAGGCCAGGTCCACCATCCCGAAAAGCATGGGATCCTGGGAAGCTGAGCAGTGTAGGTAATGCTGCTCGTGGTTGACCCACCCTGTTGACCACTGCCAAAGGCGAACGGTCATCGTGTCTCACACGTTGACACTGCCTCCCTGTGTCCAAAATGTTGTCCACTATGAGGTGTGTTGGCCGCTGCACCCCATCAAATGCACGCTTGAGCAGTGCGGGTGGCATCAAGTTAGTCCACCATAGCCGTGGACGATGAGCTCATGATCCTACTGCAGCTGCATCCAGCAGGTGCTGACCCAAGCCACGACCGGACTTGATGCACACAGGCCATCACCCTGGCCCGAGAATCGCCCATCAGTGGCACATTCTCCAAGATGTATGCTGGCGATACAGCTTGATGAAGCTGCAAGTGGCGCAAAATCCGCACCATCTCCCAAAACAGACCCGTCCTCGAGTCTCGCAATCCATTGCTATGCCCGGCTGATGAATGCCCTTGGCAGGGCCAACCTGCCACTACCAGATCAATGGAGCCAACCTGCTCCAAATTCGGCGCCCCCAACAACGAAATGTCTGCTGGCAAGGCTTGTTGGTATCCACGAACTGCAGACACTGGCAACAAAGCAGGGTACTGCTGTACCAACTGAGCAACATGGCGTAGTGAGACGTGTCGTGCAGTCTCATCCCTCTCCACATACAGGTAACGCCTTACCCGCACACCTGCCTGTAGCACAGTAGCCAATCTGGTGCTGATCCCGCCAAACAAGTCCAGAAGGCAAATGTCTTCATCCGGATATTGCCACACAATAGGCGTGGTATCCAATGGAGACAACTGAGGTGGTCCTGGTGCAATACCCGCACTCTCCTCCTCTCCTGACAGTACAAAAGCCTCTACCCAGGCTTGTTGCACCTGTCGATCAGTAACCTGCTGCAAATCTTTGCTCGTACCCCACAATGGAGTGTGAGCAACCATGGCAGGCAATTCCGCCATACCATGCATGTCATCATGCTCTGCTGGAGGTGACACATCCTCTGCATGGGCATTGCCTTCCAGCAACTCTCCAGGCCAACTAATTGCAGCTGTAAAGGCGGCTAGTGTTGGCATCTTGCCCCGTTGGGCAGCTGCAATACCCCCAATGAATGTCACAGGGAGCTGTGCACGACGACCATCCCTTGACTGCTATCCAGGCTTGTAGAATGCTGACTCCTCCCAAAAGTCCAGGGTGAAGCCCATGGGGTATAACACTGCCCCACCAACGAGGACATCGTAAGAGACCGCGTCTGTCACAATGGCCTTGGCTCGCATTACTAAGCCATCGATAGGATGATCCGGCTGCAGTTTAATGGCCAACTGATGTTGTGTCATGCCCCGAGCCTGCTCTGATCCTCCCAGAGATGTCTGTATCTGGAAAGAACAAGGCTCCATATCCGCCTCCATGAGGCCCAAACTTGCAATAGCAGCTCTGCCCAACATCAGTGGCTGAGCTCCCGAGTCCAACAAGACCCGTAGTGGCCGGTACTTCTTGCCTGCCGGTCCACTCAAAGAGAAAATGCCATCCTGGTTGTCTAACAAGACAACTCCAGGTGTCACCATGGCGCGCTCAAAGGCTGGCCTAGCTGGCAGCTCCGTCAACCTGGCAGCTGCAGCTTGCCATGGCGCAGCCGTGGCAGTCTTGACCCTCAAATCCGAGGATCCCTCTGCCACTACACCTTCCAGTAACTCCGCAGAAGATGAAGTGACCTCCCCACTCTCACAGAGTGTTGCTGCTAGTCTGAACACTGCAGCTGGTCTTACCCCCGGCGTCGCAATCATGGTTGCCGAGAATAGTGGGGCTTGACACACAGAGGTGGCTGCCCCCAACAACACACCGGCTATACTAGCCTTGGCAGCAGGTGTCAGTGCTGCACGTGTAGCTCTCCCCAATGGCATAGAAACCTCCGCCTCGGTAACAGTCAGGCGAGAACTAGGTGCCATGGATGGCGTTGACACTGTCTCCGCCAAGGTGAATGACTGAGGCGGCCTCGCCTGACGGCTTGCGTCCCCACGTTGTGGATCCAACTCCACCTCTGCACCTCGTGGCTCAGGAACTCGTGCTGCTCCTCGAGTCACGGCTGCAGCAGACTCCACCTGCTCTAGTGGTAGTGCTGCTCCGCACATGAATCCCATGCCTCCCATATCTCCTCCCTCAGGAGCAGGAGGTGGACCATCCCGCCTGGGAGCCGGTACCGCCTGAGCTGTAGCCATGGCAGCGAGCCTCTGCTTTAGCTGCTGAAGCCGGTTGGCCATGCCTTGATCAATACCCTGACCTCCACGTCCTTGGCCATATTGAGCTTGCCCTTGGCCTGCACCTCGTGCCCGACCACCTCGTCTCTCTGGGCTGGTCCACCTTGCCCCCGGCCACCATTGTTCCCTTGGAACTGGCCTGGGCGCAACTCAGGATGCAAGTCATAACACTGGGCATCTCCATGCCCATACTTGCCACAATGCCCACACTGCAACTGTGCAGGCTGTGTTTGTGCCGGCCTTTTGCCACTCTCTGGGCAATCTCTCTTGACATGGGGTCCTCCACATGTCCAATATATCACCCCTGGTTGCTGTTGGCCTGCAAAAGATGCCACGGGCCTCTGCACCTGAGGTCCCCTGTAAGCTCCATGGAACTTGGGTTGGGAAACCTTGTCCCCCTGACCACGCTGTTGGGCTGTTCCTTGTGCCTGTGGGCTGGTAGCTGCGCCTCGTGCAGGCATGTCCTTGCCAAACCCAATGGTAACAACTCGCTCCTCCACCATGTTGAGCTCAATCCGCTCAGCCAGCAGAAACACATCTGTTAATGTGGGTGTAACAGGGTTGCATCCCGCACCCTTCTCCTGAGCTCCTTGTCCAAAATTCCATACCAGAACTGGATTGCCTGAGCTTTAGTAACCCCTTGGGTCACACTTATCAAGCGCCTCATACGAGTGTAGGCCTCTCGCAAGCTCTCACCGGGTTTGCGCTGGAAGTCTTGCAAACTTCGCAGCTTCTCTGTCCGTACACCTTGGTAGTTCCTCCGCAACTCCTGGAAGAACTCCACCACCGGGTTGAATCTAGAGACATGTGTTGTAGTCGTGGCAGGAGGAGTAGTAGCACCTTTTGAACTGGTACCACCTGCAGAAGTACCGGCACTACTTGTTTCACTACTAGTGCTGGTAGTGGGAGATATTGGTACTGATGCAGCTACTGGTCGCGTCGTGCCTCGAGTAATGGAGACGTAGTCAGGTGACCAATACATCCTCCACTCCAATCTCTGCTTCATGTCCTCACCTGAACTCGTGGTAATCGTCCATAGGCGGACCTTCCAAATGCTGGAACAGTCCTTTCCACGCCATGAATGGGGTGAATAGTTGTGGATTGCGCATCTGCTGCAAATCACACCAGCTGTCGAACTCCTGGATAAAGTCATCCAACTCGATTGAGACACAGCTCCAGAGTACCTACGAGGCCTCTTGGTAGCTCCATACATCTCCTCCATGTCGTCCCACAACAATGGCGAATGAAACTGCACACCTGTTGATGAAGCCTCCGAGTCTTTGTCTGACTCTGCACTAGTTGAGGGTGGAGGTGAAGGTGGTCTGAAACGAACACCTCGTCTGGTGAACCCACTCTCACTGCTACTACCTGTAGCCGTACTCCCCTTAGAACCCCTGGGTAACTCCGTGATGACACTCACAATGTGCACCTCCCCCACGTGACACTATAAGGCTTTAGTACTAATTCTAATACGGGTAGGCACCTGTTGCAGTTTAAGGGTCATATCCCAGTGGCTCAGGGCACCTGCACCTGCATCCACCGCAAGAACTCCTATGGTTGGCTGGTCATCAACCCAGCCTCACCATAGAAGAAACACTGGTGGTCTTGCTGGTCATCACTCCAGCCTCACCACCGACAACATACTCTAGGATTGACCGGTGATCAAGTCCGGCCTAATCCCTATGAAAGCAAGCGCCCACACAAAACCCACAGTCAAGCATGCAGGTGTTGGGGGGGATCCAAACACAAGAAATCAAAACTCAACACCTCCACACCAAAATCCAGCTGCAATGCTGATCCTGCAGAATAGCCCAGTCCAAAACCCGGGACTGACTGGCCTCCACCAAGAGAGGCTTTGGCAACTACGAGTACAAGGTAATGAAAATAGTACAGAGATGGAGGGGAAGAATAGAAGCCCGCCCAAGCAAGATCTAATCCTATCTATGCTATCAACTGCCAGACTTCTCTCAAAGTGCCTTGCTCTGCATGATGGTAAGGTGTAGGAGGTATATCTATGTCCAGAAACCTGCCACTAACCTTGTCCCAAGCTACAGTAGCTCGCTCTAACCAACCCTCCTCCTCTTTCTGCCAGGTAGAGACAAAGCAATACTCCCCTATCTCCCGCTCACTGAACACTAAAGAAAACAAAGGTATGGTCTGATAGTCTCTCAACTCGAAAGCTTTGAGATGGTTGCGGGTGTCCTCATTGCGAATGACTGCATCTCCTTTAAGCAAAACAAACTTGTCATTGCTAATGAACCCCCGCTCGTGGTTGCCTTGTGCAGAGCGTATCCGGCTGCAACCATGTCTGATTGCACAAACTTGTGCAGCTCCTGCTCCTCTGCTCCAGTACACCACGGCCTTGTGGCTGAACACCTTGGTCCATGGGGCTGTCTTTGGTTGTGTTCCAAGCCTAGCTTTCACCCACTTTGGTATTTCACCTACAGCTGCAGAACTGCTGGCTCCAACAGAGTTCTGACTATCCAAAGCAACATTGAGGCCCTCAACGCCAACTACAGCAGTTTGTTGTCTACTGCTAATGCCTGACTCCCAGTATGCAATCAACTCATCCAACTGTTCTCCACTCAAATCAGTCTGAGTTCCTTGGGAAACATAAATCATGTCCCCTTGTGTGCACAGGCTAAGAGACGAGACCTGCCCTTCAATTACGTCCTCATTTCCCCCAGCCATACAAGGAGAACATCCATAGATTTGTCTCTCATATAGACCAGAACAGGTTCTAGAAACAGAATTGTGGATCTTTCATGGCACACTCACACTCTAAAAATTCCATAGATTTTTAGCAGAGTCCCAAAAATAAAAAAACCACGTCTAGAGAGGTAGATATCCCCTTTCTGCAGCTATTCCCTCAAGAACTGAGTCAAACGGAGCTCATTTGACAAAGATATGACCAACCAGGCTCTTTAAACATAACACATTTTCATTTTTTTTTTCATTTTTTTAATATTATATATATATATATATATATATATATATAAGACAAAACAAATACAAGGAAAACTCTATTTTCAATACTTGTCTTGGTTCCCTGTTCCTTGGTTTCTTGTTCCCTAGTTCCCACTGACTGGCTCTCCTCCAGTCGAGATCCGTAGCTATGCTGAGCCTTAATCCTTTGCACCAATATTCCCAACAAAAGCAGGAACACTTACAATGCAACCCCGGAAAGCACCAGATCGGAAATATCTGATCGGCTCAGCACTATAGTGCCAGGGGCACATAAACCAGATTGTAGGAGCAGCCAGAGGAAATGCAGGTTATGCCAGCATCATCCAGACCATCCCTGCATCTTGGATATGCATCCTCCAGCAAGGGCCATTGCCTCCATTGCCCGACACTTGGTTACATGCTCAGCCAAACCTAATCAGGTCATTTCCGTGACAGATTTCAGCGGCATTCAAATCACTGGCCTCGCTATGCACTGCTGCCCTCAATCAAACATCTTGCAAAGCTGGCTGTCTTTCTCTGGCAGATCGCAAATAGAATTCTAAAGGTAGAGCGTTGGCTTCAATTCACCCGTGCACTGCTCTGCACATGCTGCTCGCTTGGGGTTTCAGAATCCCTGGAACACTGTCTACTGCAATGCAACATACCTTCAAAAAAAAATCTGACCCAAGATTCACTGGCTGCTCAAACACTGGCATGACCAAACATCTTTAACTCCAATCAGCTTGCTACTAAATTACAATCCCAATGCCCAGTTGAGCTGCCAGTCTCGCATTCACTGTCCCCACCAAGGCAGCTGCATGAATACTATGAATACCATCACAGCTCCCATCTTCCACTCTAACCGGTTGGATGAGTACGGCCTTGAGGTCTGGTCAAGGCCACCAACTGCACCTGGGTTGTCCCAGTTCTCTGTTGCCCAGTTCGGGTCACCTTGCTGATCGTTGGTGTTTTCAAACGGGTTCATCCCATACACCAGACAAAGGGATAATCAGGAAAGTCTGGAGTTCAGAAGCTGATAGAGCTCATATTCCTGCACCAATTAAATGAATGTGGTATCTCGCACTAAGACTCCCAGGACCAGCACCTGTGCAGAAGTAAGTACCCTTGACGCCGAAATGACAGTAGAGGCAAGTGATCAGTTGGAAGTGTTCAATGATGAGACAAGTAGAGCTGGAGCTCCCTTGACCTGTATCGCCACAATCCTGCACCAAGTCAGGAGGACTTGTGAGGACTTGGTCTTAAAGGAAGAACTTATCTTTCAACAATCAGAACCATTGGCGGGACGGAGGCGCAGTGTCAGATATATGGTGACAAACTTGGACTCGGGCAGTGTGCTGAGTTGAAAGCTGGGTTGTGAACCACCATTCGACTTTCCACCAGTTTCCCCCTCAAAATGGTGGAACCAAGGTGCAAGGTAGCAACAACTACTTGGCTTTGTACAAACCTGAAGCACTTAAAAACGACTTTGCACCTTGCACTCCCCGAAATCAACAATGCCCCCAACAACCCTTTTTGTCAGGAAGCTGGTTGCTTATGCAGATAATCGACCAGGTGAAAGCAGCTTTCCCAGACACAATCACAAGTAGCATGAAGATTTGTGAGACTCCTGGTTTTGCAGTGTTGATGATATGCCAACAATGGGCTCCCCGTTCTCCATCGCTTTGCTGCTAGGCTTTCTCTCTCGGGGCCTTCACCTTCAACCAGCTCGCTGCGCCATGCTCTACCTGCTGGCGCTGCATTTACTGGAGGGGCGGATTTACAGCTCTTCCTTCAACTGGCTCCACTACACCAGCTCCACCTGCTCTTCCGCTGCCTTTCCTGACCGCTTCTGGTCTGTGCACATCGAACTAAGGCGAGCAACCCGGCCATCTCCAGGCACGGAAGTTCTACCCATTTGCTCGATCACAGGTACCCCTTTAAGTCTCGCACTTGGTCAGTTTCCCAACGGCCAATCGCTGCTACTCCATGATGTCTCCTCACTGACCAAAACGAAGGCTGCTTCCATGCAGTGTAGCTCCGTCCTGCCCGGCGGCCTCATGCCAGAACCAACGCTGATCGAAACCTGCATATATATATATTTTAAGCTTCTTAAATTATGCACTACTCTCACACAGGTAATCATACAAGTGCTAACCCTCAACTCCTACCTTGCACTCACAGGTAAGAGGTCATCTCTCTCGAGTGATAGAACAAGCTAAGAGACACATTGTTCATACCAGAAACAACATGAAATCCATCGCTATCACTCGTTAAAACAGAAGTCGAGCCAGGGGCACCCCAAGCTATGGGGACTCCACCCCACAACAACCTATACTCCCATCATAAGCACACTTAGTCCTAAACGATGCAGGAGCTCGGTCGCGCAGGCTCAACTCGAGAGAGATGAGTTGTGCGACTGCCGCTCTCGTGAAGATAAGGCGGTTCATGTGTCAAACTAAACTTGACACCTGACTTAACACTTGACCTAAATCCAAGTGTTAAATACAAATAACTAGCTTTATTCTAGTTGTTTTCACACTGTGCTTATTTAACTTGACACCATTGAGAAAGGCTGTACATTCATCTATCTGATGTACCTCAAGATTTTCAACAACAACAAACGCTAGAATCACTCGAATTGACTCCATCCGTGCAACATGGGAGAAGGTTTCATTGTAATCAATACATTCAATTTGCGAAAACCCCTTTGCAACCAAACGCGCTTTGTACCTTGCTACAGAACCATTTGCATTGTACTTAATCTTGAAAATCCATTTGCAGCCAACAGACTGCCGTCCAGATGGAAGTTGAACAAGACTCCAAGTCTTATTATCCTGAAGAGACTTAAACTCAGATGCCATAGCTTCCTTCCAGTGTGAAGAGTTCCCACTCCTCATTGCATCTGACACACTTTGAGGTTCATCACTGTCAACGAAATAGGCAGAAGATACCTTTGAGGGTTTTTCAATCATAGTACATTGTACCTCCTCCATTTGAACCTCAACTATCTCTTCAACAATCTTCTCTTCCATGTTATCTTCATGAGTCAGAGCCAAGTTCTTTTTTTTCACGGTCCAAACTTGGAACTACTTTTCTTGATGAAAGTTCCTAGACTCATTGAATATCACATCATGACTGATGATCATATACTTGCTCTCAGGGTTATACAACTTATACCCTTTGTTTTCCTTTCAATAACCAATGAAGATACACTTGATTGCTTTTGCATCCAATTTCTTCCTTATTTTTTTTGGAACATGGACAAATGCAACACACCCAAAGACGCGCAAATGATCAACTGAAGGTTTTTCAAACCTCTTCAGGTATCTTTGTAGAGATTGCCTTAGTAGGAAGTCGATTCTGGAGGTATGCTGCAGTCGCCACTGGTTCTGCCCAGAAACGGTGATCCAACCTCATGTGTTGCAACACACACCTAACACTCTCAACAAGTGTTCGATTCTTCATCTCTGCAACTCCATTCTGTTCTGGCGTATATGGTGTGTTGATTGTTTTACAATACTATTCTCTCTGCAAAATTGGTTAAAGTTCTTTGAGATGTACTCACCACCACCATCACACCGAAGAGATTTGATATTTTCTCCAGTTTGATTCTCCACCAAAGCTTTGAATGCTTTGAACCTATCAAGAACTCCAAACTTGTTTTGCATCGTGTAGAGAAATATTTTCCTGGGAAAATCATCAATGAAGGTCAAGAAATACTTTGTACCTCCGCAAGATTCAGTTGACATAGGACCGCATAGATCTGTATGAACCAGCTCAAGAACCTTATTTGTTCGAGAACCTCCATCTTTTGGAAATGAGTTGCGATGGTGTTTACCGTACACACATCCGTCACAAAAACTCAAGATCCGATCTCCTGTAAGATCTATGCCATTAACCAGATTGTTAACTGACATGCATGCCAAACTTTGCATTGAAACATGTCCAAGTCTCTGATGCCAGAGGTCACTCTACTTGAGCGTAGTAGTACACTCCGCATGTAAAGCCTGGACAACCCCCACTAGCTTGTACAATCTTGCATCTTTCACTGCCTCAGCTATCATTTCACTGTCAAACTTCACCCAACAATGATTGATAGAAAATTCAACCGTAAGACCTTGCTCAGTTAGCTGACTAACTGACAATAGGTTCTTTGTCAATCCAGGAACAAAGAGAACTCCCCCGATCTCCTTCGACACTCCAGATGATAATTGAAACACAACAGTATCTTTTCCATGGATATCAAGACTAGTACTGCTGTCTCTAAAATACACTTTGTGTCCCACAGAGAGTTCTCTGAAGGTTGAGAATGCTTCATTCTGGAACGTTATGTGCTGAGATGCCCCTGAATCAATGAACCATGCATCTCTGCAACTCGTAGAGATTGACAAAGCTACAACAAAAAATTCAGTCCTTTCAGCCAATGCTGAAACCTCATTTTGTTTTTTTTGTTTTTCTCATCGTCTAGCTTTTTCTTGAAGCAGTCACGTGCATATAAGTGACCATCTAACTTCTCCATTCGGATATGATCAGCAGAAGGTGCCATGATACTAGTTTGATGTTTTGCCAACTATAAAACACCCTCAAACTTTCAGATCTAACTCCAAGCACTCAAGCTTTCAGATCTGACATCAAGTACTCAACTCCAAGCTCTAATACCATGTTGGAATTCGACAGAGAGTAGAGGTAAAAAATGAACTGATTACTGAGAACTCTCCACCCAACCATAGGACCACAACAAGCTGTGTGTCCACCCTCTGAGCTCTCCATATTTATACTCAAAGTCTAATCCAGAAATAGTTGAGATAACTATAGCATAACTCCATGCTTTTACTTAAGTTATCTCCACATGCTATTCTGGTACAATGAACTGAAGCTAACTTTAGCTATCTTTTAGTTAACTGAGGCTTATTTCTATTGTTAACTGTGACTTGTCAGCATTGCTATTATCGAAGCGTGACTTGTCATCACAGTAACTCTAGGTAGTAGTAACTTGGTCAGGAGTTGATTTCCAACAAAAAAAAATAGTTATTTTCATAAAGTCCTTTATGACTAAATTCTTTTGAAATAACAAAACTTTTTTCATTAGACGCATTCATTCACCATAAATGCAGGAGAGCCATGCAACAACAATGAAAACAAATGCAACCATTGCCTGAGAATGACATGCACAAGCAGCCTTCTCCGCCCTAAATTTCTATGTTGAATTCTGCAAGTTAGCTCGTTGGTGTAAGAGAGCCGGATTTCGAGCTCCAGATTACCTATGATGGAAGGATTTTTGTCGTTGAATGTCACCGCAACATATTTACTGACGTTAGCCTCTAGCTCCCAAACGGGTCATGGCAGCAAGGTCAAAAAATGAATATTGCCGACCACATAGCCCGCATTGGCATTGTCCTCTTCTTCTTTGCATCTGTTTATTGTTCTAAGGTAGACTCCCGCCCGCAATTTAGATTTTAGTCTAGTGCTGATTGTAGCTAGGCCCTTCAAATCATCCTTAAGGTCCTCATTATGATCAAATATCAAAAAAACATTTATGAATTGATATTATCACAATTTGAAAATCTTGGTTTTAACAGTCAATAATAGACGGTCAAGATTGTCAGTTGAAGCAAATCAAATCCGATGGTTGAGGATTCGCCACATCCTCCTTTATGTACTCCTTTATCCGCCACCGTTGGTAAAATCTGTCACAAAACCATAACCTGGTCGAAATTGTTACTGAGCGAATACCTCACAAACAATCAACCCTCATTTCACATGGACCAATAGACGTGACCTCCCAAACCTCCAAATGGCTCGTTTAGATAGATTCTACTCATCCATTCACATTATACAGTGGATGACCTGTTTGTCTCAACAACCCATTCCCATGGGTTTTGACCACGCAGAGATTTTGGCAAGCATCAACATTCCTGTTCATCAGGTAAAGGAATATACAGGATGAACGCCTCCCTTTTTGCTATTCCCTCTTTCAAAAATGGTCTCCAGGAAGCATGGACCTTGGCCGGGACTGTATTCTCAAACCTTTTAGAGCGTTTTCAGGAAAAACTGAAAGCCGTGTCCAAGGCAAGTCAAGCCCTCAGCAAAGCCATTTCTGAGGCCAGAAAACAAAAAATAAAAGCTCTAACGAAATGCCTCAAGGTGTGCCGGATAAGAATGGAGAGTCCTCGCTGTGACGAGGCTACTTTCCATACTTACAGGGAGGCAAGGTTCAACATGGAATATTTCCAGAACCTCAATGATGATCAGAAGCTAAAGCTGCAGGCAGGTATCAATTGGTCCACTAAAGGCGAAAAGATGACAAAATATTTCTTTGGAAAAACCAGACAGAAGAGAGCAGCTCAAAACATTGCAGGCCTTTCTGACCCTGCGACAAGTCTCCTTGCATCCTCTCTGGAGGCTATGACCACGGTGGCATTCAACCACTTCCAGTCACTCTTCCACAGCCAAAACCAGTCACTGAACACCTCTGAGATCCAAAGACAATGCCTAGCTCAAACCCAACCTTGGTCTCTCCTACAATAGCTCAATCGCTTGAAGGACCATTTACAGACACAGAGCTAGAGGAAGCTCTCACAAAACTCCAAAATGGCAAATCACTGGGGATAGACGGTATCCCAGTGGAGTTCCACAAAACGTTGTGGCAGCACATATCCAAAGACTTCACTGAGATGGCCAACTTCATCTTTCAGCAACAACAAATGCCCTCGGCTATGATGCAGGGGGTAATAATTTTGCTGTTCAAGAAGGGAGACCGCACTAACATAGCCAATTACCGACCCATCACATTGCTTAACGTAGCCTACAAAATCATAGCCAAAGCCTTGGCAAGGAGGCTTCAGCCACTATAAGACCAGGGCAAACAGGCTTTAACAAAGGGAGATACATACTAGATAACCTCCTACTGGCCCAAGAGATACCCCACTATGCCGCCAGAACTAACCAAGCGATATCACGTTTATTACTGGACTTTGAGAAAGCATTTGACAGGGTTGAATGGTCTTTCCTTATGGGGGCACTCTGGAAAATAGGTCTACCTAAAAGCTTATACCAATGGGTCAAAATCATGATATCTGGATCCTCCAGTAGGGTGCTCTTCAATGGCCATCTTTCAAAACCAATTTCTCTTCTCAGATCGGTTCGCCAGGGTTGTCCATTGTCCCCTTTCCTGTTCCTTGTGGCAGTAGACTACCTGGGTCATATGCTACAAGCTAATCGGGATATTACAGGGCTGAAGACAATAAACCACACTACCCGGCAGCCAACGCAGGTTAGGGAATCAATGTTCGTTGATGACACTTTCCTGGCACTCCAATCCAACCGAGCGAACCTCGACATTGCTGTCCACACCTTGGAAACCTTTTGTCAGGCATCAGGGTTCAAAGTCAATTGGGGCAAGACTTGTGCTCTGTTGGTAGGGGACACATCCAAGTCACTAATCGGAACCCAGCCAAGGTGGGGAACTGACAAGGGCTTAAGATGGTTGCAGCCAGGTCAGACGACAACCCTGCTAGGGTATACGTTTGGTATCAATCTCACAGACCAGCAACGCTTTGAACCCATAATAGCAAACCTCAAATCCAAGTTATCCCACGGGGGATGGATCATACCACCTCTCTATCACTGGCAGGGCAATAGTAACAAACCAGATCCTATCAGCTGGGCTATGGTTCTTCTCGGCCTTGTGGAGACCTGCCTCGTCATATATCAAAGAGGCTACCACACTCTTGAGAAACTTCATACGGGGGGCAAACAACCATACTGAAAAGAAACGACCGCAAGTATCTTGGAAGCAAATCTGCATGCCAAAGAAAAAAGGGGGGTTGGGAATCATTGACATGGATAAACAGATTACAGCCCTTTTAGCAAAATGGATCCCTAGATTCCTGGGGCCAGAGGGAGGGTGGTGGAAGTTCCTTGTGGCAGATCATATGGCAGAAGCCACCCCCCTGAAGGCAGCAAGATGGAAACCATCATTTCGTTGGATTGTCAATGGCTTTAAGCACAAACACACGGGATCCCCCTTGTGGAACTCTATCTGGCAAGCCTGGACCCGTCTGAGACCATTCTTAGCAAAAAAAGAGCCAACCACCTATGATGAAACTCTTAGACAATCCCTCTTCCTGAATAGCAATGTCACCTCGTCAACCCAGAAACAGCAAGCAAAGAAATGGTCAGCCTGAGACTTTGGATGCATCTCAAAAGTTGCAGATATCTAGAAACAAGGAGGCTTCCTGTCCAAACAAGATGCCTCAAACATAGTGGGCAAAGTAAGATCTAACCATGGATTCGATGCCATCCTTCAGGCCATTCCTCCTGCATGGATAGATATACTGGAACAGGGACCTTCGCAACCATGGAAGGTTACTCTTTTCATATAGACACTGTCACAATGACCTTATCAATTCAAGATACCTCCATTGCAACCTTCCCCCACAGAGCCCATACTCCTGTGTCCATCTGCTGCTGGTCATCACCAGCAAAAGAGATTAACCCTCTGCCACCCCTTAACCGGCCGCTGTATGCTTGGCTTTCCACCCAGCGCTTTGTTTGGATACTCGGGAGACCTCTTCGAGAGTTGGACCTGGACCCCAAAGAATGGTCTTGGAAAATAGCCAAAGCGCCAGAGCCCTTCTTTTCCTACACCACCAAAAAAGGATACCAAGCACTCTCCTTGTCAGACCCACTATTAGACAAATGGAATGGAAAATGGAGACACCTAAACTTTGACAGGGAGAGCAGGGACACTATATGGAGAATCATTTGGAAGAAAAGCATGCTTGTTAAGCTATCGGCATTCTTGTGGCAAATAGCTAATAGGGTTTTGAAGGTGGGAGAATGGCTGGGATTCGATGATGCCCTCCACTGCAAATGTTGCTCGTTAGGAATACTGGAATCGCAGGAGCGTCGTCTCTTGCATTGCGGGGCACCAGCGGTCATCTGGCCACACATTAAATCCTTCTATCGTTCCTGGGATGCCCAGCCATTAGGGTCAATTTCCCTCCTGCTGAACTACGACTTAACTACCAAACAAAAAGCTAGCGGCTGCCCAGTTCTGGATACCCTCAGGACAGCCACTCTTTGGCACATTTGGTGAGCTCGGTGTAAAAGAACCCTCAATGGAACGACATGCTCCATTTCTACTCTCCTCGCTGCCATTTACTATGATCTGCTGATAGAAGCAAGAAAAGCATGGATCAAGCTCTGTGCAGATTCTAAAAGAAACCCACGAAATGTAGGTAATTTGCACCACACCTTCGCAGCTACCTGGGCACATCAAGGAATCATCTGCACCAGCTCCGCATCAGATCGCTGCGATTGGAACGACCAACCTCCGGCAAGTTGGTGCAATCTCAATTCACCAGTCCACAGCGTCGCCAGAGTATGACAGGGACGTAAACTGGAAACATGTCAATGACGCCACCAGGCCATCCAGGCTCCACTTTCGTTGATGATTGAGCATACTGAGAAAGCACTAGAGTTGATAACGCAGAAATCGTATAGTGCAGGAGCCCTAGGCTCAAGGCTACAGCTAGCCATATATTGTCTTTATGAGAAATCTTTGCTCGGTTTACAATGAGCAGCTAGATTTGCTATTACTCCGCAGGGAGTTGGCAGGTTCTTGATATCACTGACATCGGTGTGTGTGCCTCATGGCGTAATCGAGGGTTTAACATGCTGGGTGTGTGCAGGCAAGAATCAAATTGTATGTGTCTTGCAACTTTGACAAGAATCAGGAAACAGCTGCAACAGTCTCTCAAAAACCTGGAGACAACTTGAAAGCCAAAGAACCTTTCCCAACACAAACTAATGTGACAACTTGTAATCATCCAGAGCTCTAAATATCACTCTTTCCCTCTAATAACTCTAATAAAATTTCAACCCATGGCGCTGAACCCTGTTTCTGTGAATATATATATATATATGTGACTCCTCTGTGCAGCAGGTACATGATGATCTGCCCTAGAAAAGGAGAGGTTTTGCATGGTGCCTGGGAATAGTTGGTTCACTCGGAGGAAGAGGACTTCAACTTGAAGAAACCAGCTCCTAGTTACAACCTGGTGGAAGTCTTGAGAGTACTGTGAGTGCACAGGAATCATTACAGCTCCTTTAGTGAGGGAGGATGGCTATCCAAATTTTGTGGACAAAGGAGGACTCCCCATCCATCTGGCTACCTCATACACAGGGTTCATCTGCTACTCAATTCTCCAGATGCTGAGCATTCATGCAATCAGCGTGCCTGCTGGACGATAACTCGGCCATGTCCAGCTTGAACATTGCTTTAGTTTGGAAATGCATGTACATGTAACTCACAGCCCTCTCTGCACGAGGCTCTCCACCTTAGAGAATCTGTGGAAGCTGAATTGCAATGTTCTGGTTGTAATGGTTTGCAGCTTCTGACTTCATCTGTCTCTGTGGGGTGTGAGAATATTTTGCCTTTTCGTTTTGGTCCTTGATCTTGGTGTAGCAGAATTGCAGGTGCTCACATACTGTCTTACTGCGTTAATATTCTGGTTGTAATAGATGGTTTGAAGCTTCTACTATGGGGTGTGACATCTTGGTCCTTGATCTTGTTAGTGACGCAGAATTGCGGGTGCTCACATGCCACCTTACTGATTCAGTTTTGACAATCACAGCTCTCTCTACACGAGGCTCTCCACCTTAGAGAATCTGTGGAAGTTGAATTGCAATGTTCTGGTTGTAATAGATGGTTTGAAGAATGCACATTGTGTATTCTAAACTGTTTCAAGAATCACAGCAATCTGGAAATGGAAAAGGCACCTCAGCCCCCTGTTTTTTTGAAGACTTTGGTCAAGAGTAATCTGGCTGAGATGGCCAGCTCCTGGATGGTATTTCCTCAATTCCCTATCTTTCATAACTTTTTTTTTTCTGTTCTCATTGTTGCTTCTGCTTGTTCTGCGCCTTTTCCCGTTCTCTTTGTTCTACTTGTTGCGAATATCCTGCAGCACTAACCAAAGGTTATGGCTGGGAGCTGCTTTTTGCAGGTTATCCCTGCAGCATTTACCGCAGCTCATGGCAAAGAGATTGGGCAGGCTGCAAAACTGCAGGGCCTCAGTGGTAATGCGTGGCAGGTAGTAGTTGGCCGCCCTGGCGACTGTGTTTTGAAGGCACAATTCTGTGTCAGGATAAACTGTTGAGCTTAAAATGGATTGAAGCTTGATAGCTAGTGGTGATATCCTGAGATTCACTAATCTTAGAAAGGTAAAATACATCTACGAACTGCCCCAGAGGTGTGCTTGAAAGCCACTACCAGGATTGATATTGGTGACAGATCCATAGTTGGATTTCCGCAATGCGCCAGGGTGACTAGAGTGAATTGATCTGTTTTGGTTTGCCACCTGGGTCGACGGATTAGGGGTTGTGTGACTGATGTGTTAATTTTCAGGCCTGTGTGGGCAGGTTGTAAAGGTTCCTTACACAGTGGGTTTCCTGTGAATCACGACTGGTGCTGAGTGTTTTGGTGCTTCCACTCTTCAGCAGCATAAGATAATTTGGAGTCAGTCTGAATTTCAGTGGAATGTTGTCTCTGTTTAATCATTTTGAATGTGGCAATGTGTAGGGACTTTGACAGCGCTGCAGTGCAAGATGGCCAACCACCGATTGCTGGATGCAGGTGGTAGAAAAGAAGGTCAGGAGATAACATGGGGTTTTGCATGGACCTCTCGACCTGAGGACATTGGCCTGAGTAGCAGCTCATGACAATTGTAGTTAAAATTTGCGACCTTGAATTCATTCATGTTCAAGCTTAACATGGTGATGGTCTGGTTGTCAATGGATATTAAATTGGGAAGATCTTGCTTATCTGTCAGAGGATAGGACAGTTTTGCTAAAGGAAGGATTCCTTGAAATATTGGAGAACAACTTCTCAGAAATTCTTGGCAGTTTACATTTTGCAGCTGCCCCTCCTTCCCTCCTAAACTATTTTGCAATGTGATGAGCCTTATATTGCTGGCACAAAAATCATTTCAATAACACTCAGGTTGTAAATTGAATCATCAGAAGCAGAGCAAGTAGCTGCCTTTACTTGTACTCGAAAATTTTACCTGGCAAATATTGCCTTAGACCAATTGATAGAGCATATGGGCTCTCCTATGAGTACTTATATGATGATGAATGTCTCAAGCAACCTGTCTGAAGTCTCAATAAGTGCCTTTACCTTTCTTATGACTAGCATGTCTCCAACTAACTTGTAACAGCCAGGAAGGGCCCCGGACCTCACTGAAACCCACTCGCATTACCTCTGTATTAGATGAGAGAAATAAATTTGCAGCTTTTCAGAAACACATGTACGTCTTCGACTTGTCAGTGCTGGGAAGGTTTTCGTGTGTGATGCAATCTGTGAAAGGGAGAACCTGAAGGAAAGCACTCTGATCAATGTAGAGAAAAAATGGGATTCTACCTCTTTAGTCTTCTCTTACCATGGGTACTTTCAGTAGTCCTTAGTTCCTTCAAAATGCTGTTAAGTGTGAATAAAATTGATTTTCCCACAATTCAAAATTTACCTCTTGAAGGCGGAGTAGGATATTGTGTAGTTTTCACTGTTGGGAATCACATGCTCCTTTGGAGATGTATGAATACCACTATTTCTTCCACGTACACCAAATTTTCCCGTACAGGTGTATAGAGGGACAGGGTAAAATCTTTGATTTTACATTCTGCTCGATGAGGGAACATTTACAGGCCCCTTGTCATATATATATATACGTGGCCAAGCTCGCCGACCTCAAATTGTCCACCAAACTCTTCCAGGCTGCATGAGAACAGAACCATTGAGCTCGCCATTGAGACTGTCAGCGGGAGCCCAAACATGATGCTGTCGTCCCCCTCAAGTGATCAACCTGCAGTTATTGATTTGGGGAGCAATCAGAGAAGTCAGCCTCGACCCTAACCAGCCTAAGGGAAAACTTTCGGGATCACAACTTCTCTAGGTCCACTTGTTACAACTAGTACATAAGCAACAACAATATTACGATGTTCATGGGAAGCATGACTGCAGAAAAAGTGTGTGGGGCATCATGGACACACACATTACATCACTGGAACTCGTAGAACAGGCCATGATTGACTGCTGAGTCTCCCCTCCAAGACAGACACTAGGCAGTTTCCCCGACCGCTGCACATGATCGTAAAACAGGGAGAAAACAGGATGAACTTATCAAGAGACGCACTGAAAGCTACATACTGACAAGTCATGAATTCACACAAGGGCAATTCTGCTAGATGACGCTATCTTCCAGCTTACTTCGACGCTATCTTGCAGCTCACCTAGAGCAGCGCATTGCGGCAGAGAGAAAAAGAGATAGACTCCACGGACTATGTGTGGGTGACAGTGCGAGGGTGAGAAGGTCCGCAAGCAATCTCATGTGCAGTATGTGAGAGAAGAGGTAATATGTGTGTGCGACAGTACCATGACAATCTCGGTGGAAGAAGAGAAGAAGCGAAGCGCAGTCTCGTCTCCTGGAACGTTTCCGCAGGCCGCGCCGGGATCCGAGAACCCGGCGCAGTTCCGTTGATTTCAGCGGCGACGGCGACCGTGGCGGTCTTTATCACGAGAAAGAATTCTATGTAGAATATTGTATCTTTAAAAGCATCTTCCCATTTCTATACGCAATCGCTTTCGATTGACTAAGTGTATGTGGATTTGAACACAGCACTTTGTAGAGCTGATCCCCGGGATGACGAGATTTTAGTGATGGATGTTGGAGATCAGTCATTCATCCACGGCACTAACGACGGCTGCCGTCACCGCTGCGACGAACGGATGTGCGCCGGGTTTTGGGATTCCGGCGCGGAACACCGTCCCGTGACTGCGCGGTTCTGACTTAATTTGTCATCTCTCTCTCCCCCCGAGATTGCGATGCTTCGTCTCTCCCCCCTACAAAATCCCTGACGCCACACATTCACGCACATTCACGATATCTGGTACATTTCTCACAGTCTTACGTACAGAAAATAGATATTGTCCTGAAGAAAGTGAGCTCTCTCGTGAACCCTCTCGATCGTAGACTGTTCAAATCTGATCTCTCTAGATTTGGTCTCTCTCTCCATCTCACACACAATGGGCTGCTACAGATCAGCTGCTGGACGATTACTGACCCAGATGATTCTCTTAGCAGCAGTAATTTCATGTGCATTCATGGTGTCACAGGTTGTGGCTTTCAGTGCGTCCGACTATGCCAACGCCCTTGATAAATCCATCCTTTTCTACGATGTTCAGCGGTCAGGAAAGCTGCCTAGTTTCCAGCGTCTGTCTTGGAGAGGAGACTCAGCTGTCAATGATGGCATGAACTCTAGTAATGTAATATGTCTATGCCTATCAAAATTTCTCTATAGCCCGCCTTTCTAGATATGCATTGTGCATTGAAGTATTCTCAGGGATATTTTATGATTTTATGTTTTGTGGTGTAATCTAGTACTGATCAGTGGTCTGGTACTAAGCTGTGGTAATTTTCCCTCCTAGTCAACATTGTGCTGACCCGCTGTAATTGTTGCAAAAATTATCCATGGCCCTGTGCAGGTTGATCTGAGTGGGGGATATTATGATGCTGGAGATAACATCAAGTTTGGGTTGCCGATGGCATTCTCAATAGCTCTGCTCTCATGGAGCGTGGTAGAGTTTGGCGACAGTTTGAGCAAGGCGGGGGAGCTTGGCCACGCACAAGATGCTATTCGCTGGGGCACAGACTATCTTCTCAAGGCCAACACCGGTCCCACAGAACTATGGGTGCAGGTACAGCTAGTCACGCTTTTGCTTGATTCGGGCTATCGTTTAAATTACACAAATTACATACATGTACACCATCGACTTCTCAGTAGTTGGTCTAAGTTGCTTAAGTATGTAGAGCTCACTTCTCACTTATACGTCATGCTGGCCATTCTCTGCGCAGGTTGGGGAGCCCAATAGCGACCATGCTTGCTGGGAGAGGCCAGAGGAGATGGACACCCCCCGCACGGCATACAAGGTGGACGCCAGCAACCCTGGGTCTGATGTAGGTGCAGAAACTGCAGCTGCTCTTGCTGCCGCATCCATCGTCTTCCAAAATGCTGATCCAGCCTACTCGGCACAACTTCTATCCAGTGCAAAGCAGGTATGTACAGGTCAGCTGGGGGAAGTGTCAATTATTGCCTTTGCATGTTGACAATTTACACCTGACCAGGCTAAGATTTCACCAGAATCAAGACAGATAAGTCTATTGAAATTCCCGTCTAGATAGACATATGTAATTCTGAACAATCAGAACTTTCTTTCAGGACGAGTAGCTCCACCTGTTTTTCACCGTGCCACCTGGTCGTTAATATCTGAATGTACAAGTTTAATGTACATATATCACTCTCAGCCTAGTTCTCCATCTAGATTTCTCCTGGATTTGAGCATTTGGTTTTCCAATTCAACACACTGCTCGATATCTTGACGTGCACATCAATGAGGAGCGGAATTAATTCAAATTCGTTAGCTACATACCAGCTCCTACACAAATTCTACTTTTTGTCTGCCATCGAATGATCGTGCTTTTTGTACTGCGTATATCGGTTTCGCGATATCAGGTGTTTGATTTCGCTGACAAGTACCGAGGAAAATACAGTGATGGTCTTTCATCAGCCGTCTGCCCTTTCTACTGCTCCTACTCGGGTTATGAGGTAAATATCGGTTCCCTTTGGACGTCAATCAATTTGATGTTACACACACATGCATGCAATCTATTATTTTTCTAGAGCTCTGACATGTGTACACAAATACGAAATTTAGTGATCACCTTTCAGGTACACGTCAAGCCACTTCAGTGTAATGGAATGTCCATTGTTTGGCTCCAGGATGAGTTGGTTTGGGGCGCTGCTTGGTTGTATAAAGCTTCCCGTGATAACACATATCTTCAGTACCTTGTCTCGAATGCTGTCAGCCTAGCCGGCACAACTACTTCAGTGACTGCTCTTGACTGGGACAACAAGTATGCAGGAGCTCAAGTTCTCATTGCACGGGTATGTCTGATTCTCGCGAGAGCCATATTAAACATACACATATCTTAAATTTGTTAAGAAATATTATTTGTTTCATGTTCGAAATACTGAGCTGGTCGCTAGTTCTTTGGATGGTTTGAAGAATGTGAATTCTTGCAGCCGATTCCCTTAAACCACCGGGTAGAGACACACAGATCATGGGTTGTCTTCGTTGTATCACCTGATCACTTATAAAGCGTGCCTATGCATTATATATGATGATCGTAATTTCTATCCTAGGTAGATCTGTATAGGAGAAGCTCATATACGATAGCAAGTGCTCTTTCAATCGTAAGTGAGTTATCCAGCTACACATGCAGGTAGTTCTGACTGGGAACAGCAGTAACCTTCAAGGCTATAAAGACCGTGCAGACGACTTCATCTGTGGTGTTCTGCCGAGCAGCATTAGTTCTACCTCTCAATCTACTATCACACCAGGTAATTCCCGTAGCTGGCCAGCATATTTAACCTCATTCAACCTTCCCACCTGTCTAAGTTCAGATCTCTAGTCGAGATACTTGCCCGCTCGGCGTTACTATGCGTATACATGTACGTATATTAAAGATGAATAATTCCTGCCATATGTATACATTGAATGATAAGAATGCTTTTTCATGATCGTGTGTTGCCCAGAGTAGATTTCTCTGAGTCCTGTTGATTGTTTTGTGATTTTAGTGTTCAGATGGTTAACAAGTATAAATTACGTGATTTCAGGTGGGCTCATCTTCCATGACAGTGCAAGCAATATGCAATACGTGACCAGTGCAGCTCTCTTGCTAACAACATACGCGAAGTATCTTTCCAGTGCCTCAGCGACTCTTTCATGCGGAAGCTCTAAAGTGACACCCACCCAGCTCTTCACATTTGCTCAGCAACAGGTATACAGTAATGTGCATGAGCGCACTTGAGATGCCTGGTGTTTGTTAGAATTATGTACTCTGTCCGACTGGTATAGGTCGCTGGCCGCACGCTTGTCGATGCATCCAAGCAATACTGCGCACTTATAGCTAGCACTACAACAGGGACCTGTGCAGCTCTCTTGCTCACAATATAGAAGTTAGGACTAGAACAAGAAGTCAAGAGCTATATCATGAGTGGCTCATGGGTGTACTAACCAACAACAGGCTGCTGGAGAGTAGACCTATTCTTGAGTCTCCTCTGACACAAAAAGCTGTACATTGATAAAATGTTTTTCTGTGCAATGCTGTCAAGTTGAAGTTCGTACGAAGGAGATGTTAATCTAACAAACTCTCTGGACCTGTCGCTTTTCTTCTCTCGTATTGATCAGGTGGATTACATTCTTGGGAAAAACCCGAAAAGCACGTCCTACATGGTGGGGTTCGGTTCCACTTTCCCGCAGCAGGTGCACCACCGCGGATCCTCACTCCCCTCTATGAAGGACCACCCCAGCAAAATCTCCTGTAACGACGGCTTCACATACTACCAAAGCACCAGCCCCAATCCCAACGAGGCTACTGGGGCAGTACTTGGCGGACCAGACAAATCTGATAGCCTCAGTGACGTGAGATCGAACTACCAACAGATGGAACCGACAACTTACATCAATGCACCACTGGTTGGAGTCTTGGCAGTTCTTGCAGCTGGGGCGACCTTTTGATGCTTGAGCTGCCTGCACTGAGCTTGCACTCCTCGTCGATTTCTCGTCGATCGTTAGCATGTGGGTCGGCATCTCGGTCAGGAAACTAGAGATCTTGATTAAAGATCACATAATCTTTTAATTATTTTATAGTCCAGAACTGTTCATTTACAAATTAGGTGGAAGTTCTAGCTTACTTGAGAGCTAAATATTGTATTTGTATCTCCAAGACCACTG
Source organism: Takakia lepidozioides (assembly GCA_030704615.1). Taxonomy (NCBI): domain Eukaryota; kingdom Viridiplantae; phylum Streptophyta; class Takakiopsida; order Takakiales; family Takakiaceae; genus Takakia; species Takakia lepidozioides. The sequence goes on from CM060733.1 coordinate 28,183,165, forward strand.
CATCAAGGTCACGGAGACCATTCACAAAATTTATTATAAATTTGACATTCTTCCTGAACTCGATGTCCAAATATGTTCACAAGTGGCTAGAGTTTGTTTGTGTTTCTGACATACCATGATTGTCTGTTTTGCCTCTGGGAAATCGGATCCGAACAAGTGGATTGAGTAAGCACTAATTTCTCTCTCCAGTGGACTCTCCGAAAGTTGTTATCTAGACACTTCAGGACTATTGGTTAGTTGCATGGCCTTGTCTCTCTGAATTCGCAGGAACTTATTTCTTTCCACCTTTATCTCCAGAGCTCTCTCTGGAAGGTTCACACTTCACGCACAACCTCCGGGAAGTTAGTGGTAGATGGACAACTTGGAGGGTGCTCACCGCTTGCACTAGACTTGTACATCCCTCGCCACCTCTCACACCCAACCCATTTTCCCTCCCGCCACTGCCCGTGCCATCTGTTCGGGTATCTCCTTAAGATAGTTCAGTGCAAAGCTAAACACAGTCACCTTCTGGACAAGTTCCGAAGTCAAAAAACGACGTGGGTCTTGTCACTTTATCAACACTCTGCTGAAGGATGTTGCCACGTAAATTTAGTATTATGCGAGGAGTGTAGGTTCAAAAGCCTTCGGGGAACGAACAGCCCCATGGGTTGGTGTGGCAGGTGTCGAGTGTCGATGGGGATATCGTATGAATGAATGAATAAAATGCATATCCAACATAGTTTATCCATTCCGGATTAGATACAATAGAAACGAGCTTCGTCCAACTCCGTGGACGATCCCTACCTCGTTTCTCTCCTGAGTGGATGTGACAGCTATGGCAGCCGCAAGCATGGTAACGAGAGCTGTGCTTCATCGCCTCACTTCGCTTCTGAGATCATGGCCCTTTTCGGGTATCTCTACTATGCTTTCATTTGTACTACTTTTTGTCTCGATTCTGGGTTTGTGTCCTTCTATGTGGTACAAACTATCAGCCTAATCTTGCGTCCAGTTGCTGTGAAATCACAGAGTCAAGGTCACTTAATTTCGCTTATACCATAACACCCAAACCATTCTGTTCTGGTGTTCTGCACTGCACAATATGTGGCAATAGAGCCACCCGACACACAGACACTCTCCTTCCGAGGACGTTGTAAAGTGTTTCTTTCGTCTTTCTTCTTCCCAAGAACGGCCCTTTCTGTGCGATTGTCTGAAGATGCTGCGTGCTTGTGACAGGCCGAAATCCAGGGAGCCTAGCAAAATTGATAAGTGGGAGGAGCTCTAGTGCACTTAAAGCATCAATACCCACTCATCGGCAGAGACGCCACTTGCAAGTTAAAAGCGATGCAGGACACATTGGGCATGACTTTTCGAATGCTGAAAGGCGACAACCGGAGCTTCTGGTGCCCTTGTCGCAGCTGGTGGAGGCACGCGTCATCTACTGTGCAGCTCCCGCGATGGGCCATAATCAGGTTTGATGTTTCTTAATGGACATGGACAATACTTGGACCTACCGGGGGAGAAAATGTCAAAATCGCAACTCTGAGAGAACTCCTCAAGTTCTTCGCAAACCTTACAAGGGCAAGTGATCATTTCGTCGGGACTGCACAAGGATGGAAACAAGTTTAATGTCTCCCATAAGTTCATTACCATCCCTGGAGAAAGATCCATAAAATACGAAAGTTTAAATTGCTGAAACTGGTGGTAGAGGGAGGGTCAGAAATTAGACTGACATTTGTTGCGTTTGAGCTTTCACAGGAGGGTCACCCGGAGTGTAATGCAAGAGTACCAGCAATATTGGAGACATTGCAAAAGGCAGAGCTGACACCTGAGGTAAGGTAAGCTCAGTGGCTTTCCCTACTGGTCCCTCTTCAGAATTATGCTTATATGTAGATGTAGATGATCACATGAACTGTTGGCCCTCTCTCTCTGCTTTGCCATTTCCACTCAGGAGAGGACAGGGACAGACAAGAAATGGGAAGAGTGTAGGGATAGGAGGAGATGGAAAGGGAAAGTGGGCAGAAATGTACTGAACTGATTACTTAGGCATATACATGATATGGTATTGTGCAGCCATAGACATTTCAGTCCGACATAGTCCCTACTAGTTGGGTTTACATTATAGTTTGGAACTGCCAAATTGCTGCCATAATTGCTTTCATAAATGTGAGCTTATGGGGGTGGATGGTGTCTAGATCCGAGGAAAGGAGGTTTTGAGGATTGAAAACTTCAGAACAGCATCCAAGGATGATGTGGCTGCTGTTCACTCTATGGCTTATGTCAAGGGCCTGGAAAAGGCAAGGAGCATGTCTCTCTCTCTCTCCCTCTCTCTCTCTCTCTCTCTCTCTTTTTCCTTGAATGTGGGTACGTTCTTTGTAACAACACTCAAGAACCGCCTGACCCCTCTGGCTCTTTCTCCACCCTTGAACATACAGGACATTTAATGATGGCAAACTAATACATGATGTCTTGTGCTAGGCCCTTTAGCAGCAGCATAATAGAGTATATGTGTACACCTTCTATATGATTTGGTCAATGTACATTGCTCTCTTGGCTGGTCTACTGCATTAGGAAACCTGAAAATGAGAGGCTTGAGAATTTTTTTCTCTCTCTTTCCTTGAATGTTGCTAAGGTCTTTATAGACAGCATTCAAGAATTGCCTGATCCCGTTATTCTGCTCAGATTTTTTCATCCAGAACAGAACATGGACTTGGATAACAGGATGACTCACTAGGTTGACTCATGAGGGTTCACCCTAGAGATCTTAACCTAAAGCCTCACCAGAGAGACGCCCTCTTCAAATCCATCAAGGGATTTGGTCCTGTACCTCTGTTTACCAACTTTGAAAATCTCAAGGCTGAGCCAAAAGCCCAGGCCCTTTTGTTGGGTAAATCACACACAGCAGACTGATGCTGGTGTTAAGGGATTTCTAGAGGATATCTGGAAAACTCGGATCAATTGTCTGTTGCAAGGTAATAATACTACCGGCGTCAGCCCTGACAAAGGTAGTTTCTGTCCCTTTGTGTTCCACTCAAACTGGGCGCAGGGACAATGGCCACAAGGCTATGGCAAACGTCTTATGAGTACATTCTCTCTCTCTCTCTCTCACTGCTCACACTCAGAAGATTGATGCTTGTGTGAAGGGCTTTCTTGATATCTGGAAACCCCAAACTAATTGTTTCTAGTCCCTTTTGTTCCGCCCAAACTGGGCACGGGGTCTACGGCCACAAGGCTCTGGCAAACAACGTCTTATGAGTTCATTCATATCTTTATCTATGAGCCGTTTCTATACACAGTAGTATGGATCTCAACATTTTCCAAATTCTGGACAGTTTGTTGGTGGATATGTTTCTGCTTGCAGCATTAAACATCTTGTCTGTTTTGTGGTTGGTTACCCTACTGTGCACCATGTGCAAATAAATCCAGGTGATGGATAGGGCTCAGGATGAGGGCCTCATATTTCTGGATGGAACAGGACCCACATATGCTACTCCAACTGTACGTCCTCTATGTCGCTTTCACCTTTATGATACCTCCTTTGAATTATATCGTGTTGCCTCAATCATGGCTCCATCCTTTGTGCAAATATTTTTCTAGTCCTCTATAAACAGTATGAGTCTCGAGACTAATGTTCTTGTCCAACACTCTCATGGCAGACATATCATGAGTCCATGCTGGCAGCTGGGGCAAGTTTGGCATTGGTCGATTCAGTGGTAATTCTGCTTCCCCACTTCCCATGCTTTTTTCCTCCTCCAAAATGACCATGCTTTCCTGAACTCTACACTAACTCAATCGAAATGGTTATGGTCTGTTGCCTGTGTCTTTAGATGAATCCTGGACAGCAGTGTGGGTGTGCGCATAATGAGCTTTTCCTTCCTCACCCAGGAAGACAATGACTACCATGAAAGTCTACTGGAGCATGAGACTTTAATGGCTGACGTGTAATAGGATGTCCTTCTCTTCTCCATGACCTCCAGTGGACTTAATTCCACAGTTTGTTGCTAGCATGATGTCTATACCTGATCATACATTGAACACCCAGTTCCTTGTAACCACACTGGCTTAGGATTGGGTGATCACTCGGTAAACATATGCCCTGGTGGCTGAAATTTCACAATTGGCTCAGAGGGGATTGGAATCAACAGTTTTCTCGACTGACATCTATACTAGCCTGCCCATCAACTTCCTGTGATGAAATTTTCATTGGCTCAGTACTAAGAGCTGTGGCAATTTTGGGCTGGTTTTCCATACCCTGGTAAGTACAAACCCCACAACTGTCTCTGCCAGGGTTGATATCCAGCGGTGACTATGCCTCAAGGGTAGGTCATAGCCAACCTTCTCAGGTCAAGTATAATTCTCTCTTCTTCTCCCCTCCACTCACCTAATGTTTTTTGTCCGATGTTAGGACGACTGCTGAAACACAGGAGGACAACTTGTCTTTAAGGAATTGCTTCCTTTTCTTAGGTGGCAGCATCGAGAGAAACTCACAGTCCACCTGTTGGGTTTGCGCTGGTGCGACCCCCAGGGCACCATGCAGTGCCCACTGGACCAATGGGCTTCTGTGTTTTTGGCAATGTTGCGGTGGCTGCGCGCTATGCCCAGCGGGTCCATGGATTGCAGCGTGTTTTTATCATTGACTATGATGTCCATCATGGCAATGGCACCCATGATGCTTTCTACAGTGATCCTGACATCTTCTTCCTCTCCACTCATCAGGTTACTACTGATATCTCTCTCCCCTCAACCCCCTCCCCCACCTTGTACAATCCAGTATTTCCTTTCCCAGTTTCCACCACGCTCATGTATTTTTTCCTGCTTTCATCTGGCTGTCACTGCATATGGTTGCACATGAGGTTCTCTCTTTGAATTTTCATCTTTCGGGGGGGTTCATTTTGACTGTGGACCTCAAAACTTCGTCATAATGTACCAGCTTAAGTGGTTTACTCAATACATTTCCAATGACCTTGGAACACCATGGAGCTGGACTGAGAAGGATGTTTGCAGGCGGGCAGCTACCCCGGGACTGGGAAGATGGTGGAAGTAGGGATGGGAGCGGGTGAGGGCACCAGCCTCAATTTACCTTTGCCTGGCGGCTCGGGTGACAATGCCATGTCTAGAGTTCTCGAGGAAATTGTCATACCTGCTGCTCAGCGCTTCAAGCCTGACATCATTTTAGTTTCTGCTGGGTAATCTTTCTCCTCTCTTCGTTATTTTATCAGCAGTTATGCTCTGTTTGCCTGTTAGCAGGTGTCTCTCCTCTCTCTCTCTCTTTCTCTCTCTCTCTCTGGCCACAAGGCTACGGCAAACAACGTCTTATGAGTACAATCTCTCTCTCTGGCCACAATGAAGTTAGGGAGAAAACTTCCCTGAACAGTGTGTGACATGGGAGAGGCCATCATGGATGACCTCAAGGGCTCACCCTCCCTCGGCACTAGAGTGAAATTTAAACTCGGGGAGAGAAGCCTACTTCTGAACAGCAAACAGATGCAGAGAGGAAAGAGGGGTTGCAATTGCCCGTTGTGTGGGTGACCTGAAGACAATATTCATTATCTGATTTATTGTCCTGGGTACTCTCATGAGTGAGTCGCCCTCTTCAAATCCATCAAAAGAATTGTGCCTGAACCTGTGTTTACCAACTTTGAAAGTCTCGAGGCTGAGCCAAAGCCCAGGCCCTTTTGGGGCCCAGTTATTGGGCAAACCACACACAGCAGATTGATGCTTGTGTGGATTTCTAGAGGATATCTGGAAAACTTGGATTAATAGTCTGTTCCAAGGTAAGTCATACTACCGGCGTCAGCCCCTGACAAAGGTAGTTTCTGTCCCTTTGTGTTCCGCTCAAACTGAGCGTGGGGTCAACAGCCACAAGGCTACGGCAAACAACGTCTTATGAGTACATTCTCTCTGGCCACTACAGCAAATGAAGTCTTATGAGTACATTCATTCTCACTTTCTCCATCTCTCTATTTCCCTGTTCCCTTTTGTTTCGCCCAAACTGGGCACAGAATCTGTGGCCACAATGCTACGGTAAACAAGTTGTATGAGTACATTCTTTCTCCATCAAGCAGCAAATAGTGGGTGTTTCTAGCAATGAGTTGCAGCATGACTGCTTCATGGATCAGCTGTGGGGCTTGGCCGCCTTCTCCTTTCCACCTTCTCAAATATTCACCTGCAGGTACGATGCGCACGTTCAAGACCCACTGGCAGGGTTCCAATTCACAACGGGGACATACTATCGGCTAGCGTCAGGTATCAATCAGTTGGCGCGTCAGCTTTGTGGGGGCCGTTGTGTCTTCTTCCTTGAAGGGGGTTATGACCTCCGATCATTGTCCAACAGTGTAGCAGACTCATTTCGTGCCTTTTTGGGAGATCCAAGTGGATCAAGCCGGGTGGACAACCCTGCTGTGCTCTACGATGAACCTAGCATTCTAGTGAGACAGGCTATCGATCAGATCAAATCAATTCATTCTTTATAACCTCGACAAGTCACCAGTAGAAGTAGGTATCTGAAAGAGTATGCGCCACTCATTCATTTAGCTAGTGTTCAATTGGTCTTTCCATCTCCTTGGACTACTGCCCTTCTCCTGCCGAGCTAATTGATATAAGCAACTCTATTGGGACACAGTGAAGTGGTCACACTATTGCAATGGTGTGAGCCATGCAGTGAAGGACTCTCCTTATAATCCATCCACGTCTGAACTTGTATGAAGTCACTATATAGAGATATACCTTCATCAATCGTTGCCTGCTCTGGAGATGAAGATGGGAGTAATGAATCTTGATACAGTAAACTTGGGTGATTGTGTCGGCCATGATGCACCAAGGAAGTTGAGCTGCATTCACTTGGGGGACTTTCCAGTCCTTGGCGGAGGTTTGGGCAACCCCCTTACCTCCATTGTGGCTGTTAGAAGCTGTCCACCTTCCCAATGGAAGACAGTCTCGTATAGTCCTTTAGGTGAAGAGATATGATAATGTATGCTCGTTTGGTGACCATCAACTTCTAGATATCCCTCTCACATGTGATTTTGAACAAGTAGCATTTATATTGTAAAAGGCTTGTACACTACAAGTTTATGAAGAAACTGAAGACGGCATGCACTTTTGAGTGTACAGTTTGTACGTAAGTTGACAAACATGCAATTCCAAGACCTAGTGCGGTGGACCTAACAACCCATGACATGGGGTAAGAGAAATTAAAAATCCTCATTACTAGCAACTTACTTTGTGATTCCCAAATGTCAATGATGTTTTATTTTTTGATTTGGTGTGAATATACTTTTGACCAATTCAGAGCGAGAGTTCAGTCCCACTCTAAGGACCACAGCTCTAGATCATCCCAAGGCAGATTCAAGTCATACAACAAGTGTAGCACATAGGCTGAACTGACCCATCCCAAATAAAGGAATTTCCAGACCAGTGGACATCAATGGACATGGTCTCCCTAAGAATCAAAAAAGGAAAGAACCTTGGGGGGATCCCAGTTCGAAGTTATAGTTGACCTAAAAATGAATTTTTTTTGAGGATGAGGGAGGAATTTTCCCCTAAGAATCAAAGAGGAAGGAACCAATGTTGTACTGGTATGTGCCAGTTGGCCGGGGTATGTGCAAGGGTATGGGTACGGGTATGCCAGAACCAACCCGGCTGGTGTATCATGCAGCCTATACCCCGGGTGTGTCTAGAACTTACAGTTTAGGGTTCCAAACATACCCAAACTGATACCATACGAGTCATCATAGCTAGCGGAGGAGCAATACTGCGATTGTGAAACAATACTTTGGGGGGGGGGGAGTGTTTCGAGATGGGAGGGGTAATAGTTATGGCATTAGGGTCGCGCCATGTTGTGTTTGCTATAGGAGGGGTTTCATTTTTGCGGTTGGATCTTTGATGTGGGGAGGCGCAAGAGATTGAGCAGATCGGCCTTGTGATTGCAATTATTTTTGTACATTTTGTATGTTGCCCTCAATCTGGTTTTTTTTTCAGCTTTGAAAAGGGGACACTGGCTCCTGCAGAGGGCTCCAGCCCAAAATGGAGTATGATGAATGTTGGGGTATACCATACACATGTTGCCCCAGTATAGTTTTTGCCATATCCATGCCTAGGAACCAAGGTATCTCAAAATTGGAAATGCCCATACCCATCAGATAACCAACCTACCCTGGCCAGTCCAAAATGGACATACTAGTACAACACTGGAAGGAACCTTATGGTTCGGCGGGCCGATCCTGGTTCAAAAGTTATGGTTGACCCATAACTTTAGGATGAGGAAGGAATTTTTTGAGGCTCTCTACCTATAAGTGATGGTATATGAGAGTCAATTGATTCGAATTTGGAACACCTAGGTCAGCAAATAGTGATAGAATGTCCTATGCTGAAGCAATGGTATAGAGAACTTGAATGTTGTGGCTCACCTCATAAGCAAATCTTGTTGGCCTTCAAAAGAACTAGTGTGAGGCAAGCATCCACCTCGTGCCACTGAAGTCTGCAGGTTCAGCTCATTTTATCATCCACTTCTCAAGACCCATTTATAAGCCCATAGATGATTTTGAGTAGCCCTTTCTACATTTATGGCTAAAGCCAAGATTTCATTGGGGCAACTTAGATGGGTCAGTTTCTGCAAACTCTGAATTTTAAGATAACATCTAACGTCTTGGCCTCCATGTGTAACCCCATCATAGACCAAATGACGGATTCGGACGCAAACCGGAGTTAGCATAAATAAGAGCCCCTTACAAGTATTGGCCCCTTTGAAGGTGTGGTGTAGTTTTAGGTTTTGTTTTTAAATAATAACATTGTGCCTCCTTTTACAACTGCAATAATAACCATCAAGGGGGGAGAGGGGGGAGTGTGTCAGCGTGTATTTTCTCATTTTTCGAAAGTAGCACCATCTTTGTAGCGCCCAAGGTGGCAAAAAAAAACGAGCAAAAGCTAACTCCGACTTCTTCAAGTGCCATTCAATTTTCCGTATCACGAGTCAGAATCGATGGGAGGCAATACTTAGGTGTCTTCACCTTGTTGACAATGCTGCTGTTGTAGTGGACTTTGGTGCACTTGGGTATGATAAGTTAGCTAAAACCAGATGGTTGATAGATGCTCAGAATGATCTGTATGACCAGTTCTGGAAGGCTGAGCAGAATGTGACAGTAGATGAGATGATAGTGGTGAAGTACAAACAAAAGTACAACAAATTGCAGCAGTATCCGATAAAAATTTGGTGGTTTAGTATGCTAACTCCCCATATGTGCACAGAATGGAGGTATACCTGGGGGAAGATGCAAATGTTGATGTCACCCATGACATGGGGTATTCCGCGGTTAGTCGTTTGCTTGGTGATGGAATCTGTGCTCACCACAAAACCAAAATAATTTTGAGAAGTGTTGTAATGATTTATATTGAATATTATGCACGAGCATTTAAAATACTTCTTCATGTCAAATCATAATAGTTTTTTTCCCCGAATAAATTATTAATAAAATTAATCAGGGCTGCACTGCAATCCCCCTGTTCTGAAAAATAAATAAATAAAATCATAGTATGTAGTTTACTTGTTTTTTCTGAGTCAGTAAAACACTTTAAAAAAAAAACACACTCAAACTATCTTTTTTTATCAATATATTGTTAAATAAAGTAATATTGGAGCAATATTTAAGTAGATTTGACAAAAATAATTTCTGAAATGATTCAGTTTTCAGGGGAGGGCAGCTTCAGGAAAAGATGCTGATGATGTGGCAGATGCCAATGACCGAAACAATTTTCAGGCAATTAGGGTAGCTCATGAGAAGACGACGATGACGTGGCATTATGGCACCCTATACCTACTCTACACTCAAACTAAACCAAGACCCTCCATATAGGCCTCCATATAGTAATACCTAGTTACCATCAATTTTGTGGGGCAAACCACAAACCGGGCCCATTTCTTTGTCAAGTCTGCTTTCTGACCTCCACCTTGACCTTGTGGAGGGCAGCTAGGCAACCTGTTCTAGTATACCTATTGCCGGGCTTTACTTCCTCCGTTCCTGTCCAGACTCTGGAGATAACTTGGTCCAGGACTCCTTCCATCTTTTGTCCGTATGCGAGTAGACTTGGTAGTGACCAATTTGAAGGATATGGAGGTGCTTGATGTGGTCCACTCCTATGTCCACAATCACTGGTCCTATGTTACTTTTGTCACGTGTACGTGGAAAGCAGTTACCTATATGAAGAGTGAAGAAAGTCACCTCGACAGCACGTGAAGATGTCTGCCTTCACTACAGTATGCGGCTCTACAGAAGTGGGACCCAACAGTATCTGAGGGAGCTGAGTCCACGGAGTGCAATTATATGACTCGATTGGTGGGGTTGGCCAAGCTTTGATATGCTGGGTTCCTGCGACTTACTGTCAAACGAACCACACACGAACGCCAACGACGGCGCCTGCTCTTGAAAGGAAGGTTCCGAAAGTATATATTTGCAAGTAGGAAGTCAAACCAGCGGAGCAGTTTCTGGAACATCTCCAACAAGTCGCTAACATATATAATTTCTAACTTGTTGACTAAGGAAACTCTGTCAGCTCAGCAAAAATCGTGGGGCGCTCTCTCCCAAAAGCACCGAATGCACCGAAAGCACGACGACCTGTGACTAGAACTGATGGTTTCCAATCGGACTCACTGGATGACAGAGCCTACGTGAGATTCATGAAACCCACGAGTTGCTTGCAAGACTGCATCGTGCCTGCCTCGTATCTACACCGCTCGTCACTGTAAGAGCAGTTGCACTGTATATGAGCAGAATGAATCATACTTTTATTATTAGACCAAGGGATTCAAGAAGAATTAGGCACAATCTGTCTTCAGTTTAGTAAAACTCTAAAAATATACTGGTGTGATGGAAAGTTCAGTGCGAAAATTTGCCAGGATTCCTGGAAAACAAACATGTATGACGGGGGTAAAATTCAAAGAAAGCCTGCTCCAGTATCTGAGTATCATGCCACCCAGGAAGGCCCTCAGGGCCATGCTTCAATTCGTGGAGAATATCCGTCAGCATTGTTATTCATTTGATACCTATCTGGTGTTTCAGTTCTACAATGTGAGCACCAGTTGGTAGGTAGCTCAGTTGGATAGAGCACCTGAGTGCCACCTAGGTGATTCTGGGGTTCAAATCCTGCTATTTTGTCAGGTGTGGTATGATTTTCACCCCCTTCCCTGGGTCGGTGTCCCTTCAGCCTTGTGCTTGAAAGAGGTTACTTGAAAGAGGGTATTTTCCAGTGTTGTGCGGGTCCGGGTGTTGAGCCCGGGTACCCGGCGAGTTAGGGTCCGGGTTACTCGGAACTGCACCGGGACCAGTGTCATCAGCAAAAAAACCGGACCCAGACTAGCTTGCTAGGTCCAGAACCTGTTATACCCCAACACAAAGTACCTGCGGGAACACCCAGTGGTCGCCATGTCACCTGGGATAATCTGCCGTAGAGCACTCGCTGGCAGATTATCCTAGTTAACATGGCTCCCAATGGCCGTTTGGCCGTTACCAAATACATTACATCACTGTGTTGGCTGTTTTGGATTACACCCCTTTGCCCCGGGCATTTTCATAATCCTGGCGGGGTAGTCGCAATTTTTGAATGGCTTCACGAAGACAGAAAAAAATCATTTTCCGGGATCTTGGGGTCTCAAATCCTCCTCAAATCTTGAAAAATCGTGGGGTGAGAATCTTAGCTTCCGTAAACAAAACCCACTTACCCGGCCAGAGTCATCTCTCGCATTGTGAGGGTGCTGTAATGTAGCCATGTCTCCACATGGAATATTGTTTGACCACATTGTGAACATATCCAGTCCTAAACAAAGCCTAAAACCGAGCCGGGGCTTTCTTGCTTTGGCGAAACATAAGAAAAAGGTGAGAGTGAGGGGCATGACTCAGCACAACACACCAATGCCAGCCTTGACACACAGTGTAAGGTCCTTTGACCACATTTTCTCCATTGACTCCAACATGTTGCAAAGTCTCTCTCTCCAAGAGAGCCTACAAAAGACACAAGCCCAATGAGGTAGTTGCTCGTATCTATGTAAAACCTACTCATAACTTATTCTCCTTATTCTCCTTTCCAGTTTTGACCGAGAATCTAGTCTCGAAGTGAGCACAATAAGAATGCCGCCAAAAAATATTCTGGCTCTGTGCCGTTGTCATCTATGATCTACTTTTCGTGGATGATGTTGCATCAAAAATAAATTGAACATAAAGTTGGCTTAAGCTAATAATAATAAAAGCTCCTTCGCCTTGGATTTTTTGAAGTGTCAGCTTTTAGAAAAAGCGTGGGCTTTTGTGTGGGGGGAGGTGGGGGGACACCTGCCCCACTGCAGGTGAAAGTTGATATGTAAAGCAGTTTCATTTGGGCCGATTAATTCTAGAGTGGTCCACGAATTAGCGTGGTCCAGGAGTTAAAAGAGGGGCCCAATGTAATAAGGCCACCTCTATTAATTAACGAAATGAAGGGTCCGAAAAAAGCCAAACCCTTCATATACATAAAAACCAAATCTCGGGCTCAAAGATTTACCTAATGAATGCATGGAATTCATGCAAGCCCTGCCGTACAGTAATTATGAAAAGGTAGTAAAAATCTGGAAGATCACATAATTAGTCTAAATATCAAGGTAACAGGATTTGAGCCCTGAATCACCCAGGTGGCACGTACGGTAATATCCAATGGACTTTCAATTATGGCATGCACAAGAAGTTGAACGGATGTTATTCATTAAAAGCCAGAATATTCTCTTGTCGATCGAATTGGAAGTCTAATCGAAAGTATGGGTGCTAAAGCAGCTGAAACCATTGCGCAGTCCTGCCTTAGGAAGGCAGGGCCAACAAAAAAAACTTTAGTGCATGTTTTGCTCAGTTTACAAAGCACTTCTACTGGGGCAATTAGAAATCATGACATTTGAGAGAGCCCATGATGACATTTGTTTTCCATGCGAAGTGGGCACTTACACAAGTACCCCGCAAGTCCTCTCTCTCGCATTGTCGGTGCCGCATTATACCATTCCGACAAGATGGGCACATACCACGTTGGATGTGGTTGTGGGTTCAAACCACCATCTGGTGTGTCATGAAGGTGTCCACCTACCTGTTGGAAGGCAGTAGCCCTTGTGGTGGAGTGACACCATAAGTTACGTTCCCTTGGGGAGGTGTCATACTTTTCTTTACTTTCTACATACCCATACACGTACACAAAATTCCTAAGGCCGATATATGTATATATAGATGTAAGTATGGTTGTAGATTGTCAAGTGTCTCACTGGATTTGTCTCTCTCACGGAGTTGCAGTGAGCACCACACCACCTCTTTAGATCTGCTGCAGTGCGAGCTCTTGCGGGAAGCCCACTGATCAAGGCTTGAAGAGGCTCCATTGCAGTGGGAAGTTGAGCATTGAGGGTGTAGAGGTCTCTGCTCCACAGTTTTGGGTACAACAAGATTCTCAGCAGGAGGAGGGAGCATAGGCGTTTTTGGCATTTGAAGCTCGAGAATTGAAGAGAGACAGTCATGCAGAGCGGTGGACCTCTATGTGTTGATCGCAAAGTGAACACGAATCTGTCCATACCCCTTGACTACTCCGCGAATGGTACTGCCAATCCAGTGAAGGGTGGTGCGGAGATGATAATGGGCCCTCCCCCGGCGATAGTTTTCATGCAGCAGCTGAGAAACATGATTACTGTGCCGAAGGCTCTCAGAGCTGCTATTCTTCTTGGGGTGCCTGAGATTTTGTCCAGTAGCCCCAAACCCATGTCCGCGCAAGCCATTGTTAGCAAGTTTCCGGGCAAGTCTGGCAGCGCCAAGAACTTGGATCGAATTCTACGGTCGCTGGCTAGCTTTGGTTTACTGGAAGAAACTGTGAACGAGAAGAGTGATGGTGATGTCGAGAGACTGTACAGTATGCAGCCTGGGCTGGGAGAATTTTTCGCTCCAAACCAAAATAAGGGCCCAAATTTGTCGACAATAGTGAAGATGGCCACAGATGACGCAATTGTGGTGGCCATGTGCAACCTTCATGAAACGGTTTTGAACCCTGGAGAAAGTGCTTTCGCCAAAGTTCATGGCACATCCTTCTACGAGTGGATGGAGGATGCGGCTGGCCAACATTATGGAAAAGTATTCCATGGGTCAATGACGGCGCTTTCTCTCACATCGATGCATGATATTCTGAACACATACAGTGGGTTCAAGGGACTTGGCAGCATTGTAGACGTTGGAGGAGGTGTGGGAGCGTGCATGGAAATGTTGGTGAAAAAGTACTCGAGCATTCAAGCCATCAGCTTCGACCAACCCCATGTTGTGGAGCTGGCTCCTCACTTACCTGGTATCTCCCCCTCATCCGCGTATTCCCTTGGTTTTCCAAGTTCACTGATTTGAAGATGTGAAATGTGCTCAATTTGTTGTCTTCCTCCTCGGAGGGTTCTTAGTTTTGTTGATTAAATCTCTTCCTTTCCCCTGCGAGGCAAAAAATAAAATAAAAATGTGCTCAATCAGTAAATGCTGCGGTAAGGATCCCCTGGATTCAGCGACCACCAGTTGTGCTTTGCAACATGAGTAGGAAGACTGCGGACCTCTTTGGTGTCCAACAATTCCGTACCATGTTCTGTAGTCAGGCTGGGCCTTCTTCTGGTGTTGCAGTTAGGGGGTGTTCGAACTTCGAACAAAGAACAATCCATGACGCAACGTGTATACATATAGTCGTAAGTGGAATCAGATGTCCCGGTTCCGTTGAATAGACACTGAGAAGGTTACTTGCGAAAAGAACATCGGGTATTCAGAGCAGGATTACCATTGGAATAGTTCTGAAGAGGCGGAGAGAGAAGCTGAGCTTGGACCACAATCATAACTTGATTCTACGAGTGACCAAAAAGCTCCTCGTATTGTTCAATTTACGTAGGGCATTCTGGGGTAACCATGGGTGCGTTGTAATGGGGGCAGGAGTGAAGCTAGTCGGTGGAGACATGTTCGAGAGCGTGCCCTCTGCAGATGCTACTTTCCTGAAGGTTCGTTTCGCCCTTTACTCTTGGGAATTTTTATAACTAGTGCATCGAATCGATCACAATCGTTCCGAAGTAAGAATAGAGTACTTATCTACATTCCAAGATCCCTGAAATCATTCCAGCTTCAACTGTACTGCTGCCATGCACATCTTTTTGCTTGTATAAGTCGTCATACATTTGTGTTGACCTCCCAAGCTTAGCTGCTGCAGGCAACCTCTGAACCTCTAACTTGAGATCCTTTCCCAGCTTGTAACGTACATGATATTAAGTCAAACCGAAGTCAACTGGAATTTGCGAGCTCTTGAAGCAAGTGACGTGACAGGGCTTGGGTTTTGTTTTACAGTATATATTGCACAACTGGGATGACGAGTACTGTGTGAAGGTGCTCAAGAACTGCTACAAAGCACTCCCTGATACAGGCAAACTCATAATTGTGGAGTCATTGTTGCCCCCGTCGAGTGTTGACAATGTCGAACGAGCACAGGAAATCATCTCCATGGATCTTGCCATGTTGGCCAACCAAGCTGGAGGCAGGGAGCGATCTGAGAAGGAGTTTCGGAGCCTTGTATTGGCTGCTGGATTCTCCAGGCTTCACGTGGCCGCGGAACTCCATGCCGGTGTTGACAGCGCTCTAATGGAGGTCTTTAAATGAGCCCTTTCATTAGCGTGTTTCGAAGCTTATCACCCTCCAGATATCGTCATGGGCATGATTATCGTCTTCCCCTTATAGCTTGTAGGCGACGTCGTTCAAATCCAGAGCTGAATGAAAGAATATCATTCCCCGCTGATGAGCTAAAGTTGACACCCCCCCCCCCCCCCCCAAAAGAAGCCATGGAGAAATGTCTACGAAGGTGATATTGTACAGTCCGAGCAGTCCTGACGTTATAGCTTATAACCTTCATGTGCTGTTCATACATACACCTGGAAGAGTCGCATGCACTAGACGCCATAGCCAATCCTCTAGATTTTCGAAAATAATGTTCACTTGAACAATCTGTGGACCGCGGTCCGAATGTTGTACCTTTTCTTAATGTTGATGAAGAAATCTCACTGCAAGTCTCGCACACTTACCATTTCTGCATGGCAGACGGCATACGTGAGACAGATATAAGTAAAAACAGTAATTGGGTTTGAACAATCCGGTGCTTCAGATGCAAAACTGCTACATATGTAAGCTACACCGTCTTGCTCGAGAGCCATGCCTCCAAGAGCAACACCCCACAGCCAACAAACAGAAGGATGATCGCCTGCCTCTCGTAGACTCAAATAGTCGGCACTGACTCCTCTGCAACCTAACATCATCCTTTGTGCACGTTTGGCATCGACAGTCGTCACTCGTCACTCCATACGGCCTGATTATGGATGGCTCGTTGGCTATCATCAGCATTTTGTCATCTATTTCCTCGAGGCTTTGGAACAGTAAGAATTTCAAGGTCTGAGAGATGGTGCTCTGATCTCGATGTCTTCTCACTATGCTCTCTCTCTCTCTTGTTAGTAATTGTTTTGAGAGGATAGCAGGGTTGAATCATGCGGGGTTGAATGGTGGACATCAGACATGCGGAAGGGTTAGTATGTCCACCATCACCACTGTTTTTGAAAGAAGACCAAGAGGGGGAATCGCCAAGAACACTACTGGCGCTTGTGAGGATGTGAGGACACTATGTAAGGCGGGACGACTGAAAGATGCGCTTCACATTTTGAACCAACAAGGCATTGATGCAGATTTCAATACTTATGTCTGTGTCTTGCAGGAGTGCATCAACAAAAAAGGTCTAGCGGAGGGTAAGCAGGTGCACGCTCACATTATCCAAAGTGGATTCAAGCCAAACGTCTTCTTGCTCAACAAGCTTGTCAACATGTATGCCAAGTGCGGGAGTGTGGTGGATGCACGCAATTTGTTTGACAATATGCCTGAACGAGACGTGTTTGCATGGAATATAATGATAGCAGGATATGCCAAGCAGGGGTATGATAGGGAGGCCTTCAGGATCTACAAGCAAATGCAATTGGAGGGGGTGACGCCCAACGTGGTCACGTTCGTTTGCATTCTCAATGCGTGTGTAAGCCTTGGAGCTCTAGAAAAGGGCAGAGAGGTCCATGCGGACATCATCAGAGCTGGAGTTGCGCCGAATATCATTCTCGAGACTGCTATTGTTGACATGTATGCTAAATGCGGGAGCATAAAGGATGCGCACCGAGTATTTAACCGTATGGCTCAGCGAGATGTGGTCTCATGGAGTGCAATGATCGCAGGATATGCTCAACATGGGTTTGGTAGTAAGGCTCTCAAGCTCTATGAGCAAATGCAAGGGGAAGGGTTAACACCTAACTGGGTCACATTCGTTTCTGTTCTTAATGCGTGTGCCAGCCTGGGAGCTCTGGGAAAGTGCAGGGAGGTCCATGCCGACATCATTAAGGCTAGAATTCCACCAAACATCATTCTTGAGACTGCCCTTGTCGACATGTATGCCAAATGCGGGTGCGTAAAAGATGCGCGTCAAGTGTTTGACAATATGGCCAAACGAGATGTGGTCTCATGGAACGCGATGATCGCTGGACATGCTGAGAATGGGTATGGTGAAGAGGCTCTCAGAATTTATGAGCAAATGCAAAGGGAAGGGCTGACGCCCAACAGGGTCACGTTCATTTGCGTTCTCAATGCATGTGGCAGCCTAGGAGCTTTGGAAAAGGGCAAAGAGATCCATGCTCACATCACGAAAGCAGGAATTGCATCAAACATCATTCTCGAGAATGCCCTTCTTGACATGTATGCCAAATGCGGGAGCGTGAAGGAAGCGCGGCAGGTGTTCGACAATATGCTTGAAAGAGATGTGGTTGCATGGAGTGTCATGATGGCAGGATGTGGTCAACATGGGTTTGGTAGGGATGCCCTGCAACTGTTTGAACAAATGCAACAACAAGGCTTGAAGCCAGATTGTATTGCCTTTGTATCTCTTCTCTCTGCATGTAGCCATGTGGGCCTAGTCAATGAGGGCCGGCACTACTTTGATTGTATGAGTCGAGTTCATGGCCTCACTCCTACACTCAAGCATTTTGGCTGCATGGTGGACCTTCTTGGCCGTGCAGGACGATTTGATGAGGCGGAGGATGTCATTAACAAAATGCCGATTGAACCCGATGTATCTGTGTGGGGGGCCTTGCTTGGTGCCTGCAGAATTCATGGCAATCTGGAGGTAGCAGAACGTGCAGCAAAAGGCCTTCTCAAGAGTGATCCACAGCATGCTGGAGCTTATGTGCTGCTGTCAAACATCTATGCTGCATCTGGCAGGTGGGGTGATACTGCAAAGGTGAGAAAAATGATGGAGGAAAGAGGAATAAAAAAGATGCCAGGGCTCAGCTGCATTGAGGTATGCAACCGGGTGCATACATTTGTTGTTGAAGACAAAATGCATCCACAAATCGAGGAAATCCATGCTGAGCTGAACAGGTTATGTGGGCAGATGAAGGACGCTGGGTACGTGCCTGATACCCGCTTTGTGTTGCATGATGTGGAGGAGGAGCAAAAGGAGTTGTCTCTTTGCCACCATAGTGAGAAGCTAGCGATTGCTTTTGGCCTCATCAGCACCCCCCCTGGGACGCCCCTTCATATCATCAAGAACCTTCGGGTATGTGGTGATTGCCATAATGCCACCAAGTTCATCTCAAAAATTGTCGGGCGAGCAATTGTTGTACGGGATGCCAACCAATTCCACCACTTTCAAGATGGGATCTGTTCTTGTGCAGATTACTGGTGATAGAAACATTGATGGAAGAAGGAAACTTTACAACCTCTGTAAGGGGCCGTGAGAACCCATAGGACAAAGTAAATGAACAAGAAACAACTTCAAGGAAATATCTATTGACACCTGAAGAGGCAGTGCCGCATACTGCAACCATGGCCCCCCACATTAAGAAGTGCTCGTCTGGGAAAGCTAGTTGCAGGATCCAATGTGGTGGTATTATGTGTTGATGGGAGGCATTTAGACAGGGGATGAAACTGCTCGTGGAGGAGTGTTGTAAAGAAGCGAGGTCGAGGATTAGTAGAGACTGCATCCTTGTGAGATTCAAGAGAGGTTGTAGAGATTACTATAATTCCGGTCACGGAGATGGTGGAAATAGAGATGCGAAGACCTGTCCTGCCTTCAACAGTCCGGCTCTTGCATAGAGAAGTGGAGGCATGGAGTGATTTCCTGTCATTCTGTACATGGGTAGTCCTTGAAGCTGCCAGGGTCCTACAAAGAGTCACGAAACTTGTGATTCTCGAGTGGCTTCTTCTGCACTCACCTTCCCATGGGATAGTCCTGATTGCAGCCATGGCCAGCAATGTATACTCTCTTCTACAGCTTGTATTGAAAGCTAAGGGAAGATAATTGTTTGAGCAAGAAGCTTGCAAGGGAGGAAACAAAGGGTGCAGACCTATTGGACTCGGAAAGAGCTGTGGAGAGAGACACGCGGTTTCCCACAGCTGCACAGGTTGATTATTCTCTCGAGGGAGACAAAGAACTCTTCAAACTTACAGGGACAGGAGGCACATGACCAGCCAAGGTAAAACAAGAACAGAAAGAGGTTTTGTGTGGAGTGCTCTGAAGTTAAGGGAGGATGTACGCCACCATCTCTCCATGAATGTGCTCAAAGCAAGATTCTCGTTCTTGGACTGTGGAAGTTTTGCATGAAGTGAAGATTCCCTTGTGTGAAGACACACTCAAGGGAGCAGGAATGGAGAGAGCTCTTTAGGGAGGCAACAAGAGCTTAGACCACCAAAACACCACATGTACTAGGGCCTCAAGCTTGTGGATGTCAGTGCCAAGTAAATAAATTTGCCATCAAGAGGATTATTGTTTGTGCATGAGAGTGACGTAGATGTTCAGTAGATCACGTTTGTTGTAGTCCTCTGCTGTGCCCGGTCCAATGATTGGGTCTACATGCCTAAGACCCAGTTTGTGAATGTTGTCTATAGTAACATTGTGGTTGGTGAGAATGGTTGATCTTTCAGATCGGAGAGCCAAAATGGCATGCTTAGCCGGCTTAGCTAGCTCAAGATTCCGATTGCAAAAACTTGTGTTGTATAAATTTTGTTATAAATGAAATGGTTTCCAAATGTTGTGCCTCCTATTTAGTTTGGAATGGTGATGCATGGTTGGCTAGTGTGTAGAATGCATGCTAGCTTACAAAAGTGGGAGAGGTAAATTGGATTAATCGTGTGTTTGCGTAGTGTCGAAATCGGGTGACTCCCATCCAAGGGGCAAGGAAACTTGCGCCTTCTTTGGGAGTTTACGTGCTAGTACGCACTTGGCGCGTGC
Organism: Takakia lepidozioides; assembly: GCA_030704615.1. Lineage (NCBI taxonomy): Eukaryota > Viridiplantae > Streptophyta > Takakiopsida > Takakiales > Takakiaceae > Takakia > Takakia lepidozioides. The sequence goes on from CM060733.1 coordinate 28,203,436, forward strand.
GTGTACTATAACTGCGCTACTAAGGGGGTTGCCTTGTAGTGCGGGCTAACGCGGAAGCTACGTGCTTCCGTTCACGTACTATAATCGCGTAGCCTCGAAACGAAGTCGTAGTGCGACTTCGGCGTGTTCCCCTACCTCAAACCAGCATTCCAAGGCGGACCCAATTGTAGTGATTGGGGCGCATGGTTCGTTCAAGGGTATCTTCCTAGTCAAAAAAAGTTCAAGGTGAACCCTTGCTCAAGATGATGCCAAAAGCGGCATCATGAGCGGTCGCAAACAATGTTGTTGCAGTAAGGCGATTCGATCCTGGGGGAGTATCGTTCCTTGGCCTTGAAGTAGGCCAAGAAGAGTGCACTGGGTGGAGCTTGAGAGGCTCCATTCTTGGCCGGGACTTGGATGAAGTCGGCCGAACTAGCTAGTGGAGAGTGGAGAGAAGATACGACAGCTGCAGATATGATGTGAAGGTAACTGTTGGGGTACCATAAAGGCGGTTCAACAAGCACGAGCATTGCCACCAGAAGAGTCCTGGTGGACTGGAAGCTTTGCAAGAAAGCAGGATACTTCCCAGGCATAGTAATAGGGGGCAAGCGATATGGAAGTAACGTTAGCAGAAGGGACTTTCGACTACAGCAGGGATGCTACTAGAAGCATGTCTGACAGGTAATCCAACTTCATCATATAATGGTTGGTGACTGATGTTTGCTTACCAGGGTGTTGTCTTTTTTGTTGCTGTCAGGGTGCTCAGCGTTCTTCATGAAAGACCTGCAGTGTCCAGCCTAGAGAGAGCTGACTGGTAAATTAGGACAAAATGCATTTTCCTGTTGTGTGCATATGTTCAGGAAAGATTATGAATTGATGGTAGGTGTGAAAGTAGTACCCGAGTGGAAGAGCTCAAATACTACCGGGGCTCTAAGGAGCGCGGGGAGTCTTAACAAGCGAGTGACGGAAGGTAGTTATAGTAACAGTTGTCTGGATATGTACAAAGTGGAGAAGCAAGAAATGTGGTCATTGACTTTTCTGAAAGCCTCAAGCTGCCTACACATATGTATCCTTGACTGTATCCTTGATGAGAAATAAAAAGACATCGAAAGTGGGTGATACTACAAAGGTGAGAAAAGAATGATGAAGGAAAGAGGTATCAAATGTATGCAAGAGTGCAGCTGTATTGAGGTGTTCTGACGGGTGCATACGTTTGTTGTCGAAGCCAAATTGCATCCACGAATGGAGGAAATCCAGTGGAGCTGAACAAAATTCGGGGCAGATGAAGGAGGCCGCGCACATACCTGACACCCGTTTTGTGTTGCACAATGTGAGGTGCAGAAGGAATTTTCCCTTTGCCACCACACTGACAAACTAGTGATGGTTTGTGGCCTTGTCAGCGCACCCCCTGAGACCCCCCATCCATGTCATCAAGAACCTTCGGGTATGTGATGATTGCCGTAACGCCACCAAGTTCATCTGAAAACTGGTCAAGCAAGCAATTGTTGTACGGGATATCAAACAACGCCTTAAGACGAGTGCCTCAAAAGAGGGGACACTCAAGAGCATATGGCACAAAGTAAAACCACAAGACAAGTGTAAGACAACAATATAACAACAGACAGTGTACCTGGAAATAGTCTTACATGGACAGTCTATGAAGAAGCCTTATTTCAGAGGATTTGTTGACACAAAACAACAGCAGTTCTAATGAGAAGAAAGATAAAGAAGTTTGGACAAATGCATTACCAAAGCATCACAGAAAACTAAACTGTCCTTTGGAGTGATTGAGGACACCCAAACACCTTGAGACATGAATTTTCACCCATATGCTTCCCTTCAAACCTCTTGAGCTTCCTAATGCTCTCCAAATGCTTGCCCTTGTTTATGTACACGAATTCCAGTTGTGCGGTTGCGGCGCCTAGTTAGTAAACAACTATTCATTTGCGTGTACTCAAAATTCAAAATGAACTCAACATGATTGGCATAAACAAATAGGATCTCCACGTTTTGGAATGATCAAGCATGGCAGGGATGCAATGGGCAACCCGAGTAATCCATATGAAGAATCAGATATGGTTGCAGACCACTGACTCGAAATTGATAACTGAATAGTTGTGACTCATACCTCACCAGACACAAACAGGAGAGCTAATTTGAACTAGGTAACAAGTTGATCATCTAACTAGGAATTATCTTTGGTTGTAGAAAAGCAATTTGTGCATAATGCTTAGTACTATTGATTTAGGCAGTCATCAGTTCTTACCTTGCTTTATGATAACTATTTGCTGTTTCTGTACAGTACTTGTATAGGTGGCGCATGAGCTGTGCATTAGAGGTGGATGCATGGAATAGAGATCTCGTCTAAACCATAGATGAAAGACCGGGGTAAGGGGTAAACCTAAACCCACCTCGGGTTTTAGTCGACCAAAGTGCAGTGTTGCAGAGGGTTACAAATTTCCTTGGAAGACATGGCGGACGCCTTGGCGACATCACTCTGCATCGCCCCCAATTAGGTTATGAGGGCTCTCTTACTGATCCATTCAAAAGTTGATGCTCATGGCATCCACGTCTGCCTCAGAGGCAGCTCCTGCTGTCGTGGGGCAGTCAACAGCTGCTCCGGAGGCAACCCAATTAAGGTTGCCCACACATGAGGAAATCCGCGCGCAGGAGGTGTTCAACAATTGCGCAGTTCGAACGGTCGTCAGTGGTGTGATGGGTATGTCGTAGCTTCTTGTAATTTATTCGTAGCATATGTCACCATCTCTTATATCTTATTTGTTTGCGCTCTGGCGCATTTTAGACGCTGCTCTATCAGATGACCTGATGAAACAGGATGCAAGTGATTCGTCTCTGAAGCCTAGACCACTTGCGTAAATTTCCCAATCTGCACTAGACCCAGAACTGCGCTTGAATGTGTTGTAAGCATGTCACGAGATGTTGAACATTCTGTGTTTGCACGGTGGCAGACTTTTCGATTTTTCTTGAAGCTCTCTCTGAATCTCACTCTCAGAGATACACAACCAACACGGTGCGAATGTTTCATGTCTGAAGCATAGATTATTTTTGTAAGTTTCTGAATCTCATAAACCCTAAAATGCTCAAAATCCAGGTGGAGGGATGGGAGTGCTCATGGGTATGTTGTTTGGGGCACTCGATACGCCGCTCCACGCAGAGCAAATGACAGCCCGTCAGCATGTGGTTCACGCAGCCCGAACAATGGGCTCCAAGAGCATGCAAATGGCTAAGGCTTTTGCTGTCATGGGTGCCATTTTTTCAGGCACCGAATGTCTAATAGAGAAGGTATGGTTTCCAGAACCGATCAGTTCAGACTCTGGTCTCTTTTGAATTACTTTCTTGAAGGGCAAGGTTGCTTTGTAGAGAACCCTTCGATCTATTAGGGTTGTTGTGAGTTAGATCAATTTGACTCACATCACTAATTGCTCTTGGAAATGGTGCATGGCAGATAGGTGTCCCTACCAAGTAACAAATGTAATCACTTGGCTATCACTTACCTATCAGTTCTGTTGTGCATGATTTGTAGTCTACAACACTAAGCAGATAGAAAAGAGTAATTCTCTTGCTGGTTGATTACAATGGCAGGCTAGGGCAAAGCATGATGTCACCAACACAGTTGTTGCTGGCTGTGTGACTGGTGGCGCATTGTCGGCTAGAGGTAGGCCGTTTTTGTCCTCATTTTCTTTGATTTGTACTGTTCATGCTCCCAAGAGACAGAGCTTTAGTTAAAGTGTAGGATAATCTGAAGTGCCTGCCTACCTACCCCTGGCAATAGACTGAAACTTAAACTCAGGGCAAGGAGTACACGTTTGAAGTCTTTGAACAATAAACAGATTCAGAGAGAATATAGTCCCTGCACCTCTGCACATCAACTGTGAAGATCTCGAGGCTGGGCCTTAAGTCCTGGCCCTCTTGGAGTCTAATTGTTGGAGTCTCTGTCTCTCTGTCTCTCTCTTTCTGTGCCTATTCCTCCAAACTGGGCGTGGGGTCTATGGCCAGAAGATATGGCGAACAAAGTCTTATGAGTACATTCTCTCTCCATGCCTGAAGACAATTATCCATTTTTGATACATTGTCCTGGGTGTTCTCACCAGAGAGTGACCCTCTGGAGGCACATCAAGAGCATTGTTCCTGCACCTCTAGTCACCAACTTTGAAAATCTTGAGGCTGAGCCTAAATCCTTCGCCCTGTTGGGTCTAGGTGCTAGGCAGCTCACAGACAGCAGATTGATGCTTGTGTGAAGGGCTTTCTAGAGGATGTCTGGAAAGCCCGAACTAATTGTTTATACCAAGGTAAGTCCCACTAGCGGAGTGAGCCCCTCACAAGTGTCTGTTCCCTTTTGTTCTGCCCAAACTGGGCATGATGTCTATGGGCATAAGGCTACGGCAAACGTCTCATGAGTACATTCCCTCTCTCTCTCTCTCTCACGCAAAGATTGTGGGATTGTGCTGGGTGCAGCTGGTCCACAGGCAGCGTGTCTTGGATGCGCTGGCTTTGCCACATTTTCTGTTCTAATTGAGAAGATCTTTGATCGGCATGAATGAAATTCAATCGGATGTCACTGATAGCTTTGATGGTTTCACAGGAGGTGTGAAATATTTCTACAGCTCTTGTGAAACGGTTAAAGTATTAGGCAATTTTGTGTCCCATAACATGAATTCTTACGGTGGCCTGTTCAATCATAGTTTCACAATTAGCTCCTGCTTGATATCTGCTCTTGTTAGGTTGCAGAGAGTATCGGGTTGTCAAGGTTTGTTGAGCAACCATTTGGAAGGTGAAGCTGGAGTAGTACTAGGAGGGTAGTGACTGTAATTAGCCCACAATTGTGGGGACTTGAGTGAAGTTACACGCCAATAGTTTCCTCTTAGGTTTGATAGTGCAATAGTCCTCCAGAGAACACTACAGTGCTCTCTGGCAGTCACATGGAATTTGGTCAGCCTGAAGAAGAATTGCACAGAATTTGTTCTTACTGAGTGAGTTCAATTGTGCAACTTGTTCCATGTCTAGCTGTGAGCATGTATCTGTTTAAATGTGATGGGGAAATTTGCTTTCAGGTAGTGGATTATGGGTTTAGCGAGATAGGAGCTTGTGTTGGTGTTTAAGAATGTCTGTGGATGGTGTGTTTAATCTCCCGTCGATAGAGGATGACTTCCAAGCATGTAGCCAAAAGGTCTCTGCCTCTTTTAATTTCAGAGTCCTCTTCAACCAAAACTGCCATTTATACTACAGTGAAACCTCACACTATACTGGGTTGTATGGCTACAAGCTTATGTTGCATGGTCGTCTCTATGAAGTGTTTTTCTATGACATGGATGCATGGAGACAGCATTTCCCATGGATCAGAAATGATTCACAGGTGTTGTTAGAGGAAAATAGTAGGCAGCTTTGTACTTTGCCACCTACATATCTCAGCGTCACCACTACAAAGAGGCCTTGGCTCTATTCTGTTTTCTCACCTCTGTTTCATTGTTTCCTTCCCGGTTGGCTCCACGGTTTCAAATCACTAGTGTCAATGGCTTAGGTCTCTAGTCTCCAGGGTAGGAAATTACAACAATGCTATTTAAAAAAAAAAAAGGGAAACACCTGGGAGTGACGCCAATGTTGATAGTTGCAGGCAATGATATCATGAACCCTCTGGTTCTCTCTGAAAATGATTAATCTACTCAGAATCGCATTGGTTTCTTTTAGGGTTCTTGGGTTGTGGCATTATTTTGTGACCGTCATGGAATTTTCAACCACCCATGTGTGATGTAACCAATTCGATCAGGTTCTACTTCATCCTCACCATCTCCAACTTTATTTGCTATTTTGGTCCAAGATATAAGATACCGGATTGTCTGTTTAGCTTCAGAATTCTTGCCGATAAGGAAGGCTCTTTAGGAAGGCTCTTTAGGCATTCTTCATCTCTATCCCATCTATAATCCTGCCATCCATATCAGAGTACATAGATCAACATTGTCAAAAGAGAAACTTGTGTGAGGCACATGGTTTCTTTACATGATTTTGAGGATAGGAGGATCAGTGCATTGACTTATGACCTAGATCAAGACTCACCAAACAATGCAAGAAAATGGAAGACGAAGGTTCCAACATGTGGTCATCCATGTAGGAGAGAGAGAGAGAGAGAATACTTACTCTGAAGACGTTTGCCGCAGCCTTGTAGCCATAGACCGCACACAGAACAAGAGGGAGAGAGAGAGAGAGAGAAGTTTGTCAAATTAATAGGTTAACGGTATTTTTCATCGCAGGGCTCCAGAGGGTCAAGGGGAGGTGGCAGCCCATCCTTGGCCAAGAGTTCAGCATACTACTGCAGTATCCTTGTCCTTGGCAACCCGCAGCATTTTTGTGGCCTCTTCCTCAGTGAATTGATTTCCTTAGGACCTCATTACTTTCTGAGAGCAGATTGCCACCAGCAGTTAAAATGGGTCAGTCTGCAGTCGGTGGTGAGTTCATTATTTGAAAAGAGAAAGCTTTGAATATGAGATCTCTCCTCTCCTTTTCCTCCTAAGATTTGCATTATGAAATGCTGGGCTATCGCTCTCTTCCTCATGTCCAGGGGTCAATCTCACCTTTAAGACATCTGCGTCTCTGCGTCCGTCACGAGTTGTTTCCCGCTTACAAGCTGCAGAGCAAAACACAGTTTCATGATCTTACTGTGGGATTTTCCACATACATATACTTTTAAACAATCTGGACCTTAGGGGTCAAACATACCAACCTGCCTAGGTTCACCCCTGAAATTGCAAGGAGAAAAGTACACCGAGAGGGTGGGGGAGGATGTGGTGTCTGGGAAAGAGATTCTCATTCCAATGTAATACTAGACATTGATCGGGCTCCAGTATATAACTCCTCAGTACAAGACTGCCATTGCTCTATCACAGCCAATTACAGAGACTGTGGTTTACTCTACTCAGGCCTTCGAATTGAGGCCAGCAGGGACATCATGGATTCACTTGTTTGGGTTTCATTTGCTAAAGTACTACATCATCTGAAATCTTACAAGCAATGCTTCAAGAATTTTCGCCTTGGGGTTGCGCTTAAAAGCAGCAGGCTCAAAAAAAAGGCAGCCCTCACTCTCTCCAAAGGGTCAAAAAACTTTTCGTAATCTGAAGGGTTGATCCTTTGCTCCCGTGCATGGCACTAAATGAAACGCCTGGCTGTCTCAGGTGAATTTGTGTGATACTCTCTCTGTCTGAACTCTCTGGGATCCCTTCCAGGGGACGAGTTTCTTTCCTCTTTCTTTCTAATGTCTGCACATCTCAAATTTCCTACTGAATCCGATTAATTGATTGAGGGCCTAAGCTTGTTCCAATGTATGCAGGCAAGGTATAAGGAGGTGACTTCAACAACGAGACTTCATTTTGCATATGACAACTTCGAGCAAAGGGTGTTCGAGTAAAACTAGTGTCCAGACCAGGGGATCAACTCATCCAATCATCCAATTGATAAGTTCACCCTTAGGAATTGAGGCGTATTGTGAGAGAAACATGCAGACATTTGTAGCGAGTTTTTCGACTTGTTCATCTGTGGGATTGAAGGCTAAAGAGCGCAGCATCGGTGCCACACCCTGCACCACAACCAAAATTGCCAGTTCAGACATGAGCAAAGATCACTACACTGTAGCAGTAGACAAATTGATATGCTTCGAACAGTGAACGACACTGTCATGTGTAATTATTTCCAACACTCAGCTTTACACTATGCCTTCCTTCTTTATCAGTACTTAGAGCTCTCATAACGGACCAGATTTTAGTCATCTTTGCAAAAACACTATCTGAAAGGGGTATCGAAACCAGGCCTGGTCACTTGGGAATTCTATGTGCTGACATGCATGTTCTAGCCTCTCCCCAGTAGTTGCAAAACATTGTTGAAGTAATAAGCATGAACCATATAAATAGAGACTCGCTCCTCAAATTTTTAACCCTTTACAATAGCAAACAAATGTCAGTTTTGTCCCTGGAGATGGTACTAGATGATGCAAGATATGATCCTCAGTCATTCAGGCTCGTCCCTGGGATGACTGAGAGCTTGTCATTGATGTCGTCATTGTAGCAATCTTACCAGCATTTAGGGCAGTTAGTACTTGCCCAGCCACAGACTCTGGAGGCTTAAAAATGGGGTGGATCCATCTCTGAAAAATTTAGCTTTGCCATTCATCACTCATGAGGTTTGCTTTGAGGCTGAACCTTCTCATACTAAGGTTCACATCATGTACAACTGTACAAATGCCTTTCTTAGCAAACATAAGGTTTTGGTTAGTTTGAGTAAGAGGCTGGCTGGCTATCTTTCAAAAACATTTTCTTTAGTTCAGAGTTTTGGACCTGACTTTTATACAGACCTCCTCAATTTGCCAATGAAGTTTGCTCCAAACTTGCCATCATTGGACTGGATATCTAGACTTGCACATAAACTGTCCATTTAACCACAGTTAAAAGATACGGAAACTTGGAAAAGGAATAATGAATCATACTAACTTCTCTTGAAGCTCGGTTTTCTTCTTCGCACCTTTCCTGATAAAAAGAGGGAAAGTCTTTTGCAAAATCTGCTGCATGTGTGGGATAACAGGGAATTTGACTGCTCGAATACGCTCCATCTTCTCTTCTTCTGTTTCCTCCTCAGGCTTCCCTTGCCCTTCTTCACCTTCCTCCCCTTCCTCTCCATCCGCATTGGGGGGCTCTGCCGCAGGAGCCGCTGGTGTTGTTGGTGCTTCTGCCATTGATGTCCTGCTTGATTCTAAGCTTGTTTGTTGAATAGCTTGAAATCAATCCAACCTGTGTTCGTCTGAGACCCATAGATAAAGAAAAATGGTTGCTGCTCTAGCAGCAGGTGGTTAAACAAACCACTTTGTTAGTTACCAAGTTACTTCATTTCTGTTTCAATGACACGTAAAGTCAGCTAGACAGTTGAAAATAGTGAGGTTGTCACGTTTTTGACCTACTGAAAAAGCAGGCCTTTGTCTAAGACCAAAATCGACCGGTTATATGTCCCCTGTCAGTCCGTTGTTTCGCAATGTGCAGTTCTCAAAGAGCTTCTAGGAAAGAAAGAAATAATGAAGAAAACCTTCAGAACTGTGTTTTGAAGTTTGAAGTTTTGTTCAAAACTTCCTCACATCTACTATGTGGCATAAGATCGAAACACAGAGCTAGAACAAGCCAAGGCCACGTACAGTATGGGCAACTTCGACAAGACTTGCTCATAAACAAATTTCTTCCTTTCACGGAATCAAGAGGATGGTTCTAGTGAGCTCGAAGAAGCAAAAAGAGGAACGACCAGGGGGACAGTAGCAATCCAAAGCAAATTGTAGCGTGTATGAAGGGGAATTCTTTTAACAAATCCGCAGCACACAGGGTAAAAGTATCCTTCTATCAGCTTGAGAGGACAGGACGGCACGATTAAACGTAAAAAGAAAGTATATGTGATCAGGACGACCTCAGTTTTGATCGAAGACGCGCATCCTCTGCGGATGGCCTCATCTCTTCTCTGCATTCAATCGGCAGTTACGAATCACAGACCGTTGACAATCTTCTGTTCGGTGACACGTTTTGAGTCGCACAACAGTCAAGCCCGCCGATGAGTTGCTCGAATGTGCAACAGGCGGGCAAAGTCGCTATCAGTTTTGCTGGGGTACTGCGAAAGCCATTCTCCTTCAGATCGATTTCTGTGACTTTGTCGATCTCAAGGCCGTTCTTTGGAGGTCAGCCTCCCTTCGTGGTTGGGTGCTATCTCCGACGAGTGTTTTTCAAAACTGAATTTGTAATCTATTGTAGCTTTCCAGTAAGTTGTACTTGGTTTAAACATGCAACGAGCAACCCCTGCAATGGTGGAAAACCGACATGTCCAAATTGTTGGGATCCCTGGCAGTCAGATTGAAACTGAACACGCATAATTTTCAATCGTTGGAATCCTTCCAGTCTTCCAGCTTTGTGATCTTCGTGAAGAATTGGTTGTTTTCTTACTTTGCAACAGCCAGACCCATATATTGAGATTACGGATTTACAACGCGGGCAAATTTGGAATGATGATGCCCAAGTGACTGAACGTTTCATTGTTTCTCATCTTTGTTACTAAAATCATACTCATGATGTTGGTGCCCACATGAGATCATGTCAACGCATTGTTCATTAAGAACTGTCATTTACCCGCGGGTATGGATACATACATTTCTTTACACTTGAGCAGGTAGCCCAGTGGTTGGGTGTTTGTGCCTTGCCTGTGCATAACCTGGGTGATCCTGGGTTCAACCCTTCAACATGTGCCTTCAGACCGTCCATTGGGCCCTCGATGGCCTGTGTGTTGAGCAGTAGGCTCTGTAAATTCACTGGACGTTAAAGAAACTTTATCTTTATCTTACCATGATATATACGAAAATCGTCAAGGGGTATCTTGATAGCCTCTCATTTTACAATATTAGCGACGTTATGGCGCACGCGCTGCCTGAGCAGTGGGCCCCGCGCATGGACGCTCGGCTGTGCATTCTGCATTTCGGAATGCACTCGAGGGAGCTGATGGGGGTGCATTCCGAAATGCAGAATGCACTGCCATGAATTCTGCTTTTTAAGGGCACGATACATACAAAGAAAATTTTGTGGCAGTGCTTTACGTTTATAAATTGCTCGATCACAGAGGCATGACTCTATTGCAGGCAGCCGCATTGGCGGCAGTGGACACGTGTCGCTTCTTCTCGGGTTGATTCCTGAAGAGGAGTACAAGGAGTGTGTGAATGCTCTGGACGGCTCAGGACGCACACCGCTGCACGTTGCTGCTGGGTGGTGTGGTAACATTGACAGCCTCCTCAAGTTTAACAGTTGGTTGTGGGTTCAAACCACCGTCTGGTGTGTCATGAAGGTGTCCACCTTCCTGTTATAAGAGGTAAGAAATAAAAAAGAGTTGGACAAAATAAAATAAAAGTAAAAAATAAAAAAAAATTGGCTGGTTCGAAGTAGTTCAAAAGGAAATAATTTCGATAATCAATTTTGAATTCCAGGTTAAAATTTCAATGGCATTGCCCTGTATTAAACGGCAGATATTAGACATTTTTCTGTCCAATGATACCATGTTAGAATCTCAATATGTAGGCAAAATCAACTGGTAATTAAATGTGTTACCAAGCTGGTATATTTGGCTTGGATATTAGAGCATGTTTCTGTCCAATGATACCAGCATAGTAGGTTCCTCATCTAGGTATCCACACTGTTCATAGCAGCTGGCTAGGATTTCTCATACGTGTCGATACTTGATACGTGAAAAAACCTTCTACCACACTGAACAACACTTGAACATACCAATTGATATTATGGTACGTAAAATATTAAGAAAATCAGGTATTATATCGGGACATAATTCTAATTAATTAAAGCTGGCTTATCTGAAAGGGAACTTAGGGCCTGCATTGTGAGCAGTCGCTCCCAGGTTTCCTTTAAATAGATAAAACAAAACAATTATATCTATTGGGTGCCTGAATTACCTGCATAATTTAGTTACCTAATTATTAGCAATCTATATATACATCTATTTCAAATATTTCCCGCTGAAAGACACATATATATTTTTCTGTTTCTTGCTTTTTATCTGCAAAAAGGATTGATTAGGATTAGTAGTAAACCAAGCAGCTATTACTATTTACTATTACACATTACACATGACACTGGAGTGTAACATACCAGTAACATATGTGATTGACATGAGAATAAAGTAATATATACATTTACAAAAACAAATCATACGAGTTGCCAGTTGCCAGTTGCCTGATTCAGACCAGGGACTCTTCACACCTGCCAGATTAGTCCTGCACTATGGGCTCACGAAATTTCTTGTTAACAGTGAATGTTGAGGTGTACGTTGAGAACGTTGCTCTGAGTTTTAACTTGACGCTCGTCTGTAGAAGCTCACATCTCAAGCACAACGTCTGCAGTGACAGGACCATACACAGATCACACCACTATCACACTCCACGATTCATACAACTCATTTGCGATATAAACCATGCATGCGTACAATTGCAGAATCCCTTTGCCCCTCTGTTGGGTATCATGGAATGAGAATCCGAGGAGTCGATATGATTTGCATAGAGCATTCGCGCCACCAATACAAAAACAGGATTGTTAACTCTGTATGCATCAGCACTGCTTTGAGTTCTCATATGAACACAGGCAGAGATGGAATCTCAAGTACACGGGAGGAAGTATTCTTACACTCAGAGTCGGTTTTTATCCACTGTCCATGCTCACATTTGGTCTTGCAGGCTGATCGCGAACGCTCACGCTGAACGCAATCAATTCCCTTTCTTCCCTTGTGTGGCAGCTTGCAAGGACTGCGCACAAGCTCATCGCTTGCGGTCGACTTCTGCATCACATCTCGGAGACGGCCGTTCTGCTCGCATGCTAACGAATGTGGCGAGGACTGGGGCTTCATGGCTCGCCCGTGCCCATCGTCATCGCGGGGATGAGCTCCCGTCACTTGGTTCCGTTTGGAGCATTTGAACAATTTGAGGGCACGCGACCGAAACTGCAGACAAAACAACAGAGTGAGCACTCATCATCTCTGGTTCTGGAAATATCACTGCTGAAGGTTGTGAACAGTTTTCTTTCCTTCTCCAAGGGCCAGGAAAAGTTCTTCTTGGCGGGCCAAACTATTGTAAGACTTTACTGGATTAAGAGCATCCCGTTCTGAGAAACTTACATCTAGATTTTTTTGGTTCCCTCGTCTTGACTGTACTGCTGAGTGTACCAATAATGCATAATGTTACGCTATTAATTCTGTCGGTACAGGAAGCCTGACAGGAAGTCAAGTACTGTGGAGAAATCAGTAGCTTCGAGGTCTTCATTCTGATGTTTCTCATGTGCATGCTTTACTCTTCTTACCTACCCCCAGGTTAAGTTACTTCGGGCATCAATAATTGATTCTCTAATGCTAAATCGACACTTATTTTCACTCCCTTTTGTTACATGCGTGCACGAACTTCCTCGGAGGAGACTAGTCAAAGAGACTGCGAGGAGTTTCCACCATCATAGGTACCTTCTTCCGAAAGTTTGATGTAGAGGTCTTTTTCTCATTTGACTCCCGCGGGATTGATTCTGGGGTCGCCTGCCATAGCATTCGAAGCTTTCCCATAGTGGTTGTAGTACCAGCACTGGAGGACTTTTGGTTTGTCTGCATTGATTCCGTTAGTTCTGCACTGCCCACCTTGTCAAGTAATATTGATCTACTATATGAAGATTTTGAGCTTGGACTTCGAGAAGCAAACAACCCACAAGTAAGGCCAGTAGGTCGAGATGTCTCTTTGGAATCATCGTGAATCGTATCCGAGAAATTTTCCGGGTACGATGGCAGCGGGGACACTTTCATCGGATTATGACAGAGGCTAGGACGATCGGATGTAGCTGGCATTCTATCCTCTTTCGGCCCTCCCGCCTCAAGGTGTTCTGCAACCTTTGCCGCGTCCAACTTTTCTGCAGCCACTTTCGAAGCTTTCATGAATTCATTCTCGTCACCCTCTTGAATTGTAGCTAGTTCAGCAACTGTCTTTCGCTGTTGTCCAGCCGCTACGGGCTCGTAGAACTTTACGGTAACCTCGGGAGTAACCTGATCCAGCGAATTTCGACTCCCTGTGAGCTGATCCAATGCAAACGTTCCGATTGCCAGAAGCCCTTGCTGCTCATGACTGAACACGAACCGAATTGTTTCCTGCAATCTTTCCTCCCAATTTTCAGTTGCAGCATCCACAGTCGAATCTCTGGTGGGTTCCCGTTCATTATGCAATAAACCGTGGAGCTTAGATATTTGGCAGGATTCCTCGCAGATGAACGTACAGTTGCTTTTACTGTGTGGGGCAAGCTTCTGATCGGTATTCAGACCTGTGCTTAAGCCGGCGCATAGGAGCGATCCCTCTTTCGGTGGACGATCTGTTGCCGGAGGTCCAATTATGTCATTGCGCGATTCTATGCATTCAACCACACCCAGGGAAAACATGATAGGTCGTAAGAGTACAGGTACCCATACTTGTTGAAACCTAAACTTCTCCAGCTGGAGAGAATTTAACGCCAAGCGAACCAGATCCTTCCTATGGCAGACTTTTTTGTAGACCTACTCTTCACGTACGAGGTCATCATTTGATCTGAAGATTGCCAGTCGACATGAGTTCAGGACTATCTTAGCCTACCTTTTGGCCTTGATACACATCACGGTAAAACTTGTTCATGAATCAAGTACTTTGAGTCAGCCTTATAACCAAGTGACCAGAGTGGCGTATCCAGAAAGTTGCGGCATAGGATCGGGTCACCCATGGAGAAAGAGAAAGAATACGACATTACAGTGCATGTCGAATCGGCAGTAACCCTTGATCGCAACACGTCATTTCAAACTTATCGAGCTGAACTGTCTCACTAGGATTCGGACCAAATGTCATATCTAAAATTATTTCATTTGCTTTTGGGTGACTGAGAATGTTTATACGTGCAAGTATGTACAAAGATACAATCTGAACGAGTCAACTAGAGTGCACCTCTCTTGGTCGAATAAGACTTAGCCGGTTCTCGATCTTGCCTGTTTCGTCCCCAGCCAAACAACTGCACGCGGAGCAAGCACCAACACATGTGATGGGATTTAAACACTTCATATATCATCGACCCATTGCAACTATCCACCGTATAGCTCTGTGTCCCAGCACTAAGACCAAGCGCAATGAGAGAAAAGACAGAACTGTCTGGACAGCTGAATGTTGCAATTGTTCTTCCACCTCATTCGAAATACTCTCGACACTTATTATCTTTCATTTGAACACATGGCCATCAACCTCACTCCACTGTCAACTCCCTACATATGACAGTCCAGGGACTGCAACGTGAAACAGACGTTCCATGATCATTGCCGCTCTCGTAGTGTACATAAATTACTCCCCGTTTTCTTTAAAGATGTCCCAGTGCAGTGCTCAATTGGGTGTAAAACTGTGGAACACCGCACTCAACCTTACACAACCTGTACTAGGCAACTGTCCCCACAGCTGGTTCCCTGTACTATTTGGGAAGACTATCGATACTGCAGTAAGGGCTGGGATTGGTCCCTGGATGAGTCATTTCCCTTCAGATATCAACGTGAGAGTCTCATGGAGCCCAACTGAATACGAAGCTGGCAAATACTATGCAAAACCTTCAACGGACCCTCCAATCCAGGATTCGAACGAGCTAGAATGCATGGAGTCTTCAGTTGCATCTGGACCCATGTAAATAAAACCTGACGCCCCAATATAGGACCAGCACAGTCGCCATATCTGCTCTTCCTCATTAGACTCTCAATCATAGAGACTGGTTTGAACACTATGCAGATCATCGACCGCTGTGTAGTTGAAAGTATATACCTTCATTTCGTTCGGCTATATCAGTCAGATGATGTCGAATCGTTGTGCACTGTGCAGCAAGCTTACTTTGAAACCTGCCTTCCTTGCTTTCACTGAAATCCAACAGGCTGTGAATCCTTATGAGTGAACCACATAGCTTAGAAGAGAGGAGGGAGATGGATCTGAAACGCGTGATCTACGTGTGGAGGACAGCGCTAAACCTCGGAGCATGGGGCAGACAAATCTGCAAGTTAGGCAGCCATTGCGATCTGCACCAGGCTTAGAATAAAGTATATCGAGACGAGGGACCCAGCAGCACCGTCATAGCTCTCTGTACAACATTCTTCGGTCAGCGCACATAATGAACCCTGGCCTCCTCAAGCGGCTGCTGCAGAGCTGCAAGAGCGATGCTCATCCGACCTTACATGGACGAAATCCGAAACGACTGAAAAACCGCTTGGATGATTATCGCTCATTAAATGCGTGAAAGAATTTCCCAGTTTCCGTTATGTGTAGCGTAGATAACTAACCGTCTCTCCAACTACGTAACGGAGCAGGCAATGGGGTGGGACAGAAATCAGGAATGCCTGATTTCTGAGGCCATGTGTGGAGGAGACAGAGAAGTAGGAAGCACTTGTCGTGAGGCTGTGGGGCCTCCTTGTCGAGCTTTCCACAAGGAGCTGTACGTATGTATATATATATACATATAGGAGGACCCCTCACTCTGTCGCTGGGCTCTGTGGAGGGCGGGGCCTGGGCTAGAGGTTTGGTGGGCTTTAGTTGTGCAAGGTCCCAGTACTGGAAAATCCAACCTGGAACATCAACCATCAATAGAGACGAGTTCAATATGTGAGATGCTCTCTGGAGACATACTGAACCCAAATCCACCCGCGATCTCCAGACTTGTTGCTCCCACGCCAGTGGGACTCGTCACTCACCTGGGAACTGAACAGGCGCAGTTTTTTTCTCGTATGGAGTTAAGCTTTTAATGATTAGAGGATCATCGCTTGCTGGATCGATATCATACTGCTCTTCGTCTCTCAATACAAATGGGTCGATTCTAAGTGGAAACCTACGGCAGTGACTTCTTAGTTGGGAAGTGATCATTTGGGGATCTAACAAAAAATTCTTCTTCCAGCTGAACTGCTTGCTTCAGTAACGCGTGACAAGGTTCTCCCCAGGGCTATCTTCTGATATGATTTCAGGTATGTAGTATCCGCACCTTTTGTAATACTTAGTAATATTTATAGTAACAAACAATGCTGGTGTTTGCCAGTGTAATGCACAGTGGGGCCAACACCATAGTATATAAATAGCAACTAAAAACAATAATGTGAGTTCGTTAAAGTCAGTTTACAGAGGGCCTCCAGCCTTTATGAGGTTGAGTGTCCAAAAACAGAGATCCAATAATTTATTGCCTGCCAACACGTGCTCTGCTGCGTCCACGTCGACGGCTGGGTTGCCATATACAGGACTGCCAGATCTGAGAATGATAGTAAGTGTGTCCCTACATTTCTGTAACATGGGCCGGGCTGGTCAGCTGTGGCAGGGCGTTGGTCGACTCATTATCCTGCACTTTTGTATCCCTCATCAACCTCATATTTCCTTATCGCCCACATCCACGAGGCAGCAAGGAAATAACAGAGGTTGAGGAAGTGTCCTTCAAAGGGAATTTAGTTCTAAGGCTTTGGCAACACAGGCAACACAGGCAACAAAAGGGACTAGAAAACACGGTATAAATAGGGACACTACTGGTGTTCAGTTTATGAACCCTTACTGTCCTTTACTGGACTTTGATTCCCTTTTTCCCATACACAAATCCTAAAGGACGGCCTGTTTCTGTCTGATCCTGTAGGCAGAAGTACCCATTTGTGGCTCTTCTACCTTCCTTCTACCCAGGTCCTGCTGCTCTGTCCCTGATGTTGAAACTGTACAGTGCAAAAAGGGCCCAAAATAATTGATTGAAGGCCACTTTACCACGTACAGCCCAATTAGGATTGGATTCCAAAGTGAAATTGCACCAAATTCATCGGAATTCATCAATTGGGCAAGGAGGTTTCAAGAATCCACCGCTCGGAAACAAACTGAAATACGAAATGGTTGAATTGGGCTGTCAGAGCTTGAACCGTAGTAATATAATCATGGTTCCATCAACACGCGCACAGCGATGGCATATATCTGTATGACAATCTCGCAGTATACAGGAAAATAGATCTGCATGGCACTGTGGGCACGCTGTGGTGGGTGCGTTACATCGTTTGTTAGTGTGTCAGTGGTGAGCCCAGCGCAGCCATCTACCTACCCTAGTATGCAGGCCAGTACACAGGAGCAATCACATGGCGAAGGTCAAGGCATCGAGGTCTGTAGACGTCACTGGTGTAGTTAAGGTTTCATCTCTCATCAGACTCTGACTTGTCATCACGGTCTCTTCACCTCCCCCCAATGGAAAAATCCGTTTATAAATTTTCAGATGGCAAGCGCTGACAGTCTATAAAAAGATCCGAGATCGCACTTCCATGTGCCACGATCTGGAGTCTCGTGGCCTTTGGCTCCCTGATCAACCTCCCTCACTGGCAGGGTGGCCCCTGCCGCTGGCCTTGAGCCAATGTTGCAAACCACGTGATTAACAGCCAACTTACGGCCATGAGCACGCCACCACGGCATGGGCACAAAACATTATACTAGATGCATTGCAGACACTGTGGGACATTCTATCGAGACGTCATGCGAGTAACTAGAACCACGCAAGAGAGTTGCCACGACCATGTCCTCCCAACCAACATCTTGGAAGAGATAAGCTGAAAAGAATAACCTTAACAGACTAATGTCAGAGGTTTTGGGCCTCAACAACGACTGCAGGAAATCGAGCCGATGTTGCAAGCCACGTGAAGCGCAGCCAACCTACGGCCATGAGCGCAACACGGCACTGGGAAACTATTCAATGATAGAATGATCGTTTTATACAATTCAAGTGGAGCACATACGTGTGACTCTGATCAGATATCAGACACAGCTCAATCTTATGTCTATGTATGCAGTAGAACACAGACAGAAGGTAAGGGACTCATAATCTTCGGATGTTTATGACCTGGTTCCGGGAACTTCCATTCCGCAAGTGCACTGTCGAGAGTTAGGAAGGACATAGGATCTCCACATTCGGCACAAACCATCATACTAGAAGCATTGGACATACTGAAGCGATGCTGAAGTAGCTAAGAAAGACTTTCGAGTGGGAGCAATTGATACCGCTGTACTCATAAGAGAGCATGAAGTTTTCCGTAATGCACTGCCGTGAGCATCTCGCGGACGTGGCAGGTTTTGATTGCGTACGAGGAGGCCTGCTATTTCCCGTAGCATGTATCCTTCTTTTCATCTCGTATTTTGTGTCCTTCGTGTGTCCTTTATGATGTGACAGGGCTGAAAGACCTACTCAGCAGGTCACTTTAAGACCTGCTCCATCCTTAGCGACAGTGACATTACGTCCTGTAGCGCGTCGAGCCAGTCCCAGCGACCTGCTACAGACCGTAGCGGCCGCGCTCCAGTGCGCTACCTAGTACAAGGCATTGTCATTCTCCAACCACAATCTTTGATAGAGGTAAACTGAAGAGCGGAACAGATATATGTCAAACATATTTTCCTCTGTATTTAGGTCTGAAGTCCTGGTCATTTGCGTGTCCACCAACAGGGCCTATAGCCGCCAACTTTAGATTTTGGGCCTCAAGAGCGAGGGCATCTAATGGAGAGAACACGAGACTGTGAAGGCTACCCTTCTCCCTATTCTCTTCTGTAAACTGCACATGATTCTTTTTAAACTCTACATGCTTTCTCTGGGCACTAGCTGCCATTGCCTCTGTGTATTTACTGGTCTTTTCCATAGTCAATAGACACCGGGACCATCGTGTGCTCAAAATCTGCTCACTTTTGGCCACCAGTGTGAAGCAAGGATGCCTTGGGAAGTGGGCATCTGAACAATCCTCTCGTGCTGCAGGGAAGAAGTAGACTAGTCTTCCTCCCATGACAAGTAAACGGGCTGCCAAATCAAGAAGATCATGAACACATTCCACCAATGTATATGGGGCAGTCGAAGGAATATGATCTGTGCGCATTTCCTCAGGTATAGTGTAAGCTTCCCTTTTTCCATTCAGCATTTTCCGACCTCCAGATTTGCGACCTCCAGCTCGCACACCATATGGTGGGTCACAAATAATTGCATGAAACATCTGCAATCCAATGACCAACAAGAACAAATTATGGATTCTTCAGGTCTTTCCACAGTGAAAACCAAGGGTAATCCCCTTAACCCTCTTCCCCACAAAACGATGCCAGCAGAGAAAACAGTGCTTCCATTAAAGATAAGATGAAGAGCAAGGAGTTCACCTCTGCCACATTTGGACGCCATGGTGGCATGTTATTGTCCGCACGGATGAGCCCTAATGGTGGTGCCAAGTTGTACTGTGTACAAGTAAATAAAAACTCATTAATTAGGTCCAACTCAGATCCACTTTGTGCAAGGGGGCAAGAGAGAAAAGCAAGAGGGAGAGGGATAGAGATTCTGAGGGCTTCCACCTTCGGTCCTTTGTTGCGTTTGTGACTTCTCTAGGCTTTGTCAAGGTCTTATAGCTAATGAAGGTTGATCTAGGGTCTTGCCCAATTAGCAAAAAACGGTCCTCATTGACTGCTGTGATCATAAGCTTGTGGTAATGATTAGCAAAGTTCGACCAGCAGGCTATCTTGGCGAATTGTTGGGTTTTCACCCAATAATGCCAGAGCACAGCCAAAGGTATAGGGGTTGAAGGGTTATTTAAGGTGCTGTATTGGCAAAATAGAGGAAATGAAGAGAGGGAGAGACCTGTTTGAAGTTGCTCCAAACGTTGCAATCCGGGCCACGCCCATCACGAACAACCCTTATATCAATATCTGCACCCTACACCATGTACACAAATACAATAAATAAGTACTTCACCAATTTGCTCATTGGGATCAGCCTACATTATCCACAAACCAGGGCCTTTATTTGGAGCACCACTGACCTGGCTGACCAGCCTTGCAGCATATTTTCCTGAGAACTATTTCACCACATCAAGTGTGTAAGCAAAATCTTTATGGATGATTATATGAGTGATATTATTTCGCCTCAAAACAGTGATTACATCCTACATCTCCAGGACACTGTATATTGCAACACATTCCTTATGGCACCGAATTCGGAAATGGTCGCCTCTTTTGTGCATACAAGAGAAGTTGTGAGAAGACTAACCACGGTCAAGGCCCCATAGTGAGCAGCTGCAATGAGGATACTTCCAGTTCCAACAAAGGGGTCATAGACAAGCTTCCCGGGCTCCACCAAGGCCTGATTAGCCATTAGGAGTGCCATTTCAGCGTCCATAGCTGTGGGGCCCAGATATCTGCGCCGACTTAGCTCGTATTTTGAAACCAAGCTGCGATTTGCTGCTCCAATCTCACGGGCGAAATACATGCGCCTGGCTTCCAGAGGTGGCAAGCCATTGTTTACAACTTGCCCATCTGTCTCTATTAACCAAAATTTATGCTGTGGGTTCTTCAGCCGCACGTGGCCCTGCAGTCAAACAAGGAAATCTCATATGATGCTATGCTCCAATCACTACTTCAGAAACTGTCAAACAACCAGGTAGCATGTGAGCAAGGCAGAAGTGCACACCTTGAATGGAACGTAATCAACGCTTTTGATGCGGGCAGTCTGCTCAATAAAGTTGAGGACTTTGCCAAAACAATCAACCACAATTTTGAATGTAGTATCTTCGGCCAGATAGGGTGCCTTCCTTTCTTCGGGATAGCTCCAGACGGCTTCCTTCAGTTCCTCATGGGTGTTTCCCTCCCCCCACACCTCATACATTCCCTTCAAGAGTAGGCCTGTGAAGAGCCACGTGTAAGGTATGCAAGCTTCTACCATTTTTGGACTCTTCAGACACTGCTGTCCTTGGCATCATTGCCACAAACACCACCTCAAGTGGACAAAGAAAAAAGTTGGGTTTATTTGGTGGGGAAGACTAGTAGAGCTTCAGGGCACTTGGCCCAAATTGAAGCTTATCGTTAACAATACAATCCCATTTGGCCCTCCAAATGCTAACCCTGGCATGGGTTCGTCTAAGAATTAACCCCACATTGCATACCACAGCTCGAAGTATATTGCATCATTACAGTCAACTGCACAAGAGTCCAAGCCATTTGGAAAGACGCGACGATGGCATTGTGGTTAGAAGCATACCCAATACATCTCATCAGTCTGTGTACCCTTCCCTCGACATAATATCCACAGAAAGGCACAAGGGTCTTTCTTGTGAAACCGAGCGACTATTACTGATCATCGAAATTAGTCAACTCTGGAGCAAGACTATACCCCAGCAAGAGAGAGAAGGGAGAGATGTGTGTTGTAGGACTGTCTTGCCCAAAAGGAGAAGTGGACGAGAGAGATGATAAATAAGGGGGGCTGGTCATACTGCGGGTGGCAATTTTTTGGGCAATTTCTTCGGAAGGAAGAAACACATAGTAGAACGGAGAGTCGGGATGGTGCGTTGGCGCCTGTTTCCACTGCAAACCTTGACCTGGATTTTGGCCGTCACTGACTCCATACAGCTTTGCCAAAGCCTCTACCTCCGGAAGCCGGTAGTCCAACAATCTGTGCAGAAAATAGCAGAGGTACCACATCCTTTTCTACTTCGCGATAAATGGCACTAAACCTTCTCCACCCACCACTCTTGTGAAGGACTACCATGGAAAACTGAAGTCGCCCCGCTCGCATATCTGTAACATGACATGAAAGAAGCAACGAGTGAAAACATACCATTCATACCGCCACACCTACCTAGAAAAATTTATAAAAGAATCTATGACAGGAGCCCGATCTACCTGAATGGTGTAAGAGACCAGTCACCATATAAAAGATTCTTAATTCAACACCGTCTCTGTGATTCCAACCTCTAGAGAAAAATGGAAAGGTCAGAGACTTACCCAACACTTCCACAGCTACTACAGCAACTCTCCGTTTGTTTTCCCGCTTTCTTCCCTCTCAACGGAACCAGGTAGTTAGGGTTAGGGTTTTGGCAACGTAGCGTATAGACTTCCAGCAGTTTCCGTCCGGAGATTGACGAGAGAATTATTCGGGCATCCTCATCCCTTCCCCGCGCTGCAAGACACCTCCCCGTTATTTTCCGGTTATTTTCGGGCAGTTCGGGCACGTTCCAACAAACTTGACGACGACGATGACGTAGTGAATATGACATGGCGACGATGACGAAGCACTATAGCACCCTATTCCTGCTCTAGGCTGAGCTAGCTTCCGACCTTCGGTCATCGCTAGAATAAGTGTCTTCTTCAACAACAGGAAAACCAAACATGCACACAAGCCTGCCATAAAAGAGGAGCCATAGTGCATGAAGAATTGGGAGCTCAGCCATTAAGCAGATGCAAGTGCATCAGGGCATTCCTCAGTAATCTTATGTATCTGTAGCAACAAATGCTCACCCACTACACGTTTGATGATGTTGGCCAGGGGGCCATCTAGATGGATACCCCCACCCTGGGATGGCAAGGCAAAAACTACTCGATTCACATCACCTGCTACTGCTGTTTCATAAACCTCTTCAAACACAGTCCTTAGAGCAGTGATAACCCCTTCATAGGGCCTGTCTCCAGATGGCACTACGTTCATGGCCAGAATGCCCTTCTCGTGCAGTGCAATACGAGCACCCATGAGAAACTTGGGCTCAAGGAAGGAGGAAGGGGGAGAGCTAAGTCCCAAGCGTGCATCTCCTTCATCCACATCCACAATAATGACGTGCATTCGAGGATCATTTGGATCACATGCGGCTTTCGTACCTCGCACTTCGTTCGAGTCACATTTTCCAGAGGGGAGATCGGGAGATCTAGGAACCAAGAGAGCTGGTGTATACTGCCCAATACCAGGTGCTTGTTCATGAAACCCACAGTTTTTGCGAGTGTTCCCTCTCCCAAGGGACTGTTGCAGATCACACTCGGACCCATCTAGATGGGCTATGAAACTATTACGACCTAAAAGAGCTGGAACGAGTTGACCCTTGGTGGCACTTTCCGTAGAATGACCGAGGGGAGCACCACTATTCTCCTG
This sequence comes from Takakia lepidozioides, assembly GCA_030704615.1. NCBI lineage: Eukaryota > Viridiplantae > Streptophyta > Takakiopsida > Takakiales > Takakiaceae > Takakia > Takakia lepidozioides. The sequence goes on from CM060733.1 coordinate 28,226,886, forward strand.
GACCGAAATCTGCTCCATGCAGGTGCTCTGGTCTGGATTGGAGAAACAAGTTCCAGCCCTCACTCCCCTATACATCTCTGCCTCCTGCTTTAAGCCCAGACTAGCAGCAGCTGCACTTACCTTAACTTCATCCCCAGCCATGAACATAAAATGTGTTTCCTGTGTAGCACCGCTCTTCGAACAAGCAGAAAAATCTATTGATCTGACTCCAGGGCCAGAACGTTCCTCCCCCATGAAGTGCTGCCCAGTAGTAGCCACTTTGTCATCAGAAGCCGTCCCCCAGCCATTACTGCAGCCTACCACCTTTTCTTTTCCGTCCTGTGAAATGGAATGGACCTCCCCAATCAAGTCTCTAGAGTGAGCCTCCTGTGGGAGGATGCTTTCATGCATGGGCAGGCAGGCTGCCCCAGAGAGGTCAGGGGAAGAATCATCATCATGGGCATTTTGCCAAGCCTTGACGAGGGGGGTTGCAATGAGACTCATGTTTGCAACTTGTGTTGCAATTCTGTCAACAAATAGGCCCCCATCCCCAACTTGCAGTTTCATGCACTCATCTTCCACAAGCCCGAAGTGCCGGCGTGCAAGATCCAACACAACTTCATCCGCATCCACTCCCTACATGGATCCATCATTACACTGTCAAATTTTCTCACTTGGCAATCCATATCTGAGCTACCCAGACAGTGCTTGCTGTAGACACATCCAAAGATTTTAGAGTGAGAGAGAGATAGAGGACTGCAAATGGCTTGATTAACAAGATCCTGTCTAACAAAACCCAAGGATTCGCAGTAATCAGTACAAATGTTTACATGTATCATCATCCAAACACGAGTTCATCCACTCCAAACACTTTGAAGTGCACAACCTCTGTGCAGTTATATCTACTGCGTTTGCATAACACTTTCGGCAAAATTCTGGCACCAAATCCACAAGCTGCCAAAGAGGGGTTTATACACAACTACCTTCACAAACATATTGGAACACAGATTTACCTGAATATGAAACCCAAAATGTTTGTGCAAAAAAATTGGTAGAGCCCCTCCACCAACCCCAATCGCCAGCACTCTCACCTTCTGACCAAGTCCCATGCAAGCTTGCAGGCACGGTGCTGCCAGAACAAGACCTGCCACAATGGGTGCTAAATATTTATGTACCAAATGTGTGTGGTCGAGTGTATTTCCATCATGCAGTACTCTCAGATTCTGACTTTCTTTGACACCCAAGTTCCGACATTCCTTCTTTTCACAACAAGGCTCATGCTCCATTGCTTCAGCCTCAATGCCCCTGCCTGGAGGAATCAAGACTCTCTTTGAAGTATATGATTGTAAGGATCCCTCACTCAGGTTGCTATTTCTTGCACAACAACAGCGATGCCTACTCTCTTCCGCCATCAGACCCTCAGAAATTGAAGTATCTATCTCCAACACCAAAGGACAAACAAGAGCAACTTCTGTCTGAATCAAATTGGGCATTCGCTTGAATCGAAGCCTACGCCTCCATACAAATCTAACATCTTTGCCACTTCCAGCTTCATCACTATTCAACTGCTTTAACAAGAGCACAGAATCATCTAACGGGCTAAAGTCATTGCACTCCTGAGCAAATTCAACTTGCTGTCCAGTCCGCATTTTGGGATTTTCCAACAAACATGGCCCCCTGTGTGACACAGATAACTCTGATTGAAACTTTGGGGATTGGAGCTGTTGGATAGATGGTCGGGATCGGTGGCATTCTGACAAACTAAGCCCGAACTCTGATCCAAAGTCCTGACCATCTTCAGGGTCATCCTCCTCCATGAGCTCCACGTCTTCTACCACTATGAGGCCTGTCACTGGCGAGAAAGCTTCCTCTACCACCACCCGGCGCACAATGTTGTCTGTATATGCAACAAAAGGGATGACTGGTGGCCCATTCTGGAAGCAAATCCTTGGCGCCAGGGCAACTACAAGCGACCCCAATTCCTTCTTCAACGCTTCATCCGCGCAAATAGGGCACTCACAAATCCTGCGCAAGTCCTCATGTTTTTCTTTCACTAATATCTGATCTCTCCTCGCATGCTCTCCATGGGAACTCTCTTTGTCTTTCTCTCTCACGTTCTTGTTTATCTTTTCATCTTCATGCATTCCTCCCTTAATCCTCTCATATGCTTCACCCTCTTTTTTTTCTTTTCTCTTTCTTTCCTTCCTCCTTTTCAATCTCCCATTCGATTCCCTACATTCTCCACGTAGTCGCTGTCTCTCTCCCTCCTTGCAGTGAATCTGTCTCTCTGTACGCCTTTCTAAACGTTGCACTTTCTTCTCCTTCCCATTTTCGCCAAGTCCCTGTCTCTCGCTCATAAATGCACCTTCTCCATCAACGAATTCCATCTCTGTAGACAGTTGTCCCCCAACACTCTCTCTACTCTTCTTATTTAGTCTCTTCCTGCTAACAGAGTCTGCAATAACATCCTCAAGATTTCTTTTCTTTTCAAAAGCATGTATTTTAGGCTCTTCGATCAACTTGCATCTACTGCCCTGCATACACGCTGTCTCCTTGGAATCCTCTTGAAATTCTGCTCCCTTGCCTGTACAACTATGCCACATCCTTCTCCCCCGATCACCTTTTCTTCCACAATTTTCATACTCTCCCGTTTTTCTCTTTCCCCGTCCCTCCTTTGCAATCGAGTGATTTATACGTCCTGTGCGAGTTCTAGATCGAAACCCACTTTGATCAAACGCTCTTGAACAATTTCTGAGTATGACTACAAACCTAGATACCCCTGCAGATGCAAGTAGCTGCCACTGGCCTCCCTCAGAACAATAGACCCAGTCCTCTTCTCTGCCCCTCGGAACCAGCATGGCCGCACACTTCACCTGGCTGTCTCTCTCCACGGCTGAATCCAGTACAACCACAGTAACCGTCCTCTCCTCTGACGCTCCGCCTCCGCTTGGACAGCTTCTGCGAGGATAACTTAACACAAGCCGACGGCCCGGTTGCACATGCTCAAATGTGTCTGTTTCCAGATCCAAGGACCTGTCCATCGCCCCCACTAGCAAGAGACAACTGAGAGAGAGATTCCAGACCTAGGTACATCTCTACTCTCATTCAGGTTTAGGTGCACGACCGTATACTATAAATGGGGCACCGCGCTTTTCACTAGACGTTGTCCACTTGCTTCTTCCTCACTCGAGCGATGACGAATCTAGATCAACACATCTAGAGCATTCATGCGACTCTCCCAGATAAGCTGTTCACGTGTGATCTACAGACAAGGACGAAAGGCGCTGAGTATGTATATTGATTGTTGTGAATCATATAACATGTGGCATTTGCTTCTTACAAAAAACACAGCTCAACTCCAGATTTCAGAGCCCTCCCTCTTCTATCTTTCAAACCAAGGTAGGCATATAAGTGTTGAGCACTTTACTGTTTTACTTTGCATCTCATGAAGATCAGACTACATCTACCAATTTTGCTGCTCCTAATTTAGGTTAAAAAAAATCTTTCTTTTGTATGCTCAGACTGTGTCATTGAACTCTTCAGCTGGCGACAAGTCCTTCAGTCTCCTTGTCAACTGCCAACGTTGCAGCAGCACCTAGAACCTGCCCATCACCAACACAAGATTTAGATCAGAAGCTGATAATACATGTTGAGTATCACTGAAGTAGTATTCAAAATTCAAGTAGCTCAACCCCTTCTCATCAGCTCATTTTTGGCGTGTAGTGAGACACAAATGCCTAGAAAAGCTGGACAGTACACAGGATGATTTGACCATCAAAGGCTGGTCTGTGATATCATCTTTGGTTGCCTTTACCTAGGTGGTGAAACTGCCGTGTGCCCAGCTCCATGTCCATGGGCAAAGTTCACAAGTTAGAAATACAGAACCTAGTTCAGCATTTGTCGCCTCAAAAGTCTCCCTAATAGAATGTGCAATTGCATGACAATGTCACAAAGCACAGCTAACATTGGTATAGCAGTGACAACTTACATGGCTGTTCCAGTGTGATTGAATATAGAAGAAGTGGTAAACGAAGCGTGTGCCAAAATATAGCACAAGACACCACCATATACCCTTGAGGCCCCAATTGTTTCTAAATGTGAGAGCCAAGGCAAAAAGAACTCCTCCCAAGTTCAAAAATTGCATCCGTGGCAAGTACGCAAAATCACCTGCAGGCGGTCAACAAACAAGTGAGTACTGTACGTCTAAGAGCAGCTTGTAGATTCTCATGGCTGTCTAGTAGTAGCAAACAGACAAGACGGCAAAGCCAGAGAGGAGGAATGATTTACCACATGCAATAGCAATGCCTTCAATCACAATCACCATAGCGCACAACAATTCACACAGCATACTCTGTAGCGTCACTGACTTCACCAACTGCCTAACGCGTTCGTCAGATGTGAGCCAAGAAGCGCCGAAGTAGTGAACCGATGCCACACACCCCATCAATAACACTCCAACCACAATTGCAAAACCCAACAGCATCCGTGCCACAGCTTGTGCCCTCTGTAATCATTCACACTTCCATGATCTCAAAGACTCTCCATTTCTTTCTGAAAAGTCTCTGTCCCCCTAATTTTGGGATTAAAGACCTTTAAGGAGATCAGTTGCCCAACAAATAACCCAAGATAAATCTCACTACTGAGGTTAGCCTTTAATCGTGTAGCTGCTTTCCCGCTCATATTTGCAAAAGCATAATATGAGCTCATTGCCATGAACCTCCAAGAGGATTTCACTGTTAACCAATTGTGGTTCATGCAGTGATCAAAAGGCATCCATGTACTTGGTGTTCTCAGTGGTATTTGGAAAAGCTTTGCCCAGGCAATGTGGTCTATATTCCAAGACAGGATGAATCAGTAAGGAAATTTACTGGTCATCCCCCAGCACAAAGATGTACACAATTGCAATATTTAGCTAGTTGCATGCACACTGTCTTCCAGAATGGATGCCAAGTGATCCCCTTTATTTGCTAATAAAGGACTCTTTAACAGTGTAATAAGGGGTAGGTGGAACCTTTGGCTTAGTCTTCACATGGCATGCTACAAGTGATTGAGCAGCAATTGAGAGGGATTCCGGAATGTAGCTCAATGTCCAGAACACCTAACCAGGAAAATGAAATGTAAGTATCACTCATGTGAAGAACAAACCACACGAGATTCCTATCAAAAGATAAACAGTAACCTGGATTTGCAGAAATGCTCAGTGAACATCAAAAGTCCAAATCGAAGAAATTTCCAAGAAAATGATGAGACCCTGAGAAGTCACAGGAAGGTACACGTACTTGCATAGCGACTTGGTGGGCAGCCATACTCAAAGTCCCTGAAGATGCTGCTGCCTTTGCCATCAATGTATATACAGCCTGCATTGCGAATTTTCTAAGATGCTTAGCATTAATTAGATGGCAGACAATGACCATATCGGCAGACCACAACACTGATGGAGACTTGAGACACTCCATGCAGGTTCAGACTTACAAACTAAGTTGAAAAAGACGGAAAGATACCAGTTCTCAGCACCAAACATCAGTTGAGAAAGTAAGCACCACCCAGCTAGAAATAGAAATCAAATACACGTACCATGCCAAGAGCACACCTCAAAACCAAGGGACCAGCCAGGGTCAAAAATGGTCCAAGCACTTCCAATGTAGGAAGGCCATACCATCGAACTTGAAGCGGAAGTTGCTGAGGCTCATCATGACCTTGTTCTGCTGTCCTCAAAGACATTCTTGTTAACGCTCTCACCAACAGGACGACAGCAAAATATTGAGAGAAAAGTGTTGCCCACGCTGCTCCTGCAACTCCCCTGAATGTAAGAATCAACATTAACAGTGGTCTATGGGTGTCGGAAACCATATCTGCTTGCTAAATCTCAAATTGAATGGGAATTTTTTTCTGTTTCTGTGAGCAAAACTCATGGCCAGTATATATACTTATATCTCATATGTGACAAACAATAGTTTGGATATTCTGTCCCTCCCAAAGAGTGCAATCAAGATAGTACAAATCACATCACATTGCACTCTAGATTTCCTCATCTCACAGCATCAAGAGCTTGAGAAGATATCTACTGCTTTTTTATGTAGGAGACTCTCTAGGACCACTTACTTACAATTTTGTAGTTCTATGGGGCTTGTCACAGGCTGGTGACTTGATTCCCCAAATCTGTCTAACCGCTACAGAAAACCCACAGCTAAGTACTGACAACATGAAAGAAAACACTAGTTGATCTTCAGAGTTGCAAAATGTTGGTTGAAGTTAGAATAGATGGATCATACCAGCCAAGACGCAGAGTTAGAACAACATCTCCAACTACATTGAAGGCGGCAGCCATGGTATTGATGGCAAGTGGAGTGCGAGCATCCTGGCGCCCCAAGCATGCACCTTGGCCAACAATCAAGACCAGCACCGCCGGCGCTGTAAACCACAATCTTGGTCAAAAACATAATAACAGATGCATGACTATACAAGTCATCTACTGCATTGTAAATCGAGACCATAACAACTCATAATGGTGGCAGGATGTCACTTCCCGGTTGTTTAAATCACCCATACAATTTATCTTGATAAATCAAAGACAATGGGGAAAACTTCTAGGATGGTAACTCAACAAAAACTAATAATCAGCTGCTATAGGAATAGAGTTGTTATATAGAACTTCAGTTGAAGAGGAGAGCTTTGCACCAGAGAGAGCACGCACGCGCAGGTAAATGAGTGCAGGCTCCAGATAGTCTTTTCCCGTCCCCATGATACCCAATAGTTGTTCAGCAAATAGCTCCATAATTATAATGACAGCAAGACCAGAGAGTACTGCCAAAACTAGGGCATGGCTCAGGAGCTTGGATGCCTGTCAAACCATAACCAGAAACCACTGAGACTTAAAATATATGAAGCAGAATCCTTTCCGAAAGGCTTAACATTCATGACATGAAGCAAAGGTTAATTGCCAATGACCACAGGGCTGGGGATGAAGCAAAGTCTTATAGCTAATGCTGTGATGGTGAGACCAATATGTAAAGAAGAAGAAGAACACAAACACGCCAGAAGAGGTCCAGGGAGCATATGGAACACAATCCCACTTAAGAGCAGCTGCAGAGCATGTCAAAACCCAGCCTGCTTGGAGGCGAGGTGCCTCATGCAGGACTTAAGACTGCAAATCTTCATGTTAGCATTTGTCACCACACACATGTAAGCATACATGTCAGAGCAAAAAGAAAAGAGAATTGTTTTAGACCAGACCTGCAGTTGCTGATCTTCAGATGTGGATGCTTGAAGGCCAATGCTGGCTAACAAGTTGCAAGTGGCTGCGCCCAAAAATGTAAATATCTGCACAGACTCTGTGTCAAGGCACAAGCTTAAAAGAACACAGTTATCTAAGTTATGCATTGACATTAGTACAGCTCTGATTTTTGCAAATATCCATCATTGTGGTTCAGCAGATATAACATCAACTTGTCATCACAGATAGTTCACCACACCAAATCCATGATGTGAAGCTCGAAACTTGGCTAAAACAAATTATTTTCCACTATATACAGACAAGCTGAGGAGAATCGAGATGGATCCAGCAAGGTGCAAGCAGCTCTTGTCACCTGGAAAACAAAATTGAAAATTGAGGTATTTGGGCCAAGCGCAGCAAGTTGGATGGAGCCCACTTGCCCAACACAGCCTGTATCAATTAAGCTCATTACTGGATCTGATAGCCTGCCAATCCCATACATTGTCCAGTGAGGACCAACAGCATGGAGCCATGGACCCTATGGTTGTCTCACTGAGAGTTTGTTTGGTAGACCTGAGGTCTACATCAAAATATCATTCTACCTGGAGGGACTATCCTGTTGCACCATAAATGGACATTGGCAGGGAGAAGAAGTTTTGATAGAGTGGAGTGGATTAAATACGAGTATAGAGAGCTACTTGCTGTGTTTTCCAAGGAAATATAGGCTCCACAACAGCTGATTGAGCTGTGTTTGAACCATACTCCCACAGGCCCTGTATTGAGGGCATTCAGGGGCTGCCGATGTTTCCATACGGACACCTTTCCACTCACAGATCAAGCGCAAGCAACTGTTCGGTTGAACCTGCGCACCTAGACAATTTGCAAAAGGAAACTAGAACCCACTCTGCCAGAAACTTGTGCAATTGCATTGGCTGAATGCCTCTCTTACTCTCTCCATGCTAATCATCTCACTAATAACACTAATTCTGGTATGGATACAGATCTTGTAGAAATCTGCAAGTGCAGCCCACATGTCCAGAGGTGACTGACAGATAATTGATTCTCATGATTTCACATTTCCTTTAGACTGCCTTTAATCTCCTCCTCACCTACCCAGGTATCTTCCGCAGCAAGAAGAGGAATGCTTTTAAGCATCATCACAAACACTACAATCAACAAACACTGTTAAAGCATTACTATACACTGGGGTGGTACTCACACAGCTCCAAGAGCTGGCACCACCAGGTTCAGGATGCTTCTTAAAACATCCTCCTCCTCCCGTGCTCTCGAGCCTGCTTGTTCATACAAAATGAGAAAAAGAAAAGGCTACAGGAACAAAGAAGAACAAAGTTGGGAAGTGAAAGACATCATCAATTACACAATTTGAAGAGATGGGCCCAACTTTTTCTTTCTGAAGCAATAGCCATACTTGATCATTGTCCTACCTCTCAAACGACAGCCCAGCATGCACGGCACTTGGGTCACACATGTGGGAAGAAGTTCGTGCTCACAACTCTAACACATTTCACAGCAATTGCTCTCAAAGATGTTGTCTCTGAACGCGTGCCCCCAAGGTTTCACAGTACGACACTCTCTCTCTCGTTCTTACCGAGCGCGACATCTTTAGAAAAAGGACAGTCTAAAAATTGCATTGCGTCGTTCTAACTAGAGAGGACAAGGAAGAAACCTTGTGGGGTAGCCTCGAAAGCAGGCGGACAACTTGGCTTCCACTCCCCGCCATCCTGCAGGTGGGTAACACGAATTAGATATATAATTGCCCTGTTGGCATTGTTTGACAATTCATGTTAATACAATCACTGCACTCTGGGACGTATTTCCTGGTACAAAGTGAAATTGGAGCTGCCATCTGCAAGTGCAATTGTAATCATGAGCATTCTCTCCCTGTCTCCTAAGAGAGAGTTCAATTGTGGGTGGATGTCTATCTATCTATTAACGAAGCATAAGAGAGGTATACGAGAGATTTTACCGACCTGTTGGATCTCTAATGCATCCTCCGAAAAGCTTGCATGCATCCTAACGGTGCCGATCGAGAGTGACTTTATGGATAATCTCAAGCTGGGAGGACGAATAACCGTGGCGGGTGGGCGCAAAGCATGTGGTGGTACATTACTACGTACTGCGGAGAAAGATGAGCGAGACACTTGCAACATCATCACAGGCTGCCGAGTGAAGAGTTGCAAGCTACCTGATCAGCGCAGAAAAAACTCTGTGAAAGGTTGCAAACCTCATTTCTCTGCACGAAAGTTGCGGACAACCTGATCTGTGCACCAAAGAGTGGAAGCCAAATTTGTTAGTGAAGATCCAGTGAAGAGGTACAAACAATAGCGGGAGAAAAACTCTCTACAGCAGTGGTCGTGATTGTCCATCTCTCAACAATCGTTCCTTCCTTCATGTTATCGTCCATTTCTTGACTGTTCGTTGCGTTACCGTAGAGGGAATTTTGAATGTGGGCGTCAAACGAAACCCTACCAGTGTTGTTTTTGTGGACTCTAAGATGCGGGAGAGACTAGAGAGACACAAGGAGGAGGAGATGGGACCAGCGATGGAGCAGCAACTACACGAGCTTACGCTGCAGCGCCATGTCATGGCTCTAATAGTCGCACACTTGCGCGATCATCATCTCACGCAGGTCTGTTCCAGTTCTTAAAGCTCACATCTCGGGATGCTTGAACTGTGGCAATGTAGACATTTACCTGCTAGCTGAGATTTCCGAAGCATACCCATACTCTGCACGTTCGTTTGTATTGAGTGTGTGAAACCATGCGGTTCGTGCTTATCCACATCTCAGCACTGTGAGGTTGAGAGTACCGATTGGGCCACAATGGGTGCCGAATTATTTCTAAATGGTTTCTGAGTAACATGGCCCACCATCTTAGGCTATGTTACTCCGACAAGCTCTTAGCCACATTTTCCTTCCGGCAAAGAAGGTCATCAGCATCCCCGCTCCACTCTCTTTCTCCCTTTTTGTCTGGAATTTTTTGTGAAACCAAACCACGTCTCATTTTCCAATGCTGATTCATGTTGATGCAACTGTACTTGGATTAGAAAGCCGCCTGAAATATTTCTGTGTAATATCCGAGGTATTTTTGTTCCAACCTACAGCATCAGCGACATGCATTGTTAAGGATGAAGCAGGGTTGAAGCAGGGTTTTGGGGTTTTGGGCATTTTGTTCCCTTCAGCCCTTTGTCAGATAATAAGCCAAATGTGATATACAGGATCTGTAGTTTGCACCCGGTATGGGAGAGAGCAACCTTACTTAACTCTTGTGTTTGTATTGGGGGGAATATGTCGCAGGCTGCGACATCAGTGGCAAATGCAGCCATGATCCCAATGCAAGTGGAGGCGCCCCCGAACAGGCTGTTGGACCTTGTGCGCAAGGTACTTCCCTTCTTGTTCTGCACCCTCAATATGGTGCACTGTCCGTGTATCTCTGTTTCTTCTTCCAGAACATTCCTTTGGAACAGATCAATAGACAGTCACAGTTACTTGGCAGAGAAACAGGCAACTCAAATGTATCAGATACAGAGACTGTCCTCACAAGACTCTACTTGTCATAGCTCTGGCATATGCCTCACACACTCATATGGGTGGAACAAAGGAATGTGTAAAATTTAAACAAAGCACTCGTTCAACTGTGCTATGCCATGGCTGTACCTTTATGTTGCACAATCGATCAGAGTGCATATGAAGGCAGTGTTTATGAGGTGTGGATGGCAAATATCCAGTGTTGGTGATAAATATTTGGGTGGTCCATCTCATAGGTTAAGAGGATATACTCATGAGACATTTGCCGTAGCCTTGTGGTCATAGGTTAAGAGAGTTGGAACACAGGGCTTGGCTGTAGACAGGGAGGAGACCTCAAGGGGGGCTGCCCCTGTTGCTTCTGGTGACAAGGGAGGCAGCGCTGGTGGTGGAGCAACTCTAGCTGGCTATGGACCCCTGCCTACTCTCCCCAAAACATCCTTGGATTTCAGGTAAGAACTGTACCATACTTATTTCCAATATTGCCATCAGGGGTTGGAATAGGGTCAAAGATGTCGAGTACCCTGGCATTCACACTTACAGGGAAAGTTCATAAGCAGTCAACTTTGTTTCTAAGTGAAAACTAGAGGTGATCTTGCGTGCATGGAATTTGTCGTATCAGCTGCATATTCAGTACCACTTTCTTTCTATACTCGTGAGGCCGAGTCTTGCCACCCTTGTACTACTAACCCCTTGTGTTGCTGATCTCTGGCCCTATTCCTCTGCCACCCCAATACCATTCTTCGTCCTTGTGTGGCATTCCTCTGCTTCATGGCAAGCTCAGCCACTAGCTTGGTTTTGTTCTTGTAAAGATCCTTATGTAGATGTCCATGCTGAAAAGCCCGTAGGAGCCACATCTGACCCTTCAGGAAACCCCAGAAGGCTGGGTTTGCAGGAAGAATTTCAACTATAGGCCTGAATATGAATATGATCTTGTTGCAGTTATAAGCTCAAATTCTGCTGGGTCTCAGGTTCTTCACATGTGTGGGAAAAGAGATGGTCTGATAGAAGATTGGGGCAGCTCAGTGCAGGAAACCAAAGGCACTCCCAAGAATTTTGCAAAGCATGATTCACGACATGTTTCGGAGCACAAGGTATGGAGGTGCATACCCCTTCCCCAAACAATTGTACATCTTACTGTGTCTCAGACAAAATGGGTGTGTAACAATACTTGCAGGAAAAATGTGTGTAGTCTCTCGGCATTTACTAATGTCTCTTTGACTCCCTATGTTACAACACTTCTCCTCATTCTGAAAGATCAGGGGCAAATTATAGTGTCTTTAGGCAGTCAGCTGTGATGACCCGCAGTTCTTAGCAGCCTGCATGAGTCGCACTGTCACCAAGCACTGTCTAGTATGTTCTCTCATACTATGGTAATTGCTTGGTTCTTTCCAAACTTGTTCCTAGTGCTTGGTGTCCTTGGGTCCCTTGACCCCCTCACCAAGATAGTGTCTGTTGCCTTCCACCAACAATACAATTCTTATTCTTTCTTTCTTTCTTTCGTTCTGTTTTTGTCTCTCTAGCTGGTTGAGCTCCTTGCCCATGTTATACACTTTCTTCTTCTTTCTCTCTCTACCCTGGTTGGCAAACTATACCAGGGCTCTGCAGCGTCAGTCACGATGAAGCATCTTGCATACTGGCTTGACAACTGCTTGTAGGATCAATATGTGAAGTGATTGGGGGGCTGATGAATTTGTGGTAGAATGTGGCACGGTGTGCACGCTTTAGCCCAGATGGGCGTCTGGTAGCCACTGGCAGTGCTGACACGTCTATCAAACTCTTTGAGGTAAGATGCCTCTCCCACAAAAGTCTTTTCTGCTGCTGTTGTTTATCATGCATTGCATATGGTAAGGGACATGAGTGGTGTCATCTCTGTTGCCACTCTACATGTGGACATAGCTTTTATTCAATACATGTAAATTGGAGTTGGCATCTGGTTTCAATTTCTATCTCAATTTATCTGTCCTTGATATTCACTAGGTGTGCTGGAGTTGTCATTCCATGATTACTGATCGTAACAGCTTTTACAGGACATGTTCGACTGTGGGGTCAAAAAAGAAAATGATATATTTTTCAGTTGAGCTGGACTTCAAGAGTACATTCTTGTTGTTGGTAGTATTTTGATAGTATAATGTGAAAATCTAAAAGATAACCTATCAACAAAAGCTGTTGCTACCTATTGTAATGTTTTGGATAAATCATGCCTCAGGTGGAAAAGGTGCGGCAGATGATGACACCTGATGGAGCCACCCGTGATACCCCAATTCGTCCAGTTATCCGTACTTTTTATGATCATATGCAGGTCAGTCTTTTACAACAGACTTTGTTCTGTGGTTATGTTCCTGACGCACATATATACTACCTCTTCATTCTGCTTGCTCTTCTGAGCTGATTGTATGGTTTGGGAGGGCGCAGCCAATAAATGACTTGGATTTTCACCCACAGATGTCAATCCTGATATCAGGCGCCAAGGATCGCACCATAAAGTACAGTTTCCAGTCCTCGCTTGTGCTCTGTTGGAGTTTATGCCAGCTTATATATGATAACTGTTGATTGGCACTCATGTACCAATCTTGATGATCATGGCTGTTTAATGTGGTTCCTGGCAGGGAACTCCTATCATATGCCATTGAACCTGTGGCTGTAGAAGGGGGTTCAAACGCTGGTTCTGTAAACATGCAACCCTGTGTGAGGGCCCAGTTCCTTCAAGATGTTGACAGGGCTTATTGATGAGTGGTTTCCACCACATATTCACATTTCAAAGGCATATGCATTTTTACCCATGCTTACACCATGAAGATACAGTTGTACTCATTCATCCATGCCTTCACACTTTGTGATTCTCAATTACCTGGCAGGTTTGCTGAGGGTCATACTTCTGGAACTTTGGCTGGTTCAGGTTCTTTGATTTTGCAAAGTCAGCAGCTCGGCGAGCCATTCGAGTTATCCAGGTCTGGTTTCTTCTTTCTGTTGAATGTTTCAAGTTGTATATTAGCACCACGCATTTGGGTTTGGATCAGAGTGAGACCTGTATACTCATCTGGTTGAGGTTCACAAACTTTTCGGGACTTACACATGGTAGTTCACTCTAATTCATCTCACGCCCTTTTTGTATTGAATTTGTACTCTGTCAGGAGCTATATGTTAGAGGTTCACTTGTAGTCTCATTCCATCATTAATCTTGTCAACACGTACAAAAGAAAAACCGTGAAGGTGCTTCTCTGCTTGTTTATCATTAGATTGGAAGTCCTGCAAAGTCTGTGCTCATCCTTTGAGGTCATTCCATTGGAAGTCCTGTAAGATTCAGTTACTTTCTCTCCCCTGTGTAATTGTGTGGTTGTGGCAGTAAAAGTGATGCTAAGTATGTTAAATTAACTTCACGAGTTCTTGAATCTTCGCATATTTGGATAGAACATAAGTATTTGCTTGTTGTGGGATGCACATCAGTTAGCCTGATGGTTGATGGTGGATTGCAGGATACACATAATGTGCGCTCGGTGGCCTTCCATCCATGCGGCGACTACCTTCTTGCAGGTTCTAGCAAACCCTATTGGTTATTTTTCGCAGGAAATTCTTGTCAAATATCCTTTTGGTCAGGTGTAAAGGTTCGAAATACACCTCATTGTCTCCTTTGTATCATTCCAGCAGGCCTTAGCTTCCACATCGGTAATAATTGTGAATGTTGGATGTCTGAACATGTGTGGACAATGCAGGAACCGATCACCCAATCGCCCATTTGTATGATGTGTCCACCTTTCAGTGCTACTTGTCCTCATCATTGCAAGAATCCCATGTTGGGGGCTCCATCAACCAGGTAATCCATCTCCCTGTGCCATGCATTGTTGTTTGAGATTCTAGTACTGATTTAGAGGTCTCTGCAAACTACTTAGTTGTTTGAATTAAGGTTTCTTCTAATCCCGTTGACAATTAACAGTAATTTACAAAATTATTGGTGAGACATCTGAATTGTCCCTACGTAAATGGTGTTCTTGGTGGTTTTCTCAAGTACTTCTTGATTACAGCAATTCACAAGCAAGAATTTCATATTCATGGGAAATAAAACTGTGACAATCCAAAGCAGAGTTAGCTTCTTCTCTTACAGAGAGTGGATAGTACCAAGGTACCTGCACATCATATGAGATCTTTGAACTGTTCAGGGTATGAGCTTGGTGTCACTGAAGAACTGTACGACTACATCTACTAGTAGGCCGTGGTACCCCGACAGCCAGGAGAGTCGTACTCGAGGTGTTTGGATTAATAAGAACTGTTGACTGACAGATACGGTACTCCACGAATGGGGGAATGTATGTGACGGCCAGCAAAGATGGGGGCATACGGATTTGGGATGGCTTGACTGCACGCTGTGTGCGTGCTATAACTGGTGCCCATGGATCAGCAGAGGCAACTAGTGCTGCCTTTACCAAAGACCAGAGGTAAATCCTAGATCTAGAACCTGCACATGTCCAGAAGGGGCTTGACAGTTGAAGGGCAATGGCAGAGCAGTCTTCTTTATGGTGTGACTAGAGCAAGTTTTTCACATTTTAGCTCATTTGATGGTTCTTTATTCTCCTCTGATTGACTAATGGGACCAAATGTCTTGAGACCTTACACCTGATCAACGTATTTCTCATAGCCTGCACCAAACGCTCACCTATTAATGTTACTGTGGAACTCTTCACAGGTATGTGTTATCGTGCGGTAAGGATTCACAAGTCCGACTATGGGATGTGGGCAGCGGGCGGCAGGTCAAATATTATCCAGGTGCCCAGCACCCTCAGATGCGTTGCCAGGTGTGTCGTCTTTAACTTCTTCTCCTGGTCAATTCTCAAGAGAGTGATAGCCATTGGCTAGGTTGTCTTGCGCTGGAGGCATCTTGGAAGCTCCCAGCCAATTCGGCCCGGTGTTCTTTCTATCACTGTATCCTGTTTGGATTGCACTGTGTCATGAAGCCTGTCATGACTCTGAAGCATGGGAGCTGTCTTTGTTGTGCAGGCTGTGTTCAACCATACAGAGGAGTTCATTTTGTGTGTAGATGAGTCACACAATGAGGTCCATTCCTATCCTGTACTGTTTGCTCCAAGTTTGGCACTGATATATTCCCAAAAAGAAGCTGATAGGGTCGGAGGGGTTATGAGTACCATGACAAGGGTGTTATGCATGGGTATGTGCAGGTAGTGGTGTGGGATTCTCTTACAGGAGACATTGTGGGAAGATTTCCATCCAATCATGTGGGTGCACCCCGTTGGTTGGAACACTCTCCAAGTGAAGCTGCATTTGTGACTTGTGGGTCAGACCGTTCCGTCCGCTTTTGGCGCGAAGCATTGTAGACATCTGTAATGAATATTTCACCATCACCATCATTACCCCTAGGGTGCACACCACTCACATCTTTTTCGCTGGTATGCCATGTCAAAGTAGTTGCAGTTTGTCTTGGACCCACGCAACTATGCAAACCATCTAGTTGCTTCAAGATTGGTTGGTTTGTGACAAGGCATGTACCTCACTAAGGCACGCGTTGTGACCCACCCATTCTCCCTTGTATTTTGAAGAGAGTGGGCAGCAAGGCTGCATCACTTCAACATTCTGAGTCCTACTCTATGGGGGATCATGTATACAATGTCTATGGTGGCGCGTATTGCCCAAAAAATGTTACTGTAGCAGTGCACCTGTAAGTGGCAGACACATTTCTGTCTTCTGACTAAGTTATCACCACATGCTGCTTTACTTGGTAAACCCTTTTGGGTTGTTTTGATTGGCATCAATGTGTCATGTGTTGGGTGGTCATGGATTTGGATCTCCATCTGTTTCAGTTTCTGCCCTCCTTGGGAGTGTAAGCTGGCCAAGGGGTGTTGCTCTATGGCAAGTAGATTTCTCCCTCACTCAGCTGTGTTGCAACCCAGGACTTGCCAGCTTGAATGGGTTTGAAGAGTATGAAGTCTCTTGTCAGATCAACCAGGGAAGGACTTACCCATTTTAGTTGAATAACGATGAGGCTCTGCAAGCAGATATTTTATGCGAATCCAAGTGAGCTTTTGCAGTTCAACTCACCCATGGCTGAGGCGTAAGTGTAGAATCCATACTTCAACAGTGTGCCCACCAATTCCAGGCTTGAAGAGGGCCCAAATACTGTGATAGGTTTTAGACAGGTGTCTAAAACCTTCTTGCATGCTGTACTCAGCAGTTACTGATTGGTTGTTCACATGAACCTTGTGATCTGAAGGTCCATCTGCTAACTTAATGTCAATCAGACATGGTTGAATGATGTTGGGAACTTGATGCAATTCAGAGAAAGATTATGCCAGAAGAGGTAAGGTGGCACTCAAATACAAACACAAAATGTGCACCTGGTTCTCAGAAACACATGAACAGTACGTTGCTGGGTTTTGGTAGGTATGACAGGACTTCAAGATGCTCATAAAGCCCATGATTTCATGCGCCTTTATGGCATATGTCTTCCCACCAAGCAAGCCTGCCACACATGACTCGCATTCAAAGCTAAGTGCCCTTTGCCAGCTGTTGCATCACCTTTCAAAGGAAACACTCCCTAAATTTGCTCCTCAAGGGAATTTTACTCCGGGAATGTAGCTTGGGTGATCTGGATTGGATTTCAGGGCACACACAAATTTAGCTTCCACAATGTGCTTGTCACGCACATTGGCGGCCCTTGTTTATTGCACTTGTGTCAGGATAGAGTTTCGGAAAGTTTGCACACGAATTTCCTTCAGAGAGGTTCCCGAGTGAAGTGTATGTTGCTCTTGGAGACTCACTGCACGCCCATCAAGGTAAGTACTATACTGCAGTTCTGGATTGTCTAGTAACCAACTTGCAGGAGGCTTTCCGTCCCCCCCTTTTTGTTTATTTGCTTATCTATGAAGTCTACTGGGTTATTTTCCTGCGGTGAGTCTGTGTCGTGATCAGTTTTCATGCGTATGTCACTTCATATTTGAGAAGAAAAGCCAGCTATTCTAGCCCCAAAGTTACAATGGCTTTTCAGGGGGGCATAAAAGGATACAATGCACTTACAGTACTTGCAGCCTGCATTGAGGCAACTTTGTAGCTCAAATCCTGGAAAGATTCCAATATATACCTGAATTTGTAAGATCCAATATCACTTTATCTTAGTTGGGCAGGGAACCGGCAGTTTTAGTACACTAGAGAGAGGAGCCTGTACTGGCATTGGGGAGATGCAAGCAGATATCTGCACGTTCATATTGCCTGGCACCATAGCCAGACCTCCATCAGGCCTCAGCAGCCACTGTCGTACCCACACACCACTGCTGCACACTGCACAGCAACGCCCACAACTCGTCACTTTGAGACTAACAGAATCCAGCACCTAGACTGCCTGCTTCACTCTAAAAGTAGGTACTTCTCTTAAGGAGGACATTCCATGTTTCAGGAGTGACTTTTGATGTTTGATAGGTAGGATTTTTTTTTTGTTGTTGTTGTTGAAGAGCGGTCTCAGGCCCCTTACTAGTTACACAGTGAGAGGAGAAAACAACCTCTTTCAAGGTAAGCTCGCCTCCAGTTGAAGAGCCGAGCACAAGGCTCATGGAAGGGACGGGAGAAGATAATACTACAGTTATAGTGTAGTTGTTCGTTCGATTGTAGAGGATGGTTTGTCGATTGTCAAGACCCCACATCATCTGATCCCTTGTTGACAAGTGTAGTGGCAAATCTCGAACATCTGTCTAGCCGCATGTCAAGTTCCAATCGACAAGTCCTTCTGGAGAGATGACACCATCTTGGTAACTCCATAGGCTAGAAACACCCATATCATGACGCACCAAAGCAGTTAGCATAAGTTCAGTTACTTTAACCTTTAGCACCATGTACCATATCAATAGAAAGCCCTTCGCACAGGCCAAATTTGTCTAGTGGCAATAGCGTCCCATTCTCAATTTTAATGCCCTAAAATGGACAGTGGGGTGCAAGCTTGCATGTGGCCCACCTGAACGCTACTAAGCCTGTCTGTCGGTACTTGGGCTTGTTACCGTTTTAGAAGGTAAAGATACTATTGCAAAGCTCTTTAGGTGCTCCATCATTTAATCTTAGTTGGAACAATTTTCAGTAGAGTTCATCTACCTCGGATAATTTGAGTGTAATGCAAGGGTAATTCCTCTTTGGGTGTTTATCAGCCTATCATGTTGCCAAAAAATGGGTGCACCATGGTGGTAGCACAATGGGTCCTGCACCACAATGGGCCTTCTACCCTAGCAGACTCCTCTTGACTTCAGAAGCTATTATTAGTGGAGCTAATTTCCTTATTAAGAGTGCTTGTCCCGCAATAAATTCCCACATAGATTGCGCAACAGTGGCAAAGAGAAGAAAGGAAGATTGTCTGTAGCCAGGTCGGTACCTACCTAGCATAATCTTTGTCATTTGCTTGTCATTTGTCTTACTATCTACAGCCATCATCCCAAGTTACTGAAATCCGAGCGGAGTAGTTTAGGTAGTTTGATAAAGCATAATATCCACACTTATCTCTCTCGCACTGTAGAGCAGAGCAGGAGAGGACTCGAGAGGTCAGTAATGAGCGCATACTGTATACTCGTGGGTCCCGGAATCAAATTATGTCAGACTGAAAAGAGACATTCTCTGCACGCGCCAACACACCCATGTTCCACCTACACGTTTATGCTCTGCTCCCGTGTACGCCCTTCTCTTCCACTCCGCGCTGACATCAGGCCTGCTGTCTTATCTCTAAACTCTCACCTCTAAACATGTCCTCAACTCTAAACACGTCCACCACTCTAAACACGTCCACCACTCTAACTTTACCTTGAATTTCATGACAACGCTCTTCACAATCCAATTCACAACCCAAATGGTGGACTCGGGAGCCAATTTGGAAGGCTCACGAAGCTCACGAAGCTGCGAGGTTGCTGGTAACGAGACGAGGCCAAAAACTGTTTGCGGCCATTGCGGCTGTCACAGAAGCTGGCTGACAACTGGCGCCCCCTCTCTTTGTTAGACCTTCCCATCGTCCCCACCGCTAATAGCCGGTCGCGTCAGCGACGGCGTCGTAAGTTGCAACCACGGTTCACATCGCGGTTAAGCCGAAATTTGCGTGTAAAGTTCTATTTCTGCTTACGGGAAACTATGGTTAGGTGCGGGGTGACGTGGATGCATGAATTGCGAAGCGATGGCGGGAACTGACCGGGAACCGGCAGTGGCCGGTGGTGAGCGGGGTTGAGCAAGAAAGGGGGAGGTGCATGATTGGATGTCTCTAAGCCTACTCGCTCCGTGCAGAGACCTTCTCGCTCGCCCGCTTGCCTGCATGCCTGCTTGCCTTGCGGAGGAGCTGCGCGATTCAGATTGAAGAGCTTCGTCGGAATCTGCGTTTCGTTGGCTATGTAAGCATATTTTTCTTTCGTTGTCGAAGTCAGTCTGAGACTGATTCAACCTTCTCGGCTGGTTTTGCAATTTATTATAGCCCCTTTTATCCGGGGCTGGTTTAGAATGTTTTGTCCTGTTCTACTCCCGCGCACTTGCTTTCGAAGGCTTGAATCAGAGGTCACAGACTCACAGTGTCTGTAGCTTGGGATTTATGTCGATGGTTGGATTCCTCGGGAAGGAATGTCGTGACTGAGACCTTTTTCTTTGTTCGTGACTGAGATTGGTTTAGAGATTTAGAGGTAGATAATCTTAAGGAAAAGTTTTTCCGGGATTCTGTTTCTATCAGCGGTTGAGGTGGAGGTGCATTTCGTTATACTACTCTGGGAGTCTGCTTCCGGAGGCGATAAAGATTACAAGGGAAATCCTTGTATGTTTCTTGAAGCTGACTTCCTGGTGCTCCTTCTTCCGAATGGCTTGAACAATCATGTCATCTCGTCTCCTTGTGTTTGTAAGTGTGGAGATGTGTCGTAGACGAGGTCCTCTGTGAATGTAGCAAGAAGATTGATCTCGTTCAAGGTCCCGGATGTGGGAGGCGGATGGAGGTGTCAGTTGATAGTGCAACTTTAATGGGCAAACGCAGCGTATTTTAAGACGGAACTTCACGTCTTCCGGCTCTCTCGGCAGCTTGACCTGTTCTGCCTTCCTTCTGCCTTCGTTAAGGACGCGGTGACGGTTACGCTATGGTGAAGTGGCGGATATGTGTAGGAACGTCACATGCAAGCGAGTGCTTTGTTAGGGAGGTTGTGTGAAGTCGCCAGCAATTGCATAGTGAAACTTAGCGATGTAATCTAAAGATGATGTCTGAGGACATGTGGCACAGGTGTTCTCATCAACTGTGCAGATTGAGTATCTGACAGTTGTGTTTGGCAGGAGTTCTGATTACAATGTGTTGGATAAAGCTTTCAGAGTCTTGATTAGAGTTTTGATCACAATGTCCTGGATATCATGCAGGCTTCAGGGCATTGCCCACGGAACAAGGCGGCTACTCTGTCATATGTCTCAGGGGTGAGCATTTGAAGGCAGGTTTGGAAAGGTTGTTGATCTGGAACTCATTGAGCCAGTGAGTTCCGCTTAAAGCCATTGCGCTAGAGGAGATCCTATGTCCATATAAGTACTGAAAGTGCAACTGCGCCTAAGAGGTGATTAGACTTCTCTCTAATCGGATATGCAGCGTTCCTCGGGTGCATTGCATACTGTAGTGCCCTCTGCTCAGAAACCTCCAAGGCCTCCCAGCAGAAACAGGGTATATCAGATGGAGACAGTTCTTCGAGATGAAGGCTGCTATAGAGATTTGGAGAAAGGCGACAAGGGACGGTGGCGGTTCAAGCCAGAGCAGGCGGTTCACTTGATTCCCGTAGTCTTATTGACCTGTCTGCTAGTTCTCTACATATGCTCTTCTGTACCATTTCATGGTGAGATTCTAAGTACTTGGTCCTTCCATTCGTTCTATTATTTTCTTCATATAGCCATCCCAACATCCCCACAGGACTTGGATTTCACTCATCTGCTTCATGATCTTCGACTGTGTACGCATGTGCTGAAATTGAAGTGTTTGGTACCGCATAAGGCCATATTCCGTTTTAGCGTTGTGTTAGTCAGACCTTGGTTCACATCAATTTTTTATTCAGTTTTTCGGGTTCTCTTTAAAGATGGTGTGTGGTTTAGATAGCAGACAGCTTCCTCCCATTTCCAAGTGCGTCTAGATCGGAAATGAGATCTGTTTTCCTTTCTCTTGAGTAATCCTGTGTTCAAATTGGACATAGTAGCCTACCTAGTGATCAGACATTCACGTCATCTTGGTTTAGAAATCTCAAAGTGTAGTCCTCACCTCTGGCAGAGTTTCATCGTTGACGAAAGGCTGTGGCTTGGAGTCTACACAGGTTTCTTTGTTCCACAGTGTTGCCATATCTGAGGTTGAGACTTCCTAATTTCTTACTCTGTTGGTTTTACAGGATCTGAATTGCCCGGTGATGGTGCAAATCAGATGATTATTCAAAAGACGGTAGTGCCAGAGAGGCACTTGCAACAGGCAAACATACGGAGACTGGAGGAAGAGAGAATTCCCACATTGATGAATTATGAGATAAGGGCTGACCTCCCTAACCATCCTTCCGACCTTCCAGTGATACCAGTTACACTGAGGGGTGCTACTACTTAATCACTGCTGCTGAAATTTTTGATGAAGCCCTCCATAAATTTCTACACTTCCCCTGAGAGATGCCTGCAAGGAGGTATCAGCTACAGACTCTCTTGTTTGTGAACTATGCAGCAGTATTTGGACACCTATTCCCCTCCAGCTCCATGGATAGCTCCATGGGTTTTCTTAGCTGACATTTGTTCATTGTACATTCTAGAATTAATCATGCTTTCAGACTGGGATCCTATAACCCTGTTGGCATGAAGGCAGCGCAGGAGGCAAAAGACATCCGAGGGGAAGGGTGGCATGTGGACTTTGGCTGATAGACATGTGGATGCTGGAACAGCTGGACACAGACCCTTGAGCAATTTGGAGATGCAGTATCTTCTAATGTTTGGTTATAGCAATTGCATTTTCAATGTTGTGCTTTGCATAAGTCAATCATTCCTTGAGGCTAGTGTGAAAACGTCTAATAACTTTCTTAGTTTTTCAATCGTCATGCTCCATGCTCTACATGGCTTTTGGACTGTATTATCATGACAGCCTGTGACTACACATTTTGACAAGATATAGGAAGAGACTAGAAACCAACTCTTGGACATATTTTTGGGGAGGGCAGACTTTCAGGCAAGTCACTTCGATAAGATTTGGAAAATATGTGGATTCCAGATGATTGTACATACAGCATTACCAGTTTTGTATTTCAAGGCTTTGTTCTTAAGAGTGACTGCAATGCAGTCTTATTGCTTGTGCAACAAGAATATGTTTAAAATTGATGTTTGATTTTTTCTGTGTGTTCTCTGGTAGACTTCCTTAGCCAGATCTGTGAGATTTGGCAAAGAGATTATGCACAAAACGAATGAGCATTTTCCACATACAGCAACCTCAGCAGAAGATTGCAAAAGATGAAAAGACATTTTACTTGCTGTGTCTTGAAGTGGACAAGACTTCTAAAGTAGATAATGGATTCGGAATTTTTGAGTCTGCAAGGATTGGAGTGACCAAGGGGAAGTGGCTGATTTCAAGTTTCAGCTGGAGTCTCCTTCTGGAGGGACCAGCATCAATGCTAATGATTGTGGCCAAGGAGCCCACCAGAGGTGACCTTCAAGTAAGTGTTGACAATACAGCGATGCAAAAGAACGGAAGAGAGAGAGAGAGAGGACATCTACATTAATAGATTTCTTTTGAAGTTCATGAGCATGAGGGCCATTCATGGTAGTTACATGATATAAGCCAATCCCAAATTGACAGGACTTCCCCGAAACTCACTGCATGCGAACTCACTGCATGCAATACTGAATACAGTCAAACCTGGATAAATGTTACCTCTTTTTTAGTTATATCATCCTAAATGTTATGTATTTTCTGCCCTCTCTCTAAATGTTATCTTGCATTTGAAGGACCTGTTTTAATGTTAAATTTCTAATTGTTACGTTATGAAATTTCAACCTGTTTTACTGTTATTTGATATACCTGCCTAATTGTTATAGAGTTCCTACTCTTGGAGCATAACAATTATCTAGGTTTGACTGTAGGCTTCTTGTCCTGTTCTTGTATTTGTCTCTGACAAATTGAAAGCATGCAATACTGCAATAAGCTTCTTATCCTATTCTTGTAGTTGTCTCAGACAAATTGAAAATCTTTTTTTAACGTGATGGCAGTCCTTTCTGGTAAGGTGAGGCCCTGTATGCAATTTTTTGTGGTGAACGATGCATTTAGTTCATTAGTCGAAGATCAAATTAGTTTGATGTGATGTAATGCATGTTCAATCACAACATTTGGATTGTCATACTTATTTCATTTCAACTGCAACAGACTCTGTCAACAGGACACCAGCCGCACATAAACCAGCTTACCTACATGTATGGAAACTGGAATCAGTATGTAGTTACACCTTTTGTAGTAGGGAATGGGATTGTCACCGTGTTTCAGAGTCTTTCACAGGAGGTAAGGTGACTGTGAACTGATGCGAGGCCAGCAGGCCAGGCATCAGTGGACTTCATGGAACCCTGTAAGAGACAGTGAGAATCCCATTCACTTGCATAAAAGATAGGCATGCGACACAGAATATGTCACTGGAGATTACAGCCATATTCCTGGAAAGAAAGCACCACTACCAAGGGAATCATCCAACCCTATCTTTTATGTTTCATAAATGTATCGGAGAAACAAGCTCTTGAGGTGTGCCAATTGAAACATGTAAACTATTGGAACTCGTCCCAATGGCCATGACCGCCAACAAGAAGCGTCAAAACCAACAGAAAAACAGGTTCAGACATCCTCCTGGTTCAGTTAACTCAAGCAGACTGCTCCAGGTCGCAATTGCACTAAAAACCCAACTGAGTAGCTGACTCTGTTGTAGTCCTCAACCTTTTGCACTCAAGAATAGACCGGAAGAACTCCGAGACTAGGGATTTAGGAATTTTACATGATAGAAAGCCTCGACCAAAGTTCCTAGGGCAAGCCACATGCTCTGCAGTATCCAATTGCGGGCATTTCGATCTGGAAAACCATCTCTCCACTACTGTCTGCACTCTGGACCTAATCATCTCCAAATACCTGCGGGAATGTGAGGCAATGGGAATGACATTCGAGAGAACTAAGACTGATGATGTACCTAGAATTTTCACAACTGGCCACCTTCCGAGCTGCTGCTGGTACCCTTCTTCTTTGCAAAGTACGCATCAGCGCGGGCTTGGTTTTTAACATATCCTGCTGGAAACCACTTCTTCCTGCCCGGTACGTGAACGGAAGAGCAACCTATTGATTCCAACTTCTCCTTGGCAGCCGTCGAAAAGGCTCCAGCTTTGATTGTCAGCTTGATGTCAAGCTCCCCATCACTCAAAACCTTTAATCGAAGTCTTCGGTCCCGCCCGCTCGGGTTGATGGTACCTCTTTCCTTCAAAGATTCCAGTGACACCTCATCGCCCTCTTTAAATCCAGCGGCTGCTATGTCACTCAAATTCACTGCAACGTACTTTGGTAGACCAGCTCCCATACCTCCAGCAATACCTCTGAGCTTGGGAAGGCGACGATACAAGGGCATCTGTCCTCCTTCAAACCCCGGGCGCACACCTGACCCTGACCTGGATTTTTGGCCCCTCATACCGAACCCACAACTGGCACCCTGCCCTGCAGCAATACCACGCCCCTTTCTCTTTTGCCTGTGCCTTGACCCTGGCTGCGGCGACAGGTTATTGAGCCGGAACCTCTCCTCCGCACCCACTTCTTCATCGACGGTCTGGGCTTGTGCTACCACCACAGCTCTTCGTGCATTACCGGCGGTGGGGATAGTAGACGATTTCACAAGTTTTTGCCCCCTTGCAAACGAGCATCCGAAGGACCCTCCTTTCAGACTGGCTGCATTGCTTTTCAGACACGACTGCAAACCCACCGATGGTCTGTACAGATGGGAAACAGACGCCCCAGCTGCTGCCATTGGGGAGGATAGCGAGGCCATGGCGTTCCTAGAAGAGCATCTCCAGTTCTCTCAACGACAAGAAAGAGAACCTTATCCTTCATCCCTTTGAGCCTTCTTTCAAGATCTCGTTTGAGGATCTTGAGGCTCTTTGCTAGTCAGGTCCCAAAATACCTTAATACTTAATACTACCTGCGTTCATACACAAGAGCCCATAAAAATCCTCTGGGTGAGATGGCATTCATGATTTGAGGGAATAAGCATCTGTGCATTCTCAAAGCTACAAAATGGAGGGATTCTCATGGTTTATGTCGGAGTCGTGTACTACATAAAACAAGTTTATGTTGCTTTGCAAAAGGCTCAAGCTCAATCTATTTTACGTCGGGCAGAGGTTGCTGGGGCAGCTTCATCCTTTCCTGTTGTCTGACCTTCTTCAGGCTGTAGGTGATACTAGAATAGTTTGATTTCTTTATTTGTGTTAATATATCTAGCTCTACGAGCTTTGGTTGTTTCCTCCTGGGGACAGTTACACCCATTTGTACAATCACCCCACTTGGGTCTTTTTATAAAGCTATGCAAGGTTATATACATACAAGCACATTCGCTTTTCTTATGCTTTTGGATGCAACTGCCAAACATCACTCTGGTCATTCCTCTTCTCTGCTAGTCAAGAATACCCTGCTTTTTGAAGAGGTACTCTTCTTTTTTCTCGTTCCCACATATCTCAACATTACAAGGCAATACTTGATTTGCAACCCACAACTTCACTAATGAAATAGACATACATTGCCCGAGCCTGTGTTTCTTCCAACTTGCAAGACACATAACAGTGTACTGGGAGAAAATTTCCAGTATCCCAAGATGGGATCTCAATTGGACAACTGCAATTCTCTGATATTTTTGGAAGTTTGTATTGAACGAAAACAAACTGAGGCTTTCTTTTTTAGGCAAAATAATATTCACACATTTGAGACTCATGCTCAAGAACAAGATGTCACTTCCACTCCAGGTCTTAGAGAACTTGAAGAACCAACTTGCAGCCTACTTTGCTGGCTGTCAGCACCAGGTGACATGGTGAGCAGCCATGCATACACAGTCAGCTTCCTCACACTTGTGAAATCAACAAAGAAAATCAAACCCTGGTAATCATTGAAACCAATCCTCCCCACAATATAATTGAAAACCCAAAAGGCTCTACTTGATAAGATGCTGTGAAGTCCCTGTATACAATTAGAGGGGTCAAAACAATTTCATTTATGCTATTCATAACTATTTCGACTCATTGAATCTGGTTTATTTTTGTATAATGGACAACCAGTGCGGTCAAACAATGTCTATTCATAACTACTTCAACTCATCAAAGGTGGTATCTAGGCAAAAAATTGATTTCTGACCCTAGCTTGAAGTCCTCCCTCCCCACTTAGTTCATTGCATACTTTTGTGTCCACGCTCTCGCGGTCTCCTCATACCGAGCCCTCTGATTTTTGTAGATGTGGGCAATTTCTGGGACAAGTGGATCATCGGGGTTTGGATCGGTGAGTAATGAGCAAATCGAGAGCAAGACTTTGGAGATGGTGAGTGCTGGGCTCCATTGTTCCTTCAATATATCCAAGCAGATGCTTCCATTTGAATTGATATTTGGATGATACACCTGGCCCCCCACTATCTACGTCAGCCTAACAAAATACCAATGCAGAAAGTATCACTGTACACATGGGTGTAATGAGGCCACAAACCAAAGAGAGAAAGGAATGCAGCATAGGCTGACTAGGAAAAAGTTGTTTGTAACCACTACAGCACACCTGAGAGCCTCATAGAAATCATGAGACCTGAGACTCTCGTGGATATCACTACATGTGATTCACTCAAATCATGAGAGATGGGCACAGAAGGAGCACTGAGGTTTGTTCTCGCAGTGAACTCATCTGCGCAAACACTCTTGATCCAGACAGGTATGGCATTTGCGCGACTGCCAGCTATTGATAGTCTCATAAGAAAGATCTCTGTCTCTTTGTGGCTTCAACATCACAAGGGCCGACAAGAGAAATTGGTCCAGCTCAAGGGATATGTATGTCCTCCCTAGACAAAGAGCTAAAAGGTCCCCGTGCAAATTACACTGATGACTGTCTCTGCTGTGAAAGAGTCAAGATGTAAATCAGAATACAAGCAAACTTTCTTATTACCTGCTGGAAAGTAAGAGGATTATGAAGTGAAGGCTACTGAAGCTGATCTCTTTCCACCATGAACATTCTATCCCTCTGGCATGGACTGTGCCACTCTTCCAGATCGAAACGAAAGGGATCAGGAGGAAGCAATGGAATCCCTAACCCCAAGAAGAAATTGCGCACCGTGAACACAACAGCTGCAGCTCGAAGACTTTCAAAGGTGCCAAAAATGCTAGGCATAATATTTCTATAAGAGAAGATGCTAAAAAATTCTCTTTCATGGTGTGTAATATTCAATGGGTGAAAGGCTGACAGCACGCTCCACTTGCCGGCCACTCGGGAAGAAACATGTCTAACAGATACTATGAAATCGCACCTCCACTTCTTTGGAGGAAGCTGTAACCTCCGTCACCAGTAGAAGTCGGATCCCACAGCACGAGCTCTAAAGATTCTTTCTCATAGAAAATAGAACGCAACAAACAGGCCAGATAAAAAGCATCTTTGGCACCTTCTTATGACTCTTAAGAAAAAAAAACAAAAAAAAACATTGACACCTCGGACATTAAAGATCCAGGTCCATGACACTGTGAACAACTGAACACTATGCAAGAAGGTAGCATGGAGGATCAACTGTGAAAAACATTCGAAAAGCCTCTTACCCTAGTTTGGAAGTTGACCTTGGGAGGCTTAAACGGGTAGTCAGGAGGAAAATGGATCATGACAAAGAACACCCCGCCGGCATACGGGCTATCCGACGGTCCCATGATGGTGGCCTGCCAGTGGAAGAGGTCCTCCCCAACAGGCCCCGCACTGCAGGACGTTGGCGGATCCTTCTGCAGGTCTTGCAACTCCTTCTGTATGCGCTTGCTCGCCATCCCTGCCCCTCCCACAATCCACACCTGCGAGACGAGCCCTCCCCTCACTCTACCCCTCGCGCTCCCTGCCCTCGTGGCGCCTCGCCATTTGCCCAAACCCCCTTCACCCACTACCCCTTCTGCACTCCCATACCCCTTCTGCCACGTCTCCCAGACCCTTCATTCAGTATTACCCCAAACTTGCACCTGAACTGCTTTTCTTCGTCCTTACTTCGTCCTTACTTCGTCCTCTTCGGAATCCTTCAACGAAGAGGGGGTTGTTCGTGTCCATAAATTGCAAAGAGCCCTCCTCAGATCTATCTTTTGAGCTCTCCACTAGATGTCTTTCGACAATTTTTCAGCTTTTGTACTACCAAGTTTTCGTGCTCCTTTGTAAAGGATTTTGAGTGCATCAGATGTCCTCTCCGAACTTCAGATGCCTTGATCATCTATTGCATGGACTGCGATCTATCTTTTGAGCTCTCCACTAGATGTCTTCCGACAATTTTTCAGCTTTTGTACTAACAAGTTTTCGTGCTGCTTGGTAAAGGATTTTGAGTGCATTGATAGATGTGCTCTCCGAACCTCAGATGCCTTGATCATCTATTGCATGGACTGCTTTAGATGCATGCAGCTTGTTCATCAGCCAGATCCGAATGTGAAGCACGTAAAGAACAAAACATCCAAATCCCAGGATCCATCCGAACACATACGCAACCCACCAAGCGGCGCTGAAGGGTTCCTTCCCCAATGCCTTGCTCGCCACCACTGACATTATACTGGTGAACACAACGATGGTGATGGCCCCACACAGTAGCACAGCTATTATGATTCCCACCGGCCAGGGAGTAGTTATTACTGCTAGTTGGTTCATTCCTTGCTGTGATTGTTCTTCGTCAGAGAGAAATTCCTTCTTGCACTTACAGAGTTTCTGGAGAGAGATTTTGAGAGGCAGTTGCAGCGCTATCATAAGAGCTTATATATCATACTTCACCCTCTGACCTTCCTTCTCCTCCCTCACAGGAAGGCGAAAACATGCTTGCTCTGGAAGAGAGAAGAGTTTTGCATGGACGACGCACAGTTAACATTCCGCCGGCTGCATATCGTTCTTCGTGCAACTCTCTTGATCAAAGTTTCTGAACGATAATTCATTTCTTCGTCGGCTCCGCTACTGTATCTTCTGCTGTATCTCAGGCTCTTCTTCTCCAAAGGGAAAGTACTTGGGCGGACATGTGGAGCATGGCTTCCCGGAAGATCCCAATGTGCGGCAGGATACGAACCGGCCATTGAGGCATACACTGGAAATCTGAAAGCACAACTGCAAACCAGTAAGAGTATCATCAAAGAGTGATTGGGTCTCGATTGGAATCTCTCTAGAAGCTTGTTGGGGATGTCATTACTCACTACGGTATGACGATAGAAGGCATACTGGTTGTGCCGAGCAAACTTCAGGAGGGAGTTGGGCGACACATGCCCAATTCCAACCAATGTGGAGTTGTCCGTAACGCTACCCTTGTCAAATGTGTGGGGCGTTCAAACGCGACATACACCATTAACAGACTCGAGTGCACCTGGGCATATTCTCACTGGTTGGGCAGAGCAAGGACATTTGTGTGCGCACCAAAATAATACTCCAGATACTATATCCACACTTGAAAAAGGATCTCCTGCACGCCTAGTAATCTACTGGATCGTTACTTGAACGAAATGAAGGGGTGGGAGAGATTCATTGCAGGCCCTTCCCCTATTTAGTAAGCTAAAAGTCATACACTGGCACGGACTTCACCAGATTGGCTCAACATAGATTCAAAAGAGAAAGAAGTTCCATAAAATTGCTGACCTTTCAAACAAGTCCTTTTGCAGCTCACCAGTTTTATCCATAACACGCAAGTGCCATAGTACGTTGCCACGCCCTATTTCGAGTTGATAGTCATGGTTATGAGACCCAAGCACAGTGTTAAAAACAAGCTGGCATATAACTGCCTTCAAAGAATATAATGAAGGAGCCACACTGGGATTGTACCTTGATCACTGATATAGGCCACCTCCCGACCACTGGCTGCATGTAGCATTTGAACCTCATCTTTGCATTAGGCAAATACTCGGCCATGACGAACCAGAAGACAGATTCCGAGTTCATAACAACTAGTTAATTGATATATCCCTCCTGGCAGGCTGGCTGTATGCTTGAGTCACATGTTCAAAGCTTACAGTCTCCTCATTTAGGTCTTTCATGAAGCTTCACAGAGGTTTAATAAATAAAGGAAGCTTATAAGGATTTCTTTGGTCAAGAGCTCCATTGTCCTCTTAAGGAGAGAACACCCATCGGTGCTTTTCTCCTGATGTACCTTTCCCCCCAGTCAATACTGCATGAGAAGATGTTAGCTTCACCAGCTAATACCCATTTGCAGTGGAGGGCTCCCTCATATGTTTAGAATTTAGTGTCTACTTCCACCCTGTTCATTTAGTTCACTTAAGTTTATCCTGTGACATGAGAGTCAACGTCCCCTTGGATCAAGGGTCACCTGCTGGGTATGGACACAACATGGGCGTTTTAGGGCCTAGAGTTGAAGAATCCTGAGACGAAAGATGATGACTCACTGTCCATTAGGGTTGTAGACAACTGCGTTCCAATTGAGGTAGTTCAAGTAGCAGGGAGCATCTCCCTGGCACCATGATTTTCCGCACCCATGACCACATCCCATCGGCTCCTACCAGTAGCTTATTAGCTCGAACAACTACACTGCCAGAGGCCCCCACCATGCCTTTTGCAGTTGTCCGAAACTCGACGTCCACACCTCCCTGCAAAATGTGCGAGCTAATGAGCACCTTCCAGGCTCTGGGGTCGCCTCTGGGATCCCCCCCTAGCTGTGAAAACAATGCCATATAAGGGTCCATGGGAGTAGTCAGTGGTCAAACCAGTGCTAAGGATTGAGCAATTCACACTGAGTTTTCGTACATGGCATTTGGAGCCTGGGGCATTCGAGGTATGAGTAAGAATACACTAAGTATGATCGGATTATATTTAGTTGAATGAGATTGAGTTGCGTGCGCAATCTGCTCCTGAAGGATACTAGGTTATAATTATAGTTCTATAATGCTCGAGATCCCAGGAGTTTCATATGTGGTCATGCAAACTTTAGATTGTGGGATGCGAGAAAGAAAGTTGGGTGGTGAGAAAGACAAGAGTTGGACCAGCAAATTCGGATCATGGATAAATAACTAAATCTCTTATACTGTTCCACATTCCTGTGAGAGGAAGAACTTACAGGAGCAGGTCTATAAGGAACGAAGCGATGATCGCAGTGAATGCTCGACTTGTCCACAAGGCTTGCCAAGAGCTCCTGCTAGAAGCGCCAGCCAATCGTGACAAAATACGACCTTGTGTGTTATAGGGATGACGAGGTCCTTCTCGCCGCTTCTTCTTATAATTTTCTTGATGCACACATTTTTATTGCCATAATGCTAGTCCAGGATATACCCCGTTCAGTGCCGTTATACCTGCAGGCGATGTATTCCAAGGGCAGGTTATGCTACACGATCTTCGAATACCAGATCAAAATTCCTACCTTTCGGAAGAGAATTCCGATGTCCAGAGGACTATCTGCTAGACTTGGGCCATATATAGTTTGACCTTGCAAAGTATGGACCTTTCATTGGACCTTGGATCACCGAGGTCATTATACCTGGACCAAATGTTGCCCACATGGCAAATGATTTCTCCAGACCTGTATGTTTACATCTTAGTTTTCAGGCGACAGTGCACACAATTATGTGGTTCGTTGAAGTACTCCAGTGTTGTTGCTTGCACTGTTCACTAGCGATAAATTGAAGAGGACTGTATTCCTGTAGATCCGGTCTTGTGTGGGGAGATTTGAGCTTCTGCTGCTAGTATCAGTTAATGCACTCTCCTGCGAGAACCCTACAACTGCATTCTCCTCTTGTACTTGAATATTCAACGCACCTCACATGTTGCTGGCCAACATTGCTTGTATAATGCAGCGTATATATGTGCATTATGGAGTCATGATTCCGGTCAGAGCCGAAATTGGGTGCGAACTTAAATTCGACCAAACTGGACTGCATGATTCTGCCCAATTCACCTCTACTATATCCACAATTTGCATGTCTGGATTTATTCCTCGTTCATGGGCGATGTTTGTTACCACAGAGGTCTCAGGAGTTCTGAACTACTGATATCACTTGATTCATTCAATCCTTAAAGAGTGTCCATCCGATGGCACATACCGTTGAGAGCCAGGTTAATGCCAGTGGCGGAGTCAGTGCGAAGAGCAGGAGCTTTTTCGAACACATGAGCCTGTATGCCTCTCAATGTTAACCCTGTGGAGTTGTAACGAGTGCCTGCACCCACAGTTCTGGCCGTGTAGAGAGAGACCCAGCAGCAGACCAGGGTCCTGCACCACTCATCAGTCCCAAGCCGTGCCACCAGCTTCTGGGGCCCTGTTGGCATCCCTACTTCCACATTCCACACCTCCTTCATCATTGTTGTATTCATGCTCACAGGCAGTGACCTCGCCAGTGTGAAGTGCATAAAGTACATCTCCGAGGACGTTAACCCTTAAGTGGTATATCGACCCATTTTGGGTCGGTCAGGTTTACTAAACTGCCATTACTCCCTCTGGTTAAGCCTGATTAGCCCTCACAAGGGCTCATTTGACTTTTTCCTTCAAATGGCATTGGCCAATTGGCCAATGCCTCAAAGGGTTGCCAGGTGGAGCCCGCCAAGTGGGGCACACGCAGCTTTTTGGAGGGGATTTGGCCCCCCTAACCTGCCCAGGTTGCAGACGTGGCAACCACGGTCAGGTTAGGGTGAACATAGGATACCCCATGAAGCTGGGGGCGGCACATTTCCCCAAACCCCTTGAATGCTGGGCGGGTGAAATGATGGCCCTACAGGTCTGGGCATTCCCAGGCCTGGGCCCTAGCCTGAATCGACGGCGATGGCAGCTCCGGCCAAGACCATGCAGGCCGGGAGGGAGTGCAGCCGCGATGGCGGCAGAGCTCGGGGGTCGAGGAAACTCCCATGAGTCAAACCTAGGGCGGGGGTTTAATAGGGTTGAGGGTGGAGTGGCCCCCCATGAATGAAAGCAGGGCCGGGTAGCCAGAGGAGCTCCCAAAACGGCAAGTAATAAATGAGGCCCCGGAGTTCAATGCTCCCTCAGCGGGCCTGCCTGCGTGGCCCCACCCCCCTCGTTGTGCCGCCGAGCCTGCCGCCCCCAACCCCTCCACCCCCCGTGCCGGGTCCATCCCTCGCCATAACACTGTCATACAATCTCAGCACTGTCATTACTGTATTGAACTGTATTATAGTACTGTACACATGCATAATGCATGCCCCATGAATACCTCATCATAGACGCACCGTCCTATAGCGCAATCATAGCATAGACATTCAGTTGTCCGTGGGACTTCCCCATGGGGTTGACACATGCGTGCACTCATGCGGAGGGGGACGCTTCGCATGCGAGACGTTTTGCTTCACTCTTCACTATTGACGTCCACTCGTTTTCAGGCACTATTCATGTCGCTTGAACGCTTCTATATTCTTCATATCGACCCCGTCCTCAGTCTGTGGGAGGAGAATCTGCAGAAACAAGTGGGACGTTCTTTCCATGCAAAGGATTTCACATGTTGGTGTCATCCGTAAGTACTTGCTCTCCTGTCCCCCATGTTTCTGCTGCACACCTTTGCCGGGGTTAAACGAAGCAGTCTCCCGAGTGTACGCATTCAGAGATTTTATTGTTATCCTTTCCTGCTGTCGTTGCTGTTGTTGGCCCTCTCTTCAGATTTTCTGGTAATTTGTATGGCATCCCCGGGGTGGCGGGGAGGTTCAAATCCTTCATCGTTTTTGCTTTAGGGTTTCACTGTACATACTGTCTTTCCTCTTGCAGCACTGTTGCACGTGCCTGTAGTCCATTCTGTTTTCCCTGTCGATTTGCTGCGTCGCTCCTGGATCGTTGCTTCCACACTCCGAATCTCGTTTACTTTCAAGAGCTCGCTTTTACCATTTCTGTTGCCGATACTTGTGGTGGAGGCGCTCCACTTGGACTTGCGATATGGTCAAAAAATCGACCATGGTGGAAGCCCGTCGGATGTACCAAGAGGAGTACGAAGACGACGAGTGGGAGGAATTGATCTGCGAGGCCCACATGAAGGCAAGGTTTGAGGAACCCGATTGTAATAACAAGAAGCCCTTCAAATGCATTTTCTGTAATAGGATCTATAAAGACAAAAAAAAACTAAACATTCACTGGATAAACGGATGTGATGCTCATCAGTACAAGGGTGCCCCTAAACTCAAAATGTACCCTGTTTTTGAGGTGGCCCAGAGGGCGGTCTATGAGGCTGTTCTCACCAAGCACGGTCTGACGCCTCGAAAAAACTCCCGTCCGCAAAAGGTGGATGTGGATAAGGGCGATATGGTTGTGGACCTACTTGACAGCGGTGATGAGGAATTCGCAGACATGCCACCTTTGAAGGTGCGGAAGAAGGGCTTGTGTCTACAAAAGAATGAGGGTCAGTCTGTAAAGAGAGTAGACCTGTCAATTATCAAACCCAGTGTTGCATTGAAAGAACAAAGCTGTTACTTTTTGACTGGTTTGATGATACACTTTCATATGCTGCAGATTTCTTGTGGATACAGCAGAACTGGGAATGGAGATGACACAGGGAGAGAGTGGATTGTATGAGAAGGCAGAAATTGAGAGGGCAGTGAGGGTTCTGATGAGAGAGGATCAAGGAGTGGTCATCAGAAGCAGGATGAAAGCTATGGGAGACCTGGCATGGGCAGCCTTTGCTGATGGAGGATTCTCTAATAGGAATTTGGAGGCATATGTGAATGAACTTAAGTTGGCCATCCCTATCTAACATCTCTTCGCAAGCAGAGTAGTGTAAGGTATCAGTATCTGCAATTGTTGTGACTAACAAACAAAGATAGACACATTAAAAGTAACTTTATGTTTGGAGATGCTTTTAATTTTAGGAAAAGTAAGTCCATTGTAGGATTACTTTGTATATAAAAAAAAATAGGTATAAAAGGCAGTCTTTTATAGATTGCTTTTAGCCTAGCTAGAATTATATAAGAAGCTCGGGGCTGAACCATAGAGTTGTTGTTTTATGACACACTCTAGTTTGTGGTGGTTTCAGGTCCCAGGCTTATTTTTCTACATACCTAAGTATAGGTTGTAATACTCAGTGATCGATGAGCTCTCCGGTAGTAAAGTGTGGTGTATAGCAACAAGGACTAGAAAGAATAAGCTAAAGTAAAGCTCTCCTCCCAACCATAGAAATCATTATCATTCTCTTACACTTCGACTAGTGGCTTCATCCCCGAGCTTGTACAAGGTGGTCTCTAGAAAATTTATTAGATCATCTCTATGATCTACTTAGTCACTTCCTCTTCTTACTATGGTGGCCATCCACTTTCTAGCCATTCACCTTCCAATGGTGAGTTAAACAAGGTAGTCTCTTAGCCTTCTAGACCTTTGGCCTTCTAGACTCTTAGTTTTTTAGATATGTTTATTTACTTCCAACACTCCCAATCAATTAAACCATATTATTGAACTGTTTCGTTTGTCTTTGGAGAAGAAGCACCAAGTAAGCTGAACACTTGATGTGTTTTGTTTGTGGGAGACCTTTGTCAAAACATTCGCAACCATATGTTTTGTAGCACAATAGATCACTTTGATCTCTCATCTGCATACAACTTCCCGTATGTAGTGATGTTGCATTTCAATGTACTTCGTCCTTGAATGATACTTCGGATTCTGACTTAGTGCAATCACACTTTGATTGTCACAAAAAAGAATTGCAGGTAGTAACTGGAGATGACCCAAATCTCCAAGCAACTTTCGTAACCAAATAGCCTATTTTGTTGTTTGTGTACTCGATGTGTACTCAACTTTTGTTGATGACAACGCTATTGCACCTTGTCGTTTACTAAACCAAGATATAGCTCCATCTGCTAGGAGAAAACAATGGTCTGAAGTTGATTTTCTACTATCAACGTCTCCTGCCTAGTTAGCATCAGCAAACCCCAATAAGCTTGGATCTTCCACTCTCTTGTAGAGTAGACCAAATGTTGATGTTTATCTTAGATATGAAAATATCCTCTTCACTGCTTTCCAATGGGTTTGTCCGGGATCTGAAATGAATTGTGAAACCACTCCCACTGAATGTGCAATGTCTGGCTAGTACAAACCATGCAGTACATTAAACTGTCAACTGCGCTTTAATAATGAGTCTTCCTTATATCCTCCTGCTCTTCTTGAGTCTTAGGTGTCATGTCCTTTGTAAGTTTCAAACCAATTTGGAGAGGAGTTGATGTTGGCTTATTCATCTCCAACTTAAACCTTTGTAGAAATGTCGTCTTAACATTCATTTGATGAACGTCGTGATCATGTTGAGTTGCAAGAGCTAACAGTACTCTACTAGAAGAAATCTTCACCACTTGTGAGAAGGTTTCATTATAATCCACTCATTGAACTTGTGCATAGCCTTTAGTTACGAGACGAGCTTTGTACCGGTAAAATAGATCCATCAGCTTTGTACTTCAACTTGAAGATCCACTTGTAACCAATGGCTCTGCGTCTTGCAGGCAACCTAGTGAATGTCCATGCTTTGTTTTGCATCAATGAATCCAACTCTGAATTGATTGCTTCTTCCCACTGTAGTTTATCTAGAGAGCACATCGCTTCCTCATATGTAGCAGGTTCAATCACTTGTGATGCTTCTTCCATAGCTTCAATGGCAGTCATAGATGTAATCAGCCTATTAGGAGCTTTTCTTTCCCGTTGAGATCTCCTAAGAACTGGCATATTTTCAACTTCATCTCTAGACTCCATATCAACTGGTGGTTGACCAACTTCACCTCCACGATTAACTCCATCAACTTGAGCATCTCCACCATCTGCTTCAACCTTCTCTTGTATTGGCTCATCATAAGACTCTTCTTGGAAATGGTGCAATGGCTCTAAACTCATTCCCATGTCATCTTCTCACACTACCAAAGAGGGTACGAAGTCTTCACCAAACACTACGTCCCTGCTGTGTTTGACAGCTTTAATTGTCTCATTGAACAACTTATATCCCTTCACACCTTATGTGTAGCTAATGAAGATGCATCTTTCGGTTTCAGAGTCAAGTTTCTTTCGCTTCTAAGTAGGAATTTGGACATATGCACGACATCCAATTATCCTACAATGAGCTACACTAGGCTTCTGACCACTCCATACCTTTTCTGGTGTTTTTCCCAACACTGATTTTGTAGGTATTCAGTTGTGAAGATATGCTGCAGTGCCAACAACTTCTGAAATATTTACTTCTTTCAACATACTCCTTGCATATTCTTGCAATGATCTATTCATCCGCTCATATACACCATTTTACTTAGGTGTATATGGAACAGTAAGCTGTCGAGCTATTCCATTCTTTTGACAAAACTGATTGAAAACCTTTGAGATGTATTCACCACCATTGTCAGATCTCAAAGGCTCTTCGTCCACCATCCTTAGGAAATTGACTTTGATGTTGCTTCCCTTTCAGACAACCTTTGCATAGGCTCATGTCGTTCATCTCATTCAATGGTAGTCCTTCCACAAGATGGCTTGAGGGTTGCATCTGTCTCAACTTCTTAATGCTCACATGACCTAACATTCTATGCCACAACTCTGTTTTTGCCATGACCGGTGTAGATCCTAAGTGTGGTGAAAATGTGGTAAGAGCACTAGAGACATGATGTTGTAATCTATACAAGCAATTATCAAGAATAACTCTTGTTACCACAACTCCTGAGCTATCTGTGATAGTACAGCTCTCATCTTGGAATATTACTCTGTATCATTTTGCAACAATTTGCCTTACAGACAGCAGGTTCTTTGTTGAAGTAGGAACATGACATTTTTCACCTCTATAGTTTTCCCTTCATCAAGCATAAGAGAGACTGAGTCTTCCCCACTAATGACATGTTTGTTATCATCTCCCAAAAGAACATATTGTGTAGGTGAAACAGATCCATAGGATAAAAAATGCTCTCTCTCTGAACTCATATGTTGAGATATTCCCGAATCAACATACAACACATGCTTCTGTCTATTAGTGGCTGAGAGAGACACAACAAATAGAACAACGTTCATTTGATGAGTAGCTATGTTCCCTTGACCCTCTCTGTCGCGCTCATCTGCAATGGGATTTCTACAATCTTTGATCATGTGACCATCTTGCAATAAAAGCACCTAACTTTGAACTTTTTGATCTTTGAGCTAGATTAGGTTTCTGAAACCTCTATGACTTCTGAGACACATGTGAAATGAGTCTTCTATTCAAGCATACTCCAATCTTGCCTATGAACAAAACTATGTCTACCTCTGTAAACGTACCTAGACATTTTCTTCTTGTTTCCTCCTTGAGGAGAAGTCCTATGACAAACATCAATAGTTAAGTTGGTTTATCCTGCTAGAGACACCACAAAACCATCATGGGATTTAGGTAAGGTTGCCAATAACACCACAGCGGCGTGTTCATCAGTCACAATAATTCCCACAGAGATTAGTTGATTTCGCAACATACAAAACAAATTCAAGTGTTGTTTAACTGAGTCTAACTCGGCCTCGACTCGGCCATCTTCAGACCATAAAACTTTTGCGTTGCATACACCTACGATGTGACAACTTTTGTCTCATATATGCTTGCTAGCTTGTCCCAAACATTCTTAGCATTCTTAGCATTCTTAGCACTTATAATGAGATGCAACTGATTGTCTTTCAAGCCTGTGATGATGCTAGCTCTTGCTTTCTGATCTTTCCTATCCCATATGGCTTGGCCAACAATAGTGTCAGGTCTTGGGACTGATCCATAAACCACTCCCCATAGATCTTTGTCTCGAAGAACC
This sequence comes from Takakia lepidozioides, assembly GCA_030704615.1. Lineage (NCBI taxonomy): Eukaryota > Viridiplantae > Streptophyta > Takakiopsida > Takakiales > Takakiaceae > Takakia > Takakia lepidozioides. Next base: position 28,266,504 of record CM060733.1, read on the forward strand.
ATCTCATCCTAACCTTCCAGGTTTGATAGTTAGCTCTATTGAATCGATCTTCCAATCTCACAACAAATGCATTCGTCATAGACATATGAAGAGGATTGCTAGAAGACGATACTCCAGCCATGATAAGTTCTCTCAATCTCAACTACCAACTCTCACCTAGAGAAGAATGGCTCTGATACCATGGTAGAATGATAGCAACAAAGACTAGAAAGAATAAGCTAAAATACAGCTCTCTTCCCAACCATAGAAACCACTATCATTCTCTTACACTTCGACTAGTGGCTTCACCCCCGAGCTTGTACAAGAAGGTCTCTAGAAAGTTTACTAGATCATCTCTATGATCTATTTGATCACCTCCACTTTCTACTATGGTGACCATGTACTTTCTAGCCATTCACCTTCCAATGGTGAGTTAAACAAGGTAGTTTCTTAGACTTCTACACCTTTAGCCTTCTAGACTCTTAGTCTTCTAGATATGTTTGATTAATTCCAACATGGACTAAGTTACTTTTAGCTATGTTGCTCATGGTTAACATGGGCGATTATGAAAGTGCATTTACCTCCCGCTTGCTCCCACTTCATCCCCATTCATTCCATCATCCATCCAAGAAAGGAAAACTGAATTTGGGCAAAAACCATGATCAAACAAGTGAGCAATTACAGGCAACCTGAACACACAGTCACGGACACACGGCAGTATTTGCGGAAAAAGAATACCAAAATGGCGGGAGCTGAAATCCCTGCTTCATCCATATTTTAGATCAGGGGCAATCAGACCACACAATGGTGTGTCCACTATCGTTGATGAAAATATGAAACCTGGGCAGATTTCGCCAAGGTATCGTTAAAAAAAAAGGGGGGGAGCTCAAAAATGGCTAAAGGGTTAATGACATGCACGGTGGAGGAATAACCTACACTGTGTCATTCAGTCATTCATTCAGCAAACTTGACTGCGACTCAAAAAACTGGAGTTCTGCTACAAAAGAAGCCACGTTCTTGTGGGAAGAGCCGCCGGGTCCTACAGCATTTCGTACTACGACACTCAGATTATTTACATTTTTCCTCAACATCTCTCCTCTCTCATCTTCCATCAGAAGCCTCACGGCCCTCTCTACCTCCTCCTTGCCAACCACCCCATCCAATCCCTCGTGGACCCCAACAGCAACTTTAAGTACGTCGACGACAAACGTTTTGTTGAGGAATTGCTCGGCATCCATCGGCCAACCTATAATGGGCACGGCCATGCAAATGCTCTCCACTGTGGAATTCCACCCACAGTGAGTCAGAAAACCTCCAACCGCAGGATGGGCAAGGATATGCAACTGTGGTGCCCATGCAGAGAACACCAATCCTCGCTTCTTGGTCCTCTCCATGAAACCTTCGGGGAGGAAGGCAGAGATGTGGGGGACTGAGTCACCTTCACTACCTTTTGGAAATCTTAGAACCCAAAGAAAATGTTGCCCGCTCATCTCAAGCCCGAGAGCTAGTTCCTGGATCTGTGCCGGAGAGAGAGTAGCTATGCTTCCAAAGGCGATATACAGAACGGATGAGGTTGGTTGTGTGTTTAACCAGTCTATGCACTCATGCTTGTCTGAACTCGCTTGCGATTGGTTGTTGAAGTCCTTTATGCCATTTAGCAGTGTGGGTCCCACTGTCAAGATGCGCGGCACCTGCATACAACAGGCTAATATCATGTAAATGATATTCAGTAATGTATCATGTATATATCTATATACCTAGCTTTCATACTCGTTGGAGAGCTCTGTAAAGATGCTTCTTCTGACATCATGTCACGAATCGACAAACCGCCTTGCCTGACCAAGGTCTATATAGCTGACAGATTGTCATCGCATATTTACACAAGCTAAGGTTTAGTATTGTAGTCAGTGGAGATAATTATTCGTTAGCTTGAGCCAGAGCTATCACCTAGCAATATTTTCTCTCTCGTACATCTCTCTTTTGAATCTGTCGCATAATAGAGTAGTTGGTCAGAGACCTCTCGAATTTTCCTCTCCCTGAGTTTAGGACCCTTCCGTGGTGGATGTTGGAGGATCTTTGGGGAGCGTAGAATTCTGCAGAGCCCTCAGTCACAACACCTCGTGGCTGTAGCGGTGATGAATTTCGGTCTTCCAGATCTATCATGTTCAAAACTATTGGAGAAGTCAAGTGTCAGGGTATCCTAGTTTAAGTCAGTTCCAACTCTGCCCTGCAATGTCCGTGCAAAAAACGTCGAGACACTGACCTGAGTCGTGTTCGAGCCACGGCCAAGTACATCTGGAAGCCCTTCGATGACGGCAGAATCCATTTCGTAAACACCATCCACAAGAAACCCAGCAGCTTCCCACAAACTGTTTATCGTGACCGACCAAAATTCGCTCATCGGATTCTCCAGCCGCAGAGTTGAAGGCAGGTCGCTAGGTTTGATGGGAGGAAACCCCGGGATGATAAATGGAGTCTGGTCAGCTGACGTGACAGGAACTCGACCTTGTGCAACGAAAGAGCGTAAGTGGCAACACAGGGAAAGAAAATGTGTTGATGGAAACACACAATATCTCGGAATTGAATACTTGGTTGCTGTAACCTGCCATAATTCAAGTTCCGTCACTCGTGAGATGTATGTCCGGCCTAAATATCTAAACAACTGACATCTGCAAGCTGAGGCTTGCAGAAGCAACAGTCACGTATGGTCGACAGCTTTCGGCTCCCCAAATACACACTAACTAGCCGGTAACCCTTTCGGATAGCTGAGCGCCTTCCAACCTTGTGCCCTTACCAACTGGGCCACTTAGTAAATTGCACACAATGTTGCTGATCTATATAGCCATTACATCTTGTTAGCATTTTGGCTGAGAGACGGCGAGGACCTGCAAAACACTTACTAGCTAGGTGTGCACTACAGTCCGCCCTCCATATGTGTTAATCTTTGGGAGTAAGAAAAACTGTAACACTTTAAGGATTGTAACACTTTAACAGATACAAATTTAGGATCAATGAAAAGTAACATTTCTAAGGTCATTTATTTTTTATTTATTTTTTAAAAAGAAAAAGAAAAAGAAAAAGAGGAAACACCTGGGTGCGATAGCTCACAAATCAGGCCCCTTGATAGTGAGAGGAGAAAATAACCTCTATCACAGTAACCGCGCCATAGAGGCTGAGAAGAGTACACCACACCCGCAAGTAGCAGGTTTTGACCCCAAAATCGTCTGGGTGGCACCCAGTGCACCTAACCATTAACTGAGCTCTTTCATGGGGAGCCCTAAAAAAAGTTCACGTTAGTAGAACTATTAGAAAGGAAAAATCGCCATCACGGCTGATGATCTAGAGGCAGTGAAAGAAAGATTATATGAGGGTTTGATGTGAATGTGACATAACTTGAGTGGATAAGAGCACTTTAACACATACACATGGTCATTATACAAAGAGGGGAGTAACCAGTGTTTAACAGTTAAACACTTAACACTTGCTTAGTTCACCCAAGTAGGGAGTAAGAATTCTGCTAACACATATACTTTTTTAACGCTTATGGAGGTCACAGATATGGAGGGCCGACTGTAGTGTGAAATATGATGGACACGCGAAACTTACAAATCAAAACTCTCTTGAACACTGCAAGGAACTCATACCTGAGTCCAACCCATGAACATGTCGGAGATGATGCATGCAGGAGGACCTACGAGGGTAGCCGTGGGAGGGTTCACCAGTGACCTTATGAGTTCTTCAAAGGATCCTTTTATGGTGGGTGATGACGTTGCCATCCTCAGGCCAAGAAATGACGCGCCATATAAAGTTGCATATTCTGTAGGAAACTTAATAGCTACCAAATGTATACTGTGGCTGAATGCAAAATCGGCGTCATCGGTCAGGGCTTGTTTCGCGCTGGAAAGATGAGGGGTCGTGATCACAAAGGTGACAGTGACGCCATTGCTAGCCAAGATCTTCGACAATTGCACGAATCGGCCAATGTGGCCTGGCGCTGGAAAGGGGAAGGCAACCACATGAGGTCCTGGATGGAGTTTAGATGCCTCAACCACCATGTCGCCAAGGACGGTGTCTTAGAACAGATTCTGCAGAAACCCGAAAAAGTTCCCATCAGTAATGACAGAGACACTACTCAGGTTGAGTGGGAGAGATCATAGTCCTAACCAGGCACATATTTCCAAATCCTCTTAAATTCCATCTAGACTTGCTTATGTGCGTAACGTATGAGTCAGACCTCGTCCACTGATGGTGACATTGGCACTCTAAATCCTTTAACAGCATTTGAAAACAACATGGACCCAATTTCAGCCCATTTGGTCCTTTCCTTCTGTACAGAAAGTCTTCATTCCAATTGCAACATTACCATGAAGATTCACAGTCCGACAGTGACATCTTAACCATAGTCACCGTGATGCTTCAGTGAAGAAAATAGGCCCTGGAAGAAAATTATCGTTGTCGCGGAAGCAACGTGCAGTATGGAGGGTGAAGTGTGCAGGCTGAAAAAGAGTTGAGTTGGATTGTCCTACCTCAAAGCAGGCCGACTGCGTAAGCAGAGCAGATGCTGTTGGCCTGTAGTAGGAGCACGCGGCAAGAGGATCGCCGCGGAAGGCTGGCCCTGTCCAATTCCACGAGCTGCCTGCAGCTCACGAAGCGAAGAGAAAAAGGAAATGAACACTCACATCACCGCCAGACCTCAAAGTGCTTCAGCTCAACTCGGGTCTATGTCCAACATACCCTTACTCGGGGGTGCTCAAGGGTCCCACGCATCCACTGCGCACACCCCACTCGTCACTTGGACTATACACATATTTTAGATCTAACTCAGTAACACAGTACATGTACTGTGTAGTTAAGTGTAGGGTAAGCCTCCGAGTTGGAGGGGATTACCGGAATGAGCCGGCGAGTGTAGGTAATCCCCGACACGAGGAGGCTTACCGTGCGTGAAGAACGCGCAGGGAACGCTGCAATGCACGCGCCAGGCTGGCCAGTGAGTTACACGATCCTATAATCTACCCGCCAGGCTGTCGAGTGAGTTACAAGATCCTGTAATCTACCCGCCAGGCTGTCGAGTGAGTTACACGATCCTGTAATCTACCCGCCAGGCTGTCGAGTGAGTTACAAGATCCTGTAATCTACCCGCCAGGCTGTCGAGTGAGTTACACGATCCTGTAGTCTACCCGCCAGGCTGGGGCGTAAAGTTCTTTAATGGCTTGTAACGGAAGACGATCAGTCTGTCCTCGCCGCTCGGAGATGTAATTGAGTTCACGAGATCTCTTCCTCCTCCACAATGCCGAGGTCACTGCGTGTCAGCTTTGTAACGAGCGTAAAGAACTTTCAGCTTTTTGGCTTGGCTTTTAGCACATGTATCCTGCTGGCACTGTACACTTCGCCAAGCATTAGATGGGGCCCTGGAGTTGAATGCGAGGGGCCCGGTTCCGCCAGCGTGGAACCCCCCCACCCCACGCCCACCCCCCGCTCCAACGCCCGCACACCGCGCGGCTGCTGCCGCGCGGCACGCCCTCCCGCGCCTCATGTTCCTGCTGCCAGGACATGAGACGTGCCCTCTCCCGCATCCCCATCCCTCCTCCCATCCTGCCCTCATGCATGGCATCGCCCTCCATCCCCATGCATGCCTTCATCCTCCCCATGCTACATGGCATCCCAAGCATACATCATGCCCTCTTTCAAAAATCATTCTGACATCTATTCAAATTTCAAATGGCAAATCTGAAGAAAGAATGGACGTTGGGATATATGTCACATCGTCACATACACTCCAACCCTAATCCAAGGTTCTGCTATCCTCATCGTGCATTTTCTTGTAGAGTAGTTCTCTCCATGCCTTCCAAACGCGTCCCCACCTTGGCACTCTGCGTTCACCTTCCATACTGAATTGTGTTTGTATAATGTTGCCCACATGAACATGTTGCATTGCATTGTAAGTTGCGTGTGGATGTCTGGGCCACATGAAGAAGTTTGGGCTTGCATAGGGTCCAATTTGTTGTCTGATCACTAGAGGAAAAACGCGGAATAACCACTAGCCCTTTAACCACTACTGTCTTTTTCCACTCTATAAACCACTAGTAACCACTTGCCAGTGGTTAATCCCAATGAAATGCCACGGTGGCATCACATACATTGGTTGGAAGTGGTTTCAACCACTCGGTAGTCCACGTGTAATAATTTGTTTTTATTTATTATTATTTATTTGGTAATACATTTTAATTAATATAATATAATATTCCACGTGGACGAGTGCAGTGGTACATTGTGAGTGGTTATAGACACCTCGGTGACGGGAAGTGGTTGAAACCACTTGCTACTCCACGTGTAATAATTCAAATTTTATTTGTGATTTATGATTTTGAAATATATTTTAATTAATAAATATAATATTCCTTGTGGACGGGGACAGTGCACATTGATCTTGAGTGGTTAACGACACCTCATTGATTTGTACCACTTTGACAGTGGTAGAGAGTGGGTGGTGAAAGACAATGCAGTAATTGAAACCACTATTCTAGTTGTCGCTCATGAGTGGTTGCCTACGCAACAGTGATTGGTACCACTTTTTGGGTGATACATGAAAAAATTTAAGTGGTTTGTGCAGCTGTGACAGACTTTGAAAAACAGACAAGTGGCCAGATCATTGTGGGATGATGCTATTGAACAAATGGTTCCAACAATAAACTTTCTTCTGAATTTGAAACATATTCGTCACCCTCTGAATCACTTTGCTCAACTGGAATAGCAGTTGGTTGCACAAATGCCGCTTGAATGGTAGCCAACATAGCCAAGTCTTCTTTATTTAGAGCCGTGGCACCATCTAATGACCTAGGTATTGGCTGATCTGATAAGGTAGACGGTGCCTGAAGGCCATCGAAATCTGCATTTTTTCCAATGTCACATTGATCTATGTCCGCCACAATCTTTTTTGCTCTTGGATCCTTCCGAAGGACTACCTTCCACTCCGAACTTGGGGACTCATCCGAAAAGAACATCTGTTCAACTTGAGATGGAAAGATGAACAGCTGATCATTGGCGGGTAACATCCTCCCAAAATTCGCAAGTAGAAACCATACGAATCCCGCTTCATTGTAGCATTTTGTCCAACGAGGTTGGCCCTCATCCAAGCACAACGAAATACAATGGGGTGCACTCGTCCATAATCCAATTTCAAGATCTCTTTGATGACCCCAACGTACTCTAATGGTGACATGACTGAATTTCTATCACGCACACTATTTCTGCTCTGTTGCTAGAAGACGGATGCAACTCCGGAATCAAAAGAGACAAGAAGACGACTCTCCGTGTCCAACGACACAATGGCGTGAGCGTTGCACGTGAGCGCGCGAGCGTACGCTCACGCAGGAGTGACGTGGCGTGAGCGTACGCTCACGCCAGCTGACGTGGCGTGAGCCTGCACACATGCTGACGTGGCGTGAGCGTCATGTCAGCATGCTGATGTGGCGGTAAATGATGACGTGGCACTGTCCGTCAACTGCCACGTCAGCATTAACATGCGCCGCCTATAACCGTGGAATTAATGCAGGGAATCTTGCCTAAATAGAATCAAGACGAGCGTTGAGGCCTACAATTGCAGCATCCAACATTGTGCAATTACAAATGTTTGTTTCACTTTTACAATTACGAAGACGACAAAATATCCTCACAAAGTGTGCGCCATAAAGGCTGCCACGAGAAGACTTCCTCCCTCCTCAAATAACAATGAGAGTTATGATCATCTTCAAAAGATGATTGTAGTGCATAGCGACAGCAAGACATGTAGACTTCGAACGGTGCAATGACAAATGTGCACTACCTAAAAGTTGTCACTCAGACCTCACTCCGTATAGTTGGAGGCCATATCATTGCACAGCCGACGAATTGATGTGAATTACACATTTCAAATCATGGTCATCCACATACCACATTACATAGTTCATGCTACCCATGTGTTGTATCCCGCTGCAAAAGAGTATCGACCTCGTTGAAACTCATAGTGGCCTGGTGAATGAAGTTGTCACGTTTGGGATCGCAAACCATCCTCCTCAAAAATATGAAATACAAATGTTTGCAGGGTATGAATTTACCTCTCTTGCCCAAACTGGTTGATAGCATATTCACAAAATCAGGACATGTGCAATTGGGGAAATTGGAAACCGTGATGTCGTAGGTCCTGTCATGAACAGCAGATGTGGAAGTGATGATTGTGAATACCCGACCATATCCTGGATCGGGTACTTCCGTGGTGCTTCCAACACGAGCTTGGAGCATTCTTGCGGACTCCACTTTGCCAAAGTGTTCAGCGGTTGGAGGGAAACGCCGAACGAGCTTTCCATCTCGTTTGGTTGGCCACAAGTCAGGATTTGCCGGGGGGACCCGGGAGGACGCAGGAGTAGTAGCACATGCATGGAGTTGGGGTTGTCTCGCAAGGGAAAAACCTGCCTCCTCCACATTTCAATCTCCTGAAAGCTGAGATGTGTTCCCACCTTCACGGGCCAAATGGTTGGAGGAGATGGCTTCATCACTACGGAAGGACGCACAGTTCCATGCACACATCTGGCACAATCATCTGCGCAGAACCAGAACTTGTGGTTCTTGGCTTCTGGTTGACCGTATGGACGCATCAAGCCCGTGAAAGTCGGAGCAGGAGTTCGGGCACCACCTCTGGATATAGATGAAGTGCACTTCTCGAAATTAGTTGCCCTGATCGCTGTACATTTCACACGAGACCCGACACTTGTGCGTTCTATGTGCCAAACGTGGTCGGGGCATGCGGACTCAAGCACATCAAGGGGGTTGTTTATCTCCTGCACCATTTCAGTGGCACGGTTTGATGCTGGAGCTTGCCGTCGTGTTGGAGGTTCCTCCACAATGGAGGTTCCGGACACGGAGCTGTCATGCAGGGGAACACGAGGCTTCGAGAAGTTATCACGGTCTGCCCTGTGGGAATCTGAATCCGAACCAGGTGGAGTGTTCAATTTCCTCTTACAGGAGCCGAATCTCTCCTCCCCTTCAAGATGTGGAACTCTAGAAACAAGTGGCGTTCCCTGGGCATACATGCTCACCGCCCGTGCTATCTTGATTGGATCCCCAGATCTGTTTGCAGCACGCAACATCAACTCCGATTTGTCCGGACCCTTGCCACCAACCCCACCTCGTAAGAAATCACGGTATCGGGTTTGTTGTTGCAAGGCACGTATCAAATCATCTGTTGTTGCCACATACAAATCCCGACCTCTTTTCCCAGACTGCTGCAACCATGCATTGTGCACAGTTTCTGCCAAATTGCAAGATGGCATGTCTGCCATTTCCTCAATGGACATGTTCTGCAAAGAGGATAACCACACTTCAGAATAGTGCACAGGAAACAACATAAAGAAAGCAACAAAAATATGGAAAGCAAATGTATGAATAAAGCATGAAATAGAAGCCTCGTACCATTGTCATGGCTGCTCCCCACTGTCTATACCGGAAGTGCCAAAACGCCAGCCAATCTTCCAATGCTCTCATACTCTCAAGTGATGCAGCTCCAGAAGAGAACCACCAGGCACGAATTGTCTGGAACAAAGTGTCCGCCTCCTTCATTGTTCTAGCATCTTTGTACTCTTTGCACAATTTACGGTGCTGAGTCTGCATCTCTGGTTTGATGTCCGACTTTGTATGTTTTTCCAGAGATTGTGTCCAATGGAATAGACATGTACGCTCTCTTCCTGGCATAGGCACTTTTGGGTCGCCCGATCCGAAGACAATACGAATAGCATTGAAATTTGCTTGAGCACTATCCGCCATGAAACCTGCGAAATTTGGAGATGGCAGCCCATGACACGTATCAGGGAATTCCACATGAGCTTCTGGGATTCCGTATCCTCGGATTGCATGTCACAAACTGCAATTGTCATAACTCGTTGGTACACTGGATCGTAGACATGACAAGCCATTGTCGTCCAATCCTTCACTCGTTTCACATGATCAAACATAAGAAAACAGTTCTGCAAGTCCCCAGTCTTCTGCATCCGCTTCACGAGGCTAACCCCACTGCCCTCCCCAACAGTCGACATTTTGAAAAGAAAAACTTTGATGGCACCTTGACCTGGGAATACATTGTCCTGGATGTAATCGTACTTGCTCAGTCGTTTCAATTCCAAAATATTGTCTATGTAGCCTCTGATCCCAGAGCCCATTCTCAATGCATTGATCTGATGCCGAATGTTAGGTGAACTTAAAGTGGAGAAATGATCCATGACCAGGTCCAATGCTGCACCGTCAAGTTTAGTCCCCACAGAATCTCCTTCACTCAAAATATGGCTTTCCAAGAAGGACTTGCTTGCGCCAAGAGCAATTGCAGATGTTGTTGCGGATGGGTTTCTCCCGAACTCCTGTTTGATCAACCTCGATACTGTCTCAACACTCTCCCTGTAATCCCCCTTCGAGACAGGATGGTTATGGAATCCAAAATGCACACAAGCTCTCGTCATTGTATTCAAACGGTGGACAACATAGTACATTCTTGCTCCGCAGAGCGCCAAGCAGGATGGCACAAGTTTGCAGAATTTGCAGACGAAAGTGTTTGCCGGTGGAGGGGCAGTCCCAGGCTGAAATGGATTCTCTGCCAGACCCTCCCATTCGCTTTGATTATGAACTCCAGACTGAAGAAAGTGTCTGCAATTCAAATTATCACACCTAAGGTGTCCATTGCAAACTGTCCTCCTGAAAACAAGCTTGTCATCATTCTGAATATTGGATGTTTTTGTTCTGCACCACGGGTGCCCGTCGTGTTTCTTGTCCATTCCATGCATCATGATTGTTACACCTCCAACTCGCGGAGGAGGAGGCAGCTCGAATAGGATATCGCCATCAAAAGTCTCCGGCAAAACTTCACAGGCACCTGCTTCAAAGATTCCCAATCAATTCCCCGCAACTCGCTTTTGAATCCAGCCATTCCTCCCATCGCCCGCAATTTTGGAATGACACTACAAATCTCTTCTTCATCAGCTTCTGCAACCACAGTAGGAAGGACTGGATTTGGAATTTCACTTATGTCATCATCGGAAGAATCCGAAAGCTCAACGATTGGAGTGGAGGAAGTCTGTTCTTTTTTCACCACCACCTCCCTCTTGTCTTCAACGACCGAAGCAGCAGTCCCGGGCGTCACATATGACCCAAGGGACTTTCGCCGAGGCTCTCCAAGTACTCTGTATCGACCAGGACGCACTCTCCACTGGCTGATATGAGCCGTCTCATCACGGTTTTGGAAAGAATATTTCACCAACTTCCCTTTCAGATCGTAAACCTCTTTCTCCAAAAAGATGGAGCCATTCTGCAGCTGAAAACGGGTAGCCAAGACATGTTCCAGAACAATTGCAAATCCATTGTCAAGGACTTCCTGGGAGAACGGCACTGGTTTGTCGTCTGAGAAGAACTCCGCTTCAGAGGAAGCCATCTTCCTTCCTCGAGTATGTTTGTACCTTGCTATCGCAGATCTAGTGTAAATCGGTTTACTGCTGTCTCCAGAACACAGTTGAAGAATGAGCAGAGCATATGGCGGAGGAAGCTCAGATAACGACTGTGCATATTCTGTTATTCATTCCAGATATGCAGCCGTCCATTTTAATTACTTTTCTTGTGGGCCCAGTGGTCAGAGAATCCATAGGGGCAGTGTCGGCAACTGTTAAACCGTTAATCAGAACCTCATCAATAAACCCAATAACAAAGCCGACTTCCTGGAAGCATGCCACAGGATCCGAGAATGGGATTGCAGATTAAGTAAATGTATCTATATACTACTACCAATGATCATGCGCACCTGGAAAGTTCCAAATGTGCAACGAATGTGGGGTTTGGATAACAAGGATGACCGTGTATGATATTCTAAAATTTGTCATCAAACTCTCGTTCATTTATATTTATTTGTTTAAGACTGCGCATCAATTTCTGGGATTCGCTGTTCTTTTTAAATATTGAACCAGTTATAATTTAGAACACGCCGTTTTGTTTTGGGCGGCACACGTCAGACATCCATAACTGAATACGAACAGCTGTACACCAATTGCTGGCATGTGCACTAATATCGAAACGACTATGTGTAACGGTCACGCGGGAGGGAATCCGATGCTTCTAGAGACACGCAAGAACACAGGCAATCCCGCAAGAAATCGGGAGTCACTGCGTTTTTCTACTTTTCGCGCTTAGAGGGAGAGTGGTAGTCAAGCTGGAGAGGGTTCCTTCTAGAATACGAAAGAGAAGAAAGTCTCTTTATTTTACTTCCCTTAGAGAGAGACGCAGAGCAAGAGAGAAAATGACGAGGCGTCGTTTGTTGGAGAACACAGGGCCAAGGCAGCAGGTGAACGCGGAGACTGATTCACAAGAGCAGACGGAGACTGAGGCAGCGGCTGCGACACAGCCGGCGATAAGAGTGCGCCAGCCTGTGGAGGCAGAGATGAATCGCAGGGACACTGAAGAAGGTGGAAGCACGCGGAACGCCAAACCTGAAGAAGGTCAAGAAACCCTTGCGCAGACAGAAACTCCAGCAGATGTGAGAGGGAAGAGGAAAGCTGCAGAAGGGGATCAAAGTTCAAAACCTAAGAAGGTGCCAGTAAGTTTTATCATATAGTCTATGTGATTGCCTTTCAAGGAGTCCTTCCTCTTCCATTCTTTAGCAGGAACTACTGAATCGCGAGCGTCGTTAACGCCATTCGATTCTGCTCATGAGATTTATGTACCTATGTGTTTGAAGAGAGAGTCTGCACTTACTATTCTCCCTAAACTATACTGAATGTCGTTGCCGCCAATCAGTTGCACATATATGTCATTTCACAAAACCGATCCGGCAGGTTGTTATCTTTTGTGATTGTCGTTAACGCCGTTCGCTATCGCTCTCACTTTTGTTTTGAATACGGCAGTCTCGGCTTTGCATCTGTAGATTGTGCTGAATTCTTTCACACCATTCATGGTGAGTTTCCTTGATACAGAGTGATTGTCGTTACCGCCATTCACTATTTGCAAATGACTTAGTCAGAACTGAATGGCATCGTGCAGAAAACTGTGAGGTCGAAGCCTACAGGATCAGAGGGGAAAGGATCTGGAGATGGGGACGAGTCCGCAAAAAGCTCAGAGAATACAGATGAAGCAGATGAATCCGAAGTGCACTACCTTGACAAGGTGAAAGAACTCATGTCATTCCAGAAGGTAAACTCTCAGGAGGTTATAAGGGACATGCTCGTATCTGGAGGGCGTCTGGACATACCTCTGTGCCGGATGATATCAATGCCTGTTGTGCGTCCACCTCTTTCCCATGACATAACAAAATTGGAGAGTGATTTTGTGCATGGATATAGACTTGGTGCACAAGTTTTTTATGTGTCCTGACGGATATAAATGGGAAAAGCACATTAGTTTCTCCAGAGATCAGTGATAACTGGGATGAGTGCTGGAAAGATGCCAATGAGGAGTTCGAGCTGGGCCTCATGATGGGAAAGAACACCCAGCAATTTTGCAACCACATGTTCTACGTCTGGGACGGCAACCACCGATTGCTGGCATGGATGGGATACATTCAGAAACACCATTCGAAAGACAAAGACAAGCATGTTGCTGTGGAGGCAATGGTTTTGGATCCAGGAAACGACATCGCTAGGCTTCTTACAGCTATGCACGACGTGAACAAGTAAGTCATCCAGGAGATTTGATTCCCTCTGTAGTGTCTTGTTGATCCTCAAAAAACAGTGTTAAGGAATGCAATGTTTTCAATGTTTTTGCAGATCGACAGAGAAATCGCATGTGACAACAAGCTTGGTTCACACACTATTCCGAATTCAGAGGATTGGTCTGATGAAGCTGGATGATTTTCGGACAGTACTACCACCCAATATCATCAAGAAGTGCGAAACAGGAAGAGCTGCAGGCACTTGGTATTCTTTGACACGAGAGGCGTTTCTGGAGTACATGTATGCGGTAAGCCCGAGTCTGTAATCTGTTTACTTTTCGAATACATGTTTAGAGTCCCTTCGGAGCTAATCACTACTTGAATGAATGCAGCAAGAACTGGCAGAGGCAGCTGAGAAGGGAAAATCCGAATATTACCGCACTACACCAGAGGAACTAAGGACATCAAAGGGTGTGGAAGCTGCAATAAAGAAGGAGTTTGAGATGCGAAGAACCAAATTGATGTCAGCCTTCGGAAAGCAGCTTAGAATAGTAGATCCTGGACTTGGTCCTGAGTTCCTTCAGCAGATCAAAACACACTATGACAAGCATGTGCATCCGGAGATGCAGCAGGAGAAATTGCACCGGCTGGCCATATCGATGGTCGACCCACAAACAAAAATAAGGTGGCTGGAGATATGGAACTCAGATCAAACAGTAAAGGACTTGAATCAGTTCCCAAAGAGCACCATACAGCCTGACACAAAGGTGGAAGGAATCAGTGATTTGGTGTTTGATAACTGGCTCCACAAGGCTACATTTTGGAGTCAGGTGTGTATTCGAACATGCTGTTTCTTCTCTTCAAGTATGTGATGTGTTTCTTTTTTGCAATTCTGACAAATATTCTATTTGCAGCTCGAAAAGCGCGCCGTCATTGTGCTGGATCAGACTTTGAAGGACCTGAACATTGCGATTGTTTCCCCTCCCCAAATGTCATTGGAGGCATACATAAGGAAGTGGAGAGGTCTCACCTGGAGATACTGTTTTTTCCGGGAGTTCTCCAAAGATGGTAACATTTTACGGTCCAACGACTTTGACAGTCAGGTTGGAGGAGAGTGGGCCATGATGCGAGTTGTGTACAGGTGAAATGTCATACTTGAAACTCTACTGTTTTTTTGGGAAAAATTGTGGCTTCATATGGATTGCAATCTTAGATCCAGATTGAATGTCGTTGACGACATTCACTTCTTTGTCTGAGTCATTCTTAAGCGAGTATATGAATTCACCTGGTTAGGATCTAAGGGTGCAATTATATTGTCCCTGATTAGAATTGATAATGTCCTTGAATGGCGTTGACGACATTCACATACGGAGTTGTTGTGCGGTCCTCAAGGTTATTTAAATTTTTGTAATGTCCATAGAGGATACAATGAGGGTTGATCACTTCATTTTGCTGAATGTCAATGCAGACATTCAGTTGTTCTGCATTGTTTTTTCCTCTTGCGATGAATATGGAGGCTTCATAAGCTCTGTTTTAAGAAATCCAAAGTGAATGTCGTTAACGACATTCACAGCTGTGTCTGTATTATTAAAAAACGACAAATTCAATATTCATGGATTGGGGAGCTAAGTAATTGGTTTCTTTTTTGTATTTTTGTGAATGGCGTTGACGCCATTCACATACAGTGATGTTGTGAGGTCCTCAGTGATAGGTTCGTTATGAATGTGCATTGAGTTTTCCTGGATGGTTCCTTACTCAATTTTTTTATTTCCATCCTGTGATTTTGCTTCATTTCAGTAATAATTTGGCTTCATTCTTGAATGTCGTTGACGACATTCACTTCTATGTCTGTGTCATTTCTAATCGCTTATTTGCATTCACCTGGATTAGGATGTATTTACAGTGTCATGGAATGGAATGTTCTGAATGGCGTTGACGACATTCATATCTGGAGCAGTAGTGTGGTCCTGAAAGGTCCTTGGAGCAGTTGTCAGAGCCATTTCAATCCATGTTTTATTCTTTCTGTTCTACTTGCATCTTACTCACTGAGCGCTTTTGTGGGTTGGGATTCATCTCCTTTTTTCAGGTACACGAAATATGTGCTTATGGAAGGAAATCACCTGAGCGGAATTCCCGACTATCTTGACATGTGGTCGGACCCTGCAAACGATCCAACCATGTATACTGCAGGGATATTGAAGGACTGGAGTCCTTCTCACTTCAGAGACTGTGGGTGGTACCTTGACTGCCCACCTGAGCACACGACCTTTCAAGAACAGCATATGAAATACTTGAACAATAACGCTGAGATGCTGGCGCCTTTGACTGACGAAGAGTATCAACGAAACATAGCAACCTTGGCTGCCAAGGAGCCTGATGCTCAGGGAACGCCGCAGAAGGGAAAGAAGGCGGGCCGCAAACCAAAAGACAAGGCTGTTGATGTCATAGCCATCTCACCAGCAAAGCCAAAGGACAAAGACAAGTCCAAAGAGAAGGAAAAGGACAAGGGGAAGGAGAATGAAAAGGAGATGGAGAGTGGGCAGGACTTTAGTGCTGGAAGATATACCCGCACTCTTCAGTGCGTGTTCGATGCCAAGCCACACCCTTCCCGTTCTGATTCAGCAGGAGAGATGAAAATTGTTAATGAGGGTTGGCTTTCGATGATGCAGAGTCGAAAGAGAGGATACACTGGGGTGCCATCCCTTACCTGGGACAATATAATCTCATTCCTCAATCTGGTGAGAATTCCATTTTCTTTCCTTTTTCTCTGAATGTTTCGTTGGCAGTATTTCAGTCTCGTTCTTTGAAAACATACTTGCCATCGTTCTTATAAAAAACATGTCTGTTGCAGGTGAGCACAGGTCCCACCTTCGTGTGCGGTGTGCAGAAAACTTATGCGGCCGACATTGTCATTCTCGACATCCCGGATGGCCAGGCTGTGCCAGAAGTTCTTCCAAAGGGCAAGACGCCAGGCTGGAACAAATTCGAGGACAACTACTGGAGTTGGGTATTCGGGTTCTGTAACAATTTCCTCTCTGATGCAGGGACACTTCTGCTTTTTCAGTCATGTGACAATGATAGTCGTCGGGCATTGGCATCATACCTCAAGTCTTCAGGGTTTGAAGTTTTGCGCACATGGAATTGTGTGAACAGCCTCTACCTTGTGAAAGGCGGTTTCCCTGGTCAGCTGGTATGTCGTCTGCCTTCTGCTTATGCTTTGATCATGAGTTTCAATTTTCTCTGCAGCTCCACTCTAGTAGAATGTTTTATGATCGACACCGATCATCAACGATTCATGGTTTTTTGGTGTCAGAGTTCTGAATAGCCGATGTACACACTTCCACTTTAGATTGTGTTTACCACACTAACCTGCTATCTTTGGCAGACGAGGATGTTCGAGGCGATCTGCCTGCGGAGGATTCGCACATCAAAGACACCATCCTCCATCCGCAGCTTTGAGATTTCTGACCAGGGTTGTTTCGTCAACCCCCCCTATGAGCCCCATGTCGATGACATTTTGTACAACTTCATGCAGTCCAGTCAGACTCTGAAGAGACCAGATGGCACTCCCTGGAGAGGTGCAAAGGAAAAGTCACCAGCATTCATGCAAATACTGCTGGAGTCATGCAGCCACCGCTCTGCACGGGTTGTCGATCTTTCTGTGTCCACAGGTTCGTTTTCTCCCTTCCGAATTGGTTTCCTTTCAATAGTTTCATCTGCTTAAATCCCCTCCTCCAAACTGTTTATGTTCTCCTGTCTGGTGCAGGAGCAACTTACCACGCATGCAAGGCAGGCGGAAGAAGCCTTTTTGGTATGGAGGGTGATTCTGACCTCTACAACACAGTGCTCCTCCCCCTTTTGTCTGGCTCCACTTCAGGCACACAGACTGATCGGATTCATATTCGAAATGATGACGATCCCGAAGATAAGCAGGTCGACAACGACTTTTCATGTGAGTAAGTGCTAAACCCTCTTTGGGAGTCATACTCAATTTCTCGATAACATCAAAGTTACAGTAATAACTTTTTCAGGCTGTCTTTCAGGAAAGGCAGCGGTGGATCTTCAGGAGATACAGTCATTTCTGGCGAGTCTGTTTTCGACAGCCCCCTTTCCAATTTTCTGCTCCCTGTTTATGCCGAAGCAATGGCACTTCACGCGTCCGAGTCCCTATCCCCTGACTTTTTAGTGGCCAGCCGTAGGTGTATTCCGCGTGGATCCGGTGTTCTAAAATACTTAGACTTAGATGCAGAGGAAGAGGGGATACATTGTACTGACTCTGAGTCAGACTGAACTGTATTTTTAATATTCATTTTCATATTATCTGGAAACGTTGAATCCCCTTACTCTACCGAAGTTGTTCCTTTAGAACAAATAATAATCACAGAATCAACTTTCGTTTAAATTGCTATATGTATGAATCCATCTCACAAACCTTCCTGACTCTTCTCATATCCATTGTGCATTCATCTACACTGTATTCATGCGTGCTCCATTCATGAAAGCTTCCTTTGTACAACATCCATTGTACATTCATCCTCTGTACTCTTTAATCCACCCCACAAACCTTCCACACTCATTTCATATACTTTGTGCATTCGTCAAAAGATTTGGTCATGCATCTTCCTGTCATGAATTTTTGTCATTGCTCAACATCCATTATGCATTCATCCATTTTACTCTTATCCATCCGTCATTCATCCATCTACATAGATTTTTCAAACTCATCCATCTGTTTATCATCCAACTATACATTCATCCATCATTTATTCAATGCCTTTTATTATGTCGTCCAGCTTGTTTCCGCGGTAAAGGGTGCCAATCCGCGGGAATACACTCCACTTCTTTCTGGGTGCGTGGTGACTCGGCCTCCACGTGTGATGACGTGGACTGAGACCCGTGACGTGGCATTTGCGCAAGGTGACGTGGCGTGAGCGCAGTCGCGCTCACGCGCTCACGTGACCAGGCTCACGCCGAGGCATCCCTACTCCGTGTCATCCACTCGATAATGATTTCCATATGCCTTCATGCCACGAAATGAAGCTGATCTCAATGAGAGGGGAGTAGACAAATGAATTGCATCCATATCCTCAACACTATGCCCAGAGACATGGGCCTGGACTGCACGGCGTATCCATACCGGTAGGGGTGGAAACTCCAACAAATGGGGAGGGTATGGCACCGGAAGGCTGCGGTGACGTCGACGATTGGCACGCCACTCATGAGCACATGCCTCTCTATCTGTAGTGAACTGTGTCTTCTTTGTTGCATACTTTCTGTCACAAAATGGCAACAAGAATGACACATGTTAGCAATGAAGTGTTGAATTACTTTGCAAAAAATACCTAACATGAATGATATGAAAACCACTGGATGAGTGAGCAGAATGACTTGTAAATGAACATGTTCTTCCAAAAAGTCACTCACTTAGACATTCAGTTACTACAAAAGTGGTTATAATCACGATGAACCACTGACATTTATGACTTTGTGGGTGGTTTTATTACACTGGTGATAGTCACAATTGCAATTGAACTTGATATGAATAAGGTGCAATGAAAAGAAGAATTCACTGCACCCAAGGAACCATCACATTGATATTATTCAGCACATACAAATGTGTTGCATCTCTCTCAGCTCCACTCATGTCCCGCTTTTTGCCGACACCTTCCAAGACCTCGTTCTCAACCCCTTCCTCTGCATTTGCATCCCAAATCCGCCGTTGAGTTGCATCAAATGATTGCATATACTCACTCATGAACCCCATGGCCTCATCAAGAACATACCCTGCAGCCATACTCCCTTCTGGCTTTGCGTAATTCCTAACGTATCCCTTGATATCTTTCATGTAACGCTTCATGGGATACATCCACCGTGAAGACACCTGACCACATGTGTCTAGTTCATCTACGAGATGAACTAGCAAATGGGTCATGACATCAAAGAAAGAAGGGGGGAACTCTTTCTCTAACAGACACAAGGTTATAGCAACATCCTCACGCAATGAATATATTTCATTAGGGTCCCATACTTTGGCACAAATCCAGCGGAAAATGCGACTCACACGCATAATGACCCTACGTGGGCCTGGAGCCATGCAATGGCGAATACACACAGGTAAAATTTGTTGCATTAAAACGTGATAATCATGGGACTTCATACTCGTCAAATGTTTCCTAGACGGGTGTATGTGTTTCTGAAATGCACCTGCAAATCCCGAAGGAGTTTTGATAGCCCCCAAAATATCAAGAAATATCATGATTTCAGCGGGAGTGAGAACATATGGTGCTGCTGGTTTCATGATACGTGAAGGGTTTTGTGGATCAGGCCGAAGCCACAAGTGACGTCTGATGTCGATTACCTCCATGTCATTCCTCACCTTCACCGTGTCTTTCCGTCCGAAAATCGTCTTCAACAAGTTTTCACAAAAATTATTTTCGCAATGCATGGGATCCAGTAAGTAGCGTTGCAACAGATCCTGCAATTGGTGACACCATTTCAGGAACATTCCGACAGATTGCAGTCCTATACAAATCAGATTCCTTTATGAGCACTATATACTTCCACGTCTAAAGTGGCTATGATGCATGACAGTCCCTCCTAAGTGGTTCAAACAACTCATTTAGTGCATTATTAGCCTCTCAAATGAGGTCAACAACTTCCTAAGCATCATGGATACTACATCTGACCACTCCACGAGTTATTAATGTGAAGTCCAAATTACATGCAGTATTGCTACTTTACCACTCGGAAAGTAAGAAGTAACCACTATAGGGGCACTACCTTTTCCATTTACAAAGATTATTGAACTCAAACAAGTACAAGTGCAGGGGGGAAAGCCACATTCAGTGGTTGAGGACCCTGTAATCACTACTGTACAGGTGGGGCGCAAGGGGGCTCCTGAAAAATTGCCACGCAAGAAGGGAGGTGGAGGTGGGACAGCACTGGCTGCTGGTGATGACGTCTGCTCCATTGACAGTGCTGGTAAGGGTGACAGTAGGGTGTTGGCAGACAAGAATGTACCTATTCCTCACCAGGCAACTTCCCCACAGAAAGAGGTACCTCTTCCCAGCCTTTATCTTGTTTCATTTTCTTGGGCAGACTGTCCGTCATCTGTTACTCTCATGTATGTTTTATTTAATGGTATGCGTGACACCAATACAGCCATGAATGCATTATCAACATGTTGGTAAGTACTCATGTTGTTTTTGGCATGTAAATAGGGGAGAAAAGCTGAGGAGCCTGCCCCAGCCGTCGTGAAGGGAGCTGAAAAGAAACAAACATGAAAAGCTGAACGTGTGACCAGAGCCACTGCAGCCAAAGACACTTTCAAAATGGCTGATGCATTTGGCGACATAACACCAGCATCTAGCGGGAGTAAGGATCAGGTGGGCCTTGAGGAGGCACCTGGTCCTGCTGTAATCCCCGTACTAGAGGTGAGCACCCATAAGCATTCCCTGTTGGCTACGTTTGTTGTACAATGTGGTCATTTAGCCCCGTTGGGGTACATGGCTGTGACATTTACAGGACTTTAGAGTTCTAAGGGATGTTTGCAGGCTGAGAAAGCTGCTCTTCATACTTCCACATGCACTGCACCAATTGCGCCTGCATCAAAGCCAACCCCCACAATTCAACCCCCTGCCACTCTCACTACAACAGATGAGCGTTTTTATGACTTCACATATGACTATTTTTTCAGTCTTATATGCGTTCGTGACTACATCACTCTGTAATGAAAAAAGCCCTGTCATAGCGACTAGTCTTTAGGACTGCGTTTTGCAAGTCATATCCGTGACTGCTTGCGTGGCACCTGGAGTCCTACTGCAGAGAGGGTTGCAGTCACAACTATATGACTAATATATGACCACATTGTCTATTGAGCGCTGCCTACATGGAGAGGCTTCAGCGAGACACGTGCGCCACTGCGCAAGCGACACGTCATGCATTCATCAGGGGATCATATGACTATATCTCTGCAAAGTGATGCCTACATGGAGAGGCGACGGATGGACACGTGCGCCACTGCGAATTTGACATGTCACGACTTCTTGCCATGATCATATGACTACATGTCTGCACAGTGATGCCTACATGGAGAGGCGCTAGCGGGACACGTGTGCTATGGCAGATTTCACACGTGGTGATTACATGACTTGCTCATATGACTACAGGGATGTCTACATGGAGAGTTGTTAGCGGGACACCTGTTGCACTTGAGATGTGACATGTGGCACACAGACAAAACATATGACTAGCATATATGACTACGGATCTTTACACGTGGTGAAAATATGGATAAAAAATGTCGTGTCATATACTGCCACGTGTTCTGGTTTGAGCAAGAGTGATGCCACATGTCATCAAGATTGTTTTCCGAAATAATTTATATTTTTAATGTTCATATTTTATTTTGTAGTTTTCATTTAATATTTAAAAGAACAGGGAGATTGCAGCCTTGGATTTTTTTTTAATGGTATTATTTTTAATATTATTATTTAAAATGAAAGTGAATTAAATGATTTAAAATCTTCATTACATGGTGAAATTCCAACATGAAATCAGAATGGATCCCTCCTGCATACCATCAACCACAATGAGAATGAAAATAGTCAACTACAGGGCAATACAAGCCCTATAAATCACATTACAAAAATCCAAATGAGACCAATGTCCCAATGGACACCTCAAAAGCCACAAGGTCAAAAAATCCATGCCTCAAAAGGCCCAGCCAAAAACAAGCAAGCCCACACATGGGCTGAATTGTTGTAGCTAGTATGTTCTAGTGCTATTAGAATCAATAACTCTGTTAAACAGTGCAATACTGACTATCCCTTCCGCAACTCCATAAGTTTCAGTAACTTTAGACTCCAAAGTGTTGTCTGGCCAACCACCTGCCCCAACTCGGTCTGTTTCCTAACACCATTCACATATGGTAGAGGGGTGTTACTGACACATGCCTCTTTGATGTACACACAGGCATAATCAAGGGGCACAACAGGGTACCCGTAACCCACCACAGCACCTTGAAGAGCAACAATCAGCCCTACTCCACATTTCTTGCGTTTGGAGTTCACATCCAACAGCCGAACCTCGTCACCCACCCTGAACTGTGATCCCAACTCCACACAAAAAAGAACACGATGTGAAAACCCATGACATACACACGACTAGGACACTCAACATTTGCGATTTAAAGAGAGCCCCAAGGTTGGAAAAAAAAAAAAAACAAGACAACGGCCTGGACTTACTCCATTTGCAGTCTCCAGTGGTGGTGAGACCTCTTGTGGGGGGCTACTCGCCGGGTCGACACTCTTGCCCCTCGTCTGTACCGGCTTGTCGATAATATCACCTTTGTTTGTCACAAGTTCTTGTGTCACAGACCAGAGAACAACCAGGAAAGCAATGAGCAAACAGGAATAGTGAATAGAAACAAAATCCAAGTATGAATCAAACAAAAAAAAGCCAACATGAAAAGCTGCAAAGAAAACCTAGCATTAATCAAGCAACCAAGGAGAAGCATCTAGGAAAGCAATGCAATGAATGAACCCACAAAATTGTAGCCTCTGGAGCACTGTCAGAATGTTTATACCTTCACAGTAGCAGTGTTGTATGGTTGTTGTCCGAAAACAGACTGAGACTCCAAAAACTTGGGAATACTGGCAGCTTTCGATGCCTTCCACAAGAAAGGCCACAAACACCTCTGTTAGATACTCATCAGTTGGTGAATCTGGTTGCACCTTCCATGGCTCTAGAAAAATCCCACTGAAGGGAGGATTGTTTGCCGCCTTTCTTGGTGTGTCGTCAACAAGAACAGTGTCCTCATAAGTCCATTCTGGCCAGTCTGCCCACACTGTAGACAAGTTCTTGAAATATAATCGTTTTGAATCAGACCCCTTACGGCATGGGAGGACTGGATCCTCGTCACAGTGAAGGGCATCCCACTGGAAAACCAGGTTAGTGTGGGCTGCAAAAATATAGTCCACCATTGGGAAGAAGTTGCGAGCTTGGCAACAAGACCACACCGCCACCTCAAAGTGTTCAAAACACTTTTGCAAAAAGTCATAACAATGTGGTCTCAAAACTACCATCTTCTTGCCACACATCTTCCCCACAAAACCTTTGGGAAGGGATGCAGGCCCATTAGCAGAATGAAAAGATTCACATAACAGACCATTTAAGTCCAGAATTAGTAAATGCTTCCTCGTTGGTCCAGGAAGTAAACTGACATTTGGCTTCAACATGTGAGCATGAGAAATTAAAGCAACCTGCTTGTTTGTTTTGTCCCCGTCTGCATCTTCCTCCCCATTTAAACTCCCACATACCTGCATACCAGAATCCGGTGTGCCCGGCGGCTCTGTCACCATTGCCCCTTAGACTGCTATTGCCTTTGTACGTGGCAAGGGCTGAATTTCCACGTGTACCTCACAACTGGCCTTCCCTGTATCCTGCTGCTGCTCGGTCAAATTCAAAAGATCATCTGTCGCGGCCCTTTGCCTTGAGGGCAGGAGGTCGGGACACATGAGGGGCTGCCCCTGTGGTGGGGGCAGCGGCAGCGATAGGTATGGGGGGGCTGAAGCACCCTTGAGTGCCCAAAGCACTCAGGGAAGCGGAGGCGCTCACTAGGTGGAGCCCCGCACACCGGGTTGCGGTGGGGGTGGCTCCACAAGGGGTGGTGGTAGCTTAGCGGGACTTAGTGGGGGTGGCATAGGACTCACCATGGGGGCGAGACCTCGTGGTGGGAGTCGTGGGGAGTCTTGGGACTCATCACGGTCCATAGGGGCCGTGGTGAGTGGGCCAAGACTCACCGCGACTCATCACCGGGAGTCGAGGGTTTCCGTGGTGGTTCGCCATAAAATGGCATGGCTGGTTGTGAAACCCCCGCGGACAACTACAGAAGTATATATAGGGAGTAGTAACCCCGAGAACGGTGCAAGCCCGTTGGTGACCAAAAACTAGTGAGTAAGTGAGCGAGCCGGAAAGCGACCAAAGAGTGGGGAGCTGTTCCGGACTGCCAACTACCAAAGGGAATTCCCGCTGGTTCCAAACCGGTGGAGGGTTCTTTGGGAGAACAAAAGGGGACCGTTATGCCCCGGTGAGCAGCCGAAGCTCCAAGTTGGCCCGGCGGCCAGGTTGGGAGTCAGGCGCGCGCATCAAAGCGAGTAACTATGACATCAGGGGGAGCTTACCGAAGTGAGGTGCGCGACACTTGGTATCAGAGCTTAGAGTTCAGTACGCGATCGTCCTTGGGATTGGCCTCATCATGGGGTCGGGCAAGCCGAAGCGAAAGCGGAACGGCCCAAAAGATGATGATCCTGGTGAGCCCGATGGGGGCGACGTGTCACCGAGACGGCCGTTTGAGGAAGCGATGCATGTTTCCGAAAACGAGGCCGCTCAAGAGCGGGAGGAATCCGAGGAGTCGGAGCCTGAGGAATCCTTGAGATCTCCGACAAACCAAGAGATGCCTCCCATGCCGGCAGCCTTTTGGGAAGGGTTGTTGGCGCAGTTTGGCGGGACGTTGAAAGACGTGTTGAAGGCGGCTAATGCCACTTCCACTAAGGCAAAGTTTAAGGTGAAGCCTAAGGAACCCGGCACCTTCGAGGGCGTCCGAAATCGGAAGGCACTCAACACCTGGCTCCTGGAGCTAGAGCAGTACTTCCGGGCGGCCAAGTTGAGTGACGAGGATCAGGTGGAAGTGGCTCCCACCTATTTGAGGGGCTATGCTCAACAATGGTGGCAGAAACGCCTTCACGACCGAGGTCCAAGCCCGGAAACCTTGAACTGGAGTGGGTTCAAGGAATTGATGAAGAGACAGTTTGTGCCCCTCAACGCGTCCTGGCTTGCCCGGGACAAGATGAGGAATTTAAAGCAAACAGACGACATTCGGGGATATGTCCAGGCTTTCAATGTGCTTTTGCTCGAAGTCGCGGACATGGCAGAACCGGAAATGGTCTTCAACTTTGTGGCAGGACTGGCCCCATGGGCCAGGCGGAAGTTGGAGGAGAAGCCACCTAAGACTTTGAACGAGGCAATTGAGAGGGCTGAATGTTTCTCAGATGTCCCTAGGGGTGAAAGACAAGGCCGTACGGAGCTGAACCACAAGAAGACCCGGCGAGAAGGTGACTCCTTCCGACCGGAAAAGAAGTGGGATAGGCCACGCGGCGACAATGGCACGTGGAAATCGAAGGGAGGGCCTTCACACGTCAAGGCGGCACCCGGTGCTTCGAAAGGAAAAGCGGGTGGAGCGGCTTATGGCGGACAGAAGGCGACCTTTGATGGAGTGTGTTTCAATTGCGGAGAGCCCGGGCACATGGCCAAGAAGTGCACGAAACCCCGACAATTGAACATGACTTGGGCAACCACGGAGCTGTCGGAAGATACCATCAGTCGCTTGGTGGAAGCGGTGGTCGCCAGGACTTGCAAGGTAGGCAAATATTCTTGTGAGTTGTATGAGGAAACTGGGGCATTGCGTAAAGGGAGTCACTTATTGTTCGTGGATGGGATAATATCCGGAACTAACGTGTCGTTGTTGGTGGACACAGGAGCGTCGCACTCCTTCATGACGCCGGCGGCGACGCGAAAGTTGGGACTCCCGACAAGTGACGTGAGGGCCTCTATTGAGGTGCGTTCTGCCAAAGGAGAACCACAGTTGGCGACAAGGTTGGTGTTTGATGTTCCTCTTCAACTGGGGAGTTGGGAGGGACGTGAGAACTTCACCATCTGCAAGATCGATGGAGTGGATCTCATTTTGGGGATGACCTTTTTGAGCAAATCCGGAGCGGTCAATGATGGCCGCAAGAGAGTGGTCACGCTGCCATGTGGGAATGGTGGCGAGGTTTTACGAGTGTCGGAAACGCCCAAATCCGTGGGAGGGCGAATAAACCTTATGTCAGCAAGGGAGTGGGCCGTAGAGGAGGCACACGAGCCCCAGTTTTTGCTTTACATTAGAGAAGTGAAGGGAGAAGGCGATGGGGAGCCGAGCCCAGATTGGATCAAGGGGATCTTGGAGAAATACCAGGATGTGATGCCGGAGGATTTACCAAGCGGCTTGCCACCGCGAAGAGGAGTTGACCACAAGATTGAGGTGATATCGGGATCGGAACCGCCTGCCAAGGCACCCTACCGGTTGAGCCACAGGGAGTTGGTCGAGCTGAAGACTCAGCTCAAGGATCTAATGTCAAAGGGGTACATCCGCCCGAGTAAGTCACCTTACGGAGCCCCGGTGCTATTCGCAGACAATAGGATGGGACGCTGCGGATGTGTGTCGATTACAGGGCTTTAAATAAGGTGACTATCAAAAACCGGTACCTTTTGCCAAGGATCGACGACCTCTTCGATCGGTTGGCAGGAGCGAAGTATTTCAGCCGGATCGACTTGCGCTCAGGCTATCATCAAATTCGGGTGGCGGAAGGAGATGAAGAGAAGACTGCGTGCAGGACAAGGTATGGTTCATATGAGTTCTTGGTGATGCTTTTTGGGCTCACCAATGCACCAGCGACCTTTAGCACGCTGATGAACAGCCTTTTCCAGGAGTGGTTGGATGACTTTGTGATCGTGTACATCGACGACATCTTGGTGTACTCAAAAACAAAGGAGGAGCACCTAGAGCACCTGAAAAGGGTGTTCCAAAAATTGCGAGAAGGGAAGTTGTATGCCAAAGCTTCAAAGTGCGAATTCGGGGTCACAAAAGTGGAGTTCCTGGGGCATGTGATTACACATGATGGGATCAAAATGGATGACAGGAAGGTGAGGGCAATTTTGGACTGGGAGCCTCCGACTTCGGTCCCGGGAGTGCGATCCTTCCTAGGACTCGCCTCCTATTACCGGAAGTATGTGAGAAATTTCGCCAAAATCGCGGGGCCGCTGTCAGACCTTCTGTGTAAATCTAAAGTCTGGGCATGGAACACCTTTTGTGGCCAAGCTTTTGCTGAATTGAAGCAGCGGATGGCGGAAGCTCCAGTCTTAAAAATCCCGGAGTTCGACCGTCCATTCGAGATACATACAGATGCGTCGGACTTCGCGATTGGTGGTGTGCTGATGCAAGATGGACGTCCAGTGGCTTACGAAAGTAAGAAACTGAATGAAGTGGAGCGACGATGGCCGACGCACGAGAAAGAGATGAAGGCGGTGGTGCACTGTCTTGAGCTTTGGCGCCACTATGTTGGTTCCAACCCAGTGAAGGTGTTCACGGACAATGTCACGGTGAAGTATTTCGCCACGCAACCCAAGCTGTCCCCAAAACAACTTAGGTGGCAAGATACTTTGGCGGTGTGCGACGTGGATATCCAGTACAAACCGGGACGAGACAACGTGGTGGCCGATGCTTTAAGTAAAAAGCAGCAGCTCTTGTTGGTGTACAAGGCCGAGACGGCGCTCCAAAGGAAGATCCGGAAGGCTTACCGGAATGATGAGCTGGCAAAGTCCGTGATGCAGGACTTGACGATGGGGGTTAAATCGCAGTTCCACTTGCAAAATGGACTGCTCCGGTATAAGCAAAAGCGTCTCTACGTGCCGAAGGGAGGGATCAGAGATAGCCTCTTGAGAGAATGCCATGATAGCCCGCTTGCGGGCCACGGCGGAGCCAAGCGCACTGCGGCACTCTTAAAGAAAGAGTATTTCTGGCCCAAACTGAGGGAGGAGGCAGAGGAGTATGTCAAGACATGCACCACATGCCAACAAAACCGGAGCGAGTACAAAAAGCAAGCGGGGCTGTTACAACCCTTGCCGATTCCAGAGGGGACTTGGGAAAGCGTCTCGATGGATTTCATGACTGCTATGCCGCTGTCAAAAGGACTCGATGCAATCATGGTGGTGGTGGATAGGTTCAGTAAAATGGGCCATTTCATCCCCACCAAGGAGACAGCAACGGCGCAGGAGACAGGGCAACTTTACTTCGCCCACGTCTTAAAGCATCATGGAGTCCCGAAGGATATTGTCTCGGACCGCGATCCAAAGTTTACGAGTAAATTTTGGAGGGCACTTTGGAAGAAGATGGGGACGAGGCTAAAGATGAGCACCGCCTTCCGACCTACGACCGACGGCCAAACAGAAAGAGTGAAATTCCGTAGTGAAGCAGATCTTGCGGAATTACGTGTCGGCACCAAACAGACTGGGTGGAACACTTAGACGCGGCAGAGTTCTGTTATAATAACACAGAACACTCCGCAACGGGAGTTTCCCCTTTCGTATTGGTCTATGGAAAAGCACCTCTGGTGCCGACAAGTTGGGCCGCCCAGGACGTTGAGGAACCGGCAGTAGCGGCGGTACTGGAAGAACGCGAGCGTTTGTTGAAGCTCGCAAAGTACAACATTGCCAAAGCTAGGAAACGGTATGAAAGGCAGGCGAATCGGAAGCGGAGGGAAGTGAAGTTTGAGGCAGGCACGGAGGTCTGGTTGAACATTAAGAATTTCCGACTACCTCCGGAAGTGAGTCCGAAGTTCGTACCTCCGTATGCGGGACCCTTTCGTATTCGGAAGGTTATGAATGAGGATGTGTATGAATTGGAGCTGCCGACAAACAGCAAGGTGCACCCTGTATTCCATGTCTCCCTTTTGAAGCCTTACTTCAAAGATGAAGCGCGTCCGAATCGGCATCAAGTGTTGCGTCCGCCACCTATGTTGTTTGATCATGAAAATGAACCTGAGTACGAGGTGGAGGCAATACTTACGTCGAGGAGGTTCAAGAACCGAGAATCGGAGTATCTCGTCAAATGGAAGGGCTATCATCATGTGGAGGCATCTTGGGTGCGTGCCTCAGAAATGGGAAACGCATCTGAGGCGGTCGCAGCTTTCGAAGGGCGACCTCAAAAGCGGAAGAAGCGTTGATGGGGACATCAACCTTGGAGCGTGGGGGAGGAAATGCATGCTTAGCCCGGCTTAGCTAGCTTAGGAATCCGATTGCAAAAACTTGTATTGTACAAAACGTGCTATAAATGAAATGGATTCCAAATGTTGTGCGTCCTATTTTGTTTGGAATGGTGATGCATGGTATGGTTGGCTAGTGCGTAGAATGCATGCTAGCTTATAAAAGTGGGAGAGGTAAATTGGGTTAATCGTGTGTTTGCGTAGTGCCGAAATCGGGCGACCCCCATCCGAGGGGCAAGGAAACTTGTGCCTTCTTTGGGAGTTCACGTGCTAGTGCGCACCTGGCGCGTGCGCGTACTATAACTGCGCTACCGAGGGGGTTGCCTTGTAGTGCGGGCTAACGCGGAAGCCACGTGCTTCCGTTCACGTACTATAATCGTGTAGCCTCGGGACGAAGTCGTAGTGCGGCTTCGGCGTGTTCCCGTACCTCAGGCCAGCATTCCAAGGCGGACCCAATTGTAGTGATTGGGGCGCACGATTGGTTCAAGGTTATCTTCCTAGTCAAAGAGGGTTCTAGGTGAACCCTTGCTCAAGGTGATGCCAAAAGCGGCATCATGAGCATTCGCAAGCAAGGTTGTTGCAGTAAGGCGATTCGATCCTCGGGGAGGATCGTTCCTTGGCCTTGAAGTAGGCCAAGAAGAGTGCACTGGGAGGAGCTGGAGAGGCTCCACCCTTGGCCGGGACTTGGAGGAAGTCGGCCGAACTAGCTAGTGGAGAGTAGAGTCAAGTGTGGGGTTTGGTTCTTTGCCATGGGACGCCATGGTGCGGAAACAAACTCCTTGATGTGGGACGCCACAACTTGGATGTTCGTTTCTACAAAATGGACAAGTCGATGAGGACATCGACTCCCTGTTGGTAGGGGTGTGTGTCGCGGCCCTTTGCCTTGAGGGCAGGAGGTCGGGACACATGAGGGGTTGCCCCTGTGGTGGGGGCAGCGGCAGCGATAGGTATGGGGGGGCTGAAGCACCCTTGAGTGCCCAAAGCACTCAGGGAAGCGGAGGCGCTCACTAGGTGGAGCCCCGCACACCGGGTTGCGGTGGGGGTGGCTCCACAAGGGGTGGTGGTAGCTTAGCGGGACTTAGTGGGGGTGGCATAGGACTCACCATGGGGGCGGAGACCTCGTGGTGGGAGTCGTGGGGAGTCTTGGGACTCATCACGGTCCATAGGGGCCGTGGTGAGTGGGCCAAGACTCACCGCGACTCATCACCGGGAGTCGAGGGTTTCCGTGGTGGTTCGCCATAAAATGGCATGGCTGGTGTGAAACCCCCGCGGACAGCTACAGAAGTATATATAGGGAGTAGTAACCCCAAGAACGGTGCAAGCCCGTTGGTGACCAAAAACTAGTGAGTAAGTGAGCGAGCCGGAAAGCGACCAAAGAGTGGGGAGCTGTTCCGGACTGCCAACTACCAAAGGGAATTCCCGCTGGTTCCAAACCGGTGGAGGGTTCTTTGGGAGAACAAAGGGGGACCGTTATGCCCCGGTGAGCAGCCGAAGCTCCAAGTTGGCCCGGCGGCCAGGTTGGGAGTCAGGCGCGCGCATCAAAGCGAGTAACTATGACTTCAGGGGGAGCTTACCGAAGTGAGGTGTGCGACATCATCAGTGATAGGAAGACATAAGGGCTTAGAGTGAGCACCAGTTACCGTCTGAAATTGGGATTCCAAACATTTTGATACTGTCACAGCAGACGCATCCATCGAAGATATCACTGGTCCTGCGCCTGGTAGATTAATCCCCAATCTGGCCACAATGGCTTTCTGGTACTCAATCATGCTCTGCATCTGTAATTTTAAGTGCCATGTCACGTCCTTGTGATTCCACCAGTTTGTCCAAGCCATTCATCCTGCCAACTACTGTAGAATATGCGAGACTTCCCTCCTGCCAATCCATGAAAACTTGCCCAAGTATGAATCAAACAAAAAAAACCTAGCATGAACAACCATTGGAAAGAAAACCCAGGCCAAAATCCTTGAAAAAAACCCTAGCAACCTATGATGCAGCAACCACTCTAGCAAACGTGGAAAACACACTTACCCGCCTGTCACTCCCAGCTGACAACCATGACACTGAACCCTCTTGAATTTCATATAATGTAGGAGGGCACCCTGATAGTGTTTCCTGTAAATTAATTAATCCATGCCACAAGTCAGTAAGCAATGTGAGGGCTGACTATATACACATAGCAATTCAATGAGGAACAAAATACAGAGTCGTGATGATGTCACTTACCAAGCGTGCTTCCACCATTGTCTTCCCACCACGGCCAGTCTTGGTAGGATTTTGAATTGCACCATTTGCCTTCTTCATGTTGCCCGACACTTTGTGGAACACCTCTGTCTGCCAGTAACTTACAAGCTTGTTCCATACCTCGTCAGATACAGTAATGGGTTTCCCCTTACCACCCAACCACGCAATGTGTGCTTCATAACGTTGGCTCTTCATTATTCTGCCAATTGTTTGTTTTAGGTGGAAGTCTTTTAACTTGTGTGGCGTATATGAAAATAGCTTAGCCAGGTGATCTCTGATTTTGTATACAACTTCATCAGGCTGGTTGTTGATGGCAAGGGAACAATCTAGCTTGCGATAAGCCTGTCCTTTAAGGGCAGCGTGCCATACATTCCGAGTCTGACCATACGGGGCTCTTTTGAGGTTCGTCACAATCACCATGGGAGGAAGACCTGCAGCTATTCTCTCTTCCTTCACCTTGGCAGCTTCAATTTTGGCTGAGCTATTAGCCCTCCTTAAAGCATTGGTTCTATCATTCTTTGAAACGGCACCCTCCCCTCCTTCAAAGACCTCCGTGCGCTCAGGAGAATTCAAAGCAGGATCCTGCCAAGTAGGGACTGGTGGCCATGGCTGTTGGCCACAAGGCCGAGGACCATACTGGCCATACTGTCCATAAGCAGGAGGATATTCCGGTGGCCTGCCACCCCCATAGCTATTAGGGGGTGGCAAATATGGTGGAGGAGGATATTGGCCATACTGCCCATATGGAGGAGCACCATATTGACCCTGACCATACTGAGTGCCCCAGACTGTGGGTACTGAGGCATACCATAATAAGGTGGGGGTACTGGTGGCACAGAACCCAAAACGATGGGAGAGTTAGGGCCACCTCCTGCGTTCTTGTGGGCACCATCTCTATTACTAGCAGCAGGGATCGTGGATCCAGTGCGCTTGTGCTTGCCCTGAAAAAGAAATTCCCCCAGTACAATGTGGGTGATTACACATACATATAGGCAGCAAGCAGCAAATCCTTGAATTCAAGATAACAAACTGGAAGCACATATCATTTGTAAAGACAAGATTACCCAAAACTCAGTATGATCTTGGGCAGTATATCTCCCAAATTTGATTGGCCCCAATGATGTCCTCCTAGTACATTTTTGAACCTTCTTAGGTATGGGGTGTTCCTGAAATCCATAGCAAGAATTCAAATGGACAAACCTGATGGGTCCATGAGAAGTATCCCTCCAAGTTTTACTGATATTCTGGGTGCATAAGTAACCCAAGTATCTCTATAAGTAGCCATTGTAGCTTAGTACCAGGACGTTGGTTTCATGGGCAAAGAATTTGAACATACCTGAAGTCTACATTGGCCTGACATCATGCCTTTGGCACTTCAACTTGTCTAGTGGAAATCATTTGTGATTGTGCCTTGGCTGACCCCTGCATTGTCCAACTTCCCTGTCTTGACAGACATACCCTATCTCTTCATGATCTTACCATACCCTATCTCTTCGTGATTTTACCAAAAACATACATAATTTGAATCATGGTCATTGTGAAGAACTATAACTCACAGACGGAGAAGGTGTTCGTAGTGTAGATGATGGGCGTTTTTGTCCTGCGACATGAGCATGGGCATGTTCTCCTCGGCTTGCCGTGGCATCCGCCGACGACGCACTCGCCTCGCGCTGGCATGGGAGGAGTGGATCGTCCTCATCATCCTCAGAAGAGCCCTCATGCAGAATCGTAGTCTTCATCGTCTTCAGTCTGGCACTTTGCCTTGCAGGACCTTGATCCCTAGCTTTTTCCTTCGGAGCGCGTGGCTTGCGAGGGCGATTCGCTCCCGCAAGCCTGCACAAACATCTCCATGACCTCCCTCTCAAACAATCACAAACTAATGCAAGCATACATACCCTAATACTCTTAAGCCTACGTTGAACCACAACCGCACCCTACCAGGAATGGCTGCCCACGAATGACGGCGGACATCTCCCTCCTAATGACACACCCTCCTCAAACCTAATCGTCACTCACTGCATGTTGTTTGCCTCTCTGTTTGTACAAGTCGCAGCTACTCGCCCCCATTTGTGCTATGAAGCTTATGATCGCTGTAGGAAGGTTAGAGGATAAGGCAAATCGCAAGTTTAGTGGGTGGGTAACCAAAGTCAGGAACTAAACTCACCCATCTATCGACTGCTTGAACGTTGCTTCCACCTCCTTTATGGCAGCAATCCGACGCTCTCGGAACTTCTCGTACTCAGTGAGAGAGACTGTCACTTCAAAGACCTTCCGCTTCACCATGGACACTCAGAAACGATACTTATAGTATACTATAGATATAGAAATAGCACATTGGCAGCTGGTGCAAAACAAGAGACAATGCACTATGCGTAGCATGCAAAGAGGGAAGGGGCGACGTTCAAAGCATGTACAGTGCAGGTGGCGATGGCGTAGGCGTAGAATAGATGACCGTCTATGGTGAATGGAAGAAGCTTATGCCACAAGGAATGGGCATACAAAAATGCTATGCAACTGCGATGAGTGTCATGGAGGAAAAGTACTGTTGTTGGAAACAGTGAGGAATCATTACATGATACACGGGAGGGATCCTCTTCTCCGACGTTGTTCTCTTCCGGTACGATCGCCACTTTCCCTTCAGCACTTTAGTTTGAATTTTGAATGCAACGATCCTCTTCTCCACATGTCGACATTTCGTGGGTGATTGTAGTCAAGAATTCATAAGATACAGACGTGACTATGACTACGTCACTTCCGTTATCACTTTAATTAATGCACATGTCGTGTTTTCATTGGTCATGTGTAGTCATGTAGTCTTATATGCCTAACTAAGTGACTGCAACTATGACTTCAATGGCTACAAATGTCGTGTTTTGATTGGGTGTATATTCATAAGATACATACGTAAATATGACTGCATCACTGCAACGTCACCGTGCCTCCTATGTCATAATATGAACAAGTGTCACATCGTTGTTGGTCCACTCACAAGATGACTATTGGGATGCAGGGATGTGAATATTCAGATGATGAAGACGAAGGCCCTGCGGCACAGCGGGAGCCCAATGTCACAGAGAACGCAGATGAGAATGGTGGATTGGAGGTAGAAATCCAGCGTGCATTGCAGGAAGCGTTTCTCTTTGCAGATGCAAACAGAGAGGACCCCATTCATGGTGGAACCGATCACACATTTGCCGATCATGACGATGACCTCGACGATTCCGGAGACAATGAATTTGATGAGAATGCTCACCTGCACGTTGATCCCGAGTATGATAAACTCTTCCGACAGTCGCAATGGCCACTTTTTGAAGGGTGCTCGATCAGCCGGCTGCAAGCAACTTTGACGTTGCTGAACGCATGCACTACCCACAAGTGTACCAATGCATTTGTGGATGAGCTTCTGGGATTGTTGCGTAAGAGTTTTTTGTCTAAAGAGAATTCATTGCCGAAAACTCACTACGAAATGCTCCAATGTTGTTTCAAACATCTCCACATTGCAATGGATACAACACTGACATTAGATGAGTGAAAGTGAGACTAGACCTCCAGCCAGCCGGCTTTCCCACATCATCTGTAGAGGATAGATAACGGCTGTTGCCTTGTCAATGTCTTTTCCAATCACCTTTGCAATGATCTGGGGTATAAGATCCTTCAAATCACAAGTTTGAGTATAACGCACAAGCCGCTTACGGGGATTGAGTTTCCAATGCGAACCATTGGTCTTTTATTGATAGCATTGTTGTAAAATACATGGACCAACATGGTCATTTTCGGGAATGACATATAGTACGCTTTCATGTACTATGTAAGCATGCAACTATGTACCAATGACGTGGCTTGTTCGCCACTTAACCTGTTTGCCCATTTAGCCATCTCCACATTGCCATGGATTTTGCATGTTGGATTGTGAGGCCATCCACACCATCCTCTGGAAATGCTATCATGGGGTTTCAACTATGTCCACATTTCCCTGGATTATGCCTGCACGAAGCAAGGCCAACTGCATTCAGCACCCTCCACTTTATTATAGTATTGCAACAACATTCAAAGCACTTCAATTTGTATCCATCGAGAACATCTAGGCTGGAAAAAGACATTGTTGCAGCAGAACTTAGGAAAGTACTTATCTCCTTCCACTACACACGTGAAATGAAAGAAGCCAACCAACAGCATACCAGCCAAGAAAATATGAAACCAGCCAAGAAAAGAGCCAATATATGCAGTGAAGGTCGACACTAAATGAAACTTATCCAACACTTACATTAGAGGAGGGAAGTTAAGTTTTACCTCCATAAGCTTGCCCACATCAAATTTGGGAGCTTTCAGAATTTTTCCTTTCCGGTTGAATGAACTTGGCTACAAGATCCTTCAAATCACAAGTTTGAGCTTCACACACAATGAACTTATAGGGTTGAGCTTCCAATGCGAACCAGAAGTCTTATATTGATAGCATTGTTGTAAAACACATGGACCAACAATGACAGTCTCTGGAATGACATATAGTACAGTTTCTTGTAGTATGTCGCATACAACTATGTACCAGTGACGTGGCTTCTTTGCCACTTGCCTCCTTTGCCCATTCAGCCATCTCCACATTGCCACGGACTCTGCACGCACCACGCAAGGCCATCCACACCATCATCTGGAAATGCTATAATCAGCCATCTCCACATTGCAATGGATTCTGTCCGCACCAAACAAGGCCAACTGCATTCAGCAGCCTCCACTTTATTATGGTATTGCAGCAACATTGAAAAGCACTTCAATTAATATCCAACAAGAACATGTAGGCTGGAAAACAAAAATTATTGCAGCAGAACTTACGTTCGTACTCCTCCCCTTCCACTACACACGGGAAATTTAACCCCTGGTACCTCAACATGCTCCCCTTCAAGCTCTTCCAACTCACCAACATGTCGCTCTATCTTTGCTCCCACCTCCTCACTGTATGTGATCCCCATGATAGCAGCCAAGCAACAAGATACCAGCCAAGAAAACAACCAATGTATGCAGTGAACGTCGACACTAAACTGAAACTTATCCAGCACTTAAATTAGAGGAGGGAAGCGAGTTCTACCTCCATAAGCTTACCCACATCAACTCTGGGAGCTTTCATAATATTTACTTTGTGGATGAAGGTTCTGTATATGATACATACTGGCTGATATCTTCTCAATGTCTTTTCCAATCACCTCTGGAATGAACTTGGCTACAAGAACCTTCAAATCACAAGTTTGAGTTTCATGCACAATGATCTCCCTCATCTTCCACCGAAGCAAGCCGAGACATGGTAACACTACTTACATCAGGCTGCATATCGCGAACCTGGTGAAGGACCTGCATGGAAATACTGGCTGCATACAATGTTTTGCAGTGTTCCTGACAAGCAACCACCATTGCAACCGTCATGTTCTATGGAAATTTCTGTCTCTGTCTCTGTCTCTGTCTCTCTTTCCCACTCACACATGAACCTCAGAAAATGGACAATCAGAGACCTGAAATGCCTTCATTATCCCCAAAAACTATTGGTTGGTGTACTTGAGGTTCTACTTCTTTCAGAGTGCCATTCAACTTCTAAGAATTGCATCATTTTGTCGAAGAGCCCTAGAAATTGTCTAACATTTTTGAAATTGTGCGTAGCAAGTGCGCTTAATGTGGTTGGGTCGCTTCTTTGTGAAGCCAATGCAAAAAATCCGCAACATGTAATTGTCTGTTGTTTTCACATCCACATGTGACTCTATCAGACTCTACCATTTCCACACCAGCCTCCATCAACTTGTCTGTGGTGAAATTTATTCCCTGGACCAATCCCAAGTCAATTTACAACATGGCCTTTAACCCTGACAACAAAAAAAACTCACTTTATAGTGCCAAAAGATTCAGATTTACTTGAGAATAAGCACTTCAATTTCGCTATGATGTACTGAGTGATAAGAGCCCCATACTAGAAGCAACACTGCACCCACTTAAAATGAGAGTAACCTAAAAGTTAGTGAGGACATTGCGACCCTACACATTCTTGGTGAAGCCAGTTTGGCAATTCGCAGAGAACACATATACTAGCGACCAGCTTCAACATTTCCTTTGTAATATCTTCCATTATTTGACCGGCCAACCTGTGATGACGACAATGCTACCCATATCCTAACAGCATTGCATTCGAAAAGAATTCCCAAAATCAAGATCATGAGGGGAAGTGTGAAGTTCCCTTTGGAACCTTCCACATAAAATGAAGGGTTTGACAGCGAAATAAGGACAAAAAGGGGGAGGAAGATGCAGGTTCCGATTGGGATTTCGCATCGGGCCTGTAGCTTCATGATGGTGATTGGTTATAACTGCTAATGGAAGAGATGTAGACTTGGCAGTAGATATTTAAACGTTTCGATTATAACTTACCAATCTGACACCAGATAACCTTTGTAAATCCTATCGAACTCTCCCTTCAAATTCGCATCGTCGATGCTTCCATACATGTCCATGAAGGTAACGTTCCAAATTTCTTCAAGTAGATGCAGTTCTCGCCTATGATATGATCACCATGCTATCCTGCAATCATCGCATTTGAAGACACGACCCGTCGTTCAGCCATACTGTCGCACATTCCCTCTCTGCAAACTCCACATTCCAAATGGCATCCTCTGCAGATTCTCACTTTACAGACTCAATGAAGAATGCGACTTAATGCTCTACGGTAACTACAAAATGCTTGAGCTATATCAAACCAATAGGAAACTAACACATGTACTAAGCTGATAGGATTTCGGCAAACATGGATGGATGAGCTCATCCAATGGATGGATCCATTCATGTATATGTCTTCAAAATGACACGTGTACTAATAAAGTCATATAAATGCCTTTAAAATGCCATGTGTAGTGATGTAGTCATATATATAGAGTCATGAATCAATCTGCAGTCAAACAGTCATAAGTTTACATGCCATGTCATGCTGTGGATGAACTCGTCCAATGGATGAATACATTCGTGTATTTGCCTTCGAAATGACACGTGTAGCGATGTAGTCGTATAATTAGAGCTGTGAAACCATCTCCAGTCATGGAGTCATAACATTCCATGAAACGTCGTCCACGTGTAGTCAAACATATCACACTAGTCATATAAACCATGGTCAAGGTACAAGTCAATGTAATGAGCTGTGAAGAGGCCACATTACCATGTGGAGGATTGCTGGGGAACTGGGGGGCACACCCATCGCATAGGATCGGTGGCCTCCACCCACCTTGGGTCTAGAGGGTAGAATCCTCTTACCATAGCCCAGAATCTAACAAACAGTGGCTTCAACCTCTTGTGTTGGTGCATGTTTTTAATGCTATTCAAGTGAAGGTGGCGCATGGATTCCATTATTATGACACTCCAGTGGTTGCTGCACAATACATGCAGACTTGCAGCATCGTCATATCCACGAAACACACGATTCCACATGCAAAATGCGTATGGAAGCGAGATAAAGGGGCAGAGTGTGCAGAAAACTCACTCAGAAGTAACAAGGACAATGAGCGCTTCCACACCAACACAATTCAGAGTAGGGAATCGTCTGTCCATCCAAGTCTGTATGGACTCAACTGTTGTCCCATATGCACTGCAATGGTCCCAAAGACAAATCCAAGTGAAACTGTCTAGAAATCGCACTTTACTGCGTACAGTGGTAGGGAGGAAAAGTGTTTTGCAAGAAACCCAAAAGTCCATGAGGCGGTCGCTTGTCCAGCCCCTTGCATGCACCAGGTCATCTGCATCTTCTAGTCTAAGAGGGATCTGAGGGGAGAATGCATCTTGCATAAACCATATGTCTGTCGTTGGTCAGACAAGCGCACCACAGACAATCCTGAAAACACGCACCACATATGCGTTTAAGGCAAATGCGCATAGACAATGACAATGCTGGTGCAACTCGCAAGAGGATTTGAAGGTATACCATATCATTTACTGTAAAGAAGGGTGCACGGGCGTTGAACTCACAATACATTTTCCATCTCGCTATGTATCCTGCACAGTGCCGAGGAACCCATAAGAATTCACGCGCACATACAAGCGCTCGTGCAACAGTACACATACAAAAAAACATGTTACATGCAGGAATACAAATGCTTACCTCTTCCTCGTTTTAGTTCGTTGGCTTGGAACTACAAGTATAACATTGGGTGGAACCTCATCTAGAGAATGGTGCATTGTATCACTCGCGCTATCAGCCGCGATGGCGATGGGGCTGGCGAATGTGACATTGCGGGCAGACTTACGTCTACCCTGCACACTCCCATCCACGTCACCCTGAGTCTGTGCTGTGGCGTCTGTACTGTCAAATGTATTCACACCCAAGGGAAAGACAATCTCCCGGGGACAAATGGGGGAAGGCAATGCAAAGATTTTCTGATGTGGCGTTCGGGGCTCTTCAAAAAGATGGACATGGGGGGTTTCTGAGGACCCAACAATGGTTGCCGCAGAAACAAATGCACCATCATCAAGGGGACATTGGACACTAAGGGGGGCAAGACTCAGAAAAGGATGTGCTGAATTGCAAGAGGCCACAGGGGGCAGAAATCCAACACAATCGGGAAATACCTGACTGCCAGCAAGGTCCATTTCAAGTTGAGTCAGGAGACCTGGTTGGGGGCAAAGAATGTCGGCAGAGACATCTGCAGAGGTATCTTTGTCATGGGGTGAAGGACGTTTACGCCGGCATCCACATCGTCTGCACATGCAGGTTTTGCTGTGGGTGCATCTGTAACACTGTCCACCACAGCAGGAAGGGGGCCATCTGAATTGTGAAGTTGGACGACTATTTCCACTTCAGGCTGTACCAAATCATCTGCACGCGGAGGGCTACCCACGTTCTTGGAGGCAATGTCAGCCACATCCACCAACACGTGGATATTTGTATCCCCTGTGGATTAGCAGGGGGGGCGATCCATTGCATACTCTGGGAAGGAGAAGCAACCCCAACGCTACACGAGTGTGTATTCTGTGGCACCCCAGCCTGGCAAGAGCAACAACATCTGCAGATTTTTGCGCACATTGGAATGCCTCATTGACTTTAGAGTCATTGTAATCAAGAGAGCCTGCACAAGTCAAGGTGGAGTACACTTAAGCACCTCTTCCATTTCAAAGCAGCACACATACTTACACGTACAAAGAAGACATTGTAAAAACATCCACATTGCAATGACTATCGTGCAAATGATGGACATTTTACCTACCTGGATCCCGACCAATCCAACACAAGTCAAGATCCTCTTGATACTTCAAGGCAGCTTTGAAATCCTGGAGGGCCTTATCAACACCATGTCCTGGCAGTCCCACCCCACACCACAAGACCTCAAAGGAAGTAGGCTTACAAATGGCAAGGACTTGTGCAACCCTGTATCCGACTCCGTGCATGAACTCATTCATGGAATCCAATACACGCAACCGGTCCTCTTCTTGCCGGTCAACAAGGTCATGTGCAGTTTCGAGCACCCCCCTCTTGACCTCCTCGTAGGGGGGCATGCCACCATACAATAACTGTCCAAATGACATGAAATTCGCTGCAGCATTTCTAATCGCAGTCTTACCCTCGCTGGTGTACAGAAGTTGCTTAAGGAGTACATGCAACACCGAGTTCCTGGGTGTGGATAGGGGAGTAGACGCATCAACGTGACACATCCAAATCAAGCGCAAAACCCGCATGAAAGGGGGCACATGGGGGCTCTCCCACGGGTTCGTTGATGATGATAAAAGGTCCATGAGTCTATGGGCTTCTTGTTTCAAATGATTGTAAATACTAGGCATGTCCGGGAACTCAA
Source organism: Takakia lepidozioides (assembly GCA_030704615.1). Classification (NCBI taxonomy): domain Eukaryota; kingdom Viridiplantae; phylum Streptophyta; class Takakiopsida; order Takakiales; family Takakiaceae; genus Takakia; species Takakia lepidozioides. The sequence goes on from CM060733.1 coordinate 28,308,032, forward strand.
CCATCTTGAGAATTCTGAACAAGGGCGACCGGCCCCATTTAGCCTCGTCTAATTCATCATGTGTTACCCTCTCCCATTTGGCCATGCCAACCTCCACATACTGACGTCTTCGAGCCTCCAACGTAGCCAAAGCTGCAACCTCCTTCACTTCGTAATCATTGAGAGCAGCTCTATATTTGTTGTACGCGACAACCGCGACGCATTCACTGTACCGGCCAGCATGGTCGGGAGTGAAACCAGGACGTTTCGCAAACAAATTTAATGTCTTCTTCAAAAGCTTCGTAAGCTCAGGGGGCGGTCCACCATGCTGCGACCACAATCGTGCGCCAGGAAGGACCCCACATTAGCATAGAACGGACCAGAACGAATGACAGTGAAGGATAAAAAGCATGCACCAGACAACAATATGCCATGGATGCAAACCAAATGCTTCATGTCCAATTACAAGTAATACAATATAATGAACACAGTCCCAATTCCGTGATGTGTAAAACACCTGCTCAAAATGCAGAATGCATGGAGGTTCCAATATGATTGAAGTCACCACCATTCCATACATTTGGGCAGATGATGCAGGGCGCAGTGAAATGAATGCATGGAATACAGTCGCAGCAGAAGCATGTATCCATAAGCATGACAAAAAATGATTGGAAGTAAAATTGTTGAGGGTGAGAAGGGGACATACCATGAATTTCATAAACCATCTACCGTAGGCAGCACCCATCATACTGTCACCAAAATCAGGGGTCCCCGAAAGGTCCACAAGTCTGTGGTAAAATTCAGGGTCGTCGGGCGAAACAAATCCAGGAGGCAATAGATTGAAGTCCATGAGGTAGCTAAGGCCTAGCCGTGAAACAACAACGGGTCTGTATGAAAGAGCAACATCAAACCGCAATCTCAAAGCAACTGTTTCAAATGCCTCTGTGGCCTCGTCTCTATTCAGATCCCTAAGTCGATTTTTGTTAAGCAAATCTTCTGGATTTGGAGGGGCGGTATGGTGATTGTTTGATTCCCTGGGTCCATCCCCTGCCGGTGTCGTCTGTTTTTCTGGCTGGACAACTTTGTGCTCTGCAATGTTGCACTGGCTGGGTGGCTAAGAATTTGCTGCTGGGGTGCCCAACCAGAGTAGATTAAACCTCGGTCCTTCACACGCTCCTCAAAACCTGGAGGCATTACTGCAGGCCAACGCCCTCATGAGCTAATCGATGCTCTACTGAGAAACATTGCTGCCACATAACTCTGGATAACTAACCTGCCATGCACCAGAATATACATATGGTACAGTAGACTCTTTTTTAACCATTATTTTTAAATCCATCAAACTAATGCTTTCACTTCATGGTTGATAATCGGCCTATGTCGATGAGTCATTACGTCATCCTCAAAAGCAGCAGGAACTATCATCACCCTTCCCCAAGAGCACTGTCGATGTGCATAGAACGACCAAGGGATTGTCCTACTCGGTACATCCATGGGAGCATTCCTTCATAGTATAACTGGTCTATGATATGCTAGCATGTGAAGGGTTACAAGTTTATCAGATGTAAGATCCAAAGTCACTGTCCAGGATTATGGGCCAATTCTCATCTGAAGGGAGCAATTCAGAGAACAACAGCAGTAACTCTGAAGCCGAGGGGGCTGCTACGTTGGGTTGCCATAGTAGCCACAAGAAAGGTTGCTTGCTAGCCTAAAGTCCCTGTGCCAGCTCATGGATTTGTGGTCCTGTCAACAATCCTGGCTTACTTCCAAATGCAATGTACATGACTGAAGAAGGAACCTGGGTGTTTAAAAGTGCTAAGCTACTATTGAAATGTGATCATCGCCTTCACACCTAAAACTATAGAAGCCATTCATTGACACATATATAGGAAGCTCACCTGGGCGCCAAAAAGAGGGCCGTGGGTATGCCAGGTACCAAAGTCCTTCATATCGAAGGGGATTGCTTGGGCAAAGTGTTGATACATGTCACCCATGTTGTAATCACTTCGCTCCCGCACCATGATGGGAGCTGAAGCCTCAACAAACTCCACCCCTGCGTCGTTACAGTCCACGACTATCTCCCCATCTTCCTCTTGTACACACCTCCCTGCAGGACATGTCATGGTCTCTCAACGTCCTCATCTAGTTTCCCCGAAGCCTATATACCAAAGCTGACATGACAGACAGGGTGGATGTTTTACCTGCCAATGGGTAGTAGTCTGCCAGCGCTCTTTAGAGACTCTCCCTTAGTCTTTCATTGAACTGCTCCACGGAGGTCTTCTTGAGCGCTGGCATCGAACAGCAGCACGCGTCGGAGGGGGGGAACTTTTATCATGCGTATATCAAAGCCAGTAAGTTGGAGCCGCTTCAACTCCCGGCTGTCGTGAGGACGTTGCGTGGGAACCACCGTGGTTTTTGACAGGACAGTCACTTCCACGTCCATTTAGAATAGTGTCGACTTCACCGGGACTCTCGCTCCACCCCTCGAAACCGGGACTCTCGCTCCACCCCTGTGGACTTAGTGAGCTAGGTGCAAGCTGGATAGGAATCCAGAGTTAATGAGTAAGAAATTGATTGAAGGTCAATCGTATCAATGCTGATCAATCACGAGTCAGGAAGGCGAAGCGGGAGCTGGAATCCACGAACCGCAGGTAAGTGGACAGTTCACACCGACCTGTGAACATCATAGGAACTTTGATAGCCAGGCCACACAAACCATTTGCCTCCGTTGGCAGGACGCACGTCGAAGAACGGCGTCTTCACGGGGAGCGGCCACACAAGCCCCATCCTTCCTTGTTGGCTCCTTGGTGGGACCATTCAAACAGCAGGGATTGGTTGCTAAGATCCAACAAGGTAGGTAGGTAGGATTTTACCTTCGTTTTGTGAATGAGTGCCTGATCAAAATCTTGCCATAGCGGGACAATACAAGACAAGCTGGGAAGCTTTGGGCCTTTCCGTGGTCATTACTGGCTAAAGCCAAGCTCTGCACATTGCAAAGGATGATTGTGTTTCCTGACTTCCAATCTCTATCACCTTCGCAGTAGAGTTCAGGTAATAAAGACCAGTTGTGCCTCCCCCGCCCGATGACCCCGCCTTCCAAGGGACAACCCTAGTCCGACGATGTGAATTCTGACTTGCCGAGCAAGCCCAATACTCAACACGCCGCATTAACTCAGCTTCGGCGAAGGGCACTCGACCCTCGGTTGTTCTACCCTTCCATGTCTTCATTAGCTGCCTCAAATTCCACGTGGCGTCTTTTGTCCTGCTTTGGATCCACCGATTGAACTTCAGCTTATCCCTGTCCGCCGTCCACTTAGCCTCCGCCAAAGCGTTTGTCATTTTCCTCTCCATATTTTGCTGGAAAATCTGAAACCCCTCCCATCCATAACTAACATAAGCACTATCCAGCCTCATCATGTTCCTACCCTTGAAATAATCCACTACCACTTCTTTCATCCTATCCAAGACATCCGGTCCCGGGTAGTCTGGCTTGTTGACCTGACTATCCCGCTCGTGGGCACGTTTTCGCTTCCTCCACCCCCAAGACGACCCCGCCTCAGAACTTGAATTCACAACCCCCGACATTATATAAACCTTTGCCCACTACAGGGTCCAAAACCTTAGAAAATGACAATGTGGATGGTGTCTTCGTAGTTTTCTGCAAAAAAACAGGCCGTCGGAGATCCGAAAACGGCAAAATGGTGATACGATGTTGGGAATCTTTGATGTATGCCGGGTTTCCGGCATGAATGCCATGCATCTCTCTGTTTGCATCCCATACCAAGTTCTTGCCCCAATGCACACAATTCAGAAATGTGTATGGTAGCCCATCAAATGGGAGGTTGTGTCGATTGTATTCAAAACCTATGGACATCCGATCCTCCAAGCCCACCAGCTCATAGAAACGGCGATGGATTGGTGTACGGCATTCTGGGCAAGCGCTCGTCCGCAAGGCTTGCGGGATAAGATATGTGAGATGGAACATATGTCCACATGATCCAAGCACATGACATCCCTCTAGGCTGTATGGATTCCTATACATCGAACAAACTGTGTCATCTGATATCCATGACGGCAAAATGCCTCGTGGTATCTCCTCCCTCTGGGCCGGTTTGATGTGGCTGATCATCCTTGTTGTGGTGTCCCACTCTTCCTCTATTTCCAATTCCCAGTTTATGCTTCTGTTCGACCCTGAAATTCTGTGCTCACATCGATCGAACATAGAATCCACATCTGCCCAATTGGTATATCCGGCGAACATGCTTGATGCGATGCGGAGATCGTTATACCTTTGCATGTTGGGATAAATGTTATCCACGCTACGGTTCGACATGCGTGCGACACGTTGCAAGCCTGACAGTGCCCGCTCTACCCTTGCTTCTCTGGAGGCCAAATGGGTCGCCCATCGTACCCAATTCTCCCAATCGCCATTCAATGGGACCCATGCCCGAATCTCCAACGTTTTGGACAAGCGCCATGCAGTTGCCATGGCAATGTCCCGCTCCTTTGTAACGCGGTCGAGATCTAATATCGGGTTCATCTCCAATTGAATGGCGACCCTCGAGCATTCCCCCGTTTCCAGTACCGGTTCTTTTCCTTTCCTCATTCTCTCATCCGCAATTCGTTGTTCCTCAACCATGGTTTCATCGGCCACAGGGTCAAGGATGTCCGTAATCTCGTGAATGATGAGGTCAATATTGCGATCGGGCATCGCAAACTCCGCGTCCATGTCCACGACATTTGTTCAATCCTCATTGTGGACAACAATGCCTTCATTGTTTGGAGGCATGTCTTGCAATCTAGCTTCCAACTGGGCTATGCGCAATGTTTGCCAGTCTATTCGGTCTTGTAGGGTCCTGATTCGCTGGTCTCTTTCCGCCAGTTGTTCCTCTAACGTTGCAGCCGGTTGTATTCCGAACGTGTCCGGGATGTACTCCAAATCGTATAGCAGCCTTGCGTTCCTCCTACTAGCAGTTTGTCAATTTACTGGACGCAACAATATGACCTCCACGTACAACATGGCTGCCAAGGTGTACGGGATTTGACCCTACAATGTGCAATGCACCTCATTCGCCCTATGTCGGAAATGCAAGTTCGTGCAAGACCTGGACTCTGCGTAATTGTTTCGGGTTTGCACATCATACCTATCCAAAGGCCACAATCGATTGATGTGGTACCATTTCACGAATTTTTTGCATCTCGCCATCGGCCACTGGTACTCTTCCGGAACATCCTCCTAGCCCTCTTCTACTGGTATGCTAGGGTCACCATATTCTTCCCAATTCAAGTCTTGCCTTGACCCTTTGATTTTCTTAGGGGACGGTACATGTTCATTGGGGTCATCGTTTCCATGACGGTCATCGTCCTGGCCCTCTGCCATTCTACAACAATCGGAGCAACACTAAACGAGGATTTCTAATAAGACGTAACTCTAAACCCTTCCCCCGTTAAGTAAGTTTGAGTAGGTGTCAAAATAGTTCATAAAAGCTAATTTTGTAGAATAAAATGATTCTGGAAGCCAGAGGAGGGCCTATAGGAGCATTCTGCAACCACCTAACAGAAATCGCGGCAAAAAATACCCCCCACCCAACCAATGGTCTCATTCTCCACGTGACTACGTGTCGTGGAATAATGAAATGCCACACACACATAAGTTGTGTGGAGAGGAAGTGAGAGGAGAATGAGCATCTCTTGGCTTGTATCCCCCCTCCCCTTATTTCTCGGGCCACGTGCAGGGCGAATCTTCTAGAAGCAACCGCCAACTTGGCAGTCGCTCAATTTTTGCAGAAAATAAAAAAATGAGCAACCGCCAGAACGAGCGTTCGCTCCATTTTCCGGGAAACAAAAAAAAAAAAAAAAAAAAACGGCCACCAGCATAGGCGGTCGCTTCATTTTCAAAAAAATCAAAATAAAAGCGACCGTCAGTAATGGCGGTCACCCCATTTCCAAAAATAAAAAAATAAAAGCGACCGCCAGTAATGGCGGTCGCTTTGATTTTCAAAACAATTAAAATAAAAGCGACCAGCAGTAATGGCGGTCGCTTGATTTTCAAAACAATTAAAATAAAAGCGACCGCCAGTCATGGCGGTCGCTCCATTTCCAACAAAATTTTAATAAAAGCGACCGCCAGTAGTGGTGGTCGCTGGATTTACAAAAACCAAAAGAATTGTGGCGACCGCCCGTAATGGCGGTCGCTTTATTTTCAAAAATATTTAAATAAAAGCGACTGTCAGTAATGGCGGTCGCTTCATTTTTATTTTCAAAACAATTAAAATAAAAGCGACCGCCACAAATGGCGGTCGCTCCATTACCAACCAAATTTTTAAAAAAACGACCGCCACTAATGGCGGTCGCTGCAATTACAAAAAACAACAATACCGGCGACCGCCCCTAATTGCGGTCGCTCCATTTTCCTCCATGAAAGAGTATGACGCCTCCCGAAGGAAGCGTAACTTATGGAGTCACTTCACCCCGAAGGGCTACTGCCTTCCACTAGAAAGGTGGACACCTTCATGACACACCGGATCGTGGTTTGAACCCACAACCACATCCAACGTGGTATGTGCCCATTACCACTGGGCTACATGCTCCAAGAAACAAAAAAGCGACCGCAAGTAAAGGCGGTCGCTTCATTTCCAAAATAATTAAAATAAAAGCGACCACCAGTAATGGCGGTCGTTTCATTTCAAAAATAATTAAAATAAAAGCGAACGCCAGTAATGGCGGTCGTCCCAAATAAAAGCGGCTGCCAGTAATGGCGGTCGCTGCATTTTGTAAAAACAAAAACTGCCAGTAATGGAAGTGAGGGGAGAATGACTGGGGGCTTATATGCCCCCCCCTCCCCCCGCCTCATTCCTCGCTCCACGCGCAGGGCAAACCTCGTAGAAGCGACTGCCACCTTGGCGGTCGATCCATTTAAAACCAAAAAAAAATGACCGCCATTTGAGGCGGTCGCTCCATTTCGCCCAAAAAAGAAAAAAAACGACCGCTAGTACTGGCGGTCGCTGCATTTAAAAAAAGAACAATTACAGCGACCCCCAGTAATGGTGGTCGCTGCATTTATAAAAACAAAAAAAAACTTCAAGCGACCGGAAGTGAGGGGAGAATGAGCCGGAGCTTATATGCCCCACCCGCCTCACTCCTCGCTCCATGCGCAGGGCACACTTCGTAGAAGCGACCGCCGCCTTGGCGGTCGCTCCATTTTCATTTTCAAAACAATTAAAATAAAAGCGACCACCATAAATGGCGGTCGCTCCATTTCCAACCAAATTTAAATAAAAGCGACCGCCACTAATGGCGGTCGCTACAATTACAAAAACAACAATACCGGCGACCGCCCCTAATGGCGGTCGCTCCATTTTCCTCTAAAAGAACAAAAAAGCGACCGCCAGTAACGGCGGTCGCTTCATTTCCAAAATAATTAAAATAAAAGCGACCGCCAGTAATGGCGGTCGCTTCATTTCCAAAATAAATAAAATAAAAGCGACCGCCATGTATATCCCTCCCCCCCTCCTCATTCCTCGCTCCATGCGCATGACAGACCTCGTATAAGCGACCGCCACCTTCGCGGTCGCTCAATTAAAAAAAAAAAAAACGACCACCAGTAATGGCGGTCGCCCCATTTCCAAAATTAAAAAAATAAAAGCGACCGCCAGAAATGGCGGTCGGGGAGAATGACTGGGAGCTTATATGGCCCCCCCCCATTCCTCGCTCCACGCGCAGGGCAAACCTCGTAGAAGCGACCGCCAGCTTGGCGGTCGTTTCATTTAAATAAAAATGAATGCACAGTTGGAAACATGGCATAATTGTTCTCTATTCCAAAATTTTGGCTGGTATACACATGGGCAACATCTTTTATTTTCCAACACATACACAACAGCAATACAAATATTCATAGTGACAATGATCACATTGATATTACTTCACTACAAAAATATAAACATGTCTACTAAAATATGATGATGCATGCGTACAGCTATTTTGCTTCAATTCCTTCTACTGCTTCGACGGTGAGACGAAGAAGATTCTAATCCTAATGCTCCGATGGGTTGAAAATCCGGGTCATCCTCGACTTCACCACCGTTGCCATGATCAATGCTGGAATCGTCCTTCCTATCCGACCTCATATGTCTAGGCCTTTGAATCTGCAAGCGACCTCAAACCACATTTAGTTCTCTTTGAGGTCGACTCCCACTCCGGTCTTGAATACCATCCACGGTATCTGGCCTGTTTGAAGGCCGATCGCCTACAAAAGGTTGGACTGTTCTATGTCGTTTATGGACTTGGGACGCAATTGAAGGGTCTCGAAGGAGGTACCGGAGGGGGGACTGCCCGAGATGGACCGACATTAGATGGTCCGACATGTGAGGAACCACGAGTCTGCTTCGCAACACGTCGGTTAAGGTGGAATTGTAGTGGCAAGTTGTCATCATCCGAGGCTTCAACTTCTGCCCGATCCAATGCAGCAGAATGATGTGTGCGTGTGGAAAACAGATCAACCCTGTTGCTCCTTAATGCCCGCTGTGTTGATGGGGAGCTGGATCGGTTTTGGCATTGTGGTGGAGCTGATTGTATCGGTGAGGCATGATCCCGTCCTGTCGACTGTACAATGGGTTCGACACCATCGTTTGTATGAACATGGTTGCATACGTCGATCGGTCCTGGCAGTACATCACCCCTAAGCTCCATTGGGGCACTACCGGTGGTTTCAGCGTGTAGTGGAGGACAAGGGTCGACCCCAACTTCATTTTGAGAACCATGTTCTGGGGATGATACGATTGCAGCTTCATCTTCATCTGCGATATGCATTTCTTCAAGAAGGTCATCAAAGGTCGGATGGATATAAGCATCATCCTCTGTGAATGTAAACGGGTCATATGCATTTTCAGGAGCATCATCGGATCTATCTTCACTATCGGAGGTACATGATTCCCTCTGAGATGATTCTCTCTGAGGCTCAGTATCGTCACTCATCAAATCAGCCTCAGAAGCAGAGTCTTCGGAATGCAAATTCCTCTCATACCATGCTGCAGCATCATCCGCTGTCTTCTCACGTAGCAGTCGGCAATTGATATACACATACACCAATTTGTCAGCCCTCGCGAGATTCAACCTGTTGCGAATATTGTTGTTAACAAATGAGTAACTGCTCCAATTGCGTTCGCAAGATGAGGCAGAGCACACTTGAGCAAGAATACGCTTCGCAATGGGAGTCAATGTTCTTGCTTTAACTTCAATCAGATCCCACCATTCATATGGCAACATATTGAGCTCTTTTGGAATCCGACATGTCCTCAAAAGGGTCGTGGCGATCTGAGAAGCATTGGTACTCGGATATAGCTCTCTCTGCATGGTTCGGCGGAGCCAGTGGCATGAGCATTCGCACGAGGCCGGCCTTGGCATTTGCGTCGTCTCGGAGCATGGTATTGTCGAGCAAGAATGGATTGAGCAAAACCCCGCATAATGCAAGTCCGTTCGAAGCATCGAACGACGGTCGTAAAATGCATCATCAGCACTGTCCGCAAGTTCAGGTTCCAAGGAGAAGGGAGGATGCCTCAAGGATTGGATGTGCTTATCAAGATTTTGCATTAGTAACCATGTCTTGCCCATTACTGGTTGCTTTCCATCAAACTCCCGCAAGACGATTAACACCGGCTCTACCATATAAACAAAGTTTTCACATTTCTTCCAGAAATCATCGTTGCGAATGTTATTTCGAACTTTTTGACTTTTGCCCAATGACTTGGCTTATCTAGAGTCCCGCAATGTCTGTGTGTACGCATCCCATTGAGAATCAATGATGGTGTGCTCCAGACTACTCGTCACCGTCACCAACTGATCCACCATTAAGAAGTTAGTGGCAAAACGAGTTTCGCCTGGATTGCGGAGGCTGTATTTGGCTTCGTGCCTCCTATATATTGCCAAAGGGATGTGGTGTGTGCGGATGAACGACACAACAGTCTTCGGTCGCTTGACAAGTTGTTTCACCCACTATTCTTTTCCCCAATCTTCCAAAAGGAGGTCAAGGATATGAGCAGCACAACCTTGATAATACATATGGGGATAACGTGCCAACAACATGTCTGCAGTGTTTTCCATGTTAGCGGCATTGTCTGTGCATATTTGCACGATTCTATCACTTCCGATCTGTTCGATGAAGTCTGTCAATAGTTGGCATTGATAACGTCCATCTTTCTTCTCGTCGCTAGTGTCGACCGATCTCAAGAATTGTTCCCCAGCTGGACATACGAGCATGACATTGAACAACGGTATGTTTGTAATAGAACTCCAACCATCGGCACATATAGTGCTTCCATATTTTCTGATGCACACGTCCATCCTATCGTTGACCTTTTGGGTAAGCTCGGTCATGACGTCTTCTAGCAATCATATGCAAAGATTGTGATAAGTCGGAGGCACGTACGTGGATCTGGACTCCGAGGTTGCTTTAACGGCAGAAACAAATGCCGGAAGCCTTGCCACATTAAATGGTATGTTGGCCTCGAAGAAAAACTGCGCCCATTTTTTTATCCAACTGTATTTTCGCAGACAAGTTAAGACCTTTCTGCATGGATTACTGTCGTAATCTTCTACTCCGTTGAAGTGTAGGGGTACAAAGAGATGTTGAAGCAGATATTGCTCCAGCACAACCCACTTGTCCAAGGACACCCGAAGCCTCACAAGAGTCGCCCTGGGTACTAATCGGGGCATCCTGACGGGAAGATGGAGTGTTCTGCTCAGAGGTCATGTCCAGATCCAAAGACATTGGAATATTGCCTCCACACTGGGCAAAGTGGTTTTTTACCCGCATAGATGCTTTAGGGCTTAAACCCACCCCAGCGCTCTTCACACCTTTATAGCCGAGATAAGCGAGCAACCGATCCTTACGATAAAAACATTTTAATCCACATAGGTTGCAGTCAACAGAGTGCAATGCGATAGCCCAACATTTCTACACCTGTCAGCAACCCAAGTGGGTCGATGTGGGTTGTAGTGTTGAGCTTATACACAATCTGCTGAAGTGCTTTGGTGGAAGCCACAACGGCAAAAGGTGCGCACCCTCCTCTTGGGCTACACTCTCGTTCAATGGAAGAGAACATAAAAAACAACCTCAAGTGTTTGCGCCAAAAGAAGTGAGGAGTTTGGTGACCCTCCTCCCTTATATATGATCCAAGAAGGATGAAAGTGAAATCAAAGCTTCTACGTTGCCACCTCCACAACTCCACATGCTTCCATAGGCCTAGTTTGATCTTTCAAGGTGCTCTTGTATGTTTGGCTACAACCTCCCTTCCATGGTATGCGCCGGCGCATATGCTTGGAGCTCCTTGAGCAAAAATTTCTTCAAGGGCCTCAAATCTTGTCAATTTTTGAGTTGGTTGCACATATATGTCATATGCGCCGGTGTAGGTGGTCGGAGGTCCTTTGTCGGGATGCTCAGGCCTGTATTCTACTCCAAGTTGTAAGCTTTGAAAGACAAGGATATTCATGGAATTAGTTGACTATCCAAATTCATTTGTTTTCTTCATGCAACCATGACACTGAACTGCTCTTTTTACATATTATACATTCACACATGTGCTCTTCTCATACACTGACATCTTGAACTGTTTTGGTCTATGGAATTAGGAAAATACTACTACAACTGAAGCTGTGGAGGCCGGGACACTTGCAACCATTATTGACGACATTGATGCAGGGAATTGGGGGGCAGATGAGTATGAAGAGGATACAACATCTAGTGATCCTCTTTCTCTAGATGCCAAACAGGCAATTATTCTGGAAAAGAAACAAGATCTGAATGTAACTTTCAGGTCCCTCCTCATTGAGGATGGAGTTATGGACATTCCATTGTGTCGCATGATTTCTATGCAGGTTGTTAGGCCCGCCCTTGCCAACAACATTCTAAAGCTTAGAGGAGACTTCTATTCTGGATACCATCCAGGAGCAGCCGTGTTCTATGTTTCTGTTGAGGGGATTGATGGATCTACTATAGATGTAGGTCCTGATATCATCTCTACATGGGATAGTCATTGGAAAACAGTCAATGATGAGTTTGAGAAGTATCTTGAGTCCAAGCCAAAGTTGCATCATCTTCGGGGGAAGATGTTTCATGTCTGGGATGGGAATCATAGGCTTCAAGCATGGTATCCCTATATCAATGAAGTTCATGGGGCCAACTTGTCAAGACATGTCTGTGTGACAAGTTGGGTGCTCAATGCGGACATTGAAAATCGTGGTTCCCTCAGGTCCATCATGGATGGAGTGAATGTGTGAGTTTCCTTTCTATTCTTCATTTACTTTCATGTTCAATGTTGTCATGTTCTTGCTCAATGGATGTACATATACACATCTTCTTTCTAATGATCATATTTTATATGTGCAGGGCAACAGAGAGGGCATATGTTACATCCAAATTTGTGCACTTGGTTTGCAAGGTCAATATGATTGGCCTTACACCTGTCTCTGAATGGAAGAATGTATTGAGGAAAGAGCAATACGACGAATGCATCAAGAAAGCAGGAAAGACTTGGTATAACCTAACAGTCCATGCAATGACAGAGATTTTGTACAAGGTAACATCATGTCTTAACCAAGTTTCATTCTTTGCATCCATAGACAAGATTCACCTCTAGTTCATGTTATGAACTGTTTTGGTTCTTTTGGCAGCATGATATTGTTGAGGCCCAACGCATGGCGGGGGAAGCTTACAAACTTGCTGAGGGGCCAAAGAGTCAAGAGGGCCTTGAAGATACAATGAGATAGGCTGGATTGAAAGTAAGGGAGCAACACAAGAGTCAGCTTGTGAAGTTGCTTCCTATTGCTGATCCAACCCTTGGAGAGGGGTTTCTCCAAGAACTTAAACTGCATTGGTCACGTGTAAAGGCAGGATCAGAGGAAATGACCCAAGAGAAAATGGTGAACATTGCTACCGCCCGGGTGGATCCTGAAGAAAATGTGGAATGGCTACATATATGGAATGGAGACCAAACACTTCACGACCGTAATTTTTTTCCACCCGGGCCTATCAGTGGGCCAACACTTGATCCTTGGCTGAATAGAAGGACTTTTTGGTGGCAGGTACATATACAATCACTATCTTCTCAATGCAATTAATTCATTTTGTTGATGACACATTAACATAGTTATTTAACTGATTGTATTTTCTGGCAGCTTCGCAAGGTTGCCTTGGCTCAGTTTGCCTTGTACACCACTCAGCTTGGCCAATTTCATGTTGCCTTGGAGGAAGGAGAGAGTGAGAGTCTGGGAGACTACATGGATACATGGAAGATGACTCATTTCAATGAGTTGTTTCATAGAGAGTTCTCATTGCCAAAGGGGCCATTCAGAGGCAATGATTGGGAACAACAAACAGGTGGGGAAAAGGTGGTGGGACGGATTTTATTCAGGTACCATCTTTCCATTGCATTGTACATGGATAGTGTATATACCTTGTAAGTCAAAAATGTCTATGCTTCAAGTATTTTTCTAGTACATTGGAATATACATGTTTCTTAATGTGCTTGTTCAATTGTTGAACAGGTTGCATAAATATTTGTCTCCACAATAACTTTGAATGTATTTGTATTTTAGGTACATGAGATTTGTGCTTGTACCGAGTGATGGATTTAAGGCTGAGCCCAAGTTTCTGATGGCTTGGAAGTTTGGTGCTCAACAAGCTTCCATGTACACACCTGCAATTGAGGAAGATTGGGGTGTGGAACACCGGGAAGGGGGGGGGTGGTATTTGGATATGCCCAAGGGTACTATCCCCTATGCAGAAATGGGACTTCATAAGGAATGTGTTCGCAGGCAGTCAGTGAGTGATGAAGGGGGTATCTCCACTGAAGTCCTTGTTCTTGATCTGGAGCATGCAGAATAGATTGCTACACAGGCCGCTGACGCTGTAGCCCAAGTGGTCCCTGCCGTTGTGGGTGTACCAAAACGCAAATCACGAAAAAAAAAAGGTGCGGATGTCAATGTAGGTGTGGCCCCCAATGCAGGTGTGGCTTCTATTGCTGGTCCTATTGGTAGTTCTTCACATCCTTCAAATCAGTTGGTTGTAGTGCCTGCACCTACTACTCGAGGAAACAAGCCAAAGGCAGGCGAACATCCTTACAGTGCAGTGTCATTTTCTGGTGGTGCACCTAGCATGTATCGCATGAAGATCATGCCTACTCATTTCATTGATATGGTGGAGGCCTCAAGCACATCTCCTGATGCGACCTTGAAAGAGCTCATGGAGTTCTTAAAAAATATGAGTTTCCCCCAACAAACAAACTTGAATGTAAGGAATTCTTCGATGTTTTTATATCCTCATCATCCGGCTATTGACTCCTACATTTTCTGTATGTTGTTTGCAGTTGCCAGGAACTTGGTCTAGTGTTGTGGATGGAAAAAGCGTGCATGTGGCTGTGGACATGATCATCGTGGACTGCCCAACAGGAATGCATGTACAGGGCTGTTTGGATGGTGTACAGGTTCCTCCCTGGAATGCTTTTGATAAACGGTATTGGGAGTATGCATTCTCCATTGCTAATGACCTGTTGGATGACAATGGATGCTTGGTGTTCTTGTAGGGCTCCGATGATTCCTTTGCATTGGAGCTCTTTTCTTACTCCAGGGGCAGCTCTATTTCCGTATTATCAAGGAAATATACTTGCATCAATACCACCCCTCTACACACTCAGACAGGAAAGGTAAAAATCATCCCTCTTCAATATCTCATTGTTTGATGTTTCATCTTCCTACTCTCATACATATTATTAAACCATCCGGGTGCACTGTTTTTGTGGAAATGGCACGTCTAATAGACCATGTTCTTCCACGCCCTTGTCCTCACCAAGCAAGGAGGACTATTCAAACTGCGTGAGTCTGGCAAAGTTGTGGACCCCCTTGCAGACCCTGTTGAGTTGGATGCCATCTACAACCACATTCCAGATGTTGCACTACCCATGCAAACTCCTCAACAAGCCTGGAGGGATGCGCGAGACCGTAGTCCCGCCTTCATGCAAGTGTTGTTGGAGACATGCTCACCTCCTGGCTCCCGCATTTTGGATCTCACAGCTGGCACAGGTTTGCATTGGTCTCCATTTTGTAATTAAAATCTTCTGAGCTGATTCATGATCATTAACTGTTATCCGATATAATATCATCATTGCACGTTTTTTTCCTGCAGGTTCTACATTTATTGCTGCCCGCGAGTCTGGACGTCATGTATTTGGTCTTGAGGGGGACCAAACGTTGTATGCAGCACGTCTCTCTGCACTTCAAAATACTCAACCCGTTTTGGTTTCATCTGTGGTAACTCCAACCATTCAACGTCCTGTGAGTTTGTTGGAACCCTCCGCTCCTAAGGTGGCGCGCAAGCTTGGTCTTCATCTCGGCAGTACTTCCTAGTGAGTATGTCTCGCCTCCATTCCCTTTGTTGCAATCTCAAAGCAAACCATTCCCATTTGATTTGTTAACATAAGTATACATGTATGTGTGATGCAGTGATGGGATTGTACGGACCATCTACGATAGTCTACCCCAAAGTCCTCTTTCATCATTTTATCTACCTTCGTATGCCGAGTCCCAAGCTTTGCATTCAATACATCAACAACGTGATGTAGGTCTTTCCAATGATCTGTTGTTTGACCGAAGAGCAGCTATTGTTGGACAATCCGTGGATAGGTTGCGTAGAGTTGAGGCTTTCATGGATGTGTATGCCTCTGAATCACAGGCTTATGACACGGATGATGAAGTATCAGCTGATGATGTTATGTAGGTAATTAGAAATTACATATACAATACATTGTCCTCATTGTCAGTCCGAATTTTTTGTTATTTTTTATGATACATGTATTTCTCTCTAGTGTAAGGTAAAACAAATGGGGCAAATGACATGGTGTTGAAATCAGATTTCATGTTGATTTATCTATGTAATAGTTTGTACATAGATCTCTACTGCATTTCATAGATCCCTTTACCTTAATGCAAGTTCGACATGCACTTCAGCACTATCAAATCTCATCATTAGTAAGATCAACCCTTATGAGGATTGTGGCATGTTATGTACACACAGGGTGACTATCTTTATCTCATTAGTGTTTCATTTCATTAGTGTTTCAAGTCTGAATGGGTAGTGTAGTGATATGAACTAGGCTTGGTACCCGATAGGTTGTGGGTTCTATCTCTGATGGACATTATGTTTTTGTAAAATAAAAATATTTCAGAAGATAGATATATAGATACTGCAAAACCTATGTAACAAGCTCCCTAGTATTGTCAAGCTCCCTAGCATTCCCTTAGCATTGCTCCATTCGGAACTTCAAACTAGACTCCCACCATTGGAAGAGCCCGTACCTTCACCATTTGTATCTAACAAAGAGCCGTGCCTCGTCACTTTTTAATTTTTCGACCTTTTTTCTCATGTTGGAAAGCCATAAAAGCAACATATTCCTCTCCCATTCCTATACTCACCCATGTGGAATAATAATACAATGAATATGGAATATTCTATATAGAATATTCTTATTCCATCCTTTGATATTTTGACTATGGACCCTAAGATTAGATGAATCACAATTTTATTTTATTTTTTGGGTACCCTTATTTAAGTGTTGTACATATAAAATTGTTCCTATGCATATCTAAAATTTGTATGCACGCATACATTCCTCCATATGCATGCATTTGTGTGCGCATATAGTATAGGCTACCTCCAGCCGGGGTGTTATTGGGGGCAGCCACCTCTTTGTGTCAAGCCCCACTGTTCTCGGCAACCATGATTGCGACGCCGGGGGTAAGACCAGCTGCAGTGTTCACACTAGCAGCAACACCCTACGAGAGTGGGGAGGTCACTTCATCTTCTGCGGAGTTACTGGAAGGTGTAGTGGCAGAGGGATCATCATATTTTAGGGTCAAGACTGCCACGGCTGCGCCGTGGCAAGCTGCAGCTGCCAGGTTGACGGAGCTGCCAGCTAGGCCAGCCTTTGAGCGCGCCATGGTGACACCTGGAGTTGTCTTGTTAGACAACCAAGGAGACATTTTCACTTTGAGTGGACCGGCAGGCAAGAAGTACCGGCCACTGCGGGTCTTGTTAGACTCAGGAGCTCAGCCACTGATATTGGGCAGAGCTGCTATTGCAGGTTTGGGCCTCATGGAGGCGGATATGGAGCCTTGTCCTTTCCAGATACAGCCATCTCTGGGAGGATCAAAGCAGGCTCGGGGCATGACACGGGCGTGAGTTGGCCATTGGACTACAACCAAATCATCCTGTAGATGGCTCAGTGATGCGAGCCAAGGCCATTGTGACAGACGCGGTCTCTTACGATGTCCTTGTGGGTGGGGCAATGTTATATCTCATGGGCTTCACCCTGGACTTTTGGGAGGAGTCACCATCCTACAGGCCTGGATGGCAGTCAGGGGATGGTCGTCGTGCACAGCTCCCTGTGACATTCATTGGGGGTATTGCGGCTGCCCAGCGGGGCAAGATGCCAACACTAGCCGCCTTTACAGCTGTAGTTAGTTGGCCTGGAGTGTTGCAGGAAGGCAATGCCCATGCAGAGGATGTGCCACCTCCAGCAGAGCAGGATGACATGCATGGTACGGCGGAGTTGCCTGCCATGGTTGCTCACACTCCATTATGGGGTACAAGCAAGGATTTGTAGCAGGCTGCTGATAGACGGGTACAACAAGCCTAGGTAGAGGCCTTCGTATCGTCATGAGAAGAGGAGAGTGCGGTGATTGCACCAGGACCACCTCAGTTGTCGCCATTGGACACCACACCTCTTGTGTGGCAGTGCCCGGATGAAGGCATATGCCTTCTGGACTTGTTTGGCGGGATCAGCACTGGATTGGCTGCAGTACTGCAGGCAGGTGTACGAGTTTGACGTTACCTGTATGTGGAGAGGGATGAGACTGCATGACGCGTCTCACTGCGCCATGTTGCTCAGTTGGTACAGCAGTACCCTGATTTGTTGCCAGTGTCTGCAGTTCGTGGATACCAACAAGTCTTGCCAGCAGACATTTCGTTGCTGGGGGCGCAGGATTTAGAGCGGGTTGGCTCCATTGATCTGGTAGTGGCAGGTTGGCCCTGCTAAGAGCATTCATCAGCCGGGCATGGCAATGGATTGCGAGACTCGAGGACGGGTCTGTTTTGGGAGATGGTGCGGATTTTGCGCCACTTGTAGCTTCATCAAGCTGTATCTCCAGCATACATCTTGGAGAATGTGCCACTGATGGATGATTCTCGGGCCAGGGTGATGGTCAGTGTGCATCAAGTCCGGTCGTGGCTTGGGTCAGCAGTGTTGCTGGATGCAGCTGCAGTGGGGTCATGGGCTCATCGTCCACGGCTATGGTGGACTAACTTGATGTCACCCGCACTGCTCAAGCGTGCATTTGATGGGGTGCAATGGCCAGCACACCTCACAGTGGATAGCATTTTGGACACAGGGAGGCAGTCTCAACGTGTGAGACACGATGACCGTTTGCCTTTGGCAGTGGTCAACAGGGTGGGTCAACCACGAGCAGCATTACCTACACTGCTCAGCTTCCCAGGATCCCATGCTTTTCGGGATGGTGGACCTGGCCTCTTGTGGGATAGCCAGTTGCAACAATTAGTGGAGCCCAATGCTGACGAGCGCGAGCGGGCGATGGGTTTTATCACAGGTACCACGGCGGTGCCATCTCTTTCTGAGGCATCACGTCGTCAGGTGTTGGGGCAAGCAATGGATCTCAATTGCTTGACCTGGATTATCAGCTTGGCTATGGCTGAGCAGCGCAGAGTACGGAGTACACTTCCCTTCATGATCTCCCTGCCTACCGAGACGGTACAGGCAGCGAGTGGGGGCGAGCAGGTGAGGACCACGAGGTGCAGGCCGCATCCATGGCACACGTGGGAGGTGCTCGAGGTTCAGAAGGAGTTGGCAGCCAAGGCGGCGGTGATGGATCGGGTTGGGGATTTTTCTCGGATTGAGGAGGTCCTCAAGGATGGGATGATGGGGCAGGATGAGACATTGTCACTGACAGAGGAGGCAGTGGTCACTGCTCAAGAGGTTGCAGCATAGCAACCACGGGACACGTCTTCTACCTCTAAGCCTGTTGGACTCAAGGTTGCAGTCACGGAGGACAACTGGGAGCCTGATGTTGGACCTATAGTCACCGGAGGAGAGAGACGACGTATACGGCGGTTCTTGAGGGCTTACAGGAACTGCTTTGCCTTCAATTTGAAGGACTTAGGAGCAGTGAAGGGTCAAGAGATTCGCATTGAATTGGCTACTGACACGCCAATCTTTCGGAGACCCTATAGATACAGTGACATGGAGATGTCCTTGATTCAGATGAGAACTCAGGACCTTTGGGAGGCTGGTTTGGTGGAGCTATCTGGGGGAGAGTATGCTTCAGCCACAGTGATGCCAGCCAAGAAGGATGTCTTTGGCAATTGGACGGAGAGACGTATGTGCGGTGATTACCGGCTTGTAAATCGTCAGACCAAGTCCGATAGGTATGCCATGCCAATACCATAGGAGATCTTTGATGCCATTGGGCATGCCAAGGTCCTTAGCATGTTGGATTTACGATCCGGATATCACCAGTTGCCGATCAAGGAGGCGGATAAGCAAAAGACGGCATTCTGGGGGATCAATGAGCACGGGAAGGATTGCCTATACCAGTGGCGGTTCTTACCATTTGGGCTTAAGAACGCTCCGGCAGAGTTTCAGAGAGTCATGGACAGGATTCTAGCAGGGGTGGAGTTTGCTCGGTGCTACATAGATGACATCATCATCTTTAGTGCTACGGTGGAAGAGCATGAGAGACACCTTCAGGGGGTATTTGAGCGCTTGAGGGCGCACAGATTGAAGTTACATCCGGGAAAGTGAAAGTTTTTCCACAACCAGATTGAGTATCTGGGTCACATGATATATCCTGGAGGATTGGGGGAACAATAGACTAAGGTAGAGTCCATTGCACAAGTGCCACGCCCCACGGATGTGAGCCGAGTTCGAGCTTTCATGGGGTTAGCAAACTATTATAGACGGTTTGTTAAGGGATTTAGTGCCATTGCAAAGGCTCTAACCAAGCTGACCAAGGTGGACCAGGAGTGGCAGTGGGAAGATGAGCAAGAACAAGTTTTTTCAAGAGCTCAAGGCGAGGTTGACCTCGGCGCCCATTTTGAGACGACCTATCAGGGGGCGTCCTTTTCAGCTGCATACAGATTGGAGCATGTTGGGGCTTGGAGCGGTGCTCACACAGGTGGATGATGAGGGAAGAGAGTTCGTAGTGGCTTATGCTAGCCGCTCGAACAACATTGCAGAGTCTAAGTATAGCTCATATGAGGGAGAATGCTTAGCTACAGTGTGGGCCGTGGCACACTTCAGGTGCTATCTATACGGCAATCTCTTCACCCTTGTCACGGATCACCAACCACTCAAGTGATTGATGGAGTCAGACAAGCTTACGGGGAAGCTTGCACGATGGGCACTCATCCTTCAAGAGTATGACTTTCAGGTGGTGCATCGACCGGGTTTGGTCAATCGCAATGCAGATGGGTTGAGTCGCAATCCATGCACGAGCTAGCAGGATGACACTGGAGCTCGGTGGCATGGTGAGACGGACGAGGAGATGGTGCCCGGATGGCATGCATTTACATTTCTGTGTATCTTGGCAGCAGAAGGCCAGGTTGGACCTGCAACAGGGATGACTATAGATCAAGTGTCTGAGGACCCTGAGGCCAGCAATGAGCAAGGTGGCGCCAAAGATATACATGAGGATTCAGTTGTGTTGGACTACCTCCGCACTGGAGACACTGCAACTACTGTGACTGCCAAGGAGAGGGATCAGATCCTACAACGAGCCAAGAGGTTCAAGTGGGAGGGGACACACCTGCTCCGAGTGTGGGAGGATGGTCGAGTGAGGATTGTGCCTCACCCAACACAGCGGGCACGGTTAGTGCGGCATGCCCATGAGGAGTTGGGGCATTTTGGGGTGCGACGCACTCATAGTCTACTGCAGGGGCAGTATTGGTGGCGTGGTATGCACACAGAGGTGCAACAATTTGTGGCTAGGTGCATGGTGTGTGACAGGGTGCGTGCTTCATTGAACGCCCCTACTCCACAATTGCACCCTCTTTCGATCATGGGATTGGGCTACAGGTGGAGTCTTGACTTCGCAGGGCCGTTGCCAGTGACCATGCGCCACAACAAGTACGTGTTGGTGATGGTGGAGCACTTCTCCAAGTGGATTGAATTGGTTCCATTGCCTGATAAGGCTAGTGAGGGAGCTGCGTATGCATTCTTGGATTGTGTGCTTAGCCGATTCGGTGCTCTAGCTGAGGTACTCACGGACCAAGGGAGAGATTTCTTGGGGGAGTTTCAGGCTTTGTGTGACAAGGCCTTGATAGACCACCGCACCACTTCTCGGGATCATCCTGAGGCCGATGGCTTGGCAGAGAGAGTTGTTCAGACAATAAAGAGGGGTTTGCGCAAGTATGGCTTGCAGAAGGGACACCTAGGAGATTGGGACCTTCAGTTCTCTGGTTAGCCATGGGCTACAAGTTCAGCAAGCAAGCATCACTTGCCTCCTTCTCACCATACTTTCTTCTCTTTGGCCGAGAGCCGGATTTGCCTACATCCATTCGCAGAAAAGCTGCTACAGTTCTTAACCTTGACGATCCGGACGTGTGGGCACGTGCATGTGAGCAGCGTGCAGAGTTGTTCAAGAAAGTCATGCCCATGGCTTTCGAGAACCTTGCCATTGCACAACATCGTGATACGTTGAGGTATGCTACCATACGTGCTGGGGGCTATCGTCCTGGGGTTCGGAGATTCAACCCTGGTGACTATGTTTCTCTGCAGCAGACTGCTTCTACGACCTTGGATGTAACTGCAGGACGTACTATTTTGAGGGTTCGAGAGGTGTTGCCCTCAGGAGTCCTGATCTTGGAGGGTCGGGATGGCATGATTTGGAAGGACCATGTGCGTAACTGCGCGTCATGTCACCTTCCAAATGTTGATGGAAAGGTTGACCCAAACCTGGCAGTGGTACCTGCAAGTTTGAGGTGCATGTTGTGTGGGTTTGCTAGAGGGGCAGCCACCATGCTGATGTGTGATCAATGCTCTAGAGGTTGACATATGGGATGCTTGACTCCACCTCTTGAGATGGTTCCTGATGGGGATTGGTTATGTCCGCATTGCATTGGATAGTGGGAGTGGATACAACCATGGAAGGCTAACAAGAAATGCAAGGCCAAGCTACTAGGAGACCAACACACGAGATCCTGACTCAAGTTCACAGATTGCAAGACGGCAACTAACGATGGGGTTGCTCTTGTACCCGGCCTCTTGGTCTATAGAGTTTGAGTACAATAGGGACAGTGATAGAGGACTTAGTACGGCTGTGGCTATTACATCTTGTAGCTATCTGGAGTTAGAGGGACCTAACCACCAGCTAGGGGGGCGATTGTGGTATAGCTTTCTAGGATTGTGTGCTTAGATTGTGTGGTGGACAACGATGTATGTTGTGGCACGATGCTTAGGTGCACGACAGCTGTCATGGTTTTAGTCATGGTTATCTAGAACTACCTACTTCTAGTTAACTAGGACATTTTAGATATTTATATTTAAATTTTGTGTGTTGGAACTTCATTTGGTCTCACATGCCAAGTGAGGTGTCGAGCCTCACTTGAGACATGGAGATAGGTTTTCCCCTTGTGAGTGTTGAGGAGGCTCATCTTCTTGTAGTTGAGCCTCCATGAACTTCTCTCACCTCCATAGCTCTAGGTATTGAGAGGGAGTGTGTTGAGGGCTTTGTAGGGTGGATTCCTTTAGCAAAGGTGCCCTTGGCTTGACTTAGTTTATGTGACAGAGTGGATTTCACTTGGAAGGACTAGGGCTTGTTCTTCATGTGATTGCTTCATGCTTTGAGAGCTTTCATTGTCTTCTACTTCTCTCATTTCTCATCTCTTATCATTGTGGTATAGCTTTCTAGGATTGTGTGCTTAGATTGTGTGGTGGACAACGATGTATGCTGTGGTACGATGCTTAGGTGCACGACAGCTCCTACAGACGTCACTCCCAAAATTTGGTGGTGAGAACTTCTATCTATGGAAGTTCAAGATGTCCATGGTGCTGAAAGAGAGAAAGCTTTGGAACATGGTAAAGGGCACTGAGCGTAGACCTTCAGAAAGTGATGCTGTAAATAGGTTGCAGTATGATAAGAGGGATCAGAGGGCACAGGCCTTAGTTGTTCTAAGTTTACAGGACTCTGAATTGATGCATGTGCGTACAGCTACAACTGCTAAAGAGACATGAGATAAGTTGGAGGCTCAATATGAGCAGAAGGCATTAGCAAACAAACTATACCTTCTTAGAGAATTGTCACTACAGCTAGATGCAGTGGGAGAGTCAGTGAGTGATGGCATGTTAGTAATGATTTTATTGTTAGCTTGCCAGAGAACTATCACAACCTCATTACTGCTCTAGAGACTAGGACAAATGCTATGACGTTGGAACTTGTAAGTGGGAGGTTGCTGCATGAGAGTTGGAGTTGAAGATGAAGATAGAAGGGACATCTTCAAGTGATGAAAAAGCTTTTTATGTACAGAAGTTGAAGGGGAAACCCAAACAAGAGTCATATGGACCCTAGTTATCATTCCTGACGTGACGTGGCGCTGACACGTCGGCCGTCACGTCATGTCGAATCCGGACGTTTGCCCATGTAATTTTTTTTACATTTAACTTTTATGATTTACTTCTACCATTTGTAATGACATGGCAGCCACGGTGTAAAACAAACGTGGCCAATTATTAATATTTATTAATACTTCTTAAAAAATGTGTCGGTCTATATTGGCGGTCGCATATAATGTATTATTTTAAAAATAAAAGCGACCGCCCATATTGGCGGTCGCTTATAATTTAATATTTTGTTAAATTAAGCGACCGCCTATATTGGCGGTCAGTTGAAGTTTATTATGTTTTAAATGAACCGACCGCCCAGATTGGCTATCGCTCGCACTTTATTATATTACTATTATATCTTTGATATATTCTGCAAAAATACAGTGACCGCCATGTGGCGGTCGCTATATATATATTTTAAATTTAGCGACCGCCATTTAGCAGCGGTCGCTTATTTTTATTTTTATTTTTAAATGAAGCGACCGTCGTTTGGCGGTCGCTTCTTCAGTTAATTTTTGAAAAATGCAGCGACCGCCATTTGGCGGCCGTCGCTATTTTTGTTAATAAAGAATACAGCGACCGCCATATGGAGGCGGTCGCTCGTTTTGATTTTGATTCTTAAATTAAGTAACTGCCGTTTTGGCGGTCGCTTACTTAAGACTTCATTGCTTGGCACTGCCAACGGGAGGTGATTATTTGGGGAGGGAGGTTTTGTCGGTTTTCTATTGGTCAGTCCCACACACTTGTTCACGGTTCAATCATCGTATCACCATTTTTCCGTTTTCGGATCTCCGGCGGCCTGTTTTTTTCCAGAAAACTACGAAGACACCATCCACACGCGTTCATTGCCGTTTTCTGAGGTTTTGGACCCTGTAGTGGGCAAAGGTTTATACAATGTCGGGGGTTGTGAATTCAAGTTCTGGGGCGGGGTCGTCTGGAGGTCGAAAGAAGAGAAAACGTGCTCATGAGCGGGATAGCCAGGTCAACAAGCCAGACTACCCGAGACCGGATGCCTTGGATAGGGTGAAAGAAGTGGTAGTGGATTATTTCAAGGGTAGGGACACGATGAGGCTGGAGAGTGCTTATGTCAGGCATGGATGGGAGGGGTTTCAGATTTTCCAGCAAAATATGGAGAGGAAAATGACAAACGCTTTGGCGGGGCTTAAGTGGACGGCGGACAGAGACAAACCGAAGTTCAATCGGTGGATCCAAAGCAGGGCAAAAGACGCCACGTGGAATTTGAGGCAGCTAATGAAGACATGGAAGAGTAGAGCAACTGAGGGTCGAGTGCCCTCCGCCGAAGCTGAGTTAATGCGGCGTGTTGGCTTGCTCTGTCGCGGCCCTTTGCCTTGAGGGCAGGAGGTCGGGACACGAGAGGGGTTGCCCCTGTGGTGGGGGCAGTGGCAACAATAGATGCGGGGGCTGAAGCACCCTTGAGTACCCAAGGCACTCAAGGAGGCGGAGGCGCTCACTAGGTGGAGCCCCGCACACCGGTTGCGGTGGGGGGTGGTTCCACGAGGGGTGGTGGTAGCTTAGTGGGACTTAGTGGGGGTGGCATAGGACTCACCATGGGGCGGAGACCTTGTGGTGGGAGTCGTGGGGAGTCTTGGGACTCATCACGGTCCAATGGGGCCGTGGTGGGTGGGCCAAGACTCACCGTGACTCATCACCGGGAATCGAGGGTCTTCGTGGTGGTTCGCCATAAAAAGATGGTGTTGTTTGTGGAACCCCCGCGGACAGTCAGAGAAGTATATATAGGGAGTAGTAACCCCGAGATCGGTGCAAGCCCGTTGGTGACCAAAAACTCAAAAGGGTGTTCCAGAAATTGCGGGAATGGAAGCTATATGCCAAAGCTTCAAAGTGCGAATTCGGGATCACAAAGGTGGAGTTCCCGGGGCATATGATTACACAGGATGGGATCAAAATGGATGACAGAAAGGTGAGAGCGATCTTGGACTGGGAGCCTCCGACTTCGGTCCCGGGAGTGCGATCATTCCTAGGACTCGCCTCCTATTACCGGAAGTATGTGAGAAATTTTGCCAAGATCAGGGGGCCGCTGTCAGACCTTCTGTGTAAATCCAAAGTCTGGGTATGGAACACCTTTTGTGGCCAAGCTTTTGCCGAGTTGAAGCAGCGGATGGCGGAAGCTCCAGTCCTCAAAATCCCGGAGTTCGACGTCCATTTGAGATTCATACGGACGCGTCGGACTTCGCAATAGGGGGTGTGCTCATGCAGGATGGACGTCCACTGGCTTACAAAAGTAAGAAATTGAATGAAGTGAGCGACGGTGACCTACGCATGAGAAGGAAATGAAGGCGGTGGTGTATTGCCTTGAGCATTGGTGCCACTATGTTGGTTCCAACCCGGTGAAGGTGTTCACGGACAATTCCCAAAACAACTTAGGTGGCAAGATACTTTGGCAGTGTTCGACGTGGATATCCAGTATAAACCGGGACGGGACAATGTGGTGGCCGATGCTTTAAGTAGAAAGCAGCAGCTCATACTGGTGTACAGGGGCGAGACGGCGCTCCAAAGGAAGATCCGGAAAGCTTACCGGAAGGATAAGATGGCGAAGTCCGTGATGCGGGACTTGAGGATGGGGGTTAAATCGCAGTTCCACTTGCAAAATGGACTACTCCGGTATAAGCAGAAACGTCTCTACGTGCCGAAGGGAGGGATCAGATATAGTCTCTTGAGAGAATGTCATGATGGCCCGCTTGCGGGCCACGGCGGAGCCAAACGCACCGCGACACTCTTGAAGAAAGAGTATTTCTGGCCCAAACTGAGGGAGGAGGTCGAGGAGTATGTCAAGACATGCACCACATGCCAACAAAACCGGAGCGAGTACAAAAACAAGCGGGGCTGTTACAACCCTTGCCGATTCCAGAGGGGTCTTGAAAAACTGTCTCGATGGATTTCATGACTGTTATGCCGCTGTCAAAAGGATTCGATGCGATCATGGTAGTAGTGGATAGGTTCAGTAAAATGGGCCATTTCATCCCCACCAAGGAGACGGCAACGGCACATGAGACGGGGCGACTTTACTTCGCCCACGTCTTCAAGCATCATGGACTCCCGAAGGATATTATCTCGGACCGAGATCCAAAGTTTATGAGTAAATTTTGGAGGGCACTTTGGAAGAAGATGGGGACGAGGCTCAAGATGAGCACCGCCTTCCGACCTACGACGGACGGCCAAACGGAAAGAGTGAATTCCGTGGTGAAGCAGATCTTGCGGAATTACGTGTCGGCAGACCAATCAGACTGGGTGGAGCATTTTTGGACGCGGCAGAGTTATGTTATAATAACACAAAACACTCCACAACGGGAGTTTCCCCTTTCGTGTTGGTCTATGGAAAAGCACCTCTGGTGCCGACAAGTTGGGCCGCCTAGGACGTTGAGGAACCGGCAGCAGCGGCGGCACTGGAAGAACACGAGCGTTTGTTGAAGCTCGCAAAGTACAACATTGCCAAAGCTAGGAAACGGTATGAACGGCAGGCGAATCGGAAGCGGAGGAAAGTTAAGTTTGAGGTAGGCATGGAGGCAGGCTACTCATCTTGCTACGATTCACAAGGAGCTTACATCCCACCTCGCAGAAACTCAAAAACAATACAAATAGTATGCAGATCAACATCGCCAATTCCAACCCCAGTTCAAGGTCGGAGAACGTGTGTGGCTTCTTCGACGGGACATACAAACCTCGCGACCATCAAGGAAATTGGATTATCAACGCCTGGGACCATTCAAAATTATTCGATAAATAAATCCAGTCAGTTTTCGGCTTGAACTCCCACGAAGTATACGCATCCATCCAGTCTTTCATGTTTCATTATTGGAGTTGTATCATCTATCGAATATTCCAGGGAGAGTTTCCGTACTACCTCTACCAATCGAAGTCAATCAGGAAATTGAGTATGAAGTCGACGAAGTCCTAGACTCTCGCATCAAGTATAAACGTCTTGAGTATTTTGTACATTGGAAAGGCTACGACATCAGCGAATGAACGTGGGAACCTTCATCCAACCTCGCCAATGCCTCTGACAAAGTCCAAGAGTTTCATCAACGATATCCAGCTAAGCCCCGAGCTACACGTCAATGAGACGTCACAACAACGTCGAGTTTTGGACAACTGCAAAAGGCATGGTGGGGGCCTCTGGCAGTGTAGTTGTTCGAGCTAAGCTACTGGCAGGAGCCGATGGAATGTGGTCAAGGGTGCGGAAAATCATGGTGCCAGAAGATGCTCCCCGTTACTTGAACTACCTCAATTGGAACGCAGTTGTCTACAACCCTAATGGAGAGTGAGTCATCATCTTTCGTCTCAGGATTCCTCAACTCTAGGCCCCAAAAGGCCCTTGTTGATGTCCATACCCAGCAGGTGACCCTTGATCCAAGGGGACGTTGACTCTCATGGGATAAAACTTAAGTGAACTGAATGTGATGGAACTGAACATGTAATGGAATAGAATCTGACTAGAATGGAAACCTGAATATAATGGAAATATAGCACTCAACATAGGAATGAAAGGGTGGAAGTAGACACTAAATTCTAAACATATGAGGGAGCCCTCCACTGCAAATGGGTATTAGCTGGTGAAGCTAAGATCTTCTCATGCAGTATTGACTGGGGGAAAGGTACATCAGGAGAAAAGAACCGATGGGTGTTCTCTCCTTCAGTGGACAATGGAGCTCTTGACCAAAGAAATCCTTATAAGCTTGCTTTATTTATTAAACCTCTTTGAAGCTTCATGAAAGACCTAAATGAGACTGTAAGCTTTGAAGATGTGACTAAAGCACACAGCCAGCCTGCCAGGAGGGATATATCAATTGACTAGTTGTTATGAACTCGTATGGAATCTGATATCATGGCAGAGTATTTGCCTATTGCAAAGATGAGGTTCAAATGCTACATGCAGCCAGTGGTCGGGAGGTGGCCTATATCAGTGATCAAGGTACAATCCCAGTGTGGCTCCTTCATTCTATTCTTTGAAGGCAGTTATATCCCAGCTTGTTTGTAACACTGCTTGGGTCTCATAACCATGACTATCAACTTGAAACAGGGCGTGGCAACGTACTATGGCACTTGCGTATTCTGGATAAAACTGGTGAGCTGCAAAAGGACTTCCTTGAAAGGTCAGTAAAATTTAACAAAAGTGAATCCAAAGCACGGGCATTGCAGCAATTGGCCGACCTTGAAGGCTGGGAGGATTTGATTTCAGCAATCAAGGCAACCGATGACAGTCTCATATATGAGCGGAGGTCTATGGACCGCTTGCCTTTGAAGAAATGGAGCGATGCTACTGGCCATGTGTTGCTCATTGGGGATGGTAAGTGTCACCTTCTTTCTAAAGTTTCCTTTGATCTTGATAGCTTCCAGACATGAGCTGGTGCTCTATGATTACAATGTCTTACACTACATTCAACCTAATGCTTTGTAATACAGTACCCCAAGGCCTGCAAACAAATGAACTCTCATTTAGCTACATGCCTGCTTGCTACTTCGGTGCTTAGTCCCAGGTGACCTGGTGGAGTGGATCCATTGAGTAAGAGAAGAATGAATTCCCCAGGTGAATAATATACCCAAGGGTTCGAGTCAGCCCACTGCAGGAAGAGAGTGGCTAGGCAAGAGCTGGATGAAGTCCGGAAATTAGCACATCTCACAACCCCACCCCCGAGGAAGCAGTAGGTCTTTGTTACACAGGCTTCGGACGGAGTCTTCTCTCTCACAGTCTTCAAGTCAATTGCTAGTTTGCGCCTCTCTCTCCAGGCATTCTATTGGAAACAACGTCTCTTGAGTGTACATTTTCTCTAGGTGTTTGGATGATTGATGGATGTCTCACTTAGCCTGAGGATAGAGACTGGGGGATAACCTGCAGTGAATACCTTTGTGTTGATTGTGCTAAATAAGATAGGCTACAGGCAGCTCAATGTTCTTCCAAGGATCCGAGATGCCTTGCAGCATATCTCAACGAGGCTTTCCACCATAGCATATCTCTGAAAGTTGAATTGCAGTTTTCTGGTTGTGTGGGGTGGGGGACGGGGGGGTGTGCGCATGGTTGCCAGGGGTGCCACTTTTCCTTTTGATTGATCTCATTCTAATTTTCCTACAGCCTTGAACTTCCCGCAGTTGACGTTGTGAAGTTTCTTTAGGTCTACTGCTTTCTTTCTTTCTCTCTGTTCTCCATTGATAAGCTGTTTGGGCTCTCCGGGGCTGGATGTTATGATCTGTTTCCTTTCTTTCCCTCTGAATACTTGCAGGCAATTTACCTCTGTTCTTGCACTTGCTGTGAGAACAGCTGCGCATGGTATGTACACATCGTTGGGGATGGGGGCACGCCTAGCATTTGAAGATGCACATCAGCTCACCCTCCTTCTGGAGAAGGCTTTTGAGTCACAGGAAGAGGTCAACATTCCAGCAGTTGTCCACAAGTAAGGAGATCACTTTGAACATCCTGTTGTCATAGTGTCACCAGATTAAATATCTTTTGTGCACTCACTCATTAGTGCTAGACTTTTATGCAAATTGCTACTCTGGTATACAACGCTTATATAACTAGTACCTTCATGGACATATTCTGGTTATACGATACTTATGTACCTGGGTCCATCTTAGAGTAAACTGGTCGCTTGCACAGGCCTGCATGTCACAGATTCTGCTAACGTTTGCGTCCATTTGACATTAGTTCACTTGAACATTGATTGATGGGGCTGCATCGAATTTTGCACATGTTGTATCAGGTTTGAGGAGATCAGAATGCCAAGGATTAGCTGCCTTCATCAGTATGCAACGGAAATGACAGAGCAACCTGAGTTTGTTCCAGAGTGGGTCTCCAAGCTTTCACCAGAGCAGCAGATGCAGCGCCTCAGTGAGACCTTAAGCTGGACCGGCAAGTACCCAAACTTCACTTTCCGAATTTCCAGAAGAACCAACTCCCCTCTACAACGATTCCCAATTCCTACCAGTGACAGTTCTAAATCTGACTCAGTTTATCAACAGATCTGTCTGCTTCATCTATACTGGCCTTGTCACTGTGATCTAAGCTTCAGTTCAGGATTAGACATGCAACTCATGGATGAGAAGAGAAAGAAATGCAGAAACTAGAGTTGTACATGAATGATAGTATCTGGAACTTCTTTCTCTTTTGAATCCATGTGAAGTTCGTGCCAGAGTGTGACCTTTAGCTTACTAAATAGGGGAAGGGCCTGCAACGAACCTCCCCCACCCCCTTCATTTCGTTCATATGAATGAAAGTATCTGGAACTTCTTTCTCTTGAATCCATGTGAAGTTTGTGCCAGAGTGTGACTTTTAGCTTACTAAATAGGGGAAGAGCAATGAACCTCCCCCACCACCTTCATTTCGTTCGAGTAACGATGCAGTAGAGTACTTGGCGATCATAAGATCCTTTCTCAAACGTGGATATAGTATCTGGAGTTTTTTTTGGGTGCGCACATAAATGTCCTTGCTCTGCCCAACTCAGTGTCCCCAGATGCACTTGAGTTTGTGAATTGTGTATGTTTGTTTGAACGCACAACTCCACATTGGAATGGGGCATGCGTCGCGATTGCGTGATGGAATTGCACATACATCCCTCCTGAAGTTTGCTCGGCACAAGGCAATATGCCTTCTATCCAGTCATGCCGTAGTGGGTGTTAGAGAGTTTGTTCACTTCAGTGTAAGGGATGCTCCTTGAATAGCAAGATGGATATTGTTAGATACTTTTGCTATTCATGTCATGGCACACAGAGAAAAGGCAGAGGAGTGCAGATAGGAATAGCACTAGGACTTCAAATAGAAATATCTAAAGTTGAGGTTTGTGTATTTAAGTAGGCACTTCAAGCCATTGAATCAATCTCTTTCAAGGAATAAAGTGTGTCTCTCTAGAAACCCGTCTTTGTCTCTGTTTCTATATAGTTAGCATAGTTGTATGCTAGAGTACTCATCGTCTTTCCTATGAAAATCCTTACTTCTAGTGCAACCACCAGCTCTAAGAAGAATTCAGGTCAACAGGTTATGGGCCCACAGGGTTGAGATGAGTTAGTGTCAAAGCTCTGTCATGGTTTTAGTCATGGTTATCTAGAATTACCTACTTCTAGTTAACTAGGACATTTTAGATATTTATATTTAAATTTTGTGTGTTGGGACTTCATTTGGTCTCACATGCCAAGTGAGGTGTCGAGCCTCACTTGAGACATGGAGATAGGTTTTCCCCTTGTGAGTGTTGAGGAGGCTCATCTTCTTGTAGTTGAACCTCCATGAGCTTCTCTCACCTCCATAGCTCTAGGTATTGAGAGGGAGTGTGTTGAGGGCTTTGTAGGGTGGATTCCTTTAGCAAAGGTGCCCTTGGCTTGACTTAGTTTATGTGATAGAATGGATTTCACTTGGAAAGGACTAGGGCTTGTTCTTCATGTGATTGCTTCATGCTTTGAGAGCTTTCATTGTCTTCTACTTCTCTCATTTCTCATCTCTTATCACTACAAGAAGATCACCTTATGCTTGTGAGTGCGGAGTGTAAGGATTAGTTTTGCACTTGTATTTTAAAGAGGTTGAGAGCTAGGAGAATTTAGCTCTTGTATCACAAGGCTTGCAAGGGGTTGCAATGAAAGGTGCTCGAGTATTGCATGCACCAAGGAGTTGGAGAGCTTGAGAAGAAAGCTCTTGAGTCACAAGATTTTGCAAGGATTGTAAGGAGGAAGTCTTGTGTGTGTGGAAGCATGGATTCTAGGGTTTGATAATCCTTTGTATGCATTATGGAGTCGATGGTGTACGCCATGGCTTGTGGAGAGTGACTAAAGGCTTGTTAGTGCTCATTTCACTATCAAGCTAGGGTTAAGCAAGTTCAAAGTGTGGATGTTGTGGAAGAGAAGCCAAAGAGCTATATATGCTTGGGCTTGAAGACAACAAGGGCAAGCACTTGGAGAGCACTAAGAAGCTCAAGAGGTTTTGAAAGGGAGCATGTGAAGAAATCTTCCAATCATGGTGGTGTGGAGCCAAGCTTAGGGTGCCATTGGAAGGGCTTGGAGAACATGTGGTGGGAAATCCTTGAAGGGAAATCATCATTCAATGTATGCATAGCTTCACCCTAACTATGTAATGTGACAAGAGGGGGAGGCAATACTTGGCTATTCATGCTCTTGGTAATGTGACCTTTGTGGTGGATAGTTGACCAAGCAAGTGGTGCATGTATGGAGCATGCTCGCTTGAGTTTGTAAGTTCAAGTTTGAGAATGGGAGCTCTTGAACTAGCAAGAGGTGAAGGCCTTTGAGATCCATTTGTGTGTGAAGTGGAGAGGTGTTGATTCATGTTATGATGAAGGAGAGCAACACATAGGCCAAGAGGCCATGAAACATACATTCAAATGACCACGGGGAGCACATGGATGATG
The DNA here is from genome assembly GCA_030704615.1 of Takakia lepidozioides. NCBI lineage: Eukaryota > Viridiplantae > Streptophyta > Takakiopsida > Takakiales > Takakiaceae > Takakia > Takakia lepidozioides. Next base: position 28,341,051 of record CM060733.1, read on the forward strand.
GATTGGTGCAAGACCCCAAATGAGGCATATGGCGTGAGAGTGGGATCCAAGGCGGATTGCTTGGGAGCATTATTGTAAGTGACAAGCATTGCTCCTACACATTGAGATAATTTGTGTTGATTTGGAGCAATTGTCAAGTGATGAGGAGACAAATGCATGATTGTTCGGCAATGGAGATATGGTAGTTTGCAATCAAATCCCAAGGACTAGAAGGGGGATTGATTTGGTGGACAATGACTTGCAAGTTGAGTTGGACCACTCTTGGTTGCACATTGGGGTGGAAGAGAGCAAGAAGATGCCTCTTATGACCACCTAGAGACCATATTTTTGCTTGAGTAGAAGCATAGAAGTCAATGACTTGCATTCTAGCTCTTCATTACAAACCCTAGTAGTGTATGCTCAGACTATACCTCTGTTAGTATACCAAACATGAGCTTGTCCCTTTTACTATACCTCTGTTGAGGTATCACCATATGTGGTCCCTAATCAGCTCAGACTATACCTCTGTTAGTATACCAAACAGAACCCTCATTTTCAGACTATATCTTGTCGTGCGGCTTCTACTCACCCATCCCTTCGCTATCCGAGGCGGAAACTCCAAGATAGAAGAGTTAAAAATCTCTAAGTACTCAGCCCGCGCACAACAATCAGTCATGACCTACAGCTAGTGTATCATGGGGGTGTTTCCTATTTGTTTCCCTTTTGGCATTCATGTTAGCTACCTTACCATTGATAATTAAGTATCAGTTTGCTTCATCAATCTATCGGATTCCATCAACTCATCCATTCATTCCACAGCTTCACTCAGATCTCTCTACACAGTGTGATTGTATCGTATAAGTATCAGATTATGATTTATCAGGTATCAGGCCGAAGCCATTGTGTCTCTAATCTGCTCTACAATATCACTACAGCTTTGCATATAACAAGCATCTACTAATCTTCTTTCCTCCTTCACCGTGCTCTCCATCTTTGTTTCCGATCTTGCTCTCCGCCCGATCTCCTCTCATGCATGACAAAGAAGTCCTCCCCCGTGAAGTGCTTCCAAGATTCATCCAAAATTAATGCCTTCTCAGTCCTTGCTTCTCCCTTTAGCTTCCTACCCGTGGCTCTAACCGTTTCCCTCATTAACCGTCGTCCGTGAACTAACATGTTCCATTTGCAGGTGTTGTTCCCCACAGTCGTTCCCTGTCCTGCTCTCCGTTCCCTATGGTCGTGACAGCTGTGTCAAGCTGTGACTGGTTGTGTGAAACTGTGACGGGCTTTGACTGGCTGTGTCGACTGTGACGGGCTGTGTTGGCTGTGATGGGCTGTGTCGACTGTGACGGGCTGTGTTGGCTGTGATGGGTTGTGTCGACTGTGTTGGCTGTGACGACTGTGTTGGCTGTGACGGGCTGTGTAACCCCCCTCTACAGTGCGCTGCTGTCACCTCTAAGGCTCCTGTTGGTCTCAGTCTGTACAAAAATTAAGGGTACCCTACAGATCCCGTATAAGTGTCTAAGTCCCAGACAGTCCTCTAACATTACCCCTTCCCCTCTCAAAAAGCCGTGTCCTCATGGTTTACTGATTGCGATTAGCAAACCTTTGTGAGTGAGCACCTTTCTGACGTTGAGAGTTTCGTGGCGGACTGTGTGTACGAGCCCGAGGTCTGTCATTGGTTGACGGAGATGTTTGAACACTACCTGGATAAGTGAGGCCCTCTGGAGGCTGATATCGAGGTAATCTTTCAGGCATATGAGACCCCCGTCGCTTCTTCTCTGCCATCTGAATTGCATAGTCTTCTCCCATGTCAAAAGAATCCGCTGAAGAAACAGTTGTATCAGAATCCTCATCGCCTCTCAGGTGTTTTAATTTTCGAACTTTTTGTGGAATCCTCTGGGGCATACAATGTTGTCCTACCAAACCATGAACGAAGAGCAAAAGGAAAACGATAAAGATGGTAGATTAGGGTTTCGACGATATGTAAATTAAAATTCCAGCTGCTAGATCATTGGCACATAACAGATCAGGTGCATTGGGGCTACATTCGTGGGGTTAGATTAGCCGGATTCACACTTAATGGGATTGAACGGGCTGGAGTCACAGAGGAGGGGTGACATGAGATGGGGTATATGGTCTGTGGTGAGATTACGTGGTCTGGGGTGACACGGGATGGGGTTACATAGGGCAAATAACAGAGACATGGGGTGGGGTGACCCGATCAGGAGTGGGGCTACATGGGCTGGGATGACACGAGATAAGGTTTCAATCATAACCTGGAGTGACACAGAAGGAGGTACATGGGTCGAGAGGAGATGGGGCTACATGGTCTGAGGTGACACGATTGGTAATGACATGAGATGGGATTAGGAGATGGAGTTACATGGGGTGGGGTGACACAAGATGGGAATACATGGGCCGGGGTGACACGAGATGGGGTTACATGGGGCGGGGATGGAGAACTGGGCCAATTTCACAGGCGGGACGTCGCAAGGCTACACGATGCAGGGGCAACGACACTGATTGCACGAGAGCGTGGGTGGGGAGGATTTGACCGGCCCGCCGCCTACTTCATATGCACGCATAAGTCCTTACATTACTCCTATTGTTTAAATAAAGCCCACAATTGGATGGGGATTTAACCCGGGGGTCAACACTGGGCCAGCAAAGCAAAACTAGAAGACGAGCTGCCTCACAGTAGAAGGCTGCAGTGATAGCAAACAGAGAAGCAGCTGCAATGAGATCGTTACAAAAACTGCAGCAAGGGTGCTGATAAGTCGAAGCAAGGGTAATCAGAAGAGATCTACAAGATGCGAAGATGGCAGAGAAGAACATGCAGATTTTTATTATGATCGTATATCTGTAGTAAATCTAACAACATCATCAACACCAACAATCTCATTTTATTCGTTTGTGTAGTGCGGTTGGATTTGTGGTGTTCCTATCCAAGTGTGACAGCCGTGACAGATGATATACAAGACATGAAGTCTGCATCTTCCTGCAGTCTCGTTGCAGCATCCTGAGGAAGTTTGAACTGTATTTCTATTGTGCCGTCGTTGTGCTTTGCTGCAAAAACGATCGCAGAAGGAGGAGTGAACTTCAGTAATATAGCAATATTGGCAAACGGCGGACCCCATCCGAAGTCGAAATGTTCAAGACCTGGGAAATGAGTGGAACCACCTGCACTCACGTCAGCAAAAGGTCGGAAATCAAAGAGAAAGTAGGATTCCTTTTTCTCTTTCTCCATAATGGTAAGCTGAGATTTGATGTGGTGAGCGGTGAAATCTGCAATCGTCTTGTGCAGCAGGTTTGCAGCATAAGAGATTCCATTTCCCAGAAGCTCTCTCACGGTAGTTACTGCCACAGCGTCAAGAACTGCGTTTCCAAAATAATTGGGAGGGAGCTCTAGCCAGCGTTTCCTGCAATCGATGCTATTGAAGTATCGAGTTTCCTCCGTATATGCAAGCAATCGAGCCCGGGTAATGGCCCTCCAGACATGTGCACTGATCACTACGTAAGCGCTGAACGTAGGCCCATGTGGTGGATCCTGCAATACTTTCTCTTTGAGCTTCTTTTGCATCGGTACATCAAACAAAATGTGCAAAGTTGTTGAGTTCAGGGCAGTCGCAGGAGGACCCTTCGAATCCCCGGAGGAAGGAAAAGGATTACCCGACAACGATAATCTCTTCATATAAGCCTTTGGAAGGGAATACTTTATCCAATCTGAGTTGTCTGACTCCGACTCTGATGCCAAGTTGATGACATTCTCTCGCGAGCTGAAATTGGGAAGAAGGGAGATGCGTTCTCCACGGGCGACCTCTGCCCATGACTTGATAAATTGCCACAGCGTTATTCCATCTACGAGTCCATGGAAGTAGACAAAACCAACTGCATAGCCGCCACACTTGAGATGAGTGACCTGCGTAATTCAAAGAGAAATGATATCACTCAGAAGGTCGGATTGGGTCACACCGAAGTGTACTCGTAAGGTGCTCCGGTACTTTTGCAATGACATACATGTGACCATCACCTTCACACCATAGAAGCACCACAGAAACATAGGTAGCTGACCTGGGCGCCAAAAAGAGGGCCGCGGGTATGCCAGGTACCAAAGTCCTGAAGAGTGCAGGGGATTGGTTGCGCAAAGTGTTGATACAGGTCAGCCATGTTGTAGTTTCTGAGCTCCCGCACAGTGATGGGAGCTGAAGCCTCAACAAACTCCACCCCTGCGTCGTTACAGTCCACGGTTGCCAGCCCGCCTTCGTCTTGTACAAACCGACCTGCATGACATATCATGGTCTCCCAATGTCGTTAGCATTCTCTAATAATCGCGTATAGTACTGTAGTCACCATGTCGTCAGAGCTACTGAAGGGTGGGTTGTTTACCTGCAAATGGGTAGTAGTCTGTCAGCGCTCTTGAGAGACTTTCCCTTAGTCTTTCATTGAACTGATTCACGATGAGGTTTTCTTGAGCGCTGGCGTCGTACAAGAGCAGGACTCTGAAGGGAGGAAATTTTATCAAGCGGAGATCGAAGCCGGTAAGTTGGAGCCGCAGCAACTCCCGGCTCTCGTCGGGACGTGGCGTGGGAACCACCATGGATTTTGATAGGACAGTCACTTCCACTCCCATCTTGAATAATGCCGACTTCGCCCGGACTCTCGCTCCAGCCCTCGAAAGTTTGTGAATTCAGTGAGCTACGTGCAAGCTGGATAGGAATCCAGAGTCAAAGAGTAAGAGATTGATTGAAGGTCAATCATGTCAATCACAAGTCAGAAAGGAGAAGTTAGAGGTGGAATCCACGAACCGTAGGTGGAAATGGATAGCTCACGCCGACCTGTGAACATCAGAGGAACTTTGAACTGGAATGGACACACCTGTGAGGTCTCCACAGCCCTCGCATATGCGCATCGCGGCCTCTTTAGTTCCAATTGCAACATTACCATGCATGATCCGTTAGGGATGCAACGTACATTGTGGAGGCTGAAGTGCGTGCAGGCTGAAACGGATATAGTTGAGTTGTGATGTAAGGGGCTGTATCGTCCTACCTCAAAAGCAGGCCGACTGCGTAAGCAGCGCAGATGCAGGGGTGCTGTTGGCCTGTAGTAGGAGCACGCGGCGAGAGGATCGCCGCGGGAGGTTGGCCCTGTCCAACTCCACCAGCTGCCTGCAGCTCACGAGCAAAGAGAAATAAGAAATTGGACACTCACATCACGGCCAGACCTGAAAGTGCTTTAGGACAAACAACTCGTGGGAGATACGTAAGGATGAGACACAAGGAGGAAGTGATCGAATTCAACTGAGCCGCTGGAATATGTCAAGCATCCCATGCTCATGCAAAACACGAAAACACCAAGCTTCGAGTAGTTAGATTGAATCCGGTCGCATCACTTTCACCTTACCAAAGACACACGGTGAAGTGCAGATTACAGTTTTCAACCCTCTCTACTTTAAACTGTGCATGATGTGCATCCGTAACGCTTGCCACCTTCTTACTTCGATGTGAGGTTTAAGGTTTAAAGTCTGACGCTGGGCCCATACGGATCATAAATTCACGGCAGCATCCCAGCTATGCATTCCACATATGCAAGTGGGATTTGACACCGTTTATTTAAAGGGACTTAGTGCAGTCCACTTAACTGCCATTGCTGCTAAACATGCTCAAAACTACATGCTCAAGAGTGCAAAGAATAAGGAAATGTCGCTGGTCTGGTCACAGGTATAGACACGTCCGCGTCTGTAGGTGCGGTCTGTGTCCAACATACCCAACTCGGGTGTGCTCACGGGTCCCACTCATCCACTGCAGGCAGCACACCCCACTCGTCACTTGGACTATATGCATAATGTCGAGCTAACTCAGTAATAAGTACATGTAGCTATAGTTAATGTGAATTAATATCGCCACTTTAATAATGTAAAGTGGTAGATGATGAGTCATGACGCCTTGTCCTCGGAGATGTAACTGGTTATGGACTTCAAAGTTCACGAGATCTCTGCCTGCTCCACACTGCGTTGTCGTCATCATGTATACAACTTTGTAGTGACCATGAATACAGTAATGATGAAGGAGGTGTGAAATATTGTTCAGCAATACGGCAGGAGCCTGGTGCAGGTGTGGAAGCAGGGATGCCAACAGGGCATCAGAAGCTGGTGGCGCTGCTTGGGATTGATGAGTGGTGCAAGACCCCGGTCTGCTGCTGGGTCTTTCTCTACACGGCCAGAACTGTGGAGGCAGGCACTCGTTACAACTCCAGAGGGTCGACATTGCAAGTACGGCTTCGAGGGGGGGAAATAACCTACCCGCCGTCACCACCGTCATTGTTACTTCCCCCAAGTTCCGCTTTGGTAGTGACCTCGTCTTCGGGATTCAAAGTGAAAACGAAAGCGATCTCTCTCGACTGTATAGGATTCTCTCCCCGCTACTTTCTAAACAGCTAAGACGGAGTGTAGATCCATGAAACAGGAGATGGAGTCACAGAGGAGAACGGTCGATCCAGCAACTGAAAACGGGCATTTGGAACTCGCGGACGATCGTGAATGGGGACCTGTGGAGATGGAAGTGGACGTTGCCATAGTCGGAGGGGGACTCGGCGGTCTAGCGCTGGCGTTGGGCCTCCAGACTAGAGGCATACAGGCTCATGTGTTCGAAAAAGCTCCTGCTCTTCGCACTGACTCTGCCACTGGCATTAACCTGGCTCTCAACGGTATGTGCCATCGGATGGACACTCTTTAAGGATTCAAGTGATATCAGTAGAAGAACTCCTGAACACTAGGGACTTGAGCTCTAGAGGGTCTTGCAGTTCTGATCTCGCTAAGGTTCATGTATTCGACTCATCAGCAAGCTAGACCTGTGTGGTAACAAACATCGCCCATGAAGGAGGAATAAAACCAGACATGCAAATTGTGGATATAGGAGAGGTGAATTGGGCAGAATCATTCAGTCCAGTTCGCTCGAATTTAAGTTCGCACCCAATTTCGACTCGAGAAGTTGGAACTGACCGGAATCATGACTTCATAATGCACATGTGTACGCTGCAATGTTGGCCAGCAACATGTGAGGTGCCTTGAATATCTAAGTGCAAGAGCAGAACGCAGTTGTAGGGTCCTCGCAGGAGAGTGTAGCTTAACCGATCCACTAGCAGCAGAAGCTCAAGTCTCCCCCACACAAGACCGGATCTACAGGAATACAGTCCTCATCGTTCACTTTATCGCTAGTGAACAGTGCAAAGCAACGACACTGGAGTACTTCAACGAACTACATAATTGTGTGCACTGTCACCTGAAAACTAAGATGTAAACATACAGGTCTGGAGAAATCATTTACCATGTGGGCAACATTTGGTCCAGGTATAATGACCTCGGTGATCCAAGGTCCAATGAAAGGTCCATACTTTGCAAGGTAAAATTATATATGGCCCAAGTCTAGCAGATAGTCCTATGGACATCGGAATTCTCTTCCGAAAGGTAGGAAATTTGATCTGGCATTCGAAGATCGTGTAGCATAACCTGCCCTTGGAGTACATCGCTTGCAGGTATAACGGCACTGAACGGGATGTATCCTGGACTAGCACAGCAGATGATGGACTATGGCAATAAAAATGTGCGCATCAAGAAAATTATAAGAAGAAGCGGCGAGAAGGACCTCGTCATCCCTATGACACACAAGGTCGGTGAGTTTGTCACGATTGGCTGGCGCTTCTCGCAGGAGCTCTTGGCAAACCTTGTGGACAAGTCGAGCATTCACTGCGATCATCGCTTCGTTCGTTACAGACCTGCTCCTGTAAGTTCTTCCTCTCGCAGGAATGTGGAACAATATAAGATTCCCATTCAGTTATTTAACCATGATCGGAATTTGCGGGTCCAACTCTTGTCTTTCTCACCACCCAACTTTCTTTCTCGCCTCCCATAATCATATGAAACTCCTGGGATCTCGAGCATTATTGAACTATAATTATAACCTGATAACGCAGATTGCGCACGCAACTCAATCTCATTCAACTAAATATAATCCGATCTTGACATTTCTATTCTTACTCAAACCTCGTTTGCCCCAGGCTCCAAATGCCATGTACGAAAACTCAGTGTGAATTGCTCAATCCTTAGCACTGGTTTGACCACTCACTACTCCCATGGACCCTTATATGGCATTGTTTTCACAGCTAGGGGGGGATCCCAGAGGCGACCCCAGAGCCTGGAAAGCGCTCATTAGCTTGCACATTTTGCAGGGAGGTGTGGACGTCGAGTTTCGGACAACTGCAAAAGGCATGGTGGGGGCCTCTGGCAGTGTAGTTGTTCGAGCTAAGCTACTGGCAGGAGCCGATGGAATGTGGTCAGGGGTGCGGAAAATCATGGTGCCAGAAGATGCTCCCCGTTACTTGAACTACCTCAATTGGAACGCAGTTGTCTACAACCCTAATGGAGAGTGAGTCATCATCTTTCGTCTCAGGATTCTTCAACTCTAGGCCCCAACAGGCCCTTGTTGATGTCCATACCCAGCAGGTGACCCTTGATCCAAGGGGACGTTGACTCTCATGTCACGCGATAAAACTTAAGTGAACTGAATGTGATGGAACTGAATATGTAATGGAATAGAATCTGACTAGAATGGAAACCTGAATATAATGGAAATATAGCACTCATCATAGGAATGAAAGGGTGGAAGTAGACACTAAATTCTAACATATGAGGGAGCCCTCCACTGCAAATGGGTATTAGCTGGTGAAGCTAAGATCTTCTCATGCAGTATTGACAGGGGGAAAGGTACATCAGGAGAAAAGAACCGATGGGTGTTCTCTCCTTCAGTGGACAATGGAGCTCTTGACCAAAGAAATCCATATAAGCTTGCTTTATTTATTAAACCTCTGTGAAGCTTCATGAAAGACCTAAACGAGACTGTAAGCTTTGAACATGTGACTAAAGCACACAGCCAGCCTGCCAGGAGGGATATATCAATTGACTAGTTGTTATGAACTCGTATGGAATCTGATATCTGGTTCGTCATGGCAGAGTATTTCCCTATTGCAAAGATGAGGTTCAAATGCTACATGCAGCCAGTGGTCGGGAGGTGGCCTATATCAGTGATCAAGGTACAATCCCAGTGTGGCTCCTTCATTCTATTCTTTGAAGGCAGTTATATCCCAGCTTGTTTGTAACACTGCTTGGGTCTCATAACCATGACTATCAACTTGAAACAGGGCGTGGCAACGTACTATGGCACTTGCGTGTTCTGGATAAAACTGGTGAGCTGCAAAAGGACTTCCTTGAAAGGTCAGTAAAATTTAACAAAAGTGAATCCAAAGCACGGGCATTGCAGCAATTGGCCGACCTTGAAGGCTGGGAGGATTTGATTTCAGCAATCAAGGCAACCGCTGACAGTCTCATATATGAGCGGAGGTCTATGGACCGCTTGCCTTTGAAGAAATGGAGCGATGCTACTGGCCATGTGTTGCTCATTGGGGATGGTAAGTGTCACCTTCTTTCTAAAGTTTCCTTTGATCTTGACAGCTTCCAGACATGAGCTGGTGCTCTATGAGTACAATGTCTTACACTACATTCAACCTAATGCTTTGTGATACAGTACCCCAAGGCCTGCAAACAAATGAACTCTCATTTAGCTACATGCCCGCTTGCTACTTCGGTGCTTAGTCCCATGTGACCTGGTGGAGTGGATCCATTGAGTAAGAGAAGAATGAATTCCCCAGGGGAATAATATACCCAAGGGTTCGAGTCAGCCCACTGCAGGAAGAGAGTGGCTAGGCAAGAGCTGGATGAAGTCCGGAAATTAGCACATCTCACAACCCCACCCCCGAGAGGAAGCAGTAGGTCTTTGTTACACAGGCTTCGGATGGAGTCTTCTCTCGCACAGTCTTCAAGTCAATTGCTAGTTTGCGCCTCTCTCTCCAGGCATTCTATGGCAAACAACTTCTCTTGAGTGTACATTTTCTCTAGGTGTTTGGATGATTGATGGATGTCTCACTTAGCCTGAGGATAGAGACTGGGGGATAACCTGCAGTGAATACCTTTGTGTTGATTGTGCTAAATAAGATAGGCTACAGACAGCTCAGTGTTCTTCCAAGGATCCGAGATGCCTTGCAGCATATCTCAACGAGGCTTTCCACCATAGCATATCTTTGAAAGTTGAATTGCAGTTTTCTGGTTGTGTGGGGTGGGGGACGGGGGGGTGTGCGCATGGTTGCCAGGGGTGCCACTTTTCCTTTTGATTGATCTCATTCTAATTTTCCTACAGCCTTGAACTTCCCGCAGTTGACGTTGTGAAGTTTCTTTAGGTCTACTGCTTTCTTTCTTTCTCTCTGTTGTCCATTGATTTCTCTCTCACCAAAGAGACGCTCTCTTCAATTCTATCAAGGGAATTGTGCCTGTACCCCTGTTTACCAACTTTGAAAGTCTCGAGGCTGAGCCAAAAGCCCAGGCCCTCCTGAGGCCTAGTTTTTGGGCAAATCACACACAACAGATTGATGCTTGTGTGAAGGGTTTTCTAGAGGATATCTGGAAAACCCGGATTAATTCTTTATATGAAGGTAAGTCTTACTACCAACGTCAGCCCCTGACGGAGGTAGGTTCTGTTCCTTTTGTTCCCGCTCAAACTGGGCGCGGGGTCAATGGCCACAAGGCTACGGCAAACAACGTCTTATGAGTACAATCTGTTGTCCATTGATAAGCTGTTTGGGCTCTCCGGGGCTGGATGTTATGATTTGTTTCCTTTCTTTCCCTCTGAATACTTGCAGGCAATTTACTCTGTTCTGCACTTGCTGTGAGAACAGCTGCGCATGGTATGTACACATCGTTGGGGATGGGGGCACGCCTAGCATTTGAAGATGCACATCAGCTCACCCTCCTTCTGGAGAAGGCTTTTGAGTCACAGGAAGAGGTCAACATTCCAGTAGCTGTCCACAAGTAAGGAGATCACTTTGAACATCCTGTTGTCATAGTATCACCAGATTAAATATCTTTTGTGCACTCACTCATTAGTGCTAGACTTTTATGCAAATTGCTACTCTGGTATACAGCGCTTATATAACTAGTACCCTCATGGACATATTCTGGTTATACGATACTTATGTACCTGGGCCCATCTTAGAGTAAACTGGTCGCTTGCACAGGCCTGCATGTCACAGATTCTGCTAACGTTTGCGTCCATTTGACATTAGTTCACTTGAACATTGCTTGATGGGGCTGCATCGAATTTTGCACATGTGGTATCAGGTTTGAGGAGATCAGAATGCCAAGGATTAGCCGCCTTCATCAGTATGCAACGGAAATGACAGAGCAACCTGAGTTTGTTCCAGAATGGGTCTCCAATCTTTCACCAGAGCAGCAGATGCAGCGCCTCAGTGAGACCTTAAGCTGGACCGGCAAGTACCCAGACTGCATGGATGGTGACCCCAGCTCAACTTACTGGAAATAGTGGACTACCAAATGTTAGCCTTCTATTTTACGCATGGGAGCATGCTTTCCGAATTTCCAGAAGAACCAACTCCCCTCTACAACGACTCCCAATTCCTACCAGTGACAGTTCTAAATCTGACTCATTTTATCAACAGATCTGTCTGCTTCATCTATACTGGCCATGTCACTGTGATCTAAGCTTCAGTTCAGGATTAGACATGCAACTCATGGATGAGAAGAGAAAGAAATGCAGAAACTAGAGTTGTACATGAATGATAGTATCTGGAACTTCTTTCTCTTTTGAATCCATGTGAAGTTCGCGCCAGAGTGTGACCTTTAGCTTACTAAATAGGGGAAGGGCCTGCAACGAACCTCCCCCACCCCCTTCATTTCGTTCATATGAATGAAAGTATCTGGATTTTCTTTCTCTTGAATCCATGTGAAGTTTGTGCCAGAGTGTGACTTTTAGCTTACTAAATAGGGGAAGAGCAATGAACCTCCCCCACCACCTTCATTTCATTTGAGTAACGATGCAGTAGAGTACTTGGCGATCATAAGATCCTTTCTCAAACGTGGATATAGTATCTGGAGTTTTTTTTGGGTGCGCACATAAATGTCCTTGCTCTGCCCAACTACAGTGTCCCCAGATGCACTCGGGTTTGTGAATTGTGTATGTTTGTTTGAACGCACAACTCCACATTGGAATGGGGCATGCGTCACGATTGCGTGATGGAATTGCACATACATCCCTCCTGAAGTTTGCTCGGCACAAGGCAATATGCCTTCTATCCAGTCATGCCGTAGTGGGTGTTAGAGAGTTTGTTCACTTCAGTGTAACGGATGCTCCCTGAATAGCAAGTTGGATATTGTTAGATACTTTTGCTATTCATGTCATGACAGACAGAGAAAAGGCAGAGGAGTGCAGATAGGAATAGCACTAGGACTTCAAATAGAAATATCTAAAGTTGAGGTTTGTGTATTTAAGTAGGCACTTCAAGCCATTGAATCAATCTCTTTCAAGGAATAAAGTGTGTCTCTCCAGAAACATGTCTTTGTCTATGTTTCTATATAGTTAGCATAGTTGTATGCTAGAGTACTCATCGTCTTTCCTATGAAAATCCTGAAGTTAAGTTATAATGACTTCTAGTGCAACCACCAGCTCTAAGAAGAATTCAGGTCAACAGGTTATGGGCCCACAGGGTTGAGATGAGTTAGTGTCAAAGCTCCTATAGACGTCACTCCCAAAATTTGGTGGTGAGAACTTCCATCTATGGAAGTTCAAGATGTCCATGGTGTTGAAAGAGAGAAAGCTTTGGAACATGGTAAATGGCACTGAGCGTAGACCTTCAGAAAGTGATGTTGTAAATAGGTTGCAGTATGATGAGAGGGATCAGAGGGCACATGCCTTAGTTGTTCTAAGTTTACAGGACTTTGAATTGATGCATATGCGTACAGCTACAACTACTAAAGAGACATGAGATAAGTTGGAGGCTCAATATGAGCAGAAGGCATTAGCAAACAAACTATACCTTCTAAGACAACTGATGAACATACAGATGCAGTCAGGAGAACACCATGACAAGTCACATCAATAAGCTTAGAGAATTGTCACTACAGCTAGATGCAGTGGGAGAGTCAGTGAGTGATGGCATGTTAGTAATGATTTTGTTGTTAGCTTGTCAGAGAACTATCACAACCTCATTACTGCTCTAGAGACTAGGACAGATGCTCTGACGTTGGAACTTGTAAGTAGGAGGTTGCTGCATGAGAAGTTGGAATTAAAGATGAAGATAGAAGGGACATCTTCAAGTGATGAAAAAGCTTTTTATGTACAGAAGTTGAAGGGAAACCCAAACAAGAGTCATATGGACCCTAGTTATCATTCCTGACGTGACGTGGCGCTGACACGTCGGCCGTCACGTCACATCGAATCCGGCCGTTTGCCCATGTATTTTTTTTTACATTTAACTTTTATAATTTACTTCTATCCTTTGTAATGACATGGCAGCCACGGTATAAAACAAACGTGGTCAATTATTAATATTTATTAATTCTTCTTAAAAAATATGTCCGTCTATATTGGCGGTCGCATGTAATTTAATATTTTGTTAAATTAAGCGACCGCCTATATTGGCGGTCGGTTGAAGTTTATTATGTTTTAAATGAACCGACCGCCCAGATTGGCGGTCGCTCGCACTTTATTATATTATTATTATATCTTTGATATATTCTGTAAAAATACAGCGACCGCCATGTGGCGGTCGCTATATATATATTTTGAATTTAGCGACCGCCATTTAGCAGCGGTCGCTTATTTTTATTTGTATTCTTAAATAAAACGACCGCCGTTTGGCGGCCATCGCTATTTTTGTTAATAAAGAATACAGCGACCGCCATATAGAGGCGGTCTCTTACTTAGGACTTCAGTGCTTGGCACTGCCAACGGGAGGTGCAAAGGTGATTATTTGGGGAGGGAGGTTTTGTCGGTTTTCTATTGGTCAGTCCCACACACTTGTTCACGGTTCAATCATCGTATCACCATTTTGCCGTTTTCGGATCTCCGGCGGCCTGTTTTTTTGCAAAAAGCTACGAAGACACCATCCACACGCGTTCATTGCCGTTTTCTGAGGTTTTGGACCCTGTAGTGGGCAAAGGTTTATACAATGTCGGGGGTTGTGAATTCAAGTTCTGGGGCGGGGTCGTCTGGGGGTCGAAGGAAGAGAAAACGTGCCCATGAGCGGGATAGCCAGGTCAACAAGCCAGACTACCCGAGACCGGATGCCTTGGATAGGGTGAAAGAAGTGGTAGTGGATTATTTCAAGGGTAATGACACGATGAGGCTGGAGAGTGCTTATGTCAGGCATGGATGGGAAGGGTTTCAGTTTTTCCAGCAAAATATGGAGAGGAAAATGACAAACGCTTTGGCGGGGGCTAAGTGGACGGCGGACAGGGACAAACCGAAGTTCAATCGGTGGATCCAAAGCAGGGCAAAAGACGCCACGTGGAATTTGAGGCAGCTAATGAAGACATGGAAGGGTAGAGCAACCGAGGTTGAGTGCCCTCCGCCGAAGCTGAGTTAATGCGGCGTGTTGGCTTGCTCTGTCGTGGTCCTTTGCCTTGAAAGCAGGGGGTCGGGACACGAGAGGGGATGCCCCTGTGGTGGGGGCAGTGGCAACAATAAATGCGGGGGCTGAAGCACCTTGAGTGCCCAAGGCACTCAAGGAGGCGGAGGCGCTCACTAGGTGGAGCCCCGCACACCGGGTTGCGGTGGGGGTGGTTCCACGAGGGGTGGAGGTAGCTTAGTGGGACTTAGTGGGGGTGGCATAGGACTCACCATGGGGCGGAGATCTTGTGGTGGGAGTCGTGGGGAGTCTTGGGACTTATCACGGTCCAATGGGGCCGTGGTGGGTGGGCCAAGACTCACCGCGACTCATCACCGGGAATCGAGGGTCTTCGTGGTGGTTCGCCATAAAAAGATGGTAATATTTGTGAAACCCCTGCGGACAGTCACAGAAGTATATATAGGGAGTAGTAACCCCGAGAACGGTGCAAGCCTGTTGGTGACCAAAAACTAATGAGTAAGCAAGCGAGCCGGAAAGCGATTAAGGAGTGGGGAGCTATTCCGGACTGCCATCTACCAAAGGGAATTCCCACTAGGCCCAAATTGGCGGAGGGTTTCTTGGAGAGTAAAAGGGGGACCGTTATGTCCCGGTGAGCGGTTGAAAGCTCCGAGTTGGCCCGGCGGCCAGTTTGGGAGTTAGGCGCGTGCATCAAAGCGAATAACTATGACTTGAAGGGGAGCTTACCGAAGGGAGGTGTGCGACACTTGGTATCAGAGCCTAGAGTTCAGTACGCGATCGTCCTTGGGATCGGCCTCATCATGGGGTCGGGCAAACCAAAGCGAAAGCGGAACGACCCGAAAGATGATGATCCTGGCGAGCCCGATGGGGGCGACGTGTCACCAAAGCGGCCATTTGAGGAAGCGATACATGCTTTTGAAAATGAGGCCACTCAAGAACGGGAGGAATTTGAGGAGTCGGAGCCCGACGAATTCCTGAGAGCTCCGACATACCAACAGATGCCTCCCATGCCAGCAGTTTTTTGGGAAGGGTTGTTGGCGCAGTTTGGCGGGACGTTGAAAGACGTGTTGAAGGCGGCTAATGCCACTTCCACTAAGGCAAAGTTTAAGGTGAAGCCTAAGGAACCCGACACCTTCGAGGGTGTCCGAAATCGGAAGGCACTCAACACCTGGCTCTTGGAGCTAGAGCAGTACTTCCGGGCGGCCAAGTTGAGTGACGAGGATCAGGTGGAAGTGGCTCCCATCTATTTGAGGGGTTACGCTCAACAATGGTGGCAAAAACGCCTTCACGACCGAGGTCCAAACTCGGAAACCTTGAACTGGAGTGGATTCAAGGAACTGATGAAAAGATAATTTGTACCCCTCAACGCGTCCTGGCTCGCCCGGGACAAGATGAGGAATTTGAAGCAAACGGATGACATTCGGGGATATGTTCAAGTTTTCAATGTGCTGTTGCTCGAAGTCGCGGACATGGCGGAAGCAGAAATGATCTTCAACTTTGTGGCGGGACTGGCCCCATGGGCCAGCCGGAAGTTAGAAGAGAAGCCACCTAAGATTTTGAACGAGGCAATTGAGAGAGCTGAATGCTTCTCGGATGTCCCTAGGGGCGAAAGACAAGGCCGTACGGAGCTAAACCACAAGAAGACCCGGCGGGAGGGTGACTCCTTTCAACCAGAAAAGAAGTGGGATAGGCCACGTGGCGACAATGGCACATGAAAATCGAAGGGAGGGCGTCCACCAAGACGACACCCGGTGCTCCGAAAGGAAAATCAGGTGCGACATCTTATGGGGGACAAAATGCGACCTTCGATGGAGTGTGCTTTAATTGCGGGGAGCCCGGGCACATGGCTAAGAAGTGCGCAAAACCCTGACAATTGAACATGACTCGGGCGACCACAGAGCTGTCGGAAGACTCCATCAGCCACTTGGTGGAAGCGGTGGTCGCCAAGACTTGCAAGGTAGGCAACTACTCTTGTGAATTGTATCAGGAAACTGGCGCCCTATGTAAAGGGAGTCAATTATTGGATGGGATAATTTCCGGAACTAACGTGTCGTTGTTGGTGGACACAGGAGCGTCGCACTCCTTCATGACACCGGCAACGGCGCGAAAGTTGGGGCTCCCGACAAGTGACGTGGGGGCCTCTATTGAAGTGCGTTCTGCCAAGGGAGAACCACAATTGGCGACGAGGTTGGCGTTCGATGTTCCTCTTCAACTGGGGAGTTGGAAGGGACGTGATAACTTCACCATTTGCGAGATCGATGAAGTGGATCTCATTTTGGGGATGACCTTTTTGAGCAAATCCGGAGCGGTCATAGATGGCCGCAAGAGAGTAGTCACGCTGTCATGTGGGAATGGTGGCGAAGTTTTACGAGTGTCGGAAATGCCCAAACTCGTGGGAGGGCGAATAAACCTTCTGTCAGCAAGGGAGTGGACCGTGGAGGAGCCACACGAGCCCAAATTTTTGCTTTACGTAATACAAGTGAAAAGAGAAGGCGATGGGGAGCCGAGCCCAGATTGGGTCAAGGGGATATTGGAGAAATACCAGGATGTGATGCCGGAGGATTTACCAAGCGGCTTGCCACCGCGAAGGGTAGTTGACCACAAGATTGAGGTGATATCGGGATCGGAGCCACTTGCCAAGGCGCCCTACCGGTTGAGCCACAGAGAGTTGGTCGAGCTGAAAACTCAGCTCAAGGATCTAATGTCAAAGGGATACATCCGGCCGAGTAAGTCACCTTACGGAGCCCCGGTGCTATTCGCAGACAAGAAGGATGGGATGCTGCGGATGTGTGTCGATTACACGGCTCTGAATAAGGTGACTATAAAAAACCAGTACCCTTTGCCAAGGATCGACGATCTTTTCGATCGGTTGGCAGGAGCGAAGTATTTCAACCGGATCGATTTGCGCTCCGGCTATCACCAAATTTGAGTGGCGGAAGAAGATGAAGAGAGGACCACGTGCAGGACAAGGTATGGTTCATATGAGTTCTTGGTGATGCCTTTTGGGCTCACCAATGCACCCGCGACCTTTAGCACGCTGATGAATAGCCTTTTCCAGGAGTGGCTGGATGACTTTGTGATCGTGTACATCGACGACATCTTGGTGTACTCGAAAACAAAGGAAGAGCATCCGGAGTACTTCAAAAGGGTGTTCTAGAAATTGCGGGAATGGAAGCTGTATGCCAAAGCTTCAAAGTGCGAATTCGGGATCACAAAGGTGGAGTTCCTGGGGCATGTGATTACACAGGATGGGATCAAAATGGATGACAGAAAGGTGAGAGCGATCTTGGACTGGGAGCCTCCGACTTCGGTCCCGGGAGTGTGATCCTTCCTAGGACTCGCCTCCTATTACCGGAAGTATGTGAGAAATTTTGCCAAGATCGCGGGGCCGCTGTCAGACCTTCTGTGTAAATCCAAAGTTTGGGTATGGAACACCTTTTGTGGCCAAACTTTTGCCGAGTTGAAGCAGCGGATGGCGGAAGCTCCAGTCCTCAAAATCCCGGAGTTCGACCGTCCATTTGAGATTCATACGAACACGTCGGACTTCGCAATAGGGGGTGTGCTCATGCAGGATGGATATCCACTGGCTTACAAAAGTAAGAAACTAAATGAAGTAGAGCGACGGTGACCTACGCATGAGAAGGAAATGAAGGCGGTGGTGCATTGTCTTGAGCTTTGGCGCCACTATGTTGATTCCAACCCGGTGAAGGTGTTCACAGACAATGTCACGGTGAAGTATTTTGCCACGCAGCCTAAATTGTCCCCAAAACAACTTAGGTGGCAAGATACTTTGGCATTGTTCGACGTGGATATCCAGTATAAACCGGGACGGGACAATGTGGTGGCCGATGCTTTAAGTAGAAAGCAGCAGCTCATACTAGTGTACAGGGGCGAGACGGCGCTCCAATGGAAGATCCGGAAGGCTTACCGGAAGGATAAGATGGCGAAGTCCGTGATGCGGGACTTGAGGATGGGGGTTAAATCGCAGTTCCACTTGCAAAATGGACTACTCCGGTATAAGCAAAAACGTCTCTACGTGCCGAAGTGAGGGATCAGATATAGTCTCTTGAGATAATGCCATGATGGCCCGCTTGCGGGCACGGCGGAGCCAAACGCACCGCGGCACTCTTGAAGAAAGAGTATTTCTGGCCCAAACTTAGGGAGGAGGCCAAGGAGTATGTCAAGACACATATGTCAAGACCACATGCCAACAAAATCGGAGCGAGTACAAAAACAAGCGGGGCTGTTACAACCCTTGCCGATTCCAGAGGGGTCTTGGGAAAGTGTCTTGATGGATTTCATGACTGTTATGCCGCTGTCAAAAGGATTCGATGCGATCATGGTGGTAGTGGATAGGTTCAGTAAAATGGGCCATTTCATCCCCACCAAGGAGACAGCAACGGCGCAGGAGACGGGGCGACTTTACTTCGTCCACGTCTTCAAGCATCATGGACTCCCGAAGGATATTATCTCGGACCGCGATCCAAAGTTTACAAGTAAATTTTGGAGGGCACTTTGGAAGAAGATGGGGACGAGGCTCAAGATGAGCACCGCCTTCCGACCTACGACGGACAGCCAAACGGAAAGAGTGAATTCCGTGGTGAAGCAGATCTTGCGGAATTACGTGTCGGCAGACCATTCAGACTGGGTGGAGCACTTGGACGCGGCAGAGTTCTGTTATAATAACACAAAACACTCCACAACGGGAGTTTCCCCTTTCGTGTTGGTCTATGGAAAAGCACCTCTGGTGCCGACAAGTTGGGCCGCCCAGGACGTTGAGGAACCGGCAGCAGCGGCGGTACTGGAAAAACATGAGCGTTTGTTGAAGCTCGCAAAGTACAACATTGCCAAAGCTAGGAAACGGTATGAACGGCAGGCGAATCGGAAACGGAGGGAAGTTAAGTTTGAGGCAGGCATGGAGGTCTGGTTGAACATCAAGAATTTCCGACTACCTCCGGAAGTGAGTCCGAAATTCGTACCTCCGTATGCGGGACCCTTTCCCATCCGGAAGGTTATGAATGAGGACGTGTATGAATTGGAGCTGCCGGCAAATAGCAAGGTGCACCCGGTATTCCACGTCTCTCTTTTGAAGCCTTACTTCAAAGATGAAGCGCGTCCGAATCGGCATCAAGTGTTGCGTCCGCCACCTGTGCTGTTGGATCATGAAAATGAACCTAAGTACGAGGTGGAGGCAATGCTTAAGTCGAGGAGGTTCAAGAATCGAGAAACGGAATATCTCGTGAAATGGAAGGGCTATCATCATGTGGAGGCATCTTGGGTGCGTGCCTCAGAAATGGGAAACGCATCCGAGGCGGTTGCAGCTTTCGAAGGGCGACCTCAAAAGCGGAAGAAACGTTGAGACTCACCATGGGGCGGAGACCTTGTGGTGGGAGTCGTGGGGAGTCTTGGGACTCATCACGGTCCAATGGGGCCGTGGTGGGTGGGCCAAGACTCACCGTGACTCATCACCGGGAATCGAGGGTCTTCGTGGTGGTTCGCCAAAGGGAATTTCCACTAGGCCCAAATTGCCGGAGGGTTTCTTGGAGAGTAAAGGGGGGACCGTTATGTCTCGGTGAGCAGCCGAAAGCTCCGAGTTGGCCCGGCGGCCAGTTTGGGAGTTAGGCGCGCGCATCAAAGCGAGTAACTATGACTTGAAGGGGAGCTTACCGAAGTGAGGTGCGCGACATGCTCGGCAAGTCAGAATTCACATCGCCGGACTAGGGTTGTTCTTTGGAAGGCGGGGTCATCGGTCGGGGGAGGCATAACTGGTCTTTATTACCTGAACTCTACTGCGAAGGTGGTAGAGATTGGCCCTTACAAAGAAGGAGGGTATGCTAAGGTCCGTCAGTGTAGGATTGTTGGCGATTCTAGAATACCAGAGCGTTGGGAGCTAGCGGGAAAAAAACCCAAGTCCAAAAATCCAAAAAAAGACGTTGAGACAACATAATGACGAGTGTTTGGCAGTGAAGTTCCAGCATTTGGGTGTTATCTCATATTTTGCTGTGAATGCACGTGAGGTAGAAGGTTACACTCGCTGGTGGAATGGGAGGACAATACGCGACATGATGAACCTTGATAGAAAATGGGGCAACGATTCGGACAACATGGTGATTTTGGAACAAAGGGGAATGGAAGCAAAGTTCCAGGAATACGATCGCTTGCTTCGTTTCCGGAAAGTGCGCAGTAAACTTACATGGGCACTGGTGTGCATCATGGATATTGTCCACAACCCGGTTATGAGCGTCACGTCCGTCCGTCAGCGTCAGGTCACGTCAGACCTGACGTTGACGGCGTCAGGTTCGGGGAATATTCTGGTAAAAATAGTAGCAGGTAAAATACTGCCACTTGAGCAATCACGTCGCCAACACGATGGCGGTGGAAAATACATTTTGAAAATTAACAAAATGAACGCGACCGCCAATTATGGCGGTCGTTTTATTTTTCGAAATTTAAAAAAAAAATAGCGACCGTCGTATTGGCGGTCATTCCAATTTTTATTTTTTAAAAGCAAGATTGGCAATCGCACCGGCGGTCACTTTATTTTTGGAAATAGAAAAAGAAATAGCGACCACCATATTGGTGGTCGCTTCAGAATTGTTTTTTTAAAATCAAGATTGGCGGTCGCACTGGCGGTCGCTTTATTTTCGAATTAAAAAAACAAAAAGCGACCGCTATCTTGGCGGTCGCCTAATTTAAAAAAAACAAGCGAATGTTGTATTGGCGATCGCACAATTTTGTAAATATGTACAGAACAAGCGACCGCCATATGGCGGTCGGTAAATTTAAAATTATTTAAAAAAAACAAGCGACATATGAAAATAAAAGCGACCGCCACACCGGTGGTCGCTTGTATTAAATCAATACAATATTTGCGACCACCAAACCGGCGGTCGCATTTTTAAATATATATTAAGTTTAAGCGACCGCCAGCCTGGAGGTCACTTAAACTTGAAAATGTAAAGATTAAAAGCAATCGCCTTACTGCCGGTTGTGTTTTTTTTTTAATATTAAAAATAAAAGCAACCACCATATTGGCGGTCGCTTTATTTTAAATATATTAACAAATGAAGCGACCGCCATACCGGCAGTCGCATTATATTTTGAAATAAAAAACAATAGCGACCGCCATACGGGCGGTCGCTTAAATTTAAAAATATACAAAATAGAAGTGACCGCAATATTACACAAAATGAAAGGAAAGAAAGCGACCGCAGTAGTGGCGGTCGCTTGTTTCTCATAAAAAATAAAAATAGCGACCGTAGTATTAGCGGTCGTTTAATTTCAAAATTATAACAAATATGGTTGTACAACCTTTTTCGGGTGGGCGCTATTGGTTCGTCAATTATTCAACTTCTTGAAATATGTGAGCAGCCCTGCTGCACGGGTCTGTGTTGATAGAGGTGGCAGCCTTGGCGCTTTGGAGCTTCCGTAACACAGGGAATATGCAAAAAAAAACCAAGCTCCAAGTGTCTCCGCCGGCGGAGACGCTTGCAGGAGGTTCCTGAAACCTATGAGCTGAGCAAAAAAGAATGTACTCAATGGGTATGCGCCGGCGGATATGCCAGCGCAGTCCACTCGGAGCATCAGCAACTTTTGAGTATGCGGAAAAACAAAGGAGATGGAAAATGGGAGAACTTCCTGAAACATTTGAGCAGCCTTGCTGCACAGGTATGCGCCGGCGGATACGCCAGCCCAACCCGCTCGGAGCATCAGCAACGTATGAGCATGCAAAAAAATAAACGGGATGGGAGTAGATGAGCACTTCCTGAAACATGTGAGCATCCCAGCTCCAACGGTATGCGCCGGCGGAGGTGGCAGCCCAGCCCTTCCAAGCATCAGAAAAAACCAAGGGGAATGAGCTGTCTCCGCCGGCGGAGACGGTTGTGTGTATGTGTGGAGATTCGCAAACTTGTGAGAGTTGAAGTGACTTAGGCATCTGCGTCGACGGAGGTGCTAGATTAGGAGCAGCTTGGTGGGGCTTATGCGATGGCGCATATGCCTAAGTGCAGGTCATGAAAAAAAACAAAACTACAGCTTACCTTCTCCGTCCGCAGCTTGCCTCTACCACCACCACCACCAACAACGCCTCCCTCTCGAGTGTCTTTCTTCCTCCCCATCACCGCAACAGCTCGTTGCCTCGGGGTGGTATAGTATAAGGCCGAGATGCGACGCCTCCGTCTCCTCTTCGCAACGGGAGTCTCCAGGGTGTAGAGACTAGATACGTGTTAAGTACTTGTGTAGTTTGTGTGTGTTTGTTTGGGGGAGTGGCAAGGGATAATGTGCAAGTATACTAGACTACTTTAGTGTAGTAATGATACCGGGTTAGTCATGTAGTAATGGAAACAAGTTTAACTGAACAGTTTATTAACAAAAAAGTAGAGGTTGTTTCATTGAATAGAGCATGGCTTGTTGGTAAGGTTGTGGTGTATTTTCCACAAGGTTGCGGGTTCAAACCTGCCCCCGCCAAGGAGAGCGGGGGGAAAGGGGGGCGAGAGGGCTAAGGCCTTAAAAAGGCCAAATTGGCCAAATCTGAAATGTGAACCTTTTTTATACACTCTGGCGTTAGTGCTTTGTGGACTACATGGGTTACACGTGGATCCTCAGAAGATGGTTGTACGATTGACATGTTACTTTGTGGCGGCGCCTTCATAATACAATATAAAGTAAGTGATAAAGTAACTAAATATTTTGTTATGGATGTCTTAATCAATTTATTGGTTTTAGAGTCAATTGTCACCACAAATACTTGTACTCATTACTCATACATGAGTAATCAAAGAACAAATCAACATACATGTCATGGGATTTGATTGTAAATAAATTGTGCCATCTAGTGTGTCAGTTCATAGTTGGACGATTAATCAACGATTGGTTGTAAAATAAATGGAAACATGCAGAGCATTTATGTTTCATATGCTCATAAGAAGAAGGCAGTACATTGGATTCTAAGATCTCAACAACGGCGCCGTCGTCTTAAAAATAGGGGATAGTCCATTTAGTTGTTTCTGTCAGAGAATAATATGGATGGAGCACATGCCTCAAAAAATTTGGACCTTCTGGATTGATGATACACATAAGTAATGTAAGTCATTTAATGTATTTGCATAAGGTCTTGCAAGATGTGCGCTTTCATTCATTTTGCATCTTCTCTCAAACTTTGAGGGCATTGCTAAATGTCTACACCAAAATATGCAGTGCTTTCATGTCCACCTGATGCAAAAGTGGTTTGTTATCCTTGCAATGGAAACAAGTGCATTATCCCAGAACCTTGGTTATGCAATAGATTCAAACTTGTTCCAGGTTCAGTTTTTTTGGAGGATGATGGAGATGATGATGCCTCCACAGTGTTGCTTCCAGTTTTCAATGACGGCCAAAAGCAATGGGAGTTGTTTCCAGACACTTTCTCCAAGTACCGTGTCACACGTACGAGCTATATACAGTCACATGATGAGAGACACACTTCTATTGCAAGAAAGAACGATCAAGCTGCAACAAATGGGAGTTGTAAATTGAAGGAGGAGGTTGCAGATTCGGCGAGCTTGGGGTCTCATAATTCGGATTGTGTTGAGGTTTCTAAGAGTGTATTTTGTGGATCTCAACCTTCCTCATCTGCTCATACGGTCTTGCTTTACGACATGAAGCCTCGGAAAACTCCATTGGACAACACCACGTCTGATTGTTGCGAATCTGCGAGGGGTTTATCTTCATCTCCACGACTAGCAGGGGAGGCTACATCTGCATTTCCTTCTGGTGTGTTGTCCATTTTGAGTATCTTGGCCACTGCTCGGAGGAATGGATCAAAATGAGAGCTTTCTACCTTGGACTATAGTCACATTCCAGTGCATCGTGTTCGGTGTCTTCCTCGAGCTTTTGATGGAAAAGTGATCCACGAACTCCCCCACGTGGTCAAACTACGTACGGACCGTGGTTCACAGTCCCTCCAAGGCATGGACCGCAAGTTTGATGGTCATCCTTGGTGC
This sequence comes from Takakia lepidozioides, assembly GCA_030704615.1. Taxonomy (NCBI): domain Eukaryota; kingdom Viridiplantae; phylum Streptophyta; class Takakiopsida; order Takakiales; family Takakiaceae; genus Takakia; species Takakia lepidozioides. Next base: position 28,365,494 of record CM060733.1, read on the forward strand.
AAGACCAATACCTACAATATGTCTGGTGTTCCAGATCATGTGAAATGTAGTAAGGTTCTTTGTGTTGGAAAGCTCATATGTCAAAGCAGCACTTGCCCCTTCTTCAAGAAAGAAGGAGAACGGAATGACCGCTATTGGGAAGGCAATGCAGACAAGGTGTTCATTGCAGAAGCCCAAGTTCCATTCAACCAGTTCAAGTGTAGTTTCTGCAAAGAAAGACCTTTCTGTGAGGCGCATTGTGGGGCAAGAATGTACTATGTCACAAGTTCCCTTCCAACATATACACGTGTTGCAGTTCACGTTGGGTTTCATAACCATCCATGTGCCAAGGGCGAGAATAGAGAGGCTGCGGAAAATGCATCAAGCATGATTCAAGAGCACGTTAAGATGAAGCCATGGTCGACCCCGGGAGCTATTTCCTTGTCAATGGCCCAAAAGCTCTTGATTGATCGAGTTCTTGTGGCTGATGGCACAGAGACAGTACGTCTTGAGGGAGAGGCTTTGGAAGATATTCTTGAAGAGTTTGCCCATGTTTGTAGCCCCAATGTGAAAAACAAGGTTGCATCTGCACGTGTCAATTCCATCATGTCCATATTGGAGTTGAAGCGTCTGAGTACATACCATTTCATTCACAACAATCTCCTTCCAGGCCAGCATACTTCTCATCTCCCATATGTTTTCAAGTTGTCTGTTGTGGTCCCGGGAGTGGTGTTGATCTTGTGTGTCGCATGAGTGAGGGGGATCTACGCACAAGTTGGGTAGTATTTGACCATGTCAAACGCATCAAGGATTGGACAACTCTTGCATGTCATGTCTATGAACCATATGTCAAGCGAATGATGACCATTGCCATTTGCGATATGAAAACAGAGGATGCAGATGCTCAGGTGTTATTCTGGGAGATGATCAATGAACAAGCAAAACTTGCTGGCTTGAACAAACCAAATTTTGCTGGCTTTATGGCGGATGCAGCAGGAGCGAATTGGGCTACTGTTCGAAGGGTTTATGGATCTGATCCCAATGTCCCAATGGAAGGTAAAGAAAGAACATGTTTATATCATTGGGCTGAAAGCCTCCGAAGACACACCAACGACTATATCTTGGAGGACTTCCGTGAAAGGCACACTCAGCTCTGTTATGAATGGAAAGATAGTGCTACCTTGGAGGATGCTACAACCACATACATTGCAATTCGGGCTTGGTGGCTCTCTTCAGGAGCATGCACAGAAAAGAGTCTGCCAAAACTGGATTCATGGCTTGCATGGTGGCACTATAGATATCGAATGTGGGGCCAATGGATGAGAGATGACATGGATGTGGAGGCAGATGCAGATATGCCTACCACTAATTTGTCTGAGGCAGTCCATTCTGCTTGGTGGAAGACAGCAGGCAATGGGAAAAAAATGAAGGTGGATCTATATGAGGCCACCATGCATGACATGTCACGAGCTCTTTTGCAGCAGGCAACATTTTACAGGCACACCACAAGAAAGACATGGGGGACGGGCCCGACAAAGAGGAGCTCATGTTGCGTCAAGCAGCTAGATCTAATAGCCTAGCAAAAATGGGTAAGGTTGTACGTGGCATAGTAGCTGGAACACCCATGCACACAAGGGGGGTTCAATTGGAGGGAGACAATCGCACTATTCCAGTAAAACGCAAGTTAGGCGATGAGCATGGTGGGCCAAACGAATCTTGGAGGTGTGATATGAATGTAAAGACTGTTCCAGTGCGCGCCACTGGGATGCCCAGTCCACACCAGCCATCTAGGTTTGTCAGCTCCAAATCAAGTCATGACATTCCTGGTTCTTCGACTTTCTGTGAGACAAATCCACATGTTGCTATCCCTCCTCAGCCAATGCAATGGGGAAATCCAGTGAGAGAGACACAAGACTTTTCCGATGCATTGTTCAGGATTCAGCAGACAGGTCCTGCTTCCATGGTTCGTTGTTCTGCCTTGGTTGGAGTTTCCAAAGATAAATGCAAAGCGCTCATCAGGAAAAGTAAAGGAAGTCATGCACCTTGCTTCACTGGCAAGTTACTAGCACCGAACATGAAAGAACCAAAACTGCAAGTTTTTTGGTTTTGCCCCACAGATGTTTTGTCGTGTGTTGGAGGGACCGTGCCATCCTATTGCTTGGGAAAACCGGGTATACCTAACGTGTGGCCTGTGAAGGTTGGAACCAACCTTACACAAGAAGAGGTGGACAACTTGACCCTTGCAGGTTTTCGACTAGTCCATCCTCCCAACGTTCCTGATCCGAACTTTCCTGTGGGACCACTTCCAATGGAACAACATATTCATCAAGGTGTTGTCCTTCCTGTGGGTAAGTATCCCACTACACGCTATGGGGTGCGCATTTGGCGTCGGGATCCGACTCCTCGACACTTGAGTCGCCAAGAGTCAGCGGAGACTCTTATTGCTGAGGTTCGTGGATTCAGAAACGTGCCTCAGCCAGGTTATGGGAGAATTTACCAGCTACAAACAGAGGGATCTACCAGAGCAGGATTGGTTTACAATGTATACATTGGTCAGTTTCCATCTTGTGATTGTCCCGACTTTGATGAGCTATCTGTCAAGAAGAAAAAACAAACATATCTACCTTGTAAGCACATGTACTTCATGTACAACGTGCATCTAGGATGCGCCGGGGCTTATGAGATCCACCAACCTTCCCTTAGCCAGTTAGAGGTTAGGGCTATGCTAAAGAAGGACCCTAGTTCAACTTCTTAGTGACACATGAAATGTACAAAAAAAGAACCTCTAACTCGTGCCGTTCATTTTCATGCATGTGACATGTAATTATCTTGTTACTACTTTATTCCAAACATGACACATAACATTTGTTAGTACAGAAGTTCATATTTTGGTTAAAATGGAACTTGTGTACCTGTCATACAAGTTTTCAAATTATAGAACTGCTTGGCATTACAAACAGACATGCAATGTGGTGGTTCCAAACATGACACATATGCATTTGTTAGTACAAAAGTCCATATTTTGGTTAATATGAAACTGTTTTCCTTGAATACAAGTTTGCAAACTATTACTTTGGCCAGGGATCTTGTATTCTCTTCAATTTAAGGTGGTGCATTAGTTGGAGTTAGTGGTCACATGCATCTTTGACCATTGACTACTGATTTTGTTAGCTAAGATTTATTTTTTATTTTTTATTTTTTATTTATTTTTTCTATAGACATATGATGTAACATTTGCATATGCAATAAATACGTCGTATTCTATGTTATATAACTCCACTGCATACAATCTACAATGTGTGCATACAAATTTGTCACATGCATATATAATAAGAGATTTTGTGCATGCATGCACGCAACCTGTGCATATGGAATAGCAACCCCCCCCGGCTGCACTAGCCTTGGTAGCAGGTGTCAGTGCTGCACGTGTAGCTCTCCCCAATGGCATAGTAACCTCCGCCTCGGTAACAGTCGGGCGAGAACTAGATGCCATGGATGGCGTCGACACTGTCTCCGCCAATGTGAATGACTGAGGAAGCCTCGCCTGACGGCTTGCCTCCCTACGCTGTGGATCCAATTCCACCTCTGCACCTCGTGGCTTAGGAACTCATGCTGCTCCTCGAGTCACGGCTGCATCAAGACTCCACCTGCACTAGTGGTAGTGCTGCTCCACACATGAATCCCATGCCTCCCATATCTCCTCCCTCAGGAGCAGGAGGTGGACCATCCCGCCTGGGAGCCGGTACCACCTGAGCTGTAGCCATGGCAGCGAGCCTCTGCTCTAGCTGCTGAAGCCGGTTGGCCATGTCTTGGTCAACACCCTGATCTCCGCGTCCTTGGCCATGTTGAGCTTGCCCTTGGCCTGCACCTCGTGCCCGACCACCTCGTCCTCTCTGGGCTGGTCCACCTCGCCCCCGGCCACCATTGTTCCCTTGGAACTGGCCTGGGCGCAACTCAGGGTGCAAGTCATAACACTGGGCATCTCCATGCCCATACTTGCCACAATGCCCACACTGCAACTGTGCAGGCTGTGCTTGTGCCGGCCTTCTGCCACTCTCTAGGAAATCTCTCTTGACATGGGGTCCTCCACATGTCCAACATATCACCCCTGGTTGCTGTTGGCCTGCAAAAGATGCCACGGGCCTCTGCACCTGAGGTCCCCTGTAAGCTCCATGGAACTTGGGTTGGGCAACTTTGTCCCCCTGACCACGCTGTTGGGCAGTCCCTTGTACCTGTTGGCTGGCAGCTGCACCTCGTGCAGGCATGTCCTTGCCAAATCCAATGGTAACAACTCGCTCCTCCACCATGTTGAGCTCAATCCGCTCAGCCAGCAGAAACACATCCGCTAATGTGGGTTGGGCCGCTTGTAACAGGGTTGCATCCCGCACCCTTCTTTTGAGCTCCTTGTCCAAAATTCCATACCAGAACTGGACTGCCTGAGCTTCGGTAACCCCTTGGGTCACACTTATCAAGCGCCTCATACGAGTGTAGGCCTCTCGCAAGCTCTCACTGGATTTGCGCTGGAAGTCTTGCAAACTTCGCAGCTTCTCTGTCCGTACACCTTGGTAGTTCCTCCGCAACTCCTGGAAGAACTCCACCACCGGGTTGAATCTAGGCACATGTGTTGTAATTGTGGCAGGAGGAGTAGTAGCACCTTTTGAATTGGTACCACCTGCAGAAGTGCCGACACTACTTGTTCCACTACTAGTGCTTGTAGTTGGAGATGTTTGTATAGCTGCCGGTGTCACCGCTGCCCTTGTGCCTCTAGTGATTGAGACATAGTTAGGTGACCAATACTCTCGCCACTCCTCAATCTCCACTGCATGTCCCCGCCTAAATTCATGGTAATCATCCATGGGCGGCCCCTCAAGGTGCTGGAATAGCCCCTTCCACGCCATAAAGAGCGTAAACAGTTGTGGATTGCGCATTTGCTGCAAATCACACCAACTGTCAAACTCTTGTATAAAGTCATCAAGCTCGATGGTGCCCACAGTTCCAGAGTACCTACGTGGCCCCTTGGTAGCTCCATACATCTCTTCCATCGTGTCCCACAACAATGGCACGGAAATGGCTTGCACCCTCGGCGAGAATCCTCCTGACTCCGAGTCTGAACTTTCCTCAGAAGACACTGAAGGTGAAAGTGGCCTAAACCGCACACCTTGTCTTGTGTACCCACTAGTATTGCTGGTGCTTGTACCGGCACTCCCCTCAGCAGCTGGTGGCACCTCCGTGATGAAAACTCACAACCCAACTGGTTGTCAACCTGTCTCTAATCCCCACTTTCTACAAGGTAACCGGATAAAGAACCTGTTGCGGCTATTGGTTCAAGCAGGAATAATAGGTTTCTAACGTAGACCTGTATCTGCACCTGCATCCACCACAAGCACTCCTATGGTCTACTGGTCATCAACCCAACCTCACCATAGAAGAAACACCGGTGGTCTTGCTGGTCATCACTCCAGCCTCACCACCGACAGCATACTCTAGGATTGGCCGGTGATCAAATCCAGACCAACCTCCTATGAAAACAAGCGCCCACACAAAGCTAACATGGCGCACAGTCAAGCATGCAGGTGTGGAGGGGATCCAAACACAAGAAAATCAAGACAGCAACTCCCCCACACCAAAAACACTCCACAGTGTCACTCCTGCAAGGACACCCCAGCCCAAACCCGGACTGACTCTTGCCTCCACCTACGGAAAGGTTTTGGCCTACAGAGAGGGTGAAAGACTATGGAGAAGAGAAACTAAAGCAATTCCTAACCCCAGAATGCTCTCATCCCACCACTCTCCCTCCTATCTCTATCCACTTGCTTGTATGGCCGTGGCAAGTATCCTTCAATATCCCTCAATCAATCCTTCAAGAGCTCTTCAACATTGTCCACCAAAGCTCCTCGAAGGGTCCTCCAAGGACCCCAAAGATCCTCCAAACACTCCTCCAAGGACCCCAAAGATCCTCCAAATACTCCTCCAAGGGCCCTCAAATATCTTCCAAACAATCCTCCAAAGGCCCTTAAATTTCACTAAGTCCTTTCACTGTTGATACCTTAACAGAGGTATAGTCTGAGGTTGCTAAGGTCCCTTATGTTGATGATACCTTTACAGAGGTATAGTCTGAAAATGAGGGTTCTGTTTGGTATACTAACAGAGGTATAGTCTGAGCTGATTAGGGTCCACATATGGTGATACCTCAACAGAGGTATAGTAAAAGGGACAAGCTCCTGTTTGGTATACTAACAGAGGTATATTCTGAGCATACACTACTAGGGTTTGTAATGAAGAGCTAGAATGCAAGTCCTTGACTTCTATGCTTCTACTCAAGCAAAAATATGGTCTCTAGGTGGTCATAAGAGGCATCTTCTTGCTCTCTTCCACCCCAATGTGCAACCAAGAGTGGTCCAACTCAACTTGCAAGTCATTGTTCACCAAATCAATCCCCCTTCTAGTCCTTGGGATTTGATTGCAAACTACCATATCTCCATTGCCGAACAATCATGCATTTGTCTCCTCATCACTTGACAATTGCTCCAAATCAACACAAATTATCTCAATGTGTATGAGCAATGCTTGTCACTTACAATAATGCTCCCAAGCAATCCGCCTTGGATCCCACTCTCACGCCATATGCCTCATTTGGGGTCTTGCACCAATCCATCATCCATGTGCTCCCCGTGGTCATTTGAATGCATGTTTCATGACCTCTTGGCCTATGTGTTGCTCTCCTTCATCATAACATGAATCAACACCTCTCCACTTCACACACAAATGGATCTCAAAGGCATTCACCTCTTGCTAGTTCAAGAGCTCCCCTTCTCAAACTTGAACTTACAAACTCAAGCGAGCATGCTCCATACATGCACCACTTGCTTGGTCAACTATCCACCACAAAGGTCACACTACCAAGAGCATGAATAGCCAAGTATTGCCTCCCCCTCTTGTCACATTACATAGTTAGGGTGAAGCTATGCATACATTGAATGATGATTTCCCTTCAAGGATTTCCCACCACATGTTCTCCAAGCCCTTCCAATGGCACCCTAAGCTTGGCTCCACACCACCATGATTGGAAGATTTCTTCACATGCTCCCTTTCAAAACCTCTTGAGCTTCTTAGTGCTCTCCAAGTGCTTGCCCTTGTTGTCTTCAAGCCCAAGCATATATAGCTCCTTGGCTTCTCTTCCACAACATCCACACTTTGAACTTGCTTAACCCTAGCTTGATAGTAAAATGAGCACTAACAAGCCTTTAGTCACTCTCCACAAGCCATGGCGTACACCATCGACTCCATAATGCATACAAATGATTCTCAAATCCTAGAATCCATGCTTCCACACACACAAGACTTCCTCCTTACAATCCTTGCAAAATCTTGTGACTCAAGAGCTTTCTTCTCAAGCTCTCCAACTCCTTGGTGCATGCAATACTCGAGCACCTTTCATTGCAACCCCTTGCAAGCCTTGTGATACAAGAGCTAAATTCTCCTAGCTCTCAACCTCTTTAAAATACAAGTGCAAAACTAATCCTTACACTCCGCACTCACAAGCATAAGGTGATCTTCTTGTAGTGATAAAAGATGAGAAATGAGAGAAGTAGAAGACAATGAAAGCTCTCAAAGCATGAAGCAATCACATGAAGAACAAGCCCTAGTCCTTTCCAAGTGAAATCCACTCTATCACATAAACTAAGTCAAGCCAAGGGCACCTTTGCTAAAGGAATCCACCCTACAAAGCCCTCAACACACTCCCTCTCAATACCTAGAGCTATGGAGGTGAGAGAAACTCATGGAGGCTCAACTACAAGAAGATGAGCCTCCTCAACACTCACAAGGGGAAAACCTATCTCCATGTCTCAAGTGAGGCTCGACACCTCACTTGGCATGTGAGACCAAATGAAGTCCCAACACACAAAATTTAAATATAAATATCTAAAATGTCCTAGTTAACTAGAAGTAGGTAATTCTAGATAACCATGACTAAAACCATGACAGAGCTTTGACACTAACTCATCTCAACCCTGTGGGCCCATAACCTGTTGACCTGAATTCTTCTTAGAGCTGGTGGTTGCACTAGAAGTCATTATAACTTAGCTTCAGGATTTTCATAGGAAAGACGATGAGTACTCTAGCATACAACTATGCTAACTATATAGAAACAGAGACAAAGACGGGTTTCTGGAGAGACACACTTTATTCCTTGAAAGAGATTGATTCAATGGCTTGAAGTGCCTACTTAAATACACAAACCTCAACTTTAGGTATTTCTATTTGAAGTCCTAGTGCTATTCCTATCTGCACTCCTCTGCCTTTTCTCTGTGTGCCATGACATGAATAGCAAAAGTATCTAACAATATCCATCTTGCTATTCAAGGAGCATCCCTTACACTGAAGTGAACAAACTCTCTAACACCCACTACGGCATGACTGGATAGAAGGCATATTGCCTTGTGCCGAGCAAACTTCAGGAGGGATGTATGTGCAATTCCATCACGCAATCGCGACGCATGCCCCATTCCAATGTGGAGTTGTGCGTTCAAACAAACATACACAATTCACAAACCCGAGTGCATCTGGGGACACTGTAGTTGGGCAGAGCAAGGACATTTATGTGCACACCCAAAAAAAACTCCAGATACTATATCCACGTTTGAGAAAGGATCTTATGATCGCCAAGTACTCTACTGCATCGTTACTCGAACGAAATGAAGGTGGTGGGGGAGGTTCATTGCTCTTTCCCTATTTAGTAAGCTAAAAGTCACACTCTGGCACAAACTTCACATGGATTCAAAAGAGAAAGAAGTTCCAGATACTTTCATTCATATGAACGAAATGAAGGGGGTGGGGGAGGTTCGTTGCAGGCCCTTCCCCTATTTAGTAAGCTAAAGGTCACACTCTGGCACGAACTTCACATGGATTCAAAAGAGAAAGAAGTTCCAGATACTATCATTCATGTACAACTCTAGTTTCTGCATTTCTTTCTCTTCTCATCCATGAGTTGCATGTCTAATCCTGAACTGAAGCTTAGATCACAGTGACAAGGCCAGTATAGATGAAGCAGACAGATCTGTTGATAAAATGAGTCAGATTTAGAACTGTCACTGGTAGGAATTGGGAGTCGTTGTAGAGGGGAGTTGGTTCTTCTGGAAATTCGGAAAGTGCAGTCTGGGTACTTGCCAAGCTTAAGGTCTCACTGAGGCGCTGCATCTGCTGCTCTGGTGAAAGCTTGGAGACCCACTCTGGAACAAACTCAGGTTGCTCTGTCATTTCCGTTGCATACTGATGAAGGCGGCTAATCCTTGGCATTCTGATCTCCTCAAACCTGATACCACATGTGCAAAATTCGATGCAGCCCCATCAAGCAATGTTCAAGTGAACTAATGTCAAATGGACGCAAACGTTAGCAGAATCTGTGACATGCAGGCCTGTGCAAGCGACCAGTTTATTCTAAGATGGGCCCAGGTACATAAGTATCGTATAACCAGAATATGTCCATGAAGGTACTAGTTATATAAGCGCTGTATACCAGAGTAGCAATTTGCATAAAAGTCTAGCACTAATGAGTGAGTGCACAAAAGATATTTAATCTGGTGATACTATGATAACAGGATGTTCAAAGTGATCTCCTTACTTGTGGACAATTGCTGGAATGTTGACCTCTTCCTGTGACTCAAAAGCCTTCTCCAGAAGGAGGGTGAGCTGATGTGCATCTTCAAATGCTAGGCGTGCCCCCATCCCCAACGATGTGTACATACCATGCGCAGCTGTTCTCACAGCAAGTGCAAGAACAGAGGTAAATTGCCTGCAAGTATTCAGAGGGAAAGAAAGGAAACAAATCATAACATCCAGCCCCGGAGAGCCCAAACAGCTTATCAATGGAGAACAAAGAGAAAGAAAGAAAGCAGTAGACCTAAAGAAACTTCATAACGTCAACTGCGGGAAGTTCAAGGCTGTAGGAAAATTAGAATGAGATCAATCAAAAGGAAAAGTGGCACCCCTGGCAACCCCCCCCTTCCCCCACCCCACACAACCAAAAAACTGCAATTCAACTTTCAAAGATATGCTATGGTGGAAAGCCTCGTTGAGATATGCTGCAAGGCATCTCGGATCCTTGGAAGAACACTGAGCTGCCTGTAGCCTATCTTATTTAGCACAATCAACACAAAGGTATTCACTGCAGGTTATCCCCCAGTCTCTATTCTCAGGCTAAGTGAGACATCCATCAATCATCCAAACACCTAGAGAAAATGTACACTCAACAGACGTTGTTTGCCATAGAATGCCTGGAGAGAGAGGCGCAAACTAGCAATTGACTTGAAGACTGTGAGAGAGAAGACTCCGTCCGAAGCCTGTGTAACAAAGACCTACTGCTTCCTCGGGGGTGGGGTTGTGAGATGTGCTAATTTCCGGACTTCATCCAGCTCTTGCCTAGCCACTCTCTTCCTGCAGTGGGCTGACTCGAACCCTTGGGTATATTATTCCCCTGGGGAATTCATTCTTCTCTTACTCAATGGATCCACTCCACCAGGTCACATGGGACTAAGCACCGAAGTAGCAAGCGGGCATGTAGCTAAATGAGAGTTCATTTGTTTGCAGGCCTTGGGGTACTGTATTACAAAGCATTAGGTTGAATGTAGTGTAAGACATTGTAATCATAGAGCACCAGCTCATGTCTGGAAGCTGTCAAGATCAAAGGAAACTTTAGAAAGAAGGTGACACTTACCATCCCCAATGAGCAACACATGGCCAGTAGCATCGCTCCATTTCTTCAAAGGCAAGCGGTCCATAGACCTCCGCTCATATATGAGACTGTCAGCGGTTGCCTTGATTGCTGAAATCAAATCCTCCCAGCCTTCAAGGTCGGCCAATTGCTGCAATGCCCGTGCTTTGGATTCACTTTTGTTAAATTTTACTGACCTTTCAAGGAAGTCCTTTTGCAGCTCACCAGTTTTATCCAGAACACGCAAGTGCCATAGTACGTTGCCACGCCCTGTTTCAAGTTGATAGTCATGGTTATGAGACCCAAGCAGTGTTACAAACAAGCTGGGATATAACTGCCTTCAAAGAATAGAATGAAGGAGCCACACTGGGATTGTACCTTGATCACTGATATAGGCCACCTCCCGACCACTGGCTGCATGTAGCATTTGAACCTCATCTTTGCAATAGGCAAATACTCTGCCATGATATCAGATTCCATACGAGTTCATAACAACTAGTCAATTGATATATCCCTCCTGGCAGGCTGGCTGTGTGCTTTAGTCACATGTTCAAAGCTTATAGTCTCATTTAGGTCTTTCATGAAGCTTCAAAGAGGTTTAATAAATAAAGCAAGCTTATAAGGATTTCTTTGGTCAAGAGCTCCATTGTCCTCTGAAGGAGAGAACACCCATCGGTTCTTTTCTCCTGATGTACCTTTCCCCCTGTCAATATTGCATGAGAAGATCTTAGCTTCACCAGCTAATACCCATTTGCAGTGGAGGGCTCCCTCATATGTTTAGAATTTAGTGTCTACTTCCACCCTTTCATTCCTATGTTGAGTGCTATATTTCCATTATATTCAGGTTTCCATTCTAGTCAGATTCTATTCCATTACATGTTCAGTTCCATCACATTCAGTTCACTTAAGTTTTATTCCATGAGAGTCAACGTCCCCTTGGATCAAGGGTCACCTGCTGGGTATGGACATCAACAAGGGCCTTTTGGGGCCTAGAGTCGAGGAATCCTGAGACGAAAGATGATGACTCACTCTCCATTAGGGTTGTAGACAACTGCGTTCCAATTGAGGTAGTTCAAGTAACGGGGAACATCTTCTGACACTATGATTTTCCGCACCCTTGACCACATTCCATCGGCTCCTGCTAGTAGCTTAGCTCGAACAACTACACTGCCAGAGGCCCCCACCATGCCTTTTGCAGTTGTCCAAAACTCGACATTGTTGTGACGTCTCATTGACGTGTAGCTCGGGGCTTAGCTGGATATCGTTGATGAAACTCTTGGACTTTGTCAGAGGCATTGACGAGGTTGGATGAAGGTTCCCACGTTCATTCGCTGATGTCGTAGCCTTTCCAATGTACAAAATACTCAAGACGTTTATATTTGATGCGAGAGTCTAGGACTTCGTCGACTTCATACTCAATTTCCTGATTGACTTCGATTGGTAGAGGTAGTACGGAAACTCTCCATGGAATATTCGATAGATGATACAACTCCAATAATGAAACATGAAAGACTGGATGGATGCGTATACTTCATGGGAGTTCAAGCCGAAAACTGACTGGATTTATTTATCGAATAATTTTGAATGGTCCCAGGCGTTGATAATCTAATTTCCTTGATGGTCGCGAGGTTTGTATGTCCCGTCGAAGAAGCCACACACGTTCTCCGACCTTGAACTGGGGTTGGAATTGGCGATGTTGATCTGCATACTTCTTGTATTGTTTTTGAGTTTCTGCGAGGTGGGATGTAAGCTCCTTGTGAATCGTAGCAAGATGAGTAGCCTGCCTCCATGCCTGCCTCAAACTTAACTTTCCTCCGCTTCCGATTCGCCTGCCGTTCATACCGTTTCCTAGCTTTGGCAATGTTGTACTTTGCGAGCTTCAACAAACGCTCGTGTTATTCCAGTGCCGCCGCTGCTGCCGGTTCCTCAACGTCCTGGGCGGCCCAACTTGTCGGCACCAGAGGTGCTTTTCCATAGACCAACACGAAAGGAGAAACTCCCGTTGTGGAGTGTTTTGTGTTATTATGACAGAACTCTGCCGCGTCCAAATGCTCCACCCAGTCTGATTGGTCTGCCGACACGTAATTCCGCAAGATCTGCTTCACCACGGAATTCACTCTTTCCGTTTGGCCGTCCGTCGTAGGTCGGAAGGCGGTGCTTATCTTGAGCCTCGTCCCCATCTTCTTCCAAAGTGCCCTCCAAAATTTACTCATAAACTTTGGATCTCGGTCCGAGATAATATCCTTCGGGAGTCCATCAAGAGACTATATCTGATCCCTCCCTTCGGCACATAGAGACGTTTCTGCTTATACCGGAGTAGTCCATTTTGCAAGTGGAACTGCGATTTAACCCCATCCTCAAGTCCCGCATCACGGACTTCGCCATCTTATCCTTCCGGTAAGCCTTCCGGATCTTCCTTTGGAGCGCCGTCTCGCCCCTGTACACCAGTATGAGCTGCTGCTTTCTACTTAAAGCATCGGCCACCACATTGTCCCGTCCCGGTTTATACTGGATATCCACGTCGAACACTGCCAAAGTATCTTGCCACCTAAGTTGTTTTGGGAATTGTCCGTGAACACCTTCACCGGGTTGGAACCAACATAGTGGCACCAATGCTCAAGGCAATACACCACCGCCTTCATTTCCTTCTCATGCGTAGGTCACCGTCGCTCCACTTCATTCAATTTCTTACTTTTGTAAGCCAGTGGACGTCCATCCTGCATGAGCACACCCCCTATTGCGAAGTCCGACGCGTCCGTATGAATCTCAAATGGACGTCGAACTCCGAGATTTTGAGGACTGGAGCTTCCGCCATCCGCTGCTTCAACTCGGCAAAAGCTTGGCCACAAAAGGTGTTCCATACCCAGACTTTGGATTTACACAGAAGGTCTGACAGCGGCCCCCTGATCTTGGCGAAATTTCTCACATATTTCCGGTAATAGGAGGCGAGTCCTAGGAATGATCGCCCCGGAGAGCCCAAACAGCTTATCAATGGACAACAGATTGTACTCATAAGACGTTGTTTGCCGTAGCCTTGTGGCCATTGACCCCGCGCCCAGTTTGAGCGGGAACAAAAGGAACAGAACCTACCTCCGTCAGGGGCTGACGTTGGTAGTAAGACTTACCTTCATATAAAGAATTAATCCGGGTTTTCCAGATATCCTCTAGAAAACCCTTCACACAAGCATCAATCTGTTGTGTGTGATTTGCCCAAAAACTAGGCCTCAGGAAGGCCTGGGCTTTTGGCTCAGCCTCGAGACTTTCAAAGTTGGTAAACAGGGGTACAGGCACAATTCCCTTGATAGAATTGAAGAGAGCGTCTCTTTGGTGAGAGAGAAATCAATGGACAACAGAGAGAAAGAAAGAAAGAAAGCAGTAGACCTAAAGAAACTTCACAACGTCAACTGCGGGAAGTTCAAGGCTGTAGGAAAATTAGAATGAGATCAATCAAAAGGAAAAGTGGCACCCCTGGCAACCATGCGCACACCCCCCCCGTCCCCCACCCCACACAACCAGAAAACTGCAATTCAACTTTCAAAGATATGCTATGGTGGAAAGCCTCGTTGAGATATGCTGCAAGGCATCTCGGATCCTTGGAAGAACACTGAGCTGTCTGTAGCCTATCTTATTTAGCACAATCAACACAAAGGTATTCACTGCAGGTTATCCCCCAGTCTCTATCCTCAGGCTAAGTGAGACATCCATCAATCATCCAAACACCTAGAGAAAATGTACACTCAAGAGAAGTTGTTTGCCATAGAATGCCTGGAGAGAGAGGCGCAAACTAGCAATTGACTTGAAGACTGTGTGAGAGAAGACTCCATCCGAAGCCTGTGTAACAAAGACCTACTGCTTCCTCTCGGGGGTGGGGTTGTGAGATGTGCTAATTTCCGGACTTCATCCAGCTCTTGCCTAGCCACTCTCTTCCTGCAGTGGGCTGACTCGAACCCTTGGGTATATTATTCCCCTGGGGAATTCATTCTTCTCTTACTCAATGGATCCACTCCACCAGGTCACATGGGACTAAGCACCGAAGTAGCAAGCGGGCATGTAGCTAAATGAGAGTTCATTTGTTTGCAGGCCTTGGGGTACTGTATCACAAAGCATTAGGTTGAATGTAGTGTAAGACATTGTACTCATAGAGCACCAGCTCATGTCTGGAAGCTGTCAAGATCAAAGGAAACTTTAGAAAGAAGGTGACACTTACCATCCCCAATGAGCAACACATGGCCAGTAGCATCGCTCCATTTCTTCAAAGGCAAGCGGTCCATAGACCTCCGCTCATATATGAGACTGTCAGCGGTTGCCTTGATTGCTGAAATCAAATCCTCCCAGCCTTCAAGGTCGGCCAATTGCTGCAATGCCCGTGCTTTGGATTCACTTTTGTTAAATTTTACTGACCTTTCAAGGAAGTCCTTTTGCAGCTCACCAGTTTTATCCAGAACACGCAAGTGCCATAGTACGTTGCCACGCCCTGTTTCAAGTTGATAGTCATGGTTATGAGACCCAAGCAGTGTTACAAACAAGCTGGGATATAACTGCCTTCAAAGAATAGAATGAAGGAGCCACACTGGGATTGTACCTTGATCACTGATATAGGCCACCTCCCGACCACTGGCTGCATGTAGCATTTGAACCTCATCTTTGCAATAGGGAAATACTCTGCCATGACGAACCAGATATCAGATTCCATACGAGTTCATAACAACTAGTCAATTGATATATCCCTCCTGGCAGGCTGGCTGTGTGCTTTAGTCACATGTTCAAAGCTTACAGTCTCGTTTAGGTCTTTCATGAAGCTTCACAGAGGTTTAATAAATAAAGCAAGCTTATATGGATTTCTTTGGTCAAGAGCTCCATTGTCCACTGAAGGAGAGAACACCCATCGGTTCTTTTCTCCTGATGTACCTTTCCCCCTGTCAATACTGCATGAGAAGATCTTAGCTTCACCAGCTAATACCCATTTGCAGTGGAGGGCTCCCTCATATGTTAGAATTTAGTGTCTACTTCCACCCTTTCATTCCTATGATGAGTGCTATATTTCCATTATATTCAGGTTTCCATTCTAGTCAGATTCTATTCCATTACATATTCAGTTCCATCACATTCAGTTCACTTAAGTTTTATCGCGTGACATGAGAGTCAACGTCCCCTTGGATCAAGGGTCACCTGCTGGGTATGGACATCAACAAGGGCCTGTTGGGGCCTAGAGTTGAAGAATCCTGAGACGAAAGATGATGACTCACTCTCCATTAGGGTTGTAGACAACTGCGTTCCAATTGAGGTAGTTCAAGTAACGGGGAGCATCTTCTGGCACCATGATTTTCCGCACCCCTGACCACATTCCATCGGCTCCTGCCAGTAGCTTAGCTCGAACAACTACACTGCCAGAGGCCCCCACCATGCCTTTTGCAGTTGTCCGAAACTCGACGTCCACACCTCCCTGCAAAATGTGCAAGCTAATGAGCGCTTTCCAGGCTCTGGGGTCGCCTCTGGGATCCCCCCCTAGCTGTGAAAACAATGCCATATAAGGGTCCATGGGAGTAGTGAGTGGTCAAACCAGTGCTAAGGATTGAGCAATTCACACTGAGTTTTCGTACATGGCATTTGGAGCCTGGGGCAAACGAGGTTTGAGTAAGAATAGAAATGTCAAGATCGGATTATATTTAGTTGAATGAGATTGAGTTGCGTGCGCAATCTGCGTTAACAGGTTATAATTATAGTTCAATAATGCTCGAGATCCCAGGAGTTTCATATGATTATGGGAGGCGAGAAAGAAAGTTGGGTGGTGAGAAAGACAAGAGTTGGACCCGCAAATTCCGATCATGGTTAAATAACTGAATGGGAATCTTATATTGTTCCACATTCCTGCGAGAGGAAGAACTTACAGGAGCAGGTCTGTAACGAACGAAGCGATGATCGCAGTGAATGCTCGACTTGTCCACAAGGTTTGCCAAGAGCTCCTGCGAGAAGCGCCAGCCAATCGTGACAAACTCACCGACCTTGTGTGTCATAGGGATGACGAGGTCCTTCTCGCCGCTTCTTCTTATAATTTTCTTGATGCGCACATTTTTATTGCCATAGTCCATCATCTGCTGTGCTAGTCCAGGATACATCCCGTTCAGTGCCGTTATACCTGCAAGCGATGTACTCCAAGGGCAGGTTATGCTACACGATCTTCGAATGCCAGATCAAATTTCCTACCTTTCGGAAGAGAATTCCGATGTCCATAGGACTATCTGCTAGACTTGGGCCATATATAATTTTACCTTGCAAAGTATGGACCTTTCATTGGACCTTGGATCACCGAGGTCATTATACCTGGACCAAATGTTGCCCACATGGTAAATGATTTCTCCAGACCTGTATGTTTACATCTTAGTTTTCAGGTGACAGTGCACACAATTATGTAGTTCGTTGAAGTACTCCAGTGTCGTTGCTTTGCACTGTTCACTAGCGATAAAGTGAACGATGAGGACTGTATTCCTGTAGATCCGGTCTTGTGTGGGGGAGACTTGAGCTTCTGCTGCTAGTGGATCGGTTAAGCTACACTCTCCTGCGAGGACCCTACAACTGCGTTCTGCTCTTGCACTTAGATATTCAAGGCACCTCACATGTTGCTGGCCAACATTGCAGCGTACACATGTGCATTATGAAGTCATGATTCCGGTCAGTTCCAACTTCTCGAGTCGAAATTGGGTGCGAACTTAAATTCGAGCGAACTGGACTGAATGATTCTGCCCAATTCACCTCTCCTATATCCACAATTTGCATGTCTGGTTTTATTCCTCCTTCATGGGCGATGTTTGTTACCACACAGGTCTAGCTTGCTGATGAGTCGAATACATGAACCTTAGCGAGATCAGAACTGCAAGACCCTCTAGAGCTCAAGTCCCTAGTGTTCAGGAGTTCTTCTACTGATATCACTTGAATCCTTAAAGAGTGTCCATCCGATGGCACATACCGTTGAGAGCCAGGTTAATGCCAGTGGCAGAGTCAGTGCGAAGAGCAGGAGCTTTTTCGAACACATGAGCCTGTATGCCTCTAGTCTGGAGGCCCAACGCCAGCGCTAGACCGCCGAGTCCCCCTCCGACTATGGCAACGTCCACTTCCATCTCCACAGGTCCCCATTCACGATCGTCCGCGAGTTCCAAATGCCCGTTTTCAGTTGCTGGATCGACCGTTCTCCTCTGTGACTCCATCTCCTGTTTCATGGATCTACACTCCGTCTTAGCTGTTTAGAAAGTAGCGGGGAGAGAATCCTATACAGTCGAGAGAGATCGCTTTCGTTTTCACTTTGAATCCCGAAGACGAGGTCACTACCAAAGCGGAACTTGGGGGAAGTAACAATGACGGTGGTGACGGCGGGTAGGTTATTTCCCCCCTCGAAGCCGTACTTGCAATGTCGACCCTCTGGAGTTGTAACGAGTGCCTGCCTCCACAGTTCTGGCCGTGTAGAGAAAGACCCAGCAGCAGACCGGGGTCTTGCACCACTCATCAATCCCAAGCAGCGCCACCAGCTTCTGATGCCCTGTTGGCATCCCTGCTTCCACACCTGCACCAGGCTCCTGCCGTATTGCTGAACAATATTTCACACCTCCTTCATCATTACTGTATTCATGGTCACTACAAAGTTGTATACATGATGACGACAACGCAGTGTGGAGCAGGCAGAGATCTCGTGAACTTTGAAGTCCATAACCAGTTACATCTCCGAGGACAAGGCGTCATGACTCATCATCTACCACTTTACATTATTAAAGTGGCGATATTAATTCACATTAACTATAGCTACATGTACTTATTACTGAGTTAGCTCGACATTATGCATATAGTCCAAGTGACGAGTGGGGTGTGCTGCCTGCAGTGGATGAGTGGGACCCGTGAGCACACCCGAGTTGGGTATGTTGGACACAGACCGCACCTACAGACGCGGACGTGTCTATACCTGTGACCAGACCAGCGACATTTCCTTATTCTTTGCACTCTTGAGCATGTAGTTTTGAGCATGTTTAGCAGCAATGGCAGTTAAGTGGACTGCACTAAGTCCCTTTAAATAAACGGTGTCAAATCCCACTTGCATATGTGGAATGCATAGCTGGGATGCTGCCGTGAATTTATGATCCGTATGGGCCCAGCGTCAGACTTTAAACCTTAAACCTCACATCGAAGTAAGAAGGTGGCAAGCGTTACGGATGCACATCATGCACAGTTTAAAGTAGAGAGGGTTGAAAACTGTAATCTGCACTTCACCGTGTGTCTTTGGTAAGGTGAAAGTGATGCGACCGGATTCAATCTAACTACTCGAAGCTTGGTGTTTTCGTGTTTTGCATGAGCATGGGATGCTTGACATATTCCAGCGGCTCAGTTGAATTCGATCACTTCCTCCTTGTGTCTCATCCTTACGTATCTCCCACGAGTTGTTTGTCCTAAAGCACTTTCAGGTCTGGCCGTGATGTGAGTGTCCAATTTCTTATTTCTCTTTGCTCGTGAGCTGCAGGCAGCTGGTGGAGTTGGACAGGGCCAACCTCCCGCGGCGATCCTCTCGCCGCGTGCTCCTACTACAGGCCAACAGCACCCCTGCATCTGCGCTGCTTACGCAGTCGGCCTGCTTTTGAGGTAGGACGATACAGCCCCTTACATCACAACTCAACTATATCCGTTTCAGCCTGCACGCACTTCAGCCTCCACAATGTACGTTGCATCCCTAACGGATCATGCATGGTAATGTTGCAATTGGAACTAAAGAGGCCGCGATGCGCATATGCGAGGGCTGTGGAGACCTCACAGGTGTGTCCATTCCAGTTCAAAGTTCCTCTGATGTTCACAGGTCGGCGTGAGCTATCCATTTCCACCTACGGTTCGTGGATTCCACCTCTAACTTCTCCTTTCTGACTTGTGATTGACATGATTGACCTTCAATCAATCTCTTACTCTTTGACTCTGGATTCCTATCCAGCTTGCACGTAGCTCACTGAATTCACAAACTTTCGAGGGCTGGAGCGAGAGTCCGGGCGAAGTCGGCATTATTCAAGATGGGAGTGGAAGTGACTGTCCTATCAAAATCCATGGTGGTTCCCACGCCACGTCCCGACGAGAGCCGGGAGTTGCTGCGGCTCCAACTTACCGGCTTCGATCTCCGCTTGATAAAATTTCCTCCCTTCAGAGTCCTGCTCTTGTACGACGCCAGCGCTCAAGAAAACCTCATCGTGAATCAGTTCAATGAAAGACTAAGGGAAAGTCTCTCAAGAGCGCTGACAGACTACTACCCATTTGCAGGTAAACAACCCACCCTTCAGTAGCTCTGACGACATGGTGACTACAGTACTATACGCGATTATTAGAGAATGCTAACGACATTGGGAGACCATGATATGTCATGCAGGTCGGTTTGTACAAGACGAAGGCGGGCTGGCAACCGTGGACTGTAACGACGCAGGGGTGGAGTTTGTTGAGGCTTCAGCTCCCATCACTGTGCGGGAGCTCAGAAACTACAACATGGCTGACCTGTATCAACACTTTGCGCAACCAATCCCCTGCACTCTTCAGGACTTTGGTACCTGGCATACCCGCGGCCCTCTTTTTGGCGCCCAGGTCAGCTACCTATGTTTCTGTGGTGCTTCTATGGTGTGAAGGTGATGGTCACATGTATGTCATTGCAAAAGTACCGGAGCACCTTACGAGTACACTTCGGTGTGACCCAATCCGACCTTCTGAGTGATATCATTTCTCTTTGAATTACGCAGGTCACTCATCTCAAGTGTGGCGGCTATGCAGTTGGTTTTGTCTACTTCCATGGACTCGTAGATGGAATAACGCTGTGGCAATTTATCAAGTCATGGGCAGAGGTCGCCCGTGGAGAACGCATCTCCCTTCTTCCCAATTTCAGCTCGCGAGAGAATGTCATCAACTTGGCATCAGAGTCGGAGTCAGACAACTCAGATTGGATAAAGTATTCCCTTCCAAAGGCTTATATGAAGAGATTATCGTTGTCGGGTAATCCTTTTCCTTCCTCCGGGGATTCGAAGGGTCCTCCTGCGACTGCCCTGAACTCAACAACTTTGCACATTTTGTTTGATGTACCGATGCAAAAGAAGCTCAAAGAGAAAGTATTGCAGGATCCACCACATGGGCCTACGTTCAGCGCTTACGTAGTGATCAGTGCACATGTCTGGAGGGCCATTACCCGGGCTCGATTGCTTGCATATACGGAGGAAACTCGATACTTCAATAGCATCGATTGCAGGAAACGCTGGCTAGAGCTCCCTCCCAATTATTTTGGAAACGCAGTTCTTGACGCTGTGGCAGTAACTACCGTGAGAGAGCTTCTGGGAAATGGAATCTCTTATGCTGCAAACCTGCTGCACAAGACGATTGCAGATTTCACCGCTCACCACATCAAATCTCAGCTTACCATTATGGAGAAAGAGAAAAAGGAATCCTACTTTCTCTTTGATTTCCGACCTTTTGCTGACGTGAGTGCAGGTGGTTCCACTCATTTCCCAGGTCTTGAACATTTCGACTTCGGATGGGGTCCGCCGTTTGCCAATATTGCTATATTACTGAAGTTCACTCCTCCTTCTGCGATCGTTTTTGCAGCAAAGCACAACGACGGCACAATAGAAATACAGTTCAAACTTCCTCAGGATGCTGCAACGAGACTGCAGGAAGATGCAGACTTCATGTCTTGTATATCATCTGTCACGGCTGTCACACTTGGATAGGAACACCACAAATCCAACCGCACTACACAAACGAATAAAATGAGATTGTTGGTGTTGATGATGTTGTTAGATTTACTACAGATATACGATCATAATAAAAATCTGCATGTTCTTCTCTGCCATCTTCGCATCTTGTAGATCTCTTCTGATTACCCTTGCTTCGACTTATCAGCACCCTTGCTGCAGTTTTTGTAACGATCTCATTGCAGCTGCTTCTCTGTTTGCTATCACTGCAGCCTTCTACTGTGAGGCAGCTCGTCTTCTAGTTTTGCTTTGCTGGCCCAGTGTTGACCCCCGGGTTAAATCCCCATCCAATTGTGGGCTTTATTTAAACAATAGGAGTAATGTAAGGACTTATGCGTGCATATGAAGTAGGCGGCGGGCCGGTCAAATCCTCCCCACCCACGCTCTCGTGCAATCAGTGTCGTTGCCCCTGCATCGTGTAGCCTTGCGACGTCCCGCCTGTGAAATTGGCCCAGTTCTCCATCCCCGCCCCATGTAACCCCATCTCGTGTCACCCCGGCCCATGTATTCCCATCTTGTGTCACCCCACCCCATGTAACTCCATCTCCTAATCCCATCTCATGTCATTACCAATCGTGTCACCTCAGACCATGTAGCCCCATCTCCTCTCGACCCATGTAACTCCTTCTGTGTCATTCCAGGTTATGAATGAAACCTTATCTCATGTCATCCCAGGCCACGTAGCCCCTTCTAGGGTCATTCCTGATCGGGTCACCCCACCCCATGTCTCTGTTATTTGCCCCATGTAACCCCATCCCGTGTCACCCCAGACCTATACCCCATCTCATGTCAACCCTTCTCTGTCACTCCAGCCCATTCAATCTCATAAAGTGTCACACCCCCAAATGGTGTGAAGTGTGACTCCGGCTAATCTAACCCCACGAATGTAACCCCAATGCACCTGATCTGTTTTATGTGCCAATGATCTAGCAGCTGGAATTTAATTTACATATCGTCGAAACCCTAATCTACTATCTTTATCGTTTTCCTTTTGCTCTTTGTTCATGGTTTGGAGCCTCAATTTCTTGTGATTATGAGTTTTCTGTGGCGTCTACAATGTACTGCTTTCAAAAACCAAATCAAAGGGGACAGAAAATTATTGAGTTCCATTGCAGGACAACATCTTACTCCCAGCAATCCAAAAAATGGTTTGTTGGCCGTAGTACCACGTTTCATTCGGTTGTCTCTATCCTTTCTCAATGTCATTCTTGTTGTTTTGTTGCTCTCCCTCCTGCAACCATAGCACCTACCATATGCCTATTTAATCTACAGTTGTTTGTCTTTTGGTCCCTCCCACGAGAGTTTCATTGACGACTGCTGTTGTTGTTCACAAAGTGATACATATCCACTTGTTATGTTCTACATGTTTTTTTTCTTAACAGGGAAATTGAAAGTGAAGAACAATTCTTCTTTCACTGGACTACCTTAGTGAGGGGCTACAGACATGGGAGAGAGAGAAAGAGGAAATGAGAGTGATGGAAGGGCTCCTTCACGGCATGGTTCCAAAGAGCGAGAAAGTAACAGACATTATAATGACCACAAAAAGCTCAAAGAGCTTATGGGAGAGAGAGAATGAAAAAGACAGGATGCTTCTAACTTACAGGAAAAGCCCAAGCCCAAAGAGCTTTTGTGACAACAATGAGCCTTGACAGCCATAAGAGAAATGAAATGAAATGGTACTTTACAACGTCTGCGGGAAGCTCAAAAGCTAAAGAGGGATAGTAGCCTCAGAAGCTTTACATAGAGGTCCAAAAAAGACCGAAGACTACATTTTAAAACAAAAAAAAAAAAATCTGAGAAAGAAATGTGGTGATAATTGTACCCCGCCGGCGGATTGACACGAGGAATGAGGGCACTCCAGAGGTAGATGATCTTATGGTTTCGTTTTATCAATGCAAAGGGTGATAGGATGGGATGACACGATCTAGGGTTACATCAGGTGGGGTGACACGAGATGGAGTTACGTGTGTTGGGGTTACAAGGAACTGGTGGAATGGGGGACTCAATGAACGGGAAGAACCGGCAGCCAGTTACATGCCAGCCGAGTGCCATCCTGGAATTTCCGGGTATGACATGAAACCTCCGGAAAATGAACCGACGGGAAAAATGGCCCAAGAGGAAATCATCCGAGTGCCTGACTCAGAGGACGGATTTTTGCCTTTCCGTATCAGTAAATGCCGGAAATATGCCTTAGTTGGCACGCCTGGA
The DNA here is from genome assembly GCA_030704615.1 of Takakia lepidozioides. NCBI lineage: Eukaryota > Viridiplantae > Streptophyta > Takakiopsida > Takakiales > Takakiaceae > Takakia > Takakia lepidozioides. Next base: position 28,389,140 of record CM060733.1, read on the forward strand.
CGGATTCCAGCCGTTCTTATCTTATAAGAAAACGGAAAATGGCCGTTGAATACTGCCACGTGCCGGAAATCCAGCATGCAGGGCCCAGGCCTGGTTACATCCAACGGACGGGGTCAGGGTGGTTGGGGGCAAACCCTAGAAGAGACTAGAAGAGCCTTGCCACGTGGCGGAAATCCAGCATGCCAGGGCCCACGCCTGGTTACATCCAACGGACGGAGCCAGGGTGGTTGGGGGCAAACCCTAGAAGAGCCTTGCACTCGTTCTTTACTAAGTCCTTTGCTCACCTACCGGGCCCGCACTTACCACTGGCTGTATGTTGATGTGCTGCCGACGCTCCCGCCTGCTTGTACTCGCTGCGTGCTACCACACTTCAAGGCCCAGGCATGTTTTCAGCCTTGCATTCGTTCTTTGCTAAGTCCTTTGCTCACCTGCCGGCCCGCACTTACCACTGGCTATATGTTGATGTGCTGCCGACGCTCCCGCCTGCTTGTACTCGCTGCGTGCTACCACACTTCAAGGCCCAGGCATGAGTCTTTGTTTCATTTGGTTATGTCCTTGCTTTTCCTAGTGAGAGGTTATGACTTTTGCCTTTCGAAGTCTACAGCTACATGACTTTCTGCATACTTTGTGCTCGTCATGCAGTAAAAAACAAGGGCATTGGTAGGCCTCCCCCTTCGGTTCTTCTACCGTTCTTTCGACCACGGTTTCTATTGTTTTGCAGCAGGCACAAAGCCGTGTCTATTTTGTGTCGGGCAAAGGCGGCTGGGAGGGCTGCATCTCACCTCCCACCGATTTCTGACCCACCTCCCCTTCTATTTTCTGATTTGCTTCAGGCAGTTGGCAGGCCTTGCACTCGTTCTTTGCTAAGTCCACATCTCACCTGCCGGGGCCCGCACTTACCACTGGCTGTATGTTGATGTGTTGCCGACGCTCCCGCCTGCTTGCACTCGCTGGCCCTTCCTTGTTGCAATTTCCGTGCTATAAATTTGTATTTTTGTAAGGTCTTGGCTATGGCCAAGCGCCAAAGGAATCTAAGAAATATGTTATTTAGGGCTGGTCACACTGGTGATTGTGATGAGGAGTCTCCTTCCGCTGTCCCCCTGCCTCATCTTCAAGTGGTATGGACAAGCCATCGAATAGTGTAGAGGCAGCCCAGAAAGCATGGAAAGATGTTTGGTACACTCAATTTGATTGGATTGAGTTTAACCATGATCTAGGTAGGATTTTTTTGTAAAGTTTGTAGAGGGAAAGGAGGGAGGACAGTCTTTGCAAATGCTGGTTGTGTCAATGTCAAGGTGAGTTCATTCCAAGACCATGCTAGGTCAGAAGAGCATCGTAAGTTCTCTTGGGCCCTACAATCTGGTAAGAAAGCCATGGAGAAAGCCATAGCTAGTGCTAATCGAGCTTGTGATGATGCTGTTTTGGCTCTTTTCCAAGTTGCTTACTACATTGGTTTGGAGGCCTTGCCATTTAGCAAATTTCCAGGTTTGTGTCAACTTTTGGTTACTCTCAAAGCTTGTATTACCCAGAAACTGTACCATGATGAGAAGTCATGTGCTGATATATTGTATTGTATCTCATGTGTTGTTCAGAAAAAGGTGTTGGATAGAGTGAAGGATTCCAAGTACTATGGAATCATGATAGATGAGTCAACTAACATTTCAGTGACCGGTCATCTTGTTGTTTTTGCTTCTTTTGTTGAAGAGGGTTTGCCAGTCACTCTGTTTTGGGATTACTTCAGATTATTGATGGCAAGAAGGATGCCGCAATGATATATGAGTGTTTACTAACTAGTTTGAAAGAGTGGGGTTTGGATGTAGATAAGTTTTTGGGGTTTGGTTCGGATGGGGCAGCAACCATGGTGGGGGCTCGATCCGGCGTGGCTGCTCGTCTTAAGCAAAAGGTAAACCCCTTTATGTTGGCCGTCCATTGCGTAGCACATAGGACCAACTTGGCAGCATTAGAAGCTGCCAAGACATCAGCATGCATCTTATTTCAAATGAGGTTGACACACTTTTGAACTCTTGCTGGTCATTTTCGCAAATCATCTAAGCGTAAGGCAACCTTGCAAGCTTTGCAGACCGAGCTTAATGATGCTCAGAAGTGCCTCAAAAGGTTTCACAAGATTCGTTGGTTATCTAGGTGGCAGGCCGTGACATCGCTTTGTGACAGTCTTGAGAGTGTTGTCACGTATTTTAGAGATGTGCCGGTTGCCAATGATGATGGATCAGCCTCTCTTTTGTATAACAAGCTTAGGTCATTCAAAATGATTTATGTCTTGTATTTTTTGGCTGATATGTTGCACGGTCTATCTCTACTCTCACGTGTGTTCCAATGGAAGTTTGTGGATGTAACTAGCATTGGGTCCATAGTTAAGACAAAGATTGCACAAATACGAATGTTTTTCATTGAGGATAGCACGGATTTGAACCAATCCACCTTCAATGAGGAAATGGGTTATCACATCATCCCGGAATTTGGTCCTCCTGGTGGGTATTTGAGGCGGCTAGCCTCTGAGATTAGGGGATCCAATTTTCATGGTGTACAAATGACACGAGAGAGGATGGGGGGTGATTTGGAGGCAGCACTTACCTTCCAAAAGCTTTATGCAGAGGCTGTTTGCAATGCTTTGGATGCCAGATTTGAGGACAACGGAGTTGTAAGTGCATTCAAAATATTGAGTCCATGTAACCTACCAACTAGACAAGTGGGGTTAGCAAGTTGGGGTGTAGTAGAGTTGGAAATATTATGTGCGCACTATGGTGTCGAAAGACATATTGCAGGAAGGACATTGCCTGCCCTTGTTGACATAGCAGCGGTGAAACGAGAGTTCTTTGCTTTCAAACTACAGGCAAGTACCGAGTGGATGGAGAAAACTTTCAAGGATCTTTGGGGCATGGTGACTTGGAACCCTTCTCTAACGATGAAGTATGAAAACTTGCTTGTGCTTTCTGAAATTGCTCGAGTTCAATGTGTAAGCACTGCCGCATGTGAGAGGGCATTCTCAGTTCAAAACTCAATCAAAACTAAATTTCGAAACAAGTTGAAAACAAAGAACTTGGAAAGTGTGCTTCGTGTTGCTTTGGAAGGGCCAAGTGTGCAGGCATGTCAACCTGTTTTGATTGAGGCCATATCTTTGTGGAAGAACTCCACAAACTTCAGACATTTGTTCTCTCATCCTGAGCTATATTTAGCTGGACAGCCAATAGCTGGACAACCAGAAGGTGGGCCATCATATGCAGAAGGTACGAATGATGATTTGCAGTTTTGAATTTATGTTTGTTTGTTTGTTTAGATAGGTAACGTTTCTAAAATTCAAGGCCCATCAACTTTTGGTTGAGGTCATTGCATTTTAGAAGGGTTCGATCCTTGGCCTCCAACTGGTGGAGGGCATTGACAGGTTCAACTCCTGCCAAGGATACTTTTCTGCACTTGTTTGAATTGCTTAAAATTGGTTGTGATTATTTATTGTTGTTCATTTGTTGAATTTGTATGCAGCCGAATTTAATTTTCATTTGCAGGAAATGAACCGGTTGATATGTACAATGGCCGGATTTATAGCCGAACACACCCAAAAAAAAAAGGAATATTACCGGTTGTAAAACAATATGTAGGAAATTGACCGCCTGAAGTTACCACTAAGGGGCAGCAGCCGACCCCCCAACCCACTTAGCCGGTTGGTGTTGAAAATGAGCGGCCACTGGCTGGTTCAACTCAAAAATTTTCCCGGACACTGGGGGGACTGGTGTCGCAGGGCGACGAAGCGAGGGGTTGACAACGCCTATTGGATGAGAGCGGGGTGGGGAGAATTTGACCGAGCCCGTGGCGTGCCAATCGCCGGAGGCGGAAAACCGGTGGTACTGGGTGTTAGACCCGCCAACGCCTCGCATTAAGTTCTTACATTATTCCCATTTATTTTCCTGAATCCGTAGTCCCTGGGCCAATAAATCATAAATCCGCGGGAAGCCCCACGAGCTTCAGGTGAGCCTGTCAGTGAGTGCAGTACGTAGGTGCGAGGGCTGTGGAGGAGACGTTACACAAGTGCCCACTTCCCGTTCTATTCCTCACTTTCACCTGAGGTTCGTGTCCAGTTCTAGCTACTCCCTCCTGACTCGTAATCGATTGGCATTGACATTGATGGAGCTTTGAACAATCATTTTCTTTATTTGACTCTGGATTCCTATTCAGTTGGCACCTAGCTCAGTACTAAGCCCACAACTTTCGAGGGCTGCAGTGAGCTGAGTCCCGGTGAAGTCGACATTATTCAAAATGGGAGTGGAAGTGATTGTCGTATCGAGAACCATGGTGGTTCCCACGCCATATCCTCACCAGAGCCGGGAGTTGCAGCGGCTCCCACTGACAAGCTTCGATATACGCATGATAAGATGTCCTCCTGTCACATGCATGCTCCTGTTCGATGCCAGCGCTAAAAAAGAATTCAGTGTGGAGCAGTTCAATGAAAGATTACGGGAGAGTCTTTCAGGAGCGTTGGCAACCTACTACCCATTTGCAGGTAAATCATACACCCTTCTGTAGCACCGATTACCAAAGTCTGTCGTGCCAGTTTTGGTATCTAGGCTTCCGGGAAACTAGATAACGACGTTGAGAGACCATGACATGTCATACAGGCCGGTTTGTACAAGATGACGACGGGCAGACAGCCGTGGACTGTAACGACGCAGGGGTTGCGTTTGTTGAGGCTTCAGCTCCCATCACGGTGCGGGAGCTAAGTAATTACAACATGGCTGACATGTATCAACAGTTTACCCAAGCAATCCCCTTCCATTGGAAGGACTTTGGTATCTGGCATACCCGCGGCCCTCTTTTTGGCGCCCAGGTGAGCTTCCTATATCTCTGTGTCCTTAAATGGCTTCTATTTCCGGCGTGAAGATGATGATCACACGTCTTTGGGAAGTAGTAGATTAGCAGTTTTGGGTGACCCACTTTGAGTTTTGGTTTGATATCGATTCTCTTTGAAATACGCAGATCACTCATCTCAAGTGTGGCGGCTATGTAGTTGGTTATGCCTACTTCCATGGAATCGCAGATGGAATAACAATGTGGCAATTTTTGAAGTCGTGGGCAGAGGTCGGCCGTGGGGAACGCATCTCCCTTCCTCCCAATTTTAGTTCGCGCGCGAATGTTATGAAATTGGCATCAGAGTCAGAAAACTCAGATTGGACGGAAACCTTTCGAAATGCTTTTGCTAAGAGACTACCGTTGTCGGGTAACGGTTACGTCAAGGATTCAAAGGGTCCTCCTACGACTCGTGCCCCAGACCCAACAACTTTGCACATTTTCTTTGATCTACCGATGCAAAAGAAGCTCAAAGGCAAAGCAGTGGACAATTCACCAGGTGGATCTACGTACAGTGCTTATGTAGTGATCAGTGCACATGTCTGGCGGGCCATTACCCGAGCTCGATTGCTTGCAGATACGGAGGAAACTCGATTCTTCAATATCGTGGATTGCAGGAACCGGTGGCCAGAGCTCCCTGAGAATTATTTTGGAAATGCAATTCTTGACGCAGTGGCAAGCACCACCGCGGGAGAGCTTTCGGGAAATGGAATCTCATACGCGGCAAACCTGCTGCAGAAGACGATTGCAGATCTCACAGCTCAACACATCAAGTCTTTTTTTACCATGACGGAGAAAGAAAAGAAGGAATGGCTCATTGTCAAAGATTTTCGACCTTTGACTGATGTGCTTACAGCATGTTCGACTCGGTTCCCAATTCTTGAACATTGTGACTTCGGATGGGGTCCGGCTTTTGCCTATACTGCCTTCTACAACAATAAGTCTCCCGTCAACCCCATGATCACTTATACACCACAGCATAGCAATGGCACAATAGAAATAAACTTCAATCTGCCGCCCGATGCTGCGACGAGACTGCAGGAAGATGCAGACTTCATGTCTTGTGTATCGTCTGTCACGCCTGTCACACTTGGATAGGGACACCGCAAATTGCAACTTCGTTATATTTGTTTCTGAATTGATGTTTTGATCTTCACAATGGAACAGTATTGTTACAGTAGAGCAGTGACCAGCCCAGTCAGGTTTCTACCAGTATTGGGTTTCAATATACCCTTAGGGTATAAGTAAATTATTTTTGTCAAATCATTTACCCTCCGGGTATGGGTAAATTAACTTTTCAGATTTCTATATAACCCCCTGGTATGGATAGATATGCCAAAATATACCCTGAGGGTATGAATAGTTTCCCGGAGAAGATAATAGGAATAATGTAAGAACTTAATACGAGCGCATCAGGACGGTCCAGCCCTGACACACCGGATTCTTCGGATTCTTCGCCTCCGGCAGACATCGAAAGGCAGCCGGCTGGGCTCGGTCAATCCCTCCCCACCCCCGCCCTCATCCCATCGGTGTCATCGCCCCTGCGTCGTCATTCTGCGACACCAGTCCGCCGCTTCCAGCAGTCCGCCAGTTCCCAGTAACCCCCTGCACGTCAGCCCCCTTAACCCCCGCTCCGGGTTCAACCCTCACCCCCATGTAACCCTCTGTAACTTTGCCGAGTGTAACCCACACCACCATGTGACCCTCTGTAACCCATGTAACCCTCTATAACACCGCAGAGTGTCACCCCCACCCCTATGTAACCCTCACTATATGTTACCCTCTGTAACACTTTGCAACCCATGTAACCCTATGTAACCCTCTGTAACACCGCAGAGTGTAACCCTCTGTAACCCTTTGTAACCCATGTAATCCTCTGTGACCCATTGTAACCCATGTAACCCTCTGTGACCCTTTGTAACCCTCACCACCATGTAACCCTCTGTAACACCGCAGAGTGTCACCCTCACCCATATGTAACCCTCATTCCATGTAACCCTCTCTGACCCTCTGTAACCTCTGTAACACCGCAGAGTGTCACCCTCACCCATATGTAACCCTCATTCCATGTAACCCTCTCTGACCCTCTGTAACCCTCTATAATCCATGTAACCCTCTGTGACCCTCTATATCCCTCACCATGTGTAACCCTTACCACCACGTAACTCTCTGTAACACTGCAGAGTGTCACCCTCGCCACCATGTAACCCTCCGTAACCCTCACAAACCCTCTGTGACACCGCAGAGTGTTACCCTCATCGCCATGTAACCCTCACTCCATGTAACCCTCTGTGACCCTCTGTGGCTCTGTAACCCATGTAACCCTCTGTAACACCGCAGAGTGTCACCCTCACCCCTTATGTAACCCTCACTCCATGTAACCCTCTGTAACCCTTTGTAACCCTCACCACCATGTAACCCTCTATAACACCGCAGAGTGTCATCCTCACCCCTATGTACATGTAACCCTCTGTGACCCTCTATAACCCTCACCAGGTGTAACCCTCACCACCATGTAACCCTCTGTAACCCATGTAACGCAGAGTGTCACCCCCATCCCTATGCATCCCTCACTCCTTGTAACCCTTTGTAACCCTCTGTGACCCTCTGTAACCCGTGTAACCCTCTGTGACCCTCTGTAACCCATATAACCCTCTATAACCCTCACCAGGTATAACCCTCACTCCATATAACCCTCTCTGACCCTCTGTAACCCATGTAACCCTCTGTGACCCTCTATAACCCTCACTAGGTGTAACCTTCATCACCATGTAACCCTCTGTAACACCGCAGAGTGTCACCCTCACCCCTATGTAACCTCACTCCATGTAACCCTCTGTGACCCTCTGTAACCCATGTAACCCTCTCTGACCCTCTGTAACCCTCACCACCATGTAACCCTCCCATGTAACCCTCTGTCACCCTCTGTAACCCATGTAACCCCATGACCCTCTGTAACCTTTTGTAACCCATGTAACCATCTGTTACTCCGCGGGGTGTAACCCTCACTCCATGTTATCCTGCATCGTGTAACCCCAATGCAAGCTTGTATCATGTTATCCCATGTACCCCTCTCCGTGTAACTCCAGTTCCTCGTGTAACCCCATCATCCTTGTAACCCTTTGCACGTCAGCCCTTGTAGCTCCGCCTCGTGTAACCCTCATTGTGTAACTCTCACATTGTAACCCCACTATGTAACCCCGATACTGTATCAATCCCCTCCGTGTAACCCCCGATTATGTCACTCCTAGCTTGTGTCACCCCGGATCCTTTATCCCCAACGCATGTCACCCCTGTTCGTGTAGCCCCTTGGTGCCCAACAAAAATTGGCGGGCTCCAAGAGGTGTTAGATATTTTGAATTCAAACCTGGGTTACACGATTCGGTGACATCAAAACCCACGTGTAATTCCATCATCGCTCGTCATTTTCACCAAGTGCATAGACGTCGTGCAGTCCCGAGGGCTCCGCTGCATTGCCTGCGTGTGTTCTGCGATTTGTACTGTACTGGTGGTACTGTTGCCGCTAATGGCATGTGCTGCCGCGAAGGTGCTAGACGAGGAACGCAAAGCAGCATTGGAATCAAATGGTTTGAAAGATGAGGCGGGAGAACTCTGTCATTTGCAGCATTTGGTATCTCATTTGAAATGTATCCTACAGCTGCCCATAGACGGGCTTTTCAATCACACAAACCTCCGTTGGATACGCCACGTTTCCCAGGGAAAAGGGAAACGGATATCCATCGAAGTAGCTGTCGTTCCATGGTCTCGCATTCCTGATTTTCTGGAGGGAGAAAGGAGTAGAGTGGATGAGAAGACCCAATTTTATGTTCAAGATCGAAGGTACCGTGAGTTGCTAGATCTGACAACACCGGGTGCAAACAGTTATCGTCAGTGGCATAAGTAAGTCACTTACGAGGGTTGCATAACATTCCCAGCCCCACTTCTTTCTGCTGGCCTAGTTAAGAGAAAACAAATATTCGACACTTCACTGCCGGATCAGCCTGCCGACTACGGTAGATAGACTTGATATTACAGTCTTAAAATTTGCAAAGCGAACATAGTTACCATCATATTGGGAAGATAATAGGAATAATGTAAGAACTTAATGCACACGTGCAACCTCTGACAGGATGGTATGCCAGTTTCCGGCATGTCAATTCTTCCCCGCCTTCTCTTGAGAATGACATGGAACTGAAGGAGTGTAAACTCCACTTGGGGTTACATTGGATTACACGACGAGGTGTATAACTCCACTTGGGGTTACATTGGGTTACACAACAAGGTGTGTAACTCCACTTGGGGTTACACAAAATGGAGTGTAACTCCACTCGGTGTAACTCACACTTGGTCTCGAAATTTGACCAAGTCCAAATTTGGTTAAGTATAAAATGGACTAACCAGAGTTACATGAAGAGCCAGGGTTACAAAAGGTTACACCAACCGGGGTCACACTACAAGAGTGTCCCATCAAGAATCAAACCTCGATCCTCACCGCTTGCATTGCTATCACCTTACCCTCACGCTACCCACCACAATTTGCAACCTACTTGGATTCTTAAGTTTTTATAATAGTGAAACCAAGGTAAGAGGGGGTGGGGCGGATTTGACAGGGGCCCCGCCGGAGGAGCCCAGGCTGCCGGAATCCGCGGCGAAAGTACCGTCAGATCACACGCGTCCATTAAGTTCTTACTTTATTCCTATTGTCTTCCATTATATTGTCGGGGACTGTTTATTATATTTAGTTCCCTTCAAGTTTATCCCTACAATTCTATTATATTCAGTTCCTTCAGATTTATCCTTCAATTCTATTATATTCGTTTCTCTCATTTTTATCATAATGATCGACTTCCATTATATTCATTTCCTTTCAGTTTTATCACTTTAAATTCCATTATATTCAGTTCTCTTTAGACTCTTTATCCTCTAGTTCCACATTCAATTTATCTTTTCGCATTTGTTCCTTGCATTCAATTCATATCAGGACAGCCATCACTAGCATTAGGGTGGAGCCAGTACTCGACTAGCTACTTGTTAATTTCAAGAGCAACATGGCTTCCATCCCCTTTCATTTAAAAATAAAATAAAATAAAAATAAAAATATATTCCTAAGAGGAGTTACATAAGACGCAGACCCAAGCCTACATTAGCCACCCATGAAGAATCAAACCTGGTACCTTGCCACCTACACACCTTACGAGTTCACAATCTGCAACATTATGAAGAAGTATTTAATAGCGATCCGTGGTAAAAGGGTAAGAGGGGGTGGAGAGGATTTGGAATGCGGGACCTGCCGAAACTGCTAATGCTACATGAATCCGGCAAAATGACCATTGGATCGCAAGCAAGCCGAGTGCATTAAGTTCTTACATTATTCCTATTGTTTTCCATAAATAATTGATTTCCAACCTCTAAGGCGTTTTACATACGATACCATTGGAAAAGATGGAAAAAAATAACCTCTTGAAGCCATGAAGCGAAGGGGCCACTACCTACCCGGACTCTCCGGACTCTCCACACACTAAAAAGGTCCAAGGTGGAAGAACAGCCACAAGTAAAAGTAAGGAACGAGCAAAGAGTGTTGCTTCGAACATCCCCACCCTACAGTGAACCCAACACGCCAACGGAACTTTCAGGGTATGTGGGCGGGAAAACGTCCACACCCTTGCACTGAACCCTATATCCCACAAAAATTCGGGCACTGAATATCTCTCCGTGCCCCCTGTGAAGCCTTAAAACAAGCCTGAAGCATATACTCATTGTCTCTCAAGAAACAAGAAGCAATGCAACATTTGGGACCAACGAAAATAAGGTATTCGTGTCACGCTTTACCTTTCATTGCATTCTGAAATGTGAGTGCCATGCAATTGTTGCCAATATTATAACACTCACCTTTATTCATTTTGTACCATTGCGACATTGCAGTTCCCAATGTATACCATGATGGTGTTCGACGAATGGCTCAACGGCATACCTGTTGCTTATATTATATCAGCGAGAAACAAAACGACTGACCTGAGCCCCTGGATGAAACGTCTTCGCGACCGACTTCTTCAGAGCAAACCAGATTGGAGGCCAAATGCTTTTATTGTCGACGATGCAGACGCATAAATCAATGCTATCAGGTACATGGCTAGAAGTTACAATGTTCTGAGTCACACAATAATTTACACTACAAGTTGCATGCATGAGGGGTTTCATGGATCGGGCTACACTGCTGCTAGTTACACTGAGAATCACAGTAAGAGTTAAACTGCCAGTTACACGAGGGGGTGCATTGCTGCCTGTAACACTTGGAGTTACACTGTCAGTTGCTTGAGGGGTTACATGGATTGGGTTGCAGTGCTGTCTGTTACACTGAGGGTTACACTATCAGTTAGACAGATGGTTATACTGCCTTGAGTTGGACGGAGGGTTACACTGCTGTGAGTTAGACCGAGGGTTACATTGCTATGAGGTAGACAGAGGGTTACACTGCGAGTTACATTGGGAGTTACACGGCGTGTCATCCGCAGTCCTGCATGGATTAGGTTGCACTGCTATAGCCTGTGAGTTACACTGGGAGCATCGCAGAGGGTTGTATGGGTTGGGTCGCTCTGAGAGTTACACGGTGTAACATGGATTGCGTTACAGCACTGCGAGAGGTTATATGTGTTGGGTTACACTGATAGTTACATGACCAGATGCACGAGGGGTTACATGAGTCACACTACTAAGAGTGACACTTTGAAGAGTTACACTGCGAAGAGTTACACTTCTAGGAGTTACACTGACAAGAGTTACATTGATGGATTGGGTGGCATTTGATGTGTGTGCGTGCAGGGAATCGTTTGGGGACGTAGCGATATTTCTATGCCTTTGGCATGTTCGCGCGCGCTTGGCTGAAACATTCGTGGCGTAAGATGCCCGATCCATACACTCGCAATGCTGTTTTGAAACAGCTTGGCGACGTAATGTACGGCATTAACGCCTGTGTGGGAGTCACCCCAGAAGAGTGGGCGCTGGAGCGACTGGAAGATTTGAATTATTTCTATCCGCTTGCGCGTGACTTCCTACATTACATCAGAATGGAATGGGTCCCAAAACTGAGCATGTGGATCACGGGGGCTCGTTATATTCCCCACGCAAGTCAGGATACTAATGCCGCAATTGAATCTTGGCACGGAAATTTGAAGGCTCGTTTACGCTCGGGAAAGCAAAGGCTTGATGGCAGGAGAATCGATTGGCTGATCAGCGAACTCGTGGGTCCTGTTCTAACCCACTATTGGTATAGAGATAACTTGAAATCGAAAGGCTTCAAAAGGAATGTACGACAGGAGGAATTTATCAGTAATGTTGTTTGGACTGCAAGGGAGATCCCTGATGTCAATGTTCATTTGCCCACTGTTCCTGGTCATCCGGCGATTGTGGATAGTGTTCAAACGGCCGGTCGAAGCTACACAATCTATGCACCTGCGACCACCTGGGCTTGTTGCGATTGTCCATGGGCTTTGAAGGGTAACTTGTGCAAACATCAAATCCGCGTTCTTCAATTGATGAAGCCAAATCTGAAGGAAGGGCTTATTGTGAAGCTCTGTGGCACAAAGCTCGGGACCATTCATGGAGGTCTTCACATATTGATGAAATCGGAACTTCAGATATTGATGCAGAGGAGGAAGTTGTGAATCTAGCAGAGCCTACGGAGTGCTCAGCATCATCCCAGCGTGGTCGGCAGGAGCCATCGGATGTTTCATCAATTGAATCTGAGATGAAGTCCCTGTCGCTTCTTGGCAATGAGAGTGAAACAATGCGCAAACATCTGCTTGCCGAGCTTCGTTGTGTTCGTGGGAGGCTGTCCACTTTTACAAGTCAGAATCGACAAAGGTCTGTTGCACCCTCTTCAGGCAGTTCCATTCATAAAAAATGATGATGGAAACAACATGTCCCTTGCCAGGAAAGTAGATTTTGAGACCGGGTTCCGTAGTAAGTGACATTGAGTCCATTGGCAATGACACTTATTTTGTGATCACCAGGTTTAATATGAAGTACATGTCTGTTCATGGGTTGTTATTCACTTTGCCATTCCATCCACATTCAAGACCTATGTAACCCACTCAATGGGACACCCATGGGCCGGGGTGACACACCGCAGGGTTACACGTCTGGGTTTTCATAACGTAACATAGCTCTACTTAGTGTAACTCGCATCTGTGGTACTCCACACAGTGTAACACAGATGAGTGTGAACCTCTTCAGTGTAACTCATTGTGGTGTAACTCCAAGTGTAACTGCAATGTAACTATCAACAGTGTAACCCAGTATGTAACCCCATAGAATATTGCTGTCAGTGGTGTAACTCTGAGAATTTAAAGTCGATGACTACAATGTGACTACAGGTCTGGGTTAGTCTGCCGGGTTACATGACCCTTCAATACAGAGTGGGAAGATGAAGTCGAGCACCTTTAGTCACCAACACTAGCCCCTATATGTGTAACCCCTCTATGTAACCCAATTTGTGTGTACCCATGTAACCCAATTTGTGTAACCCATGGACGTGTAATCCATGAGATAGATAATCATTCCGTTCAACCTATGTTATGGACCAGTGTAGCCCTCCGGAGTGTAACTTGTTGTTGTGTAACCCCAAGAAGTATGTATCCCGACCACATGTAACCCCCACTGATGTCACCCCATTGCATGTAACCCATTGTACAAATTGGGGTGCACGCTATAAACCCCGATGCTACATCACCCCATCCTATGTATCCCCACGACACATAGCCCTTGTATAGGCAACCCTGCCCACTTTCACTGTGCACAGTGTAACTTAGAACTGTGTAACCCTCTTGAGTGAGTGTAACCCAGAGTGTTGTAACTCCAAGAAGTATGTAGTCCGACCAGATGTTACCCCACACTATTGTGACCCCATCGTATTTAACCCATTGTACATAGCCCTCATGTATGTAACCCCATGTAGTATAAATCTGAGAACTTCAGTGCACAAACACTTCAGTGCGAAAAAAAAAAAATAAAAAAAAAAAATACAAATGCTTATAGTCAAGGTGGGGTTACATGCCACGAAACTATACTGTTTCAGCAACGTGACCCTGACATAGCCAGGAAGGCCCAACCATGTAACCCTGAGAGGCCCATTGCATGTAACCCCACGTTGTGAGACCCGGCACGGTGTAACCCATCACTTATGTGTGAACCCACAGAGTGTAAGCCCATTGCCCCAGGGCCCAAAGGTGTACCCAAGTACTTGTCTATGACTCCACTTCATGTAACCTTATAAGGTGTAACCCCATGTAAGCCCATTGCATGAAACCCAAACTGTGAAGTGTACGAACAAACCACATAGAAGCAAAAATGCATCAAGAGACGCTATTTATTTTTTTGGCCATCTGACCAAGTCTTTGTCCATCTCGTCACACAGCCAACTAATCATATGAGTACGGGAAGCTATCATGGTTGACTCGTTGAACCAACTTGCAGTAAACGCCCGCCTATGACGGTTCGATCTTCTGTGGTTTTCACATTGAACTTCCACTCCAAGTAAAATTGCACAAAACAAAGTGCATAAGCCGCACTCCCAACAGCTCCGTTGCTGGGGGACACTGGCCTCAAACCATTCCATCCTCCATGACGTAACTGAAGTCATCAGATCCAGGCATGAAATCAAAGAACGCTATGGCAAAATTTTGCAAAATTCCTTCAATGAGTTTGGGTCGGGCAATGGTTTTATGGGAGTCCAAATGTACTATCCGACCTCGCGCTCTAAAAACAACAACACTCCAGTGATCACTGCAACACAAACAAACCGTTACGTCAGAATAGAAAAAAAATCTCCAATGAAACCCATTGTGGTGTAACCCTTTGTACTGTAACTCTAAACGGTGTACACAACTAGTCAGCAGTCACTAGTGCAACTCAGTCTAGAATAGAGGAGTGTAACCCAACATGCTCAGTCAACGCTGAAATTACTTACTCGAAGACAATAGGGATGACAACCACGTCCACAAGATCTCGATTCTTTGTGAACACCATCCCTCGGCATCCTGAGTGTACCATTCTTGCACCAACCCGAATAGCGTCTGCAGATCGTTACCATTGGTACGCATGACATGCCATTGAAAAGGAGCACAGATGACAAACTCAGGTGCGATAGCCTTAACAATTTGGCCTCCAGAAGTTTGTTGTAACCCGAGAGCAATGCATCTGTGACAGTTGCTCTTATTTTATACATCGGCTCAAAATCTGTCTCTTCCAAGTAAAACTGTAACGGGCTAGAAGCCAGGAAGGCATCGCCATAATAAAACTTCACTTCGGGCGCCCCAGGAGGGTCCGACACCATTCTGAACTTTTCAAGTACCGTTGTTTTAGTCTGCACAACAAACCGCACATTACGAACATTACGATGCATCATACAAGAGTTATAATCAATATTCAAAATCAAAGAGGATCAAAGTACAATGAGGTACCTCGAACGCTCCCGCAAGTGCTTGGCAAGGACCTCTTGCTGCTGGACAACGTCAACCTCCGAGACCCCTGCACTTTTGCCTTTCGATTTGGTTCGCTGTTTTTTGGGTGCGACAAGAACATGTACTTCTTTGTCAGCGCTAGGGGGTTCAGCCAACCGCTTTCTTTGAGCAGGCGGCCGTTTTGACCTCCTGGGATTCTTGCAACCTTGACAATGCCGCCGGTAGGGGGAATTTCTGAGCCAGAGGTGCCTTGTTCTGAGTTTGCTGCAAGTGCTGAAGACTGACTGCACTCCCTCGTCTGAGACGTGCTGGGGAGGTGATGACCAAGGGCAGAAGTCACAGCTCACCTCCTCGGTGCTACCCCTGTCAGTGTCACCCTTCTCTTCAGCTTCCTGCTCAGTGTCACTCTTCTCAGTGTCACCCTTCTCTTCGGCTACCTCCTTAGTGTCACGCATCTCAGTGTCACCCTTCTCTCTGGCTATCTTCTCAGTGTTTCTGGTCTCAGTGTCACCTTTCTCTTTGGCCGCATTATCAGTGTCACTCTTCGCAGTGTCACCCTTCTCATCGGGTTCCTTCCCAGTGTCACTCTGCTGAGTAACAATCTTATGTGTGTCACCCTTGGCAGTGTCACTCTTCTCAGTGTCACGATGCTCCGCAACATCCTTCTCTTCGTGACTCTCCACAGTGAAACGCTTCTCAGTGTGACCCTGCTCTGTGTCACCCTTCCAACTGACAACCTCCTCGGTGACACCCTTCCCCGTGTCACCCATGTCGATGTCACTCTTCTTTGCATCAAGTGCCATCCTTGATTGTGTCGCCCTTCTCCGCACCCTCCAAGACCATGTTGACTAGCGGAAGAGTGTCATCCGTCGCGACTAGTGGCCGTGGCAAAAGAGTGTCACCTTCCACGACTAGTGGTAGTGGAATGTCATCTATGGCAGTGTTACACTCACGGACATCTGCCATGTGGGTTGGCTGTGGGGTGTCACCCCTATCAGTGTAACCCATGTCAATGTCACTCTCAACAGAAGTTGCAGTGTTCACGGTCAATGGTGTGTCACCCACGACAATGTCCTTCACGGCACTGTCAGCCACACCGGTATCCGCAGTGTCACCCTGAGGTGCAGTGTAACCCTCCTTCCCTGTTGCTCCTCTCTGCGCAGTGTCACCCTCAGGTGCAATGTAACCCTCGGTTTCAGGGCATCCTCCCCTTGCAGTGTCACCCTGCGCATCAATGTGACCCACGAAGGCCGGGTCATTCTGAGAGAGGTTGACCACATGATCCTGACAAATACTTACATTGCTGCATGGAGGTTTCAACCCAGCATCTCCAGATTCAAAGTCATACACAGACTCTGGGTCAAGCGGGTCCCCAATTCTTCGATTAAGACCTCCAAAAGAAATGACTGGGGCTAAGGACAAAGAGGTTCGCACTTGGGTGTTCCACCTTGATGTATCATCTTCAGTATCAGTATCAGAATTCACGGGCAAATCCCGCGTCAAGTCTGCTAGGTTCACCCCTAAATGCAGCTGGGTTGAGTACAATTTACCAACCTGCGACAAAGATACAACGGCAGATTGACTTGGAATGATGTCCTCGTCATGTACATCGTCGCTCTGCGGGGCGGAAATTGGCCCATCGCTCGTCTGCGCGCCCCCTGCGCCCTCTGTATCACATTGTGGAGGGGCCCCATACACAACTTCGTGAAGCTCACGTTGAGCCTCAAAAGGTTTTTGAACACATTGGCGACTTGATTGGTCATGAGCTCGGACTCATCTGCATCGGGGAAAAGACAAAGGTTTTTAGTCGTGGAACGAGGTTTTTGAAAGTGCAAGGGTTACACTGACTAGGACAAGACAGTGGTTTGATGTGGGTTACACCACCCTGTTAGAGACAGTAGTTTGCAATGGGTTACACTACTGAGATTACACAACGAGAGGGTAACAAATCTAGGGTAGCACAGCGAGGGGTACCATTAGGGGTACACTGATTACATGGTTACATACTCCGAGGGTTACACTGATTACAGGGTTACACACAGCGAGGGTTACACTGAGTACAAGGTTCCACATAGCGAGGGTTACACTGATTACAGGATTACACACAAAGGGATTACACGACGAGAGGGGTGACAGTGGATGGAGTAACACTTACAGAGATACCAAGGCACTACAGACCCAAGGTCTCTCATATACTGGATGCCCAAACGCGCATTGAAGTCCATTTCTGTTGGTGATTCGCTGAAGAGGCCACAACACCAAAGCTGGATAAACGATTCTCTCTGTTGGATCGCAAAGTGATGGGCGGCGCGACGACGGCTTGCCTTGCAAAACTGTATAGCTCCGTTGATCTTAATTGACCGGTCACCCCACTCTTCTGTACTCAAACTCGATCTTAAGTCCTCGAGCTCAGAATCCAAGGTCGCAATTCCGTCACCAGGTTGTGCAAAGTACATCAGACTAAAGCCGTAATACTCATCGACTAGGTCCTTCACCTTTGAGGCCGTAAGAGCACTTTCCAGAAGTTCAGTCGTGAACCCCAACCTGGGATGCGTTTGGGAAACTGACCTGCCATGATTTCTTACATCGTTGTGGGCCAGAATTCTCAAAAGGAGTGGTGGCGGTCCAATGTGCGGTTTGGTGAGATTCTCCATTTGACTGATCAATCCTTCGGCAAAACCACGAGTGAATTCCAACGGATTTGGAACAACCAAACCTTTGATTCCATCTCCAGTAATAGTGATGACAAGAGGATTTGAAGTTCTGGCATCGTCAAGGTCGGTATTGCCAACAGCTAGTTCGTCCATCCTGTCATCATCATGTGAGGCTTGGCTCTCTCGATGGACTCGTGTAAGTCTCCCACCTTTTTTCTTTTTCTGCTTTGGCATGTCAGGATGCCCAATGCTCTCTAAATACTCCTTCACCCGATTCAATTCCTCTATCATTAACGGACCATGATCCGGCTGGGCTGTAAACGCCTTGTGGGCAGCAACAACACTGTCTATATCATCGCTTCTAAGATGATGTCGAGCTCCCTGTGCAATACAACGTGAGGGGTTACACCAGAGAAAAGGGTTACAGCACGAGGGGTTACACATGAAAATGGGTTACAAAGAAGGTGGGCTACATGGAGTTACACAGAGGTGGTTTACACACCATAGGGATTTTTAAAAGGGGTCCTCTGTAGGTGGGTTACACTCTGGGTTACACGCCACAGGAGAGACAGGGGGGGTAACACAAAGGGTTACACGGATAGACAACAACCCGAAATTTGAAAAACAGAGAAATGGCAGGGAATCCAACTTGATTGTCCCTCGATAGAACCCAACTTGATTTTGCAGCTGTCGCATGGACTGTGCCCTCGCCTCGCGCAACAAATTCTTGGAATGCTGGCCAAAACCCCTTCTCATTGACATTCAAAAATGGGAAATGAGGAATAAGGCCATGTGATAGCAGAAGGATTGAGCCTGGAGTTCGCTTTCGCAAGATGAACCTTGAGCTCTGGGTTCCCCGGTTTCCAATGTTGATTTTCTTTGCAATAAGGACAGGTAGAGGCGGGCTCAATCGCCGCTTATCTCTCTCGTTAGAAACCTGCCGAATAGAAGGACCAGGGACAGAAACAATAGGAGCACCAGAAGATGTAACCTCTGTAGCAGAAATAGCCGAAGAAGATACAACAGCAGGCACTTAAATAGGATCTGCAATCTCACCCAAAGCCACCATATTTTGCAGAATCCATGCATGATATGCATCAACAGAAGAAGCTGGAACATAATTCATCACATTTTCAACAGCCATGGCATGCTTGAGCTCCGCATCAAGAAACGGTTTTGTTCCTTTCGGTCTGGCCATACATGCGGCCGTTCCATCAACAATATGCCGATTCAATCCGCTCTTATCTACCTTTACTGCCCCACAATAAGGACATTCGAACTTAGGCCGGCCCTTTGCTCCCTCCACCTTGGCCTCTCTACATCTGGTGTGGTAGTATGCGATCATTGTAGCATGCTCATGCTCAGTGTACCAGAAGCGAACTCGTTCGCCATCCCTTTTCAAGTGATCAAATGGAATAGTAGCCTCTCCAGGGAACAGATAACAATCAGCCATGGCAAAAGAAAAAGCTGACAGAAGAGAAGAGAAGACCAAGACCAAGACAAGACAAGACAAGACCAAGACCAAGACCAAGTGAATTCCGAAGAACGCACAACAGGGAGTACGCACAGCAAGGAGTGCAAAAAGAATAGGAAAGGCTGCGAGAAGGGAAAAACTGAACAATGATCAAAGAACGGAGAACGAAGCTAGCTAGATGTCACCCGTAAGGCATGTCGGTTAAGCGAAAGACGGCTGTTCATTAAAATCTGGCGGCTTGCAATCAATTATATCCGCACTGAATCACACGTGTATGAGTTGCAATCCCAGTGTCACCCGGAATAGCGGAGTGTAACCCGTAACCCTACACTTGTGAGCGCGACAAACCGGCCGTTACCCGCATGCCAGGCACGTCGAGTGTAACCCTCCGTCAGGTACCCACATATGATGTAACCCTCGTCACAACCTCATGTACCCCTAGTCTATGCGACTCCCAAACACAACATCGATGTAACCCTGTCATATCAAACCATTAGTATACAACCTCCAGGTAAACATGGTCAATGTAACGCCCCACCCATGTAACCCTAGCCTATGTGGCTCCGCGAGCGCAACATCCACGTAACCCATCAAACATGTCAACCCCATCTAAACCTCCATTGCTAAACCGTCTACCAAGCCACCATGTATTGAGAAAGAAAACACCGTGTAACCCCCTGTGTGTAACCATAGCACACGTGACGCAGTCATATAAACCATCAGACATGTAACCGGTTGACAGTGCTTGCAAAACACGCATGATTCGATATATATTGCATCCATAATAGCGATGAGTAGGCTGCCCTGGCTGGTGTGTGAACAAAAGATACACGAGAGGAGAGTGAATGGGCACCCCGTCAAATGAGCGGCTGCTTGCATGGCTAGACCGAAAGAAACAAAACCCTTTCCTAATGCGGATCTCAGGAATACCATAGCCATCGGGGACGGTGACAAAACAACAAGAATGACATTGAGAAAGAAAAAAGAATAGAGACAACCGTATCAATCGTAGAGAAAACCGTAGTAATAGATTTGACGGATCGCTGCGCGGAAAGCGTCGTCTTGTATGTTGCTGGGAGGACGATACTGAACTGAATGAACTACAAATCTTTCGCATTGATGTGTGAAGCCGATTGGGCGCCATGGGAATTGCAGAAAGCTGATGCCCCAAAGTAAAAAAACGAGCGAGCTAGGAATTTGAAAAACGGATGGAGAGAGCAAATTAGGGTTTCGGCCTCTATCTCAACCTCCATTCGGCCGTCGGATAGTTTACATGTGTATGATGTACACGAGGCGGTGTTACAGAGGGTTACGTGGGTTACAGAGGGTCACAGAGGGTTACATGGGTTAAAGAGGGTCACAGAGGGTTACATGGAGTGAGGCTCACATATGGATGAGGGTGACACTCTGCGGTGTTACAGAGGGTTACATGGTGGTGAGGGTTACACCTGGTGAGGGTTATAGAGGGTCACAGAGGGTTATATGTACATAGGGGTGAGGGTGACACTCTGCGGTGTTACAGAGGGTTACATGGTGGTGAGGGTTACAAAAGGTCACAGAGGGTTACATGGTTTACAGAGGATCACAGAGGGTTACATGGATTACAAAGGGTTACATGGAGTGAGGGTTACATAAGGGGTGAGGGTGACACTCTGCGGTGTTATAAAGGGTTACATGGCTTACAGAGGGTTACAGTGGGTTACATGGGTTACAAAGGGTCACAGATGGTTACATGGGGATGAGGGTGAAACTCTGCACTGTCACAGAGGGTTACATGGAGTGAGGGTAACATGGGATGGGGGTGAAACTATGCGGTGTCGCAGAGGGTTACATGGGTTACGGAGGGTTACATGGTGGTGAGGGTGACACTCTGCGGTGTTACAGAGGGTTACATGGTGGTAATGGTTACACCTGGTGAGGGTTACATGGGTTACAGAGGGTCACAGAGGGTTATATGGAGTGAGGATTACATGGGGGTGAGGGTGACACTCTGCGGTGTTACAGAGGGTTACATGGTGGTGAGGGTTACAGAGGGTCAGAGAGGGTTACATGGAGTGAGGGTTACATAGGGGTGAGGGTGACACTCTGCGGTGTTACAGGGGGTTACATGGTGGTGAGGGTTACAAAGGGTCACAGAGGGTCACATGGAGTGAGGGTTACATGGAGTGAGGGTTACATGGAGTGAGGGTTACATAAGGGGTGAGGGTGACACTCTGTGTTGTTACAGAGGGTTACATGGGTTACAGAGCCACAGAGGATAACATAGCGTTACATGGAGTGAGGGTTACATGGGGATGAGGGTGACACTCTGCGGTGTCATAGAGGGTTTGTAAGGGTTACAAAGGGTTACATGGTGGCGAGGGTGACACTCTGCGGTGTTACAGAGGGTTACATGGTGGTAAGGGTTACACCTGGTGAGGGATATAGAGGGTCACAGAGGGTTACATGGGTTACAGAGGGTTACATGGTGGTGAGGGTTACAGAGGGTCAGAGAGGGTTACATGGAGTGAGGGTTACATATGGGTGAGGGTGACACTCTGCGGTGTTACAGAGGGTTACATGGTGGTGAGGGTTACAAAGGGTCACAGAGGGTTACATGGGTTACAGAGGGTCACAGAGGATTACATGGGTTACAAAGGGTTACAGAGGGTTACATGGAGTGAGGGTTACACTCTGCGGTGTTACAGAGGGTTACATGGGTTACTGAGGGTTACATAGGGTTACATGGGTTGCAAAGTGTTACAGAGGGTTACATGTAGTGAGGGTTACATAGGGGTGGGGGTGACACTTTGCGGTGTTATAGAGGGTTATATGGGTTACATGGAGTGAGGCTTACATAGGGGTGAGGGTGACACTCTGCGGTGTTACAGAGGGTTACATGGTGGTGAGGGTTACAGAGGGTCATGGGGTTTCATGGGGTTACATGGGTTACAGAGGGTTACATGGTGGTGTGGGTTACACTCGGCGGAGTTACAGAGCGTTACATGGGGGTGAGGGTTGAACCCGGGGCGGGGGTTACACGGGCTGACGTGCAGGGGGTTACAGGGAATTGGCGGACTGGTGTCGCAGAACGACGATGCAGGGGGCGACGACGCCGATGGGATGAGGGCGGGGGTGGGGAGAGATTGACCGAGCCCAGCCGGCTGCCTTTCGATGTCTGCCGGAGGCGAAGATCCGGCGGTACGGGGGATAGTGCCGGGGCTGCCTCGCCTCCCGCGCACAAGTCCTCCTGCGGACCACCATGCTGCTCGGCCCTATGCGCCACGCGGGCACAAGTAGGGCCACACTCCTTGCTGGGACACTAGGGCCTTTGCTGCGGGACCGGTGCCCCATACACTCTGTCACAAGTATATGGCTCAATCTGAGGCCAACTTATTAGAATATATGACGCTTTTGCCATTCAGTGACGTCACTATATCACGAGCGTACAAGTGTTTATTTTTCTGGTTTTACACGTGCGTATTAATATCGTTGATATAGGAAGATAATAGGAATAATGCAAGAACTTATTGTACGTGCAACCTCTCACATGATGGTACCCCGGTTTTGGGCATGTCAAATCTTCCCCACCCTCTGTTGAGGGTGACATGGAAATTGAAGGAGTGACAACTCCAATCGGGGTTACACTGGGTTACACGACGAGGTGTGTAACTCCACTTGGGGTTACATCGGGTTACACGACGAGGTGTGTAACTCCACTTGGGGTTACATCGGGTTACACATCGAGGTGTGTAACT
Organism: Takakia lepidozioides; assembly: GCA_030704615.1. NCBI lineage: Eukaryota > Viridiplantae > Streptophyta > Takakiopsida > Takakiales > Takakiaceae > Takakia > Takakia lepidozioides. The sequence continues at coordinate 28,412,319 of CM060733.1, forward strand.
CCACTTGGGGTTACACAGAATGGAGTGTAACTCCAGTCAGTGTAACCCACACTTGGTCTCAAAATTTGACTAAGTCCAAATGTGGCTAAGTATAAAATGGACCAACTAGAGTTACATGAGAAATCGAGGTTACAGAGGGTTACCCCAAGTGGAGGGTTACATCGACCGGGGTTATACCGAGTGGAGGGTTACATCGACCGGGGTTACACCGAGTGGAGGGTTACATCCATCGGGGTTACAGCAAGTGTAGGGGTTACACTGCCAAAACCTCCCATCAGAAACTGAACCCAGAACATCGCCACCTACATTGCTATCACCTTACCATCACACTACCCACCACAACCTGCATCTCCCTCAGATTCATAAGTATTTAATAGTGAAACCGAGATAATATGGGGTGAGGAGGATTTGACAGGAGCCCTGCCGGAGGAGCCCAGGTTGCCGGAGTCCGGCGAAAGTACTGTCAGATCACACGCGTCCATTAAGTTCTTACATTATTCCTATTATCTTCCTCTTGGGCGCTCCCAGGTTTCCTTTCTGATTATTTAAAAAAAAACATCATATATTCTTTAAAACCATTAAATTATATATTAATAGAAATAACTATCCATACCCGGAAACGGAAGATAATAGGAATAATGTAAGAACTTAATGCGAGCGCGTCAGGACTGTCCAGCCCTGACACCTCCCTGTCTGCCATAACTTAGTGCCGAGGCCGGGCGGGCGCTCGCACGCGCGGGTTGAAGACATAATGGACGTGCCCCCAAAATAGACATAATAGACAGATGGCTTGTATAACGTGGAGCCACCACAGCCATCCCGCGAAGCTTCTTCATGGCCCAGTGTAAAGTGGTGAAGTTCACGCGATACGTGAGTAAGCTTAACGGCCGTGAGCAGATTGCAGTAGGGGTGTCACTGTTCTCCACCACAACTTTTTGTCTGTTACGCACTCACATTTCTGTCGTCAGTGTACGTGGTCAAGCCTTCCTCAGAAGTTGTTTGAAATCACTATTTGTCTTCAAGCGACCGCAAGCTTCAAGCTGATCTTCTTACAGATAAACTGCATCAAGCTAGCTTCTTGCCTTCTCGCAATGTCTTGGTTGAATTTTGTCATATAGTAGGCTAGACATTCGAATCCTGGAGTTTTATTTTTATTTTTTTGCCTGGAGTTTGAGTGTGAGGTTGAGCCTATCATCTCCCTCACGTCATTGGACGTTGTTAACATCTCTCTCAAAATTCCCTCTCTTCCTGGGCTCCGTCTCTCAAAATTAGGCCCCGAATGATAGTCAGCAGTCACTGTTTCTAGATTCAACTTGTTTGCACGGCGTATTGTTTGAGGACGCGTAAACTCCATCCCATCAGGTTCACACTAATGGCCAATACGTCGGCTCCGCATGGCAAGTCCCGCCCACATGTAGTCATAGTCCCTAGCCCCGGCTCTGGACACTCTACTCCCTTCGTACAATTTGCGAAGCTGCTATGCACATCCGGAATTACGCCCAGCTTCGTGAGCACAGACAATCATATTGCAAACCTCATTCAGGACAACCATGGAACTGCAGACTCCACATTTGACGACCTAGACCTGCGATTTGTGAGCCTGCAAGACGGCATAACTGGTCCAATGGCCTCCATATTTTCTGGGGAAGGGAAGGTGGTGGAGGAAGCAACACTGGCAAAGCTCCTGGAAGCTGTGATAGTGAATATGATGGAAACCACCACAGCGAGCTTCAAGAAAAATCAGCGATCGGTACCACCAGGTGGCAAGCCTTGCTGCATTCTGTCAGATATGTTCGTTTTGGGTTGGACTTCAAAGGTAGCCGAAAAGCTCGACATTCCAAGTCATGTCCTACTTACCTCGCCAGCGGCATTTTTATCCTTTCTGCTACAGGTGTGAATTCGCTTCTAGCTCTCTCGAATCTAACTATCTCGATCTGAATGATCCAAATCGGGAGTAGACATCTGCTCGAGCTGAAAACTTGACAGACGTGGTGCCAGCAACTTTTGCATGATGAAGAAATGGTCATGGCAATGCGGGGTCTTATCATGTTCTCACGTTGATCTGAGAATGACCGCTTCAATTCCAGTAACCTGAAATTCGGAAAGGAGAAGGAAACTTAGCGGGACAGGGGTATATCCTTGTCAATTACTAGAAATTTGACATTTTCTTGTGAAAGGAATTGTTAGCGGGGATGAGAGCGAAGGAGGGAGAAGAAACAAAACCAACTCATCTCTTGTATTGTCCATGGGTAAACAGCTCAAGTACAAAGAGAGAGATCTCGAGATAGGGAGGAACTCTACCGATTACTGTGCCATAATATTGCAAACATGTCCGTAGCTATCAGCAACTCTCTAGATAGGCTCTTCACCGGCAGTGCATGGAGTATATAAGGATGTTTAGCATGCAGGATACAACGTTTTCCTTTTCAGTAGCTGACATAAGTGTGAATGTGATGGCAGCTCAGAAGGCTCGTAGCCGAAGGGCTATTGCCTCCCAGCAATCAGTCGCCCATTTCGTGCATTCCTGGCCTGCCACCACTGAGCCCTGCAGATGTTCCGCAGGGTTTGGATAGAGGAAACGATGACCCCATATTCATCTTTCTTCATCGCCATTATTTAGCTCTCACAGAGGCTTCAGTGTTTCTAATCAACTCTTTTCATGAGCTCGAAGCTAGGGTGTTTGATGCCCTGCAGACCCAAGTCATTGGCACCACGAGTGTGAAGGTCAGTCACTTTCCTTGGTTGTTGATTTTGGCTTTTCAAAATTGATGCTTGCACATGATTGTGATTGCACGCAGGGTTATATTTCAAAATAAGTTTGTTCACATCTGGAGAATTGGATTGTCGGTGTTCATGTTTCTAGCTGGAGCAAATTCTGAGAAAAGTATTTCATGGGTGCCCGTCATTTCTAGCCAAACATGCCACATTGGCCAATTGGGTTTAGCTGCAATGCTGCAGTGGACTCACATACATTAATTACATTTTGGTCCCAAGATCAACTCTTCCCAAAAAAAAGTAACTCTTGAAACAAGGGCATTCATATATCCCCTTCCCTTATTCACTAATCCTGATCATGTAAGCATGTGAAGCTGCCCCTGTTAGCGGGGTTGAATTGTGGTTTAGGTCATTGTATCTGGTTTAGGAGGCACAGGGATGTCTCTCCAAAAGGGATTGCCAGGAATTATTTGATACTCTCTCCGTTAATTGAGTTGACTTTGATAGGACTGCCTGGAGATGACTGAATATCACCACTTCCAGGAAGTTCCTGTGTTGGTAAGAACAAATACATTTCACAATGTTCGGTTGTCATTGCTTGGTACCTGGAATGAAAGGTTCAAATTCTTCTCATGTTGGATGCTCCATCCCAGGAGACAGGCTACATTGTTTACTAGTTCTAAGTTGCAGGTGCTATTTGCAGGCTCGATCTATTTTGCCCATTGGTCCATTGCTTCTAACAGAACGGCAAGCCTTCGAAAGCCACAAAAAGTTCGCTCAAGACATTGTACAAGGAGAAGAAACTCAGAGTGACCCATGTTTGTTATGGTTAAACACCCAGGTTCCTTTTTCAGTTCTGTTCATTTCGTTTGGAAGTAAGCCAGAAAGGATGGCAGGACTGCAAATCCTTGAGCTGGCACAGGGGCTTGAGGCTAGCGAGCAACCTTTCTTGTGGGTACTACGGCAACTTAATGTAGCACCACCCTCAGCTTCAGAGTTGCTGCCATCGGTATCTGAATTGCTCCCTCCAGGTGAGAATTGGCCCATAATCCTGGAGAGCGACTTAGAATGTTACATCTGATAAAGTCCTGAATAGCGACACAGGTTGATTATCAACCATGACGTGAAAGCATTGGTTGATGAGATGGGAGTCTATTGTACCATATGTATATTCTGATGCATGGCAGGTTTGTTATCCAGGATTTATGTGGCATCAAGGTTTTTTAGTAGGGCATGGATTAGCTCAGGAGGGATTGGCCTGAAATAATGCCTCCAGGTTTTGAGGAGCGGGTGAAGGGCCGGGGTTTAATCTACACTGGTTGGGCACCCCAGCAGCAAATTCTTAGTCACCCAGCCACTGGTGGCTTCCTTACACACTGTGGCTGGAATTCTACACTGGAAAGTATCTGTGCAGGTGTCCCAATGCTCACGTGGCCAATGTGGGCAGAGCAGCATATGAATTCCAGGTTAGATTCATGTGCCTCTTGGCCAAAGCTTCAAAACTTCTGGTTTGTTTCAGTAACTGAGGAATGCACATTACCTTCCACCCTGTCCAGACAGAAAGATCACGAGAAATCTAATGCATCCAAGGGACACCCAGAGGGCCCTGTGACAATAACTTTGGATCCTATGCCTGAAAACCTACAAGAGAGTGGAGAGAGAGTGGGAAGAGGGTGGCTGGGTATAGCACATTAGGTCAGTGTGGATTGCGAACTTATAGAGAGCAGCAGAAAGAAAGAAATGCTTGTTATTTATCTGCAACCCTTTCCGACTTGGTCTCCAAGTAACATCGGACAGTCACATTGCTATTGAGTGAGGATACAAGCTTGCTATCGCCTTTTTCATTCCTGTTACTTAGTGTGCAATGGAAGTTAAGAAGAAGCAGGTAAGCAGAGGTACAGAGAGTGAAGTCCTACACCTTCAACGCTTGAGGTACTGTTGCCTAAAGACAATGTGAGTATCCAGTTGTGCAGGAGAAAGCAACTGCAAGGCAAAGGGTGAATGATTCTCCCTGCTCTCGGCTCTTTGTACTTCAGGACCCAATCCGTCTCCATAGCCTTGAGCTTTGCTGTTCATAAAGGCAGAGCTGCGCGTAACAGCGGCCAGCCTAGCTTCAAAACTCCAATGAGTAACGACCCTGTTTTACCCGACAGCTTCACGTGGCTCTATTCTCCCTTTGGCATCTCCCTATATTAAAGTATTATACACTTAGGGTTATTAGTCATTACTAACCCTAATTAGTGCACTGCTTAGGTTTAAATCTACCTCTTTAAAAGGGCCTTTTCCACGTCATGCTCTTTAAAAAAAATCTTAGTCCCTTAGCAGTTTACCTTATAATTGCTGCATCTTAGGGATGGCTAGGTTATGTCCTTTCTAATTATCTTAAAAGATATCTAGGACAAACCATACCAAAGGTTGTAGAGAGAGAATGTACTCATAAGACGTTGATTGCCGCAGCCTTGTGGCCATTGACCCCGCGCCCAGTTTGAGCAGAAACCAAAGGGACAGAACCTACCTCTGTCAGGGGCTGACGTTGGTAGTAAGACTTACCTTTATACATAACCGATTTTTAGAGCAGACTCGCTGACGTGGCGTGTTTCTACTGGATTTGAGGAGGGGTGCTGTATGTGGTATTCTACGACCTACTAGATTTTAATTACCTACGCGGCTCGGTAGGTCCTGGCTCCCTGCTAGCAGGGGCTCCTCTCGAATGCTACCTAAGTCCATAGAATTGATCCCGCTTTTCCAGATATCCTCTAGAAATCCCTTCACACAAGCATCGATCTGCTCTGTGTGATTTGCCCAAAAACTAGGCCTCAGAAGGTTGGTAAACAAAGGTATAGGCACAATTCCCTTGATAGATTTGAAGAGAGCGTCACTTTGGTGAGAGAACCCCGGACAGTGTATCAGAAAATGAATACTGTCTTCAGGTTGCCCACACAACGGGCAATTGCACTCTCCCTTTCCTCTCTGCTTCTGTTTGCTGTTCAAAGGTAGGCTTCCTGCCGTGAGTTTAAATTTCAGTCTAGTTCCGAGAGTGGGTAGTCCCTTGAGGTCATCCAAGATGTCCTCCCCCCATGTCACAGACTGGAAACAAGTTCAGGGAAGTGTTCTGCCTAACTTCATTTTCATCAGACAATTTCATGGCAACAGACATGGCTTTGGAGCCTCTAAGTCAGATTTATCCAGCAGGGTCAAGACTTGCGGATCCAGATCCAGGTTCTTGAGAATCTCTTCTACGCTCTTCTGCCAGGACTTCGCCTGTTTGACAGGGCAGTCCTGTTTCCAAGATATAGAGTCGATTAACTTAGGATATCTGGTGTTGGACATATGTTGCAGCTGACCCCACCATCTGACCTTGAATTCATCTCGTCGGGAGCTGAAGGACGGAATGCCAAACTCACCCCGAACAGCCACATTGGCTGTTTTGGAGCATACTGACATACACTCCTTAGGCACCCCCACTTGAATGGATTCTAGAGACTTAGCCTGGTTGGAGTTAACAACCCATATTGCAGATCCGTACTCCAAGGCAGGTCTAATAACGCGACAAAGCATGGCTTTCTTAACCTCAGAGTTGACCCCTCTGCAGTGGAAAAATTTAGTGAGCCCCAGAACTTTGCCCTTGCCAGTTTGAACAACTTTCCGGATATGGGATGGCCCAGGTAAGTATAGAAAGGGAGGACCAGGATCTCTTGGCACTGCCACTTAAGATAACTCCTCTGTCGTTGAATGCTACCACTGCACATTTGCTGACGTTAGCCTCTAGCCCCCAAAGATCAAAGTGTCTCTTCGCGCAATCAAGCAACTCTTGGAGATTGGTTGGAGTCTTCCCTAAGCCTGCGAAGTCATCCGAGAGAGAGGGTGGCCAGGGTAAGTTATAGCACATTAGGTCAACTGAGGCCTGCGAACGTAAGAGGAAAGCAGCAGAAAGAAAGAAATGTTTGTTATAATGCTTCCCCTACCACTTGTAGCCTTCCATGATGAAAACAGGTAATACAGAGTTCACCGACATTTAGTGGATGGAGAGGAAGGGGGCAGAACTGACCTCCCAAAGATTTTGGTCAACCCACTGAAGGCAAAGGTTTGAACTTGTGGGTGTCCCTTCTGTTGACATGGTCCGAATGGAAAGCCTGGGCTTTGTTAGGGACTAGCAAATTCCTACAAGTATACTGTAGTGTTATTATTGACAGCTTATTCTGAACTCAAAATTGGTTTGGGTGAGCAAAAATGAACTCCAGATTTAATAAGGGAGAGAGAGAGTCATGCCCCACTTGCTGCTGGGCTAATGTAGGTGGGATGTGATGTGACATGATTGGGGAATGAACGTTGGCTGGAGTGTTTGCTATTTAACAAAATTTTACCAACTACTCATGTCATCAGAGTAAATGCACATACCCTATTCGCAGAGGGGAGCAGATATGAACTTCAAGCAGGAATGCAATTTTGGGATAGGAATGACGGTGTGAAGAAAGTAGACCTTTGTCAATTATGAAACCCAGTGTTGCATTGAAAGAACAAAACTGGAACTTTTTGACTGGTTTGATAATGCGCTTTCCTGTGCTGCAGATTTCTTGTGGAAACAGCAAAATTGGGAATGGGGATGCAACAGGGAGAGAGTGGATTGTATGAGAAGGCAGAAATTACGAGGGCAGTGAGGGCTCTGATGAGAGAGGATCAAGGAGTGGGAATCAGAAGCAGGATGAAAGCTATGGGAGACCTGGCACGGACAGCTTTTGCCGATGGAGGATCCTCCAACAGGAATTTGGAGGCATATGTGAATGAACTCAAGTCGCTCATCCCCATCTAACATCTCTTCGGAAGCAGAGTACTAGTATAAGGTATCAGTAGCTGCAATTGTTTGTATGTGTGCTTAATTGTGAATTGTAGTGCGAAAATAGGTTCCCATGCATTTTTTAAGGTAGAGCCTGCAAAATCCAAGTTTGGATGAATTATCTGGTTTTATAGGACTTTTGAGTGCATCTGGAGATGTCACTGCAGGCAGGACATCCGGATGACATGTGGTGGATGGGGTGAGTGTCCAGGAAGGCTATGCTATGATCTGCAGGAGGGATACTGAGTGGTCTGTCACCTTGCCACCGCCATTGACAGAATCAGGAGCTGGATTTCTGCAAGCATGTCCCTGGTGAAGTGCGCGCACTTGGAATGTTAGGCACTCAGTGAGCTTGGCTGTTTAGGCATGGGTGTATGTGTGGTGTGACTCAGAAAGCTGTTTCGGTTGAAGAGATGTTAGGCTAGGGTGAATTCTGCTTTTCTGATTCTAAGCTCAAGTATCTCAGTTGAGCATAGGTGGCACTTCGCCTGACACACTAGTTGGTTTACATCAATGCTGACAGCCAGCAAGCTTCTACTATGGAGGCTGACCCATGCTTGGGGCGCCTTAACTCGAAAGTTTGGTGTCAGGGCATGATAATTTGGCCCTTGGCACGATTCAGTTTGGAGGTTAGGGTAGGAGGCTGGTTCTTGGGCATTCTGTTTTTTGGGAGAAAGTAGAAGTGAACAGAGCTGTTAAGATGTTCAAGAAGATGAGATTGCAATTTGGAAAGTGAAATATAGGGGAATTGGAAGCAGTTGCGAACAATTGGTGAGCTGAGTGAATGGGAGGGATGGTTGGTTGTGGCAATGCTGGGCAACCTGTCTAGACTGAGGGATGGGATGCAGTATGAGACAATAGAAGGAGGAGTTGGTCTGTGATGTTTGCATGATGATAGGAAGGAAACACATCTCTGAGTTGAAGTAGCAGGGTCATACACTGTTGGAGGCTGGTCTGATGCATCTGGCTGAATAGAGTTAAGAGACAATGCGCTGCAGTCATTGAAACAGGTCTTGTACATGAGTAACTGAAGGGTAGCTTGCAGTAGCATTCCACTACTGAAGTTTAGTTACTTTGGGAGCAGGGATTGGCTGCATTTACAACTGAGTATGCTGCATCTGGAGAGGAAGAGGTTATAAGGTATGATGACCAATCTAATGTCTCCCTTTGTTATAGGATTATACTTGTGTAAATGATGGGAGCTTTGCAAGCAGATAACACAAATGTTTAGTCTTACCTCTGGGGCGCCACAGTAGGATTGCTTCTGTTGAGAGGGACTTATACTTTAAAGGTAAACTTGACATTGCAATAGCCTGCACTTTCAAGTTATGCATACATTGCCAAGGCAGTACGACTGCAACACACAGCATCTCTTTGACACAAAAACTCATCCCTCAACAGTGCAAAATAGTTTCCCCCGATATATTATGCTAGCACATTAAAAATTGTTGCAACCATGCAACCTTTCCGAACTACTACTTCTCAATTATCACGAGTAGGAGAGCCAATCAGTCTATCCATTGTAAAGCCAAAATTTCAATCATTATGAAAGAAGAATGTCTGTAACTACTGTCTCGTGAATCCTGACAACTGATTTCTGCTCTCTACATCACAATGATGAGTATAAATTCTCCATAGATTTATTCCTTGTCCACTACATCACCATCCCACCATCAATGTTGAAAGTCTGCCACAGCCACATCACATATTAAGGATCAATATGATGTCTACACTAGTGCAACTGTCAAATGATATTTCGACATTCCAAAAAGGTGGCAAGCAATGTGCCAATGACAACTTCTCCATTTTTCTCCCATCATGGGTTCTACCATCTGTCTATCGAACACTCTCTGCCAATTTCTTTTAGTGTGGCTGGCAGCGCAATTACAACACAATCTGCTGCAAAGCTGTAATTGCAAGGTCTGGAAAACTACGCATGAAAGTTTAATATAGCGGCGAGCTAGAATATGGAGGGATAATATGGTGCCTTTCCTATTCCTCACTCAAACACAGAGAGAGAGAGAGAGAGAGATCACGGAAACTCTTGGCTAGTAGGTACCTTCTAAGGTACAATCCCTATAGACTACTATCATCTCAGAGAAAATGGGAAGACTTTCAGCCCCCTAGGGCTATATGATACGGAGATGGTGATTGCCATGGTGCTTGTGCACAGCCAAAGACAATGTGGTATAGACTTGCATTGGGGCAGCATGAATTCACCCGGCAATGATCCTCAAGCAATTTACTTGATGAGAGTTGTGGCCAGAAATTCTTCACTCCAATCAAGAGCAGCCAGACATACCTGGCCTGTGATGTAAGCTGCTGCTGGATCAAGCGCCAGGAACTTTACCAGGCCAGCCACCTCCTCAGGCTGTCCATATCTCCCTGTTACAGGAACAGTTGAAGTAAAGGAGGTGTCTTAGTAAATGCAAGGAGTGTGAGGTGGAGGACATGTACATTCGAATATCCACCACTGCTACTTTAGTCGCAGTTGGCCTTCACACCTAGATAACATCCATTCCTGTCTATTACATGTAAACAATTTTTTCGGGCTTTCCAAGTTTCCTCTAGGAAGCCCTTCACACAAGCATCAATCTGCAGTGTGTGATCTGCCCAGTTAGACCCTAACAGGACCAGGGCTTTGGCACAGCCTCAAGATTTTGAGAGTTGGTGAACCTAGATGCAGGAACTATGTTCATAATGTTCCTGAAGAGGGCCGCTCTCTGATGAGAATACCCGGGCGTTGTATCAGAAAATGGATATAGTCCTCAGGCTGCTCACACATCTGGTAGCCAGGCTGAGATAGAGAGATAGAGAGGTTGATTACAAATTATGCACTGCCGTACCCTTTAAACATACCCTGGGCAATCAAAACTGGATTCAGATGCCTAGGTATCCAGTAGCCAGCACAAGCGTCAAGTCCAATTGAGTCACTCTCTGGGACAGTTTGTGACAGAAAAGGCAAACAGACTTACCCAATGGAATGGCCTTCAGAATAGCCTTCTCAATCTCTTCACTCAACTTTGAGGTCATGTCAGATGCAATGTATCCAGGTGCGATCGCATTCACCTGCAGGATTTAAGCCGTCTCCGAATACTTTAAGCAATCAACATCTTCAAACAGAGTGCTGTGAGGTGGTCCTGGCACCAAATTGTTTAGGACAATGTTGGAGGATAGCTATGATCCACTCCCTACCTTTCACACAGACTACCTATGACTTCCCTGTCTTCACATCATCACAAGGTCTGATCTTAAGTGTAGAAATTGAAATGACAGACTCAAGGCGCTTCTGGCAACTGGAAGCTGCTGGCTTCTAACCTACCTTATTTCAGAAAGAACATAATTATGAAGGGGCCTAAAAAAACTGTTCAACTTTAAGGCAATGTGAGCCTCTCTTATACATGAGATTTTGGTGGACTACAACACTTGGCAACTTACAGTGATATTGCGGCCTGCATATTCACGAGCAACTGTCTTTGTAAGACCAATCACTCCTGCCTTGGCTGCCGCATAGTTAGCTTGTCCAACATTGCCTGTGACACCTACAACTGAGGAAATGTTCACTATCCTTCCCTGAAACACACAAACTCCACTCCATCAGCAGGCTCTCTCTCTCTTTCTGGTTGTGCACTAGAGGGCAAGAGGAGCTGTGCTTGAAACAACAGGTGCAGTATCATGTCCCACGGTCAGCTAGAACCCGCAACTGGCTCCAGGTGAGGACTATGCCTTCAAGGCTACACCTACGGGTGCATAAGCTTCCTGTGTCCTCACACCTTCTGCAGGTGCAGAGAGTAGGACCTCAGCTAAACTAGAAAGATAACATCAAACGCTTCACAAAACTAACCAACCTACTTTACAATTTGTATCAGAGAAAACTACAGCTTAGTTCACACAACGTCCATCCACTTAATTTATGAATAAACTCTGGTCAAGCTTTCAATAATGTAGCTGTTTACCTTCCTTTTCTTCATCATCACCTTTGTAGCTGCCTGCAAGACAAAACTCCACAATCACCTGTCAATTAGAATGACGTCTTCAAGCTTCAAGCAAGGAACTTGACAGTGTGAACCTGCTCAAATATGACTAACCAATGATCATCTACCAATCTTTCACCTGTTTAATACAAAATTGCAGTTGGAACTGGAGGGGAATAAGATTGACCTGGGTACAAAGAAAGACGCCAGTGAGATTGAGATCGATGACATCTTGCCACTGTTGCTTTTTCATTCTCATGAACAGTGTGTCCCTTGTAATTCCTGCAATATGAAATCAATCAGCATGTACTTACTTACGATGACAATGTGGGCAGGTGAAGCAAAAGATAGGGCCTTTTGTTACTTAGTCTCCGTTGCTTTATCCACAGCTAATAATCCAGACTTTGAGGTATCAACCCTGGTTGAACACTGTTTGAAGAAGGATGGTTGATTGCAGTGACTAACTCTGGTACTAACCCTCCTGATTCATTCCAAGAACAGACACCAGAAGATACAGGAAAAACGTAGGTACCGGCATTGTTGACCAAGATGTCAATAGTTCCCCACTTGTCCATGGCCTGCAGACCATACATGCCACCAGTCAAGCTCATGTTTCCTACCACTTCCAAGCAATCTACTGCATACGTGTGCAACTGCTCTTGGTATAGTACTCACAGCTTTGAACAGTGCCTCCACATCCTCTTCCTTTGAAACGTCCCCACCATAGACTATTGCTGAGCCACCAAGATCCTCAATCTGATTGCCACACATAAACACATGGTAATTTGGTTAACACCGTCCAATTAACTCTTGTACTTTACCAGCAACCTCAACATGAGAACCTCCGTAAGGGGCATCTCTGCGACATTCATCATAGACTATCTCAAAGAAAAAGACACAGCCTGGTGTCACGGCAAGGGATAATACCTGTTGGGCCACTGCTTCAGCTTCCCTAGAAGAACGTGCATAGTTTACAAGCACCTGTCACCATAAGTTACAAACATTGTTACTACAGTCTTGGCAATGTCGATCTGAGTGGAGGCTCTTGACAGTCCTGAAGGGTGGACGCGTTGGGAATTTCAACTAAGTAAAATCAAAGCCTTTGAAACAACGGATGTGGGATACTACCGTCGAAAGAGTACACAGGAAGAAGAAAACTCCCCCAGCTAGTTGTTTTTTTGGATCCAAACCAATGGTGATTCCTACCGTAAATCCCCTAAACCTTTTTCCCAAACACACTTTGATAAAAGATGTTATCAATTGCAGAATTATTAGTTTCTAGGTACCTTGCCCCCGGCCCCTCCCAATGCAAGAGCTATAGCTTTGCCAATACCCCTAGAGGCACCAGTCACAATTGAAACAGGGGCCTCGACCAGCTTCGGGGACTCGGACAATGCTGGCTCCGTTGTTGCAACCTGAGCCTTGACTCCTGCAATCCTTCCACATTCACCACACGGTCAAAAAACCTTGACTGACGCGCCGATCGTATAAGACACACGAATTTTGCTTTCGCCAGGCGGGGAGTATGTGCGGCTGAATGCAAGGAATGTTACCAAAGTCAGACGGTTTGGTCGACGCTGGTGCTCTTGCCTGCAGGCTGAGACTGCAGTTTCCAAGAACGCAGCTGCGAAGACCAATGTAATTCACTCTGCTACCGCAAGAAGCTTGCTGCGACGACAGCAAGCGACCATTCGTCGCTCCTGCAATCTGCAACCTCGAAGTTCCACATGCAGTCGAAGCTCCTGCCATGACCGCCATCACTCCCCTCTCCCTCAAGCAAGAACACAACAGAAACCGAGGGAGGCAGGGGCTAACAACTCGATATGAAAGATGAATCGAAATGTTGAAAATAATGCGGGCAATGCAAAGAAAGAGACTGATCCAGAGCAGTACGTGTGCAGAAACTTGGGAATGATCGATGCCTGCAAACCCTCGCAACAGACACACACACACACGGAAAGCAGCAGACGGACGAACAGCGCCGATGGTGAAGCGCAGCTCTCCCTCAGCTTCTCCGCCATGGCAACTCCTATTCCTCCAATTATGGCGACCGATATTCACAATTATTTTAATTGTGGCGATTTGTCCTCAAAGCTGAAATGCTAATTACTTACAAATGATTGTGAATATGGCGATTTCCATTTTTGAGCGGCGTCGACGACGAGAATCTCGATGCCACTCGGCTCGCTTGCGACGTTGGTCGAGACGTAGGACGGGAACTGCAAAGAGGTCCAGCCAGAACTTTCTCGTTCGTAAGAGAACTGGCTCAAGTACGACGGGACGTTAGAGGGGCAACTTCACGCATTCATCGTCTGACGATTTGTTTCATTCGTTCCGTCACGTTAAATGTTTTTTTAATAGGTAATTAATTAATTTTATTACGTGTGCAAAAAACCTGCAGACATGAGGCCTAAGATTTTTTCTTTTTACGGAACAAGGGGATTGTAGCCCTGTAAAATTTATTGAAGAGGAGTAAGGAAAAAATAACCTTACAAAAGCCATGAGGCAGAAAATCGAGGTTCCTGAACTATTTTAGGCTTAGATGGGCCTCGACATAGGAGACGCACTTGGACACATAGGAAATTGCACTTGGTCTTAGGTTTCAATTCTTCACACATAGGCCAACGGCATAGGCTACACTAGAGGTCGCACTTGGGCCTCAACATAGGAGACGCACTGGGATACATAGGAGATCTTACACTTGGGCTTAGATGAAACTTGACACTTGGGCCAATGACACAGGCTACCCTAGAGGTCGCATTTGGGCATCAACATAGGAGATGCACAAGTTTGGATACATAAGGGATTGCACTTGGACTTAGATGACACTCGACACTTGGGCCAACGGCACAACCTACATGGAGGTCATACTTGGGCCTAGACATAGGAGACGCACTTGAATGCATAGGAGATTGCACTTGGGCTTACATGATCGTAGACACTTGGGCCAACGGCACAAGCTACCATAGTCAATATATGAAGCGAGACGTTTGTTTTGTTTTGTTTGTTTTGTTTGTAGCGTCGTTGAGATCTCCCAAACCGCGGGGCTCGAGCCCCAGTGCTTGGTGCTGTTGGAAAGCCCTCGATGAGGAGGGGTGCACCGGCTTGGTCTCGTGATTTTTGGACCCGCAGTGTGGGAGATGTGGAATTCGGAGTACTTTTGGTCGCTGGAAATTCGAGAAAAATAGCAAAACTGACGAAGTGGGCAATCCTAGGACAATGGTTGGATCCTCGAAGAGATATCAAGGGAAAGGTCTCCGGTTCAAATCTGGTCTTAGGCTTTGTGGAAAAAAACTGATTAGACTTGAATGACTTAGATGACGTTGGACACTTGGGCCAACGGCACAGGCTATCCTAGGGCCTAGACGTTGCACTTGGGCCTCGACATAGGAGACTCACTTGGATACATAGGAAATTATACTAAATACATAGGAGATTGGACTTGGGCTTAGATGACAGTGGACTATTGGGGATCTACATGGGATGCACTTGGATACATGAATAAAAGATTGCACTTGGATACATAGGAAATTACACTTGGTCTTAGATTTCAATTCTTCACATATGGGGCAAACGGCATAGGCTACACTAGAGGTCGCACTTGGGCCTCGACATAGGAGACACGCACTGGGATACATAGAAGATGTTACACTTGGGCTTCAATGACATTGGACACTTGGGCCAATAGCATAGGCTACCCTAGAGGTCGCATTTGGGCCTCGACATAGGAGACGCACTTGGATACATATGGGATTGCACTTGGACTTAGATGACATTGGACACTTGGGCCAATGGCATAGGCTACCCTAGTCAATATATGAAGCGAGACGTTTGTTTTGTTTGTAGCGTCGTTGAGATCTCCCAAACCGCGAGGCCCCAGCCCTGGTGCTTGGTACCGTTGGAAAGCCCTCAATGAGGAGGGGTGCACGGGCTTGGTCTCATGATTTTCAGACCTGCGGTGTGGGAGATGTGGAATTTCAAGTACTTTGGGTCGCTGGAAATTCACGAAAAATAGCAAAGTGGGCTTTCCTGGCACAATGATCGGAGCCTCAAGGGGAGAGATATCAAAAAAAATGTCTCTGATTCAAATCAGGTCGTAGATTTAGTGGAAAAAAAATGATTAGACTTGGATGACTTCGATGACATTGGACACTTGGGCCAACGGCACAGGCTACCCTGGAGGTCATACTTGGGCCTAGACGTAGGAGACGCACTTGAATGCATAGGAGATTGCACTTGGGCTTACATGACCCTGGACACTTGGGGCCAACAACACATGCTACCCTAGTCAATATATGAAGCGAGACGTTTGTTTTGTTTTGTTTTGTTTTGTCACGTTGAGATGTCCCAAACCGCAAGGCCCCAGCCCTGGTGCTTGGTACCATTGGAAAGCCCTTGACGAGGAGGGGTGCACGGGCTTGGTCTTATAATTTTTTGACCGGCGGTGTGGGAGATGTGGAATTCCAAGTACTTTGGGTTGCTGGAAGTTCACAAAAAATAGCAAAAATGGTAAAGTGGGCATTCCTGGGACAATGGTTGGAGCCTCGATGGGAGAGAATACAAGGGAAAGGTCTCCGGTTCAAATTTGGTCGTAGGCTTTGTGGAAAAAAACTTACTTAGATGACAATGGACACTTGGGCCAACAGCAAAGGTTACCCTAGAGGTTGCATTTGGGCCTCCACATAGGAGACGCACTTTGATACATAGGGGATTGCACTAGGACTTATATGACACTGGACACTTGGGCCAACGGCACATGCTACCATAGAGACGGATACATAGAAGATTGCACTTGGGCTTAGATGGGCCTCGACATAGGAGACGCACTGGGATACAATATAGGAAATTACACTTGGTCTTAAATTTCAATTCTTCACACATGGGCCAATGCCACAGGCCACCCTGGAGGTCACACTTGGGCCTCCACATAGGAGATGTTTGGATACATAGGAGATTGCACTTGGGCTTAGATGACATTGGACACTTGGGCCAACGGCACATGCTACCCCAAGTACTTTTGGTCGCTGAAAATTCCAGAAAAAATAGCAAGGTGGGAATTCCTGGACAAGGGTTGGAGCTTCGACATGAGAGATATCAAGGGAAAGATCTCCGGTTCAAATCTGGTCGTAGGCTCTGTGGAAAAAAAATGATTAGATATGACTTGCTTCATATCAATACTAGGGTAGCCTGTGTCGTTGGCCCAAGTGTCCAGTGTCATCTAAGTCCAAGTGCAATCCCCTATGTATCAAAGTGTCTCCTATGTTGAGGCCCAAATGCAACCTCCAGGGTAGCATGTGCCATTGGCCCAAGTGTCCAAGTCCAAGTGCATCATTATATGAAGCAAGCCATATCCATTCATTTTTTTTCCACAGAGCCTACTATCAGATTTGAACCGGAGATCTTCCCCTTGATATCTCCAAGTGCTATCCCCTATATATCCAAGTGCGTCTCCTATGTCGAGGCTCAAATGCGACCTCTAGGGTAGCTTGTGCCGTTGGCCCAAATGGCCAATGTCATCTAACCCCAAGTGCAAGATCTCATATGTATCCCAGTGCGTCTCCTAAGTGAGGCCCAAGTACGACCTCTAGGGTAGGCTGTGCCGTTGGCCCAAGTGTCCACTGTGGTGGGCTCCGCAGGCGCAGGGCCCCAAAAAAAAACATAAACACGAACCATAGGTATATTAATTAATAAGGACAGCATAGTAAGCTGAATAACCCAAGAGGATTCCCAAAACACCCATGTGATGGTGACATTTGTGTAATATAGTCCACCTTTGGATTGGTCAGTTGGGGTTTTCGGGGATTTCCATTCTGGCACGTGTGTGACTTGAATGAGCTCGTGGGAGTCTGTAGAGTAGGTGGATGCTGCAACTAGGTGCCACTGTGTAGTTTCCCTAATCCAAAAGTCCACATGGGTTGGGCTCGATCCTCATTTAGTCACCATGACAGTGCAAGCAGGTAGGCCACCAGCCAAGTGTTAGCTCGATACCTGTATATTTGTTATTCTTCAAACTTAATCGTTGGGTAGATGACCAAATCGCCTTCCGTTGCTCGAGCTTGTGCTACAGGGATGCCCGAGTGTAGCTGATGGTATCCGATGTCATGCGGTCCTCCATTCCGGAATCGCATGAAGCATAACAGGACTGGTCCTTGCCCATGCATAAATTCGTCCAACCTGTTAATTTTGTGGTGCTGGCCAGTGTGGGTAGTGGCTCCATCATGTTCTTTGAAACATAAGTCTTTGGAGAGGCCAAGCTTTCTCCAAAAGAGGTGCTCTCATCCTAGCAATTTTCTCATGACTTCCCTTGGAGCTAACTTGTGTGAATAAGAAGAGCTTGGATGGGGAATAACATCTTGCTGTGTCCTATGGTTGGGTGGAGGGCTCTCAGTAATTCATTTCATCTTTCATCCCTATTTTCTGTCAAATTCCAATACCTAGTCTAATGGTAACACACTAGTAGTATGTTGGAGCAGGAGTTTTGGTTTCAAAGGGAAAAAGCAGGAGTTAGTTTCACATATATGAATATTGGGCACATCGAGAAGAGGAATTCTCTTTTTTTATCTTTTTTATCTTTTTTTAAAAAAATAACGGGAAGTGGCACTTCTCGCTCACAAATCATGCCCCTTAACTGAGTGAGAGGAGAAAATAACCTCTTTCACAGTGAACTCGAGGCTTGCTCACATGGAACACCGCTCAAGGGAGTTCCCTTTTGAGAGTAGGAATTCTCTTTCTCCGGCACCCTAGCTTTCAATTTAATTCACATCGGTCCAACCATACTCATGAGCGTGTTTTCATGAAAGGGGTGTCACAACCTTGCAACATGATTCCCTTCATTCCCACAGCCAACCCCGGATACGAGGTGCCTTATACCGTTGGAAATTGCACAAATGGAAAACAAATCACTCACCAACCACAATTGATCAAATCTGTGGATGAGACAGTTTAGGATACACACTTTGACATTCACACTCACAACTGGTTACTAAGCTAAGGAATAAGAGAGCCTGGAGTAAGTGGGCCTGAAGACTATCAAACCATGACATCAACCTATCTTTAAATGTTGTTCCTTTAGGAACAATTGTACAAGTGGGTTCAGTTGATGGCCCATTCAGAGCCTAGAGACCACTCCATACCGCTCTGCTTCAGTTTGCACATGACACCGGTTGATTTCTTTCACAGTGGTACAGCCAGCCAATGTCATGGCCAATTCAAATTCATCTCTGAGCATCTGTAATACCTTTGTCACACCTGCTTCTCCTTCACAGGCAAGTCCAAATACGACAGGCCTCCCAATCTGCAACCACGAAATACCTACCCATAATCAACACAACATCCATGGTGGTGAATGTTGAAGTTTATCAAGTAGTAGCATTTCTGAAGATGGCCTCCAATTTCCTTTTTTAGAGACAAGGGTAATGACTGGGGTAATGAGTGTACAAGACTTACAAAAATGCCCGATGCACCAAGGGCCAGAGCTTTGAGAACATCCGTACCACGGCGTACCCCTCCATCGAGGAACACTGGCACTCTACCGCCAGCAGCTTGTACGACCTGCAAGATGCGTTGTCGACATTGGTAACAAAGAAAGAGGCTTACCAAAGAGAAAGAAGTTCCAACACATAGAGTAGAAGGTAATGTTGAGATGGAAGCAGATAGATTTTACTGAAATTTTGAAGTGATTTTTAAAAACCGTAGAGCGCAAAACTTGTCAACTGAAGGGCATCTGCAGCTGTTGTACAGAATCCAGCAGCACGAAAATACAGGATGATTAGTGAGCAACACACAAGATGGCAACATGAGGTGAATGAAAGAGAAAAACCTCCTCCAGAACTGAGATGGTTGCTGGAACATAGTCAAGTTGCCGTGCACCATGATTGGATACGATGATGCCAGATGCCCCCCCTTGAAGAGCAAGCTTTGCTGCATCCAGAGATGATGTCAAAAATCATGTACACGGGGAGAAATATAAAACATTTTTTGTATTAGTACATGGCATTTGAGCAGGACTGAACACACCATTAGATCATGAGGACATGCAACAAGAGTATAAGGCCAATTGCAAGGGATGCTCAAGTTGCCACTTACTGTCTTCAGCTGTCATGACCCCTTTGACCAGAATGGGAAGCTTTGTAATGGTCTGCAGCCACTTAACATCCTGCACGCTCCACCGGTCTCACTGGTGAATTACATTGAAACCAGCTTGAAGGGGCATAACATTGTCCCAAGCTTGACTTAGGTAAGCACACATTCTCCTGACTATTGTGTGCACATCTCACTATTGACACTGCAAGATTGATACAGAGGAGATGAAAAGGGGGAGGGAGATTGCAAGCCAGGCATTGCAGAGAATCTCAAACACAGAGCACATGGGAGGGTCCAGGGGCAAAGGCACTTTTGGTGGTCTCTCTCTAAAGCTCACTGGGCAGTCCCTGGAGATGCACACCCAGGGGTACAAACAAAAAATGTTTTGAAAGACTACACATGCACACAACAAACATAAACAGCCCTCAACTGATACTTGGCTCAAGCAAAGGAGGCCCTGCTTACCTTCCAGCTCAGGGACCTATCAATCTGGCCTGCGACATAAGACGCAAGTCCTGAGTCGCTCGTCTGCAAAAGTTCAAAAGGTGGTCATTGCAAGAGAAAAAGGTTGGAGACCCCTTCACATGAAGGTTTTTGGGTGCAAATTTTTTCAGAACACCCTTATTTGCTATCTTGCTTTTGATTTGGTGCACGGTGCAAAAAATGGTGAGAGGATTCTGGTAAAGCTCCCAGAAAATGGTTAAATTTCAGGGAAAGAGGTTCAACCGCACCCTCCGAAGTCCAGATTCCTCAAAAAATACCAACAGGCAACATCCACACAGACTTAACATATAGTTGAATACATTATTGAGACTACAACTACATGTATCTAAATTTTGCAGAACGTTTTGCAGCACGGGAAGGGGCATATCATTGGACATATTTAACGCAAACTTACAGTCCCACCACCGTGGGCAGTGACATTGTGCCAGTACCTTGTCCATTTTGCCAAGGTCCAAGCCTTCGAAGTTCTTGAGAGTCAAATGGGGAGGCAATGCAAATCTGCAAGCCAGGTTCAATAATCAGCTATACATATACGCAAAAGAGGGAAAACGTTGTGTTAGAATAGCATTGAATTCGCTCGGAATCATGAAGAATGTATGAGAATCTAGGACTATTACCTACAAAACACTGCCATAACATACACTGTCGGATGCGACGTCTTTCCCAGTGCAAACGATCTAATGGTAGTGTTCTACCTGTTCTTGATATCAGCCTCCCTACGGCCCAAACGAGGGGTGTCCACAGTGAGGGCAATGGCCTTAAAACCTGCACGCTCTGCTCGGCGTACCAATTGTGCAACCACATTTCTGTCCTTGTATACCTATTCCAACAACTTAAAATTGTTAAACTGAACATAAGCCCTTACTGTTTGTGTAACAGTCACTCAGAATTATGATTTTGCTTGTCCTCTGCGATACTCATAAGACCATGATGTACATTAGTGTAGGACTGGAAGTCAATATCCAATCCGAGAGTTCATGCAAGGACAGCTCCATGACTATCAGTCTACATTAAAATAAAATAAAAACATGCCAAGAGCCACAAGAGGTGAACCAAAACTCCAAGGTTTACAAATATTCACATATGTGAACCACATTTCCACAGTAATACTAAAGGTAATGCCAAATCGAGCCTTTCATGAACCATTGAGAAGACTTTAATAACTCAGAAGCCACAAGATTGCAATGTAGCCATGAGAGACAGATGCACCGTACATAAAGCTGGAAGAAGCGGATGCCAGGACCTACTGATGCAACCTCTTCAACACTGCTGGTTGCCCAGGATGACAGGGTCTACAAAATACCAATAGTGAGTGAGAACACTGCAGCATATGCCAAACTAATACACAACGCGCATAATGTGCATGTACAGACCCAGAAGCTACCACGCCAGAGAGGGGGGGGGGGGGGGGGGGGGGCTAATGCCACAAATTTGGGGAAATTTTTCTAAGCTACACAACATGCACAATGTGTGCCTGTGTAAGGAACTAAAATAATGCGTATCATGGAGTGAGAATTATTAAGATTAAAAAAGATAGAGTAGGGGGCAGAACTTAAAGACTCTTCAACCTGCACATTAAGGCAGGGGGGCTAACAAAATTATATGACTACAATGACTCCGCACGATGGCTGACTCGTTTCCTGAAAGACTTTGATGTCCAGGATATGGCATACTATATATAAGCTATGGAAGGAAGACTGCACAAGTGTTGTCCAATTCAAACCGGAATGGCATATCAGATCTTAGCAACAACATAAAGATACCAAAAAATTCAAAAACTGAAAATACAGATTCACAGATGGGGGTACATATGCCTTCATGCCATCAGTGGAGCAGAATAAGATGTGAGGTGTGCTAATTCATACCATGACTGTGCCAGCAGCAGATACTGCTCTTGCAGTGGCCAGCTCACCTGAACCAGTTTCCGCATCCGTGTTAATAACCAAGTACCACCATTCATGTCAGGAGGGCAATACCAGGTTTGAGAGAGAGAGAGGAAAAGAAAGAATGAGACTTCAATAACGTCCAGAATGCCCCTGGCTTTAGGGGGGAGAGAGAGAGAGAGAGAGGTGGGGGCCCCGGGGGGGGGGGGGAGGTGGGGAAGGGGAGAGACCGTCAGGGTGAGCCATCCTCTGCATGGCTGTTGGGGCAACCATGATGGGCATGGAGATCTTGAATCCCAGTACAGTGGTACTCAGATCTACACTGGTCACATCCACCAGTATCCTAGGGCGAAACCTGCCATATACCCATATTCATCAGAACCAAGTTGAGACTGCATTTAACAATTTTCCGCTGGTGCGGGTATGTCTGCACCGATGGTGCCAATATGGTTCGCATGATTGGCAACGCACACCCATACAACAAACTACTAAATATCCTTGGCTAGTCTCACATTTACGGTGCACTTCAGGAATCAAAGTAAACACGGTAAGTTAGATCGGTTGCGAGTGCGTATGGCCGCACTTCCAACTTAGCAACGCAGATGTCTGTATCAATGCCCGTGATGATGAATTCGGGCTCACACCCTTACCAGTCCCTACACGCATAAGCGCTCACAGGGCTGTAGGAGCAGATTTGAAAGCATGAATATCACAAAGTTTACACTAACACGCTCAAGTCCTACGTAGGTGCGTCATACGATTTATCAAGAGTCCGAACATGATTACGCGATGTATTAAACGAAGGTGATGCTCTTTACACTGCATACAACTGGAACACAAATAAGATCCATTCACATGACAACATCAAATGCTGGATTTAACGTCTTCAATTAAAAGTGTGAAATATGTCCGCAATTGTGACAATAGAGACTAAGGCACGTACCTGATTTTCTCAAATGCGCTGCGATTCTCCTTCAAGGTCCACTCGTCCTCAGCACCAGAAGCATAGTAGTCAAACACCATCTTTGGCAGCTTCTGCTTAGCCCATTCCTCATATTCACACACATTCACTATCTCTGTCGACATGATGATGGTCCTTCCTTCTCAGCTACTATCTCTTCCGGATCTTACAGATACTCTTAAAAGCAGTCAGAAACGTTCAACATTCAGCAAGAAACTCCCTCCTCGATTTCTCTGATTTTCACCGATGATAAGTGGAACTCCAACCACAATTCGACGTCATGAACAGAAATCTCCTGACTACAAGCCTCCCAACCGTCACAAATTTCCTGCATCCCACAGACATAAACGCATATGAGAGCATTGTATCAGATCAAATTCCAAAACACCAAAGCAGCCACAAATGCACGTCAAATCATACGGACTTCATCGCCACTCTGAGCAGCGAGAAAATCCTGGAATCCAGACCAAGACTCGGAGGACGCAAGGCAGAAGGAAACAAGACTCTTACAAAGACAAATTCAGCTGAAATTCCCCTCCCTCTCCACCAGCGGTGAGCTAGCCGAACTCCTCTACAAACGTCGGTGCTGATTCCTCCCTTCCCGGAGGATCACGGGCAGCGGCGCAGAGAGAGAGTGTGGGAGAAGATCACGTCGGAAGTTGAAGGAGAGCGCTGGCTGCTCCAGGTCCGCAACCATAGGCCAACGGAGCACACGTGCATGGACCATTGAATTGGATGGCAGGGGCGATGCATGTACATGGTCCTTGTGGATGACATTCTTATGGTCTGGGTTCCCTTGGAATACCCATTGGCCCCACACCTGCCATCGGATGAATGAAAATGCTTTATGATAGGGCTAGTCATCCGGTACACCGCTACTTTTGGTTCGGCTTTGGATGGACAGAATAATCCCTTGGTTAATTTGCGAAACCTTATCCACAACTTCACTCATCCCATGTGTTAATTCATTTAAGGTCCCCCCCTCACGGGAATATGCCTCGAAATGCTCCAGCTCAAATCCGCAGAATGTTTTTGCCTCGAAATACTCCCTCTCAAATTGGAGGAACATTCTGCAGATTGGACCATTCTGGAGGGGCCTTCCCCTACAGGTAACCGGTTTTGGTGTTATTAAGGTTTTTTCCTAAACGTTATGAGCTGGTTCTGTCATATCGACGGCCCATATTCAGTAGATTGTAGCCGTTTGTAGTAATGTTGATAATCGGTGGGGAGACACCGGTTACGCTCTGGAACGGGTCCGGTGGAGCCCATTCCACCCTACCGGAATGCAGGCTCGCCCCTACGGGCTCACCACGTTCCTAGGTGGAACGGTTCCATAATACGTAATACAATTCCACCCAAATCCTTTCCGAAACGCTCGGATAAAAGCACCGTGGGAGTTGACAGTCGAGAAAACATTATGAAAAATTTAAAAGTTGAATCTGAGGTTTGCAGTTTTGCACGATTGATTCAAGGGCCCATATCACTATTTGTGTTTTTTAAAAGAAGAATTTTTATTTTTATTTTTTATTTCGGAGCCTTGGTCATGAAATTGTAAATCAAGGAAAAATAATTTTTTGCGGGGAACCACCCCCTACCTTCCATACCTCTAAAGGCAGGAGAGAGAGAGAGAGGTGTTTTCAACCACCCACTAGGGTAGCATGTACCGTTGGCCCAAGTGTCTAGTGTCATCTAAGCCCAAGTGCAATCTCCTATGCATCCAAGTGCGACCTCTGGGGTAGCCTATGCCATTGCACCAAGTGTATAGTGTCATCTAAGCCCATGGACAATCTCCTATGTATCCAAGTGTGTCTCCTATGTCGAGGCCCAAGTGTGACCTCTAAGGTAGCCTGTGTGCTGTTGGCTCAATTTTCGGAAGGCTCTTGGGAGAGAACTTTCCACGGCGTAAATACCGAGGAATGCCTATGTGTCAATTTTCCTGTGGTCTTATCTTCCATAGGGCATATTCTTGGATAGCTCGTGTTCTTCGATAGCTCGTTCATTGCAGATGGTGAATGAAGGTAGCCTTAGTGATAACCTTTCTCATGAGGCCCATTACAGTCCATCATTTGACCTTGGTGTATCTCAATTTTGTACATCAACGATGGTTGGAGATAATCTTGTGCCCTTACCTTTCGGAACACCTCATTTGTCGGAGAAAGCAACATTGTCATGTCACATACGTGATCAGGTTATCTCTGCAAGCGTTCTTCAAACTCAAAAGCAAACGTCCTAGATCTGCTGAGGAACCTATTATTACAAAAGATAAGAAACCAAGGTTCAGAGATCTGGACATCACTGAGGTGAGCAATGTGGAGAATGGTGGAAGACGCCTGAGTAAGCACAGTGAAAGCCGGGCACGGAAAGCTTTCAATGATTGGAGGATATGTGCAGGATATTCTACAAAAGAAACAATCGATGAGCTTTCAGAACATGATGACGTCAAACCATTTGTTAATATGCTCACAAATTTTGATGTTACTGCAAGTTGCTTAAGAAAGACATATCTTTATATCCACCAACTAGGTACGTACATTACAATGGATCCAGTACATCATTAGATGAAATGATTTGTTTTATGATTAGTAGTTGTCTTTCCTCCTAAATAGTTTGTCATGTAGGATCTATTTTTTAACAGTATCCAAGTTATGATGCGAGCAATTGGGAGGATAATCAGATCAAGACAGGCACAAAAGATTGTTGAGACACATGGTATTCACACTCTCTTTCAACATTTTCACAGATGCTCGATAAATAATAGAGAAGAGTGACGTGTTTTCAAATGTAGAAGAGGCCACTATGTTAAGCCTTCCAGAGTGTCAGATCAATATTCCTGAATGATGTAATCATAGGTTCTCTTATTTCGCAACATGAAAATTTTTCGTGCGTGGGGGCATTGAACTCCGAGCTCTTAATGATCAAGATTTTGATCTCCTTATGGATATCAATGGCGAGTTATTGAGGTACTTCCACTATATGAAATTGATCTTTAAGCGGTTCTAGATAAATAACATAATCTCCGGATCTGTCAGAGTAGATGTTTCATTTGAGGCTAGTTGTCACTTCCCTTTTGTGTCAACTGCTGTTATTTTTTATAATTACTCTAGGTCACTTCTAATTACTATGTGCAATGGCTTAATGTGCTAATTCCTCATTCAATGTGCACTTTGTGTCGTGCATATCTTTCTACTCGTGTGTAGGTTTTCTCAAAACGTCATCAAAGAACTGGAAACTTGATGTTCAAAGATGCTCAACAGACTGCAACCATAGACCACCTGTCGTGTGTCATATTCCGGATGTAATGATCACCTACAAAGCTCTAGTTATGGAACATAGACCTCGTTGGACAGCATCTGAGCCCGGTCCTCACGCTCTTTTCTTAACTTCTCTCAACAAATGGAGACGTAAGGATGCGGTTTGGTTCAGCAAAGCAAGATTGATATGCTTCAAAGCTACTTTGATGGCAGCTTCTGGGAAAGTGCTGATGGTCATGAGGTGTTTTCAGATGCCATGGAAGTTCAAGTTACTAATTATGTTAGTTCTTCGTATCATGTGGGGCACAATTTTCTAATCTACAAAACTACCACATTACTTTGAATATTACATATCCAGGTGCTGCAAGAGAAATTTTGAAGAATGTGGGAAACGGATGGATTCACTATAGTTACTATGTAAACAATTTGTTGACATACTTTACTGATATGTGGGATTCATTGGATTTTTACATAGATACTATTTTCCCATTTTTGGGAATTTACTTGATATTACTATTTGAGCCTTTCAAGGGAATTTACTTCACACTATCTGCCTTTTCAGTGGTCCAAATGTAAATTGACTTTGGATTGATTTTATTAGTTTTTACATTGTAAGATTGAAATTTATGATCAGGGTGCCACGTCTTTATTCACACTACGCAGGTATTTACAACGTAAAGAACTGTCCAGAATTTTCCTATATGATTCAAAGTCCCTTCTTGATGGGAATATGCCTCGAAATACTCCCGCCCAAATTGGAGGAACGTTCTACAGATTGGACGATTCTCCAGGGGCCTTCCCCTACACATAAAACACTTTGAGATTTTTCTCGTTGGTATTATATGCTCTTTCCAGAGCATATTGGCGCGCTTGGCCAGGGCGGTGCAATCCACACCGGTGGAATGCCCTGGTACGCGAAGGCGATGTATTTCACTCCGATGGAATGCATTGCCATACTTTTTTTTTTGTTGCACGTGTTCTGCACCTAAGCATCGTGCCACAATATACATCGTTGTCCACCATACAATCTAAGTACACAATCCTAGAAAACTATATCACAATCATAATGAAAGTGAACATAATGGAAACCCTCCACTCATGAATCCACCCAATCACATAAACTAAGTCAAGCCAAGGGCACCCTTGCTAAGGGAATCCCCCCTACAAAGCCCTCACCACACTCCTTTTCAATACCTAGAGTTATGGAGGTGAGAGAGGCTATGGAGGCTCAACTACAAGAAGATGAGCCTCCTCCATCCTCACAAGGGGAAAACCTATCCACATGTCCCAAGTGAGGCTCGACACCTCACTTGGCATGTGAGACCAAATGAAGTCCCAACACACAAAATACAAATATAAATATCCAAAATGTCCTAGTTAACTAGAAGTAGGTAATTCTAGTTAACCATGACTAAAACCATGACAGCTGTCGTGCACCTAAGCATTGTGCCACAACATACATCGCTGTCCACCATACAATCTAATCACACAATCTTAGAAAGCTATACCACAATCCGCCCCCTAGCTGGTGATTAGGTCCCTCTAACACCGGATAGCTGACAAATATCCATCCCAATAAGATTATCGCTTAGTCATCAATCGCCCAAGTCTCAGTATCTGAATGCAATAGATCAAGAGGTCAGGTGCAAAAGTAGCCACATCGTTACTCGTCTTCCTGCAATCCATGGCTTCAATTGGGTGTCCATGGCAATGAACTCCCGTTAGCTAGACCTTGGATCATTTGTCAACCTCACCATTGTCATGTCCCACTACCTCTATCCAAAAACAAGAAAAAATCATTCGGATGGGTGAACAATGATGGTCTGACTGGTCATTACCCCAGCCTCACCACCGATAGCACGCTCTAGGATTGATCGGTGATCAAATCCGGACCAACCTCCTATGAAAACAAGCGCACACACAAAACTAACATGACGCACAGTCAAGCATGCAGGTGTGGAGGGGATCCAAGCACAAGAAAATCAAAACAGTAACTCCTCCACACCAAAAACATTCCACAGTGTCGCTCCTGCAAGACATCCCAGCCCAAACCCGGACTGACTCTTGCCTCTACCTACGGAAAGTTTTGGCCTATAGAGAGGGTGGAAAACTATAAGGAAGAGAAAATAAAGCAATTCCTATCACAACATGCTCTCATCCAGAAGATTTAAGTCCCTTCACTTGCTAGCTCAAGAGTCGTGCTCTCATCAAGCTTAAGGTTGAAACCCCAACTCAAACATGTGCTCTACAAATGCTTTTCCTTCACCCAAGTGGAAACCAGCCATTTTCTTTTCTTCTTGCTCTCTAAGGCTTGAAAATAGAAGCCTCAATGGGCTGAAAACATGCTCCACATAAGCATCATCTCATACATAAAGGAATGAACTTGTTCCCTTCACATTCTAGCTCTTCTCAAGCTTGAAGTTGGAAGCCGCACTTGGAAAGCATGCTTCACACATGCGCCACTTACTTGGTCAACCACTTGCTTCTCCAAGAGCAATCAAAGAACTCATAGAATTAGGAAAACCACTCCTTTCTAGCGCCTTAGCTTGCTTGTTTGTCAACCAAATGAAACCCCACTTGGCTTCATTTCACCATGGATAAAACAAAAACTTCTTAGCTTCTCTTGAGCTACTCAATGCTCTTCAACCTATCATTGTTGTACTCCTTCTATGGTGTTTCTAACACAAGCATGTGCCGCTCTTTAGCTTCTCTTTCACACCATGAACAACTAGAGCTTGCTCTTGAAACCCTAGTGTCTATCTTCTCCACACACAAGACGTTTCTCTTGTGATGCAAGAGCTCTTTTCCAAGCTCTCAAACCCTTGGTGCACAATAATGCTTTTACAAACACTCAATGCATTTTTTTCACCATAGAAGCCACTTCCTTGGCAAATGGTTGTCACAACACTTGAGATACAAGAGATGACGCTCATTCTTCTCAAACTTTCAAATCTTTTGCTTCCACACACACAAGACTTTCTCCCTGCAATACTTGCAAAGTTTTGTAACTCAAGAGCTCTCTCCTTGAGCTCTCCACCTCCTTGATGCAATGCGAACACACTCTCCCTTGCAACACCTTGTAAGCTTTGTGAGATACTTGAGCTTTTCCTAGCTCCCTCACTCCTTGGTGTACACCACACCAACACAAGTGCAAAACTATCCTTACACTCCGCACTCATAAGCATAAGGTCATCTTCTTGTAGTGATAATGAAAGTGAACATAATGGAAACCCTCCACTCATGAATCCACTCAATCACATAAACTAAGTCAAGCCAAGGGTTTTGCCTTGATTTTCGGGCATTCCCATGGGCTCCTGCCCTCGGGCCAGTGCCCTTATATTGAGGAATGCCCGACACGAGGGGCCTTCCCCTATACGTAAAACAATTCCACCCAATCCTTTCCGAACCGCTCGGGTAAAAGCACCGTGGGAGGTGATAATCAAGAAAACATTATGAAAAATTTAAAATTTGAAGGTGAGGTTTGCAGTTACCATTGATTCAAAGGCCCATATCACTATTAGTGTTTTTCTTAAATAAGAAATTTTATGTTTATTTTTTTATGGAAGACAATAGGAATAATGTAAGAACTTAATGGACACGTGTGATCTGCCGGTACTTTTGCCGGCAGCCTGGGCTCCTCTGACGGGCCCCCTGTCAAATCCTCCCCACCCCCTCTTACCTTAGTTTCACTATTAAATACTTAAGAATCCAAGTGGGTTGCAAGTTGTGGTGGGTAGCATGATGGTAAGGTGATAGCGTTGTAGGTGACAAGGTTCAAGTTCGATTCTTGATGGGAGGCGCCTGTAGTATAACTTGGTAGTGTAACCCTCCAATCAGTGTAACCCTCTGTAACCCCGGTTTCTCATGTAACTCTAGTTACTCCATTTTATACTTAACCAAATTTGGACTTAGTCAAATTTCAAGACCATATGTGAGTTACACCGAGAGGAGTTACACGCCTCGTCGTGTAACCCAATGTGACCCCAAGTGGAGTTACACACGTCGTCGTGTAACCCGATGTAACCCCAAGTGGAGTTACACACCTCGTCGTGTAACCTTGACTCGAGTTTACTCTCCTTCAGTTCCATGTCACCCTCAAGAGAGGGTGGGGAAGATTTGACATGCCGGAAACCGGCGTACCATCCTGTCAGAGTTTGCACGTGTGCATTAAGTTTTTACATTATTCCTATTATCTTCTTCATTTATTTATTTCGAAGCCCTGGTCATGAAATTTTAAATCAAGGAAAAATAATGTTTTGCGGGGAACCCCCCTACCTTCCATACCTCTAAAGGCAAGAGAGAGAGAGGGTATTTTCAACTACCCACTAGGGTAAGCCTGTGCCGTTGGCCCAAGTGTCCAATGTCATCTACGCCCAAATGCAATCTCCTATGTATCCAAGTGGGACCTCTAGGGTAGCCTATGCCATTGCACCAAGTGTACAATGTCATCTAAGCCCAAGTACAACCTCCTATGTAATCTAAGTGCCTCTTCTATGTCGAGCCCAAGTGCGACCTCTAAGGCAGCATGTGCCGTTGGCTCATATGTGAAGAATGTAAATCTAAGCCCAAGTGTGTCTCCTATGTCGAGGCCCATCTAAGCCCAAGTGCAATACCCTATATATCCAAGTGCGTCTCCCATATCGAGGCCCAAGTCTCGGACTGTAAGTCCAAATTTTATGAAACCAAGTCGGTGCACCCCTACTCATCGAGGGCTTTCCAATGACACCAAAATTGTGGCGAGAGGCCCTGCGGTTTGGGAGATCTGAACGACACTACAACCAATATTGTGAACGCCAATATTTAAAAAGCCCATCAATATATGAAGGGAGACGGTTGTTTTGTTTTGTTTTGTCACGTTGAGATGTCCCAAACCGCGAGGCCGTAGCGCTGGTGCTTGGTACCATTGGAAAGTCCTTGAGGAGGAGGGGTGCACTAGCTTGGTCTCATCATTTTTGGACCTGCGGTGTGGGAGATGTGGAATTTCAAGTACTTTTGGTCGCTGGAAATTCACGAAAAATAGCAAAGTGGGCAATTCCAGGGACAATGGTTGGAGCTCAACAAGAGAGTATCAAGGGAAAGGTCTCCGGTTCAAATCTGGTCGTAGGCTATGTGGCAAAAAAATGATTAGATATGGCTTGCTTTATATATTGATGCACTTGGACTTAGATGACATTGGATACTTGGGCCAGCGGCACAGAGTACCCAACATGCACAGAGTACCCAACATGATTGGAGCCTCGATGGGAGATATATCAATAATGACTGGATATATTATTACTCAATTCATGGAAAAAAATAAATTGGGTCTTGACATCAGAGACGTACTTGGGTACATAGGAGATTGTACTTGGGCTTCTACGTGGGAGATGCACTTTTGGTCCTTGGAAATTCGGGAAAAATAGCAAAGTGGGCTTCACGTGGGAGATTTGGAATTTCAAGTACTTTTGGTCGCTGGAAATTCGTGAAAAATAGTAAAGTGTATATATCAATATGTGAAGCCTCGACAAGGGAGATTGCAAAAATAGCAAAGTGGGCAATGACATGGAGATCTCCCAAACTGTAGGTCTTTGGATACATAGGGGATTGCACTTGGACTTAGATGCAGTGGACATTGGAGGTCACACTTGGGTATCTACATTGGAGAAGCACTTGGATACATAGGAGATTGCATTTGGGCTTAGATTTCAATTCTTCACATATGGGCCACTGGCACAGGCTACCCTAAATCTCCCAAATTGTAGGGTCTCTCGATACATAGGGGATTGCACTTGGACTTAGATGACACTTGGGACACTTGGGCCAACGGCACATGCTACCCTAGTGTACATTTAAGTCCATGTCCACAAAAGACAAATGAACGGCCAATCATTGTTCCAGGAAAGCCCACTTTGTTATTTTTCGCGAATTCTAGGATAGCCTGTAATGTCATCTAAGTCTAAGTGCCATCCCGGATATATCCAAGTGCGTCTTCTATGTCGACGCCCAAATGTGACCTCTAGGGTAGCCTGTGCCGTTGGCCCAAGTGTCCAATGTCATCTAAGCCCAAATGTAAGATCTTTTTATGTATCCTAGTGCCTCATATGTGGAGGTCCAAGTGCAACCTCTAGTGTAGCCTATGTCGTTGGCCCATGTGTGAAGAATTGAAATCTAAGACCAGGTGCACAAGTGCAATCTTCTATTCATGTATCCAAGTGCATCTCCCATGTAGAGGCCCAAGTGTCCAATGTCATCTAAGCCCAAGTGCAATCTCCTATGTATCCACGTACGTCTCCCATCTCAAGGCCCCATCTATATTTTCCATGAATTCATTGAGTAGTAATATATCTAATCATTATTGATATATCTCCGGTTGAGGCTCCAATCATTGTCCGAAGAAAGCCCACTTTGCTATTTTTTGTGAATTTCCAGCAACCAAAAGTACTTGAAATTCCATATCTCCCACACCACAGGTCCAAACATTATGAGACCAAGTCGGTGCACCCCCTACACATCGAGGGCTTTCTCCAATGGTACCAAGCACCAGGGCTGGAGCCCCGCGGTTCGAGACATCTCAACATGACAAAACAAACAAATTGTCTCACTTCACATATTGACTCATTGGATCTGGGTATTGATGTTTTCCTTATACCCACCGACTCCGGGTCCAGGCTGCCGGCTGTCAATAGAGTTAAATATTTTGTAATGCCCATCAAGGGTTAAATTTGTCGTGTTTTCAATATCAGTACATTATGTTGCAAGTGTACACACTATACACTGCAATCTTATTTTTGTGAAATTCGACATGCCCAATTGCTGCGATAAAGCTTACCATCTATATAATAATAATGTTGTATATAATATATATAACTTAATAATATTGTTATCTACATATGATCAGCACCCATGTACCAATGTGTACAGGGTATTAGTGGACATTATTCATACGACATTCTTAAACAACGGAAGGGCCTCATCAGCTGCCCTTCACATATACGAAATCAAATATCTGCTGGAATGATAAGGCTATAAGGCAGTTTTTTTTACTTTTGTACCCAAGGGGTGTCTATATTGACAACAGCTGGAGGAGGTAGGTTGATAGGTCATACTTCCTGCTGGGTCCACCATTCAAAAGCTCATGTGCATAACTTCATCTGTTTTGCCTCTTCCCTCACACCAGTCATCAATGGCACATGAACGAGTGGACTGCGAAGACAATGGAGGAACAACAAGGCATGAGATACACGGAGGCCCTGCCATTGTTTTATTCAGATGTAATTTTAGGGAATTAAGTTATGGCTAATGATAATGTATCTTACTGCGATGGGCTCTCTTGCTTTGGCACAACATAAGAAAAAGGTGAGAGTGAGGGGCATGACTAAGCATAACACACCAATCATAGCTTTGGCACTATGGAAGGTCCTTTGACCACATTTTCTCCATTGATTTGAACATGTTGCAAAGTCTCTGATTTATACAAGAAAGCCAATAAAGAAATGAGTGGGCTGTTTGGAGGAAAGCTTTTACCTTGAACTCCTTTTGGAACCCCAATCTTACTTACTCATCTTTTGCTCTTTTGCTTAATGTTAAAGAGGGAAGCACCTTCAGCTCCTGTCATGTGTGGGAATCGTTAAGAGGGATCATTCTGTGGAATATATGGAAGATGAGATGTGCTATTGTCTTCCAAAATGTGAGGCCATGTTTGCAGCGATTGTTGTATTGGGCTCATTCAGACCTAGTGTCTGGCAAAGTTAACAGACAGCTTCCCTTCTTGCTCGTAGCAATATTAGCCCGAAGCATTCTCCTCTGGATGCAGATGACTCGGAGATCAACTGGAGGCTTATACGCAACTCTAGGAAAGGCAAATCGAAGACTCAACTATCATTTGATGCTCCGAAGCGTAAAAAAGGTAGTATGTAGTTTCTTTTGCTATCTAGCTAGGTGCTAGTGCTTTTGGTTTCCCTTCCCTTTCTCTTTGGCTCCTTGTTGCCAAATCCTTCTTGCTGCAGTGCCTTCCAGCACTGGCTTAGCTCATCTTTTTAGTTTAGTTTTTATGGGCAGTCCGTGCCCTGTGGCTCCTCTTGTTTGCTGGTCCGTCCGCAGCATGCAGTGCCTTCTGGCAGTTGCTTGGCTCTTCCTCTAGTTTAGATTTAGAGGGCAATCCTTGCCCTACGACTCCTTTATTCCCCCTGGTGTTTTAGTCTCAGAGTGGCCCATCTTTACTCCGCCTTATGGCTCTCTGTAAGGTTATTTTTTCCATACTTTTAACCCTTAATGGATGAGGTGACCCGTTTCGGGTCACATCAGGGTCGCGTCAATGAAAAACTTTTTGAACGAACGTTGTGCACCTTGATGTCATGCACCTGCCCGTCTTTATGGCACCCTAAAATAATGAAAGCCCTGCCGTCAATAATTTTTTTAGTGTGCAGGGGTGCCCAAAATTAGTTGTCCAACAGCTTTGACTTAGTGACGTGGCAGGCTGAAGGGTGACAACAAGACAAAAGTATAAATAGAAACAAATGCAAATCTCTGCCTGAATTTTT
Source organism: Takakia lepidozioides (assembly GCA_030704615.1). Lineage (NCBI taxonomy): Eukaryota > Viridiplantae > Streptophyta > Takakiopsida > Takakiales > Takakiaceae > Takakia > Takakia lepidozioides. Next base: position 28,447,042 of record CM060733.1, read on the forward strand.
GTTAGAATTCTGAATTTCTTTTTGGAGGTAGTAGTTCATCATTCAAGGAACACTTTCACCGCAGCAATTGTGATTCCAATGAAATTTCGACCCCCTAAGCCGGAATTACATGTCATTTGAGCTTCATGGTGTGTTTTGACCCCCGTGTTTTCCATACAAAGCAACCTTATCAAGATTTTGGAATTCTGCTTTGAAATTTTGGGGCAACATGCTTTAGGTGCCACATAATTGGAATCTGGATGGGGCCTTGCAAGGAAAAAATATTTTGTCAATCCAATTTCCTGGTCAAACCATTTTTCCACACTAAATTTGGAGTGTACCCAAATTTTGGGCTTGCAAATTTCTTATAATCTTCCAAACGACACGGTGGAATGAGCTGAAATTTTTCGCAGAAGCTGGATGAAGTAGGTAGCCTCCCATTCATATGGTTCATCCCTGTGGATGTTAGTTTCCTGGAGATATACCCTCATCAGTGAGTTTTGGATGGGGCCCACCAAAAACTGCCTCGTCCATTAGGGGTTAATAAAGTTTTAAAGGGCTACAATCCCCCTGTTCTCTAAATTAAAAAAAAACTCTTTGTTAAAAGTCTTGGGTTCGTCCCTCACCTTTAGGTGTGTATACCTGATGGCCCCATTGGGTTTATTTTTTCCCCAGCAATAAAATATCGGGGCTTCATCCCCTTTATCTCTCAGATTTGGCCTTTGTCTCCTTTATCATCCTTATGGTTGTTTTTTCCCTGAGGTTATTTTTTCCTCAGTTTTATTAATAAAATTTGTTAGGGCTCCCCTGTTCAACCAAAAACAAAGAAAAAAAAGAAAAAAGAAAAGAAAAGAAGAAGAGTGTAACATGTGCCCAACTGGGAACTAAAAACTTTCATGTTCCCATTAAGTCTCATGGGAACAACCCCTGATATAAGGTTAAGGGCACTTTGGCCAACGTGATGTGTAGTCCCTACCCTGTTGGGCAGGGCCAATAAATGACTTGAATGCCCAACATTGATAGAATGACCTGGCCTTCCCTGAATGGCAGTGAGTGACAACCCGTTCTACTACAAGTGTGATCAGAGGTTTGCTAGCTTAACTTTGCTGCGAAGGAAGAGAGGACATGTTGGAATCAAGACAGGACACACAAATTTTTGTGGGAGCAATGGTCCACCCAGCAGTAGCACAAGAAGAAATACTCAATACTCTAGTAGGATAAAGTCTTGTTCAGGATAGCTGCCTTTCCACATGGATAAATAGAAAGGCTTTTCTTAAACACACACATGAGCATGAGCAGGCGTGTGTACTGCTCAATGGAGCTTGGAGCCAGTCATGACAAAATCTGCAGCAACCACAGAATATTTATCCAATCACTAGAGTCCATGTGAGAGAGAAGAGAAGATCAAGTCACACAACTCTACATTCCAAAGGCACGTTTGCCTGTTCTAGAGGCAGTTAATATAAAAGTGAGAAATACATAGATGTCCTTAGTCAACCTACCTCAACCCAGGAGGTCTTAAATGTTGTCTTCAGCTTGCTTGATGATCAGGTGTTGCTTTTACTTATTATTTGTTGACTAACCTGTGATCCCTTTGAAGATCTGATAGTGCACACCTTTCACATTTTTATACAAGCCCAGCAACAGCCTGAGGAACCACTAGCCCCATGTTCACCAATGCATAGACACTACCATTCCCCCAACTAACATACAAGACCAAAAGCTTGATAACATTTCAGGAGCCAGATGAAGTTTCAAGAAAGTGTAGTCCTGCATTGACTGAGCTAAGAATTGCCAACTCTGACGTGAGAGTAACATGACCAAATGGAATCAATACAGAAAGATATACCTATTCAATGTACAAGATGCTGCTACCACCTTGTTGGAGTTTCAAATGACAGAGCCTCCACAAGTTCTGTCAAGAAATTTCTGTGCAAACTTGTCTTCTGATAGGCTCATGATTGTTGAAAGAGGATAGTCCCGCTCTAGCAGGCCCTCAGATATTAGCCTTAAAAGAACTTGGTGTCTTTTCTACAATATGTTCTTCACTGAGATGCAAAACAGTGAGCTGCTGTGTAACAATCTTATGCACAGCATCATGTGAGAGACCAAGGCTTTTGAGTTTATGATACTTCGTCTCCAGCCAGACATCTCCCTGGAATGCAAATGCAATGAGAGCCCTCGCCATGGCATTGGACTGGGGGGTAATGCCCATCTGTGTGAAAAACTTGAGCTTGTTTGAGAGGCTTCCTTTAATGGCTCTTCCCAGTACTGATCACTGCAGCATTAGTGGCTTTGAAAGTTACTTGCCCTTCACAACATTGTCCTCAAAGAATTCCACCTTTAAGTTCAAGTTGTTTTCCACACTGAGGCCAGGAATCGATCCTTAGTCTGTCTCTCTCCATACCAATGCACTCTAAAAACGTGTCTGTGGGCCCAAGTTTTCTTCCATTCTGTAGCCCAGGATTGCTGGGACGACTGTAATTATATGGCCCACCTTCTTCCTCTCCACACCAGACTCTCCAGAAACTTGACCGTTGGCGTCATGATTTCCTCTTGAAACGCTGTGGCCAAAACTCCAGTGAACTTCAAAAGAATCTGAACCATGTTCTTTCTTGCCACCCCCACGCCCTCCAGATATGCAATCTTCGGTAGCAAGTTTCTCTTGATATTATAGCTAAGGATTTGTGGAGATCCGAGGATAACTTGGCCAATTTGTTGTTGCTTTAATCCAATTTTTCTCAGAAATTCATAATTTTGTTCTGACATGATGATCCAAGCTTAATGTAAGCAGTTGTGGAAACACTCTTAAGGCTCTAAGAACCCTTTCCCTCGTAGACAACATTCAAGCAGAACTTGCATCTTCCCTCCAAAGTCTGTCACACGTGCCTGAATCACCTTCTGTAGATTGTGATCCAACAGTCGACCAAAAAAACATTTGTCTATCCCTAGTTCTTCCATGTACCTCAGCACTTGTCTCATGGTCTCCTCCATGTTGATGTGCAGCACTAGAGGGCATGCTTGCACTGCCATAGCCTTCTTGTAGACCCCCAGGGTCTCCAAATCATGGATACTTGCTTTTAGATTTTCTGGAGTGCAGTTCAAGAGCTCCTTGTGGCGTTGAAACAACTTCCATATCTTCTTCCTGGGAATGCCAACGCTCTGAAGCACCTCCGTGATGGCAATAAGGCCCATCTCTCCCATGAGATTTGGCTGCATTGATGCTAAAACTCATCAAGAAAACCAGTACCATCCCTCCCTATGGATTCAAACTACGGCTCGATCACATTTATACCTTCCTTCTCCAAGAAAACCTCCAATTGCGCGCTGAGGTGTCCTCATGATCTATCGCTAACACCTCACCCACGCCAGAACAAATTACCTCCCCGCTCTGGTACACGACCTCAGGTCGATGTTAGACTCCTTGCACACCAGAAATCCCACAGGAAGCATCGGCGAGTTGCAGAACACAAACGCTGCTCCCATGCGCTCAAGAGTTTCCTCTCCTCCTCCGCCCTTTGGAGGGAGAGAGACAGTAAACGGATGAAAGACATCCACATCGACGGATGCGAAACATGGACAACCAAGCCAATAGATGGAGGCCATTACTATGGATGGCGTCATTCACAATAAATAAGTATAATTCATCCGAAAATGATTAGGTCTGGTTTTCCTCATCCAAAGCTGTTTCCTCATGTTGTGTGTAACATGGGAGAGAGACTCATCGGAGAGACAGAGACATAGAGAGATCGGAAATGCAGACAAGAGCGTGGGGAGGCACGGCAGCGTGAATCGGGAGGAAAGGTAGCTGAGGAGGAAGGGGAAGTATTAGCAAGACATGATGCGAACGGGAAGCAGAAGAATTGGGAGCTCTTGGTGGTTTTGAAGGAGCTGGAAGGTTAAGGGACGGAAGTTTGCAAGCATGTTCAGGTGGGGTCTGGAGAATTTGGTGCTGTATTGAAGAAATAACATCCCTGTGCTCAGCATTTCAGAAATTTGAAGAGGTGAGGCGGTGAGCTCTGGGGTGTATGCGGTACCATGTAGCCTGGCTGCGTCGGTAATCATTGTGAACATAAGGCAGGGTGGTAAGAGTTTGGATATGAGTTTTTTGAAGAGCTGGAAAACAGCGGGAAACTTTCAGGCTGATGTCCATCACGTAGGGTAGTGGTGATTTACTGCGCGGTCTTTGATTCGCCAGATTTGAAGAGAGGTTGCTGTTGAACTATGGTGAAACGCTCAGTTATGGTGGAGGGTAGGAGGACTTACGTTGAAGACTACGACACGGACGAGTACGAGAGGTTGACCTGCGAGTGTCACCACGAAGCGAGGTGCCCTGATGAACGTGGGTTGGGCAGGAAACCCTTCTGTTGTGTTTATTGTAAAGCAATTTACAAGAACAAAAACAAACTTAATATGCACAGGATAGATGGGTGCAAGGCTGTCACAGGCGAGGGGAGAACTGTGCTAAAAATGTACCCGGTGTTTGGGAAAGGCCAGAAAGCCGATATGGAAGACATATTAATCAAACATGGGTACATGAAACCGCGGAAGTATCCTTTTCGTTCCAAGAGCAAGAGGAAGCACGATGACAGGTTGCCAAAGGCGATAGATGCAGAATTTGAGCGCAATTTTCGGACTGAGAATGATATCGAACATCCGAGACCTGCTAAATCCAGGATTCGGTCCGACAGGAATTTGAATGTCCAACGCAAGGCCAAGAAAAAGCCAGTTGTGGTGCGTTATTCAGATGACAGTAAAGATGATGAAGTACATATAGCAAATGCCAAGAAGCATGCCCGGCTCCTGGGGTTTGCCAGGAAGCTCAAGATCAAGTCACGGGCTAAAATGGAGCAGTGTAAGGACGAGGGACATGAGGCACGTGAGCACGAGGAAGAAAATGCCGCCGACATAAAAATTCATGACCCAGGTTTATCAGAACATGAGATTTTCCTATACAAGATAGGAGGATTTGAGTGTTGCACCAGGGAGGAGGTTGAAGCTGAAGCATCCAGGATTGCTGCAGCAATGACCTCAGATATGCTTGCTGGGCCTAGTCCAGAACCCAAACCTTGTCCAGGCCTTTGGTACTTGCTAAAATTTAATTTGCTTCCTGCCGAATTTCCAAAGCTGGATAATGACTTCTTCTTTCCCCATTTCCAGAATTTTGTGCACAGTGGAAGCATTGATGTTGCGTTGCGGAGTGCCTATGGAGCATGGTACATGGAACGAGAGTCTGAGGCAGATGTAACTGAGAAGCGGGCTGTTCAGCTTGCCATGAAGAGATTCAAGCTTAAGGATGGTGCTCCTGACGCTACGGAGCGGTACAAGGAGGTTGATGCCCTTAGCATTTACATGGAGTACTCGCGAGAACTTCAGACTTATGAAGAACGGAAGGCTGTGGCAGAACAGGACTTGCTTGTAAAAAGGGAGAATTTTGTCAAGGAGAAGCTCCGAGCATTTGATGAGCATGAGCATTCACGCATTGAGCGTTCCCAATGGCAGTGGTCTCCATTGTACATGAGCTTAATGGTTGATGCAGTGGAAGGATTGCCACCGGGTCCATGGACACATTCAGACACCGAGTTCCACCAACTAGCAGACACCATCAAGATGAACAGGATGTTGATATTTGGGGTCGCACCTACGTGCCCCTTAATCCTGCGCATCTTCAGGATTGTGTTTTCGTATTTTTTTGACAAAAGCACATGTCTGGCCTGTCCGTCTGAAGGTCTGACGCATGACACGATGCTTGGATATGTTGCTGAAACAGGTGCACCTAGAGTTCTGCGGAATGCAGCCCGGTCACTACTGGAGGAGGGCTACTTCATATTTGGAAACATGCCGGATCACACTGATGCACAATTTGAGGTGCAGCAGGACATGGACTCCTTACTTGTAGGGACAGAGGGTTCGCGCAGTGAAGTGCTCACCAAAGTACAGCGCTTCCTGACTTCTGTGCGCCAACGAGCCCTTGGGGACATGGCCCAACAATATCCAAGGCTTTTTCAAGTCCTTTGGTGTGGTGGTGAAGAGTCCTCAATCCACAAAGCAATCAGCCAATTCATGGATATTCTGAAGTATCGGGAGGATTTGGACCTTGGATGGGTGTCTTTTCCTCCAGGGCATGTTGTCTATAAGAGCATTCATGTGTCACAAGCAAGGGAGGCCGCAAGGGATGCTGTGGAGGAGTTGCACCACCAACTTGTCAAGGCTGATAGCGGGGGAATGGGATCAGGGATCGCTTCACCTGGCCATGGTGGCATTGTTGAGAACGTAGGAAGAGAGATAGAGACAGAGACAGAGAAGAGAGAAGACATTGACAGTATTGAGAATATGGAGATAGAGAGAGAAAGACAGAAGGCCCTGGCAGGCGGGAACCTTGATTTAAGTTTTTAGGAGGGTCGGGTACCTGACTTTTGTGGGGACTGCTGTGCATTATTCACTGGCCTGGTTGGTTCAATTCGTATTGGGGCTCATGAAGGACTGAAAGATCCACCTTTCTTTCCTTGTGTCAGGATACTTTTCCTCATTAGCATGTGATCCAAGCAGCTTCATGGCAGAGCCTTGTACTTCATGTTATTTCCCTTTCGGGCTTGGGATCTGCAGGGAGGTCGCAATTGAAGATAGAAGCTTGGTTCCAAGGGCTTTGGGCCTTTGGCTCTACTCACGCAAAAAAAAAAACGAAACTATCTGAAAACCATGCTAAGGTGAAAAAACTTGGGAAATTAATCGTCAAAAGCTTAACTCACGTGAGCACAAAGACCCACAAATATATCTGCTAGAGCTCAAAGGTCAGCGAACTTACATAATGTGGCATTTGGTAAAACAGAGTGTGTATAATAACCCCAAGAACCACCGAAAAAAAATGGATTTCGCAGGCGAACTGCATACGTATTTTCGGATTTTGCAAGCGAAACTTGGATTTCCGAGTTTCTTTTCGTTTTTTAGAAGGTTTATCCCTTTCAAGCTTCTTCTATATGTTTAAAATTATATATTGACACCATGTATTAACGCAGAAAGGCTTCTCATTGAAAGGTAATAGCGTCTTCAATGTGCGAGTGTGCCTACGGTGGGCCCCCGTGTAGCTGAAGGGGCCGCGAAGGGTGGGAGCTCCCTACCCATCGCACTCAGTATGTGGGGTCTGTTGGGCAAACCAGTCTACTGGCCCACAAAACATATAAAATATGCACATAAAACATTAGTTATTTTGAAAATTTCTAGAAAGTAGCGGATAGTGTGGTGGTTAAGAATGACAAATAATAAGCACATTGATGAAAGGATTCCCTATCTAGGAAACATATTGTATTATAACTACATGACCTAACTTACATGCAGCAACCTACTTCCAGGAGTACTCTAGAAATACTTCATTGGACGAGCGCAAATGTCTAGTAAAACAACAAACAAATTTCTGAAATTGTAAATTGGCCCGGAATCATGATTTGTCATATTCAACGTTTTATGAGTTGTCAACTTTCATAGTGTGCAATATAGCAATACATTAAATTGAGTGCGCTACCACATGAGCAGCAATGGAAGCAAATGCGACTAGTTGATTGGTTGGTGAATCGTAAATTGAGACCCTCACCTACAGTACAAACAGCAACAAGAAGGCAATGTGACTTGGTGCTTATGTGGAGCCTCTCCACATAAGTCGGATTTCGAGGGACTACTTCCTGGAAACACGAAATGTTAGGAAATTTCTTTGTCGTGGTATGCTCCTCGCCGTGGAGCTCATCTCCTCGTTCGTCTCGCTTCTCAGCTATCTATTTCCGTGCCCAACTGTTGCTCGTGTGGTGGCGTTTTTTGGTTTTTGTTGATTTTGGCCTACTCTCCAGACCATCACTATTGCTGCAATCCTAGCCAAGGACTTCCACATCACTGCAGCTCACTGCTGCTCGTGTGATAAGGCTCTGGAACACAAGTGTGTGCCTTGGCACAAATGGACAACAAGCTACTCTGACCCTCTTTCCTTGCGCCCGACAGCCTTGTCCCTTGCCTCTCTTCTTTTTGCCCACAACCAGCTTCATCACCACTAATGTGTGACCAGAGCATCTGCCATGGTACACGCCAACAATCGTCATCAACAGATAACATTCGATAGACATTACACTCACACGTGATTTTGGTTGTAGAGAACTCATCAAGATTACACTGGAGTCATCCTTCTTGACACTGTAGTTACTAGTAACTATAATGCTAGTTACTTAAACATTGAGAGCAATGGGCTCTGCTCTCTTTTAGTCCTCATGTGTTTGTACGCTGTTGTAGGTGGGTGAGGCCAGTACATACCTTGGTCCTAAGGTTTACTGTTGTAGTGACACTGTAATGAAGCTGAGTGTGTGGGTCACTAGATTAGCATGAGCAAGCTGTGTCAGCCAGTGTATCTTTTCCCATGGTCACTAATATTATTCTAGTCTTTATGATACTCTACTTGTAAGGTGCTGACACAAGTCTTTGTGTCTAGTAGATGTGTAGCTTTCTTGAGCTTGCATGTGGAAAGTGTTGCTAACTACTTCTCACAAACAATAGGTTATGGGCCCACGTTTCGTATCCCTGTGTGTTTAGCTATCTTTAGACGTCATCTTAAAGCTTAGTCTCAGTTCTTTTGTGTTGTTTCTAGTTGGGAAGAGAGAGATCCGATGGATCAGGGGAAGGAGCTTAGTAACATTGAGTGTTTCAATGGTGAGGGTTTTGCCATGTGGAAATACCAAATGAGAGCCATTTTTCGTGGCAAAGAGTTGTGGGATATAGTGGAGGGGACGGTAGTTTGAGAGCCAGTTGGGGATAACATAGTACCAGCCACTCCTGCTGAGATAGCTGCCTGGGACAAGAAAGATAGTCAGACGCTATGCGCGAAGGCGGCGCCTTGTCTCTTTAGCAGCGGGAAACACTGCTGTGAATGTAGTGGCATCTTCCCTTCTCTCGCTTTTAATTTTAGCAATGACATTTGTGCTGGGAAGTCTCTCTCCCTACCTTCTATTACCTTGCGAGTTTGCCTGTCTTGCTTTATTGCTCATGTGCTTTGTGGAGGCGACTTGCTGCGGGTGGTGATGGCACATAACCCTCTTCCCCAATCGCGTAAGGTGCCTTTGGAGTTTAGGGATCCTTGTGTTCTTATCTTCTTCTGTGAGGGTCTGTGATTCACCTGGGGTTCCACAATCCTCACTAATCTGTTGATTTTGTGGGGGCTTGTGATGAGACCAGGTGAGGATCCTCACTTGCTTTGAAATTTCTTGATGGGGTTTTCTTTTTCTTTTTCTTTTTCTTTTATTGTTCTTTCTTGTTTTCTTCTTTCTTCTTTGTTGTTTGTTGTTTTGAAAGCTGAAGTAGAGGATTGGCGTAGATTGTACCAAATCCCATGTGCAGGGGGATGAGGATCTGTAACTATAGTAGCTTTCGCATATTAAACTTCAGCCTCAACTTCATGTTTGTTTTTTCATATTACTTACCTTGCTAGATTGACATGTAAACATCTGTGTGTTGTAGAATTGAATATGGTTGCATATCGAGTAGCTGAATATGATTGATGGAGTTTGCAGAGTCCAAAATGGTTGTATACCGGCCAGCTCATAATGCATGCACTTATATGGATTTCTTTTTGACCTAACATGGTGTTTTACTCGTCCTACACAACGGTCTCTTCTCATGTTCCCTGCCCCTGCAGTTTTGGTCCCCTTTCTCTCATGAGTTGACTCCCTCCCTCAATCCCTCACTTGCAAAACCCCAAACATCCAATCCCTCCCGAGTTTCTGCTCCCCCACTGTCTAGTCCCCCCCACCGCTCCCCCTGTCTTCGCTACCCACTTGTTACCTCCCTGACCACGAATCGCCACATCTAGTACTCTCTGCACATGTTTGCTCCCCTCTACTAACATCCTCCCACGTATCTGGTCCCCCTACTTTGATCCCCATGTTCTAACATTGCCTAGGGGTTCGCTCCCCCTTCACATCTCCCCGTGCCTACTCCCCTTTATGACCGCCCAAATCTCCCACGTGTCGACATCAGTGATCCCCATTCTCGTGCTGTCGCCACGTGTCCATTTGACTGATCCCCTGGCCCCCCACGTGCTCGTTCCTCTAGGTACACTGCACGTGCGGAATGTCTTCCTCGCAAAGCGACTCTTCGGTGGCGGCTCTTCGTTGTGGTTTTTCAGCTGCTCTACTCATATCCTCTTTGCTGTTTATGCATTGTGTTTTCCTTTGTTCGTTGCAATCCGTGTGCTCTTCCTTGTTTTCTCTGGCTTCTGTTCCTTGCTTTTTCTTTTGTGTATTTCGACGTCGTGTGCTCGTTGCCGATGGCGAAGACTAGGCCTAAGGTTGTTCCGCCGGAGGATGGTATGCTGGTTTTTTGGCACAAGCCTAAGAAAGGGGATGAGGTTCCTTTCTGGTATACGCCAACTGAGTGGGATGAGATGATAGTGGAGGCAGAGGCGGACCTCAGAGTTCGTGATGGTGCGAAACAAAGGTATCCCTATAAGTGCAAGTTTTGTGGGCGGCCCATGAAGGATAAGGTGAGGTTGAATAGGCATATCGTTGATGGGGAGGGTTGTCCTTGGTTGAACATGGTGGATGGTTGGGACGAGGCCGAGTTCCCGACAGGAGTCCACGAAACTGTGGAAAAGGTGGGCCCTACACGCACTTGTCGCAGCGCCATTGGCCCGATTAAAAAATTTAACTCAAAATGAGTTCCCGCGCGTAGCAAGATGACGGGTTGAAAACCGCCGGCTGGCGGTTTCAGCCAATCGCGTCAAATAGGAGTGGCATGCGTGACTGGCGCCACCGCTTGCCCTGGCCAGACGTATTCCCGCCTCCTCTGTTTGTTATTGCACCTGACTTCCCCACACTTTTGGGCAAAGATCTGTGCTATCTGTGAAGACAGAGATGTTGCTGATTGCATGTGAAATGATAGACCAGTTTTTTCAAATCCCTGATGCTCATGTGCAGTTGCAGTGATAAGATAAAGTAGCTTCAGTACTATTGTAAGAGTGTACACTGCACGTCGAATGATCGTTGCTGGTTTATAATGTATTTAAGTTGGACATTATTGGGCATAGAGGAATATGTCTACAAATACCTCAATGCGGAGTGGCCATTCTTCTGAGAAGACATTCATCTTGAATGCAGGTCAACAGTCTGGTGAGAAAGTAGCGATAAAACGACTAGTGAAGATAGAGCCATGTATTAAGATACAGACTCAGTACGCTGCACCTGTGCATGCAACACCGCCTGACATTATTTTTGATGAAAAGAGTGTCGTGAGTTGTTTGCAAAGAAGTATGGTCTGTGCAATGAAGGCATCCCTCCAAGAGGTTTGAAGGTAGATAGGGATTGTACAGAGGATGAAGTTTACAAGCTCTTTGGACCGTTAGTGAATAAAAACGGGTACAACTATTTACACAATCCGGATGACGTAGAGCTTATAAGGAGGTTTGAGGAACTATACATGATAACCCACTAAAGGGGAGTTGTGCGAGCTTATCGTCTTGCTAACAAAGCGATAGGAATTGTATGTGAGAGGAAAAATAGGAAAGTGAATTGGGCTGTGTTTGAGAGATTACAAACAAGGTGGCCTTGCGCAAAATACAGACCCAAGAGGCACTCGGAGCCAGAAAACGTAGCTTGTCTCTTGGTGAACATTGGAGGAAGGCGACATTGAACCTGCATAGCTTCCACCACTATCAACCGTCCATGCAACAAAGGACAGAGCCACTACATTTCAGTTGAGACGAGACGTCCCTTCCAAAATGGAAGACTTCGTCAGAGGGAATGTCGAGGGCACTGAGCAATGGCGAGATCTTCTATCTTCTTTGGACACAGAGCTAAAACTGTCCTGGGAGTCTCTTGAAAGGTTCAAAATGGCAAGAGAGAAGTCTCAAGAAGATTTGATCAGAGTCAACTCTAAAATGCATGTCAACTCTAAAATGCATGATCGTGAAGAGTTACTTTCGAATGCAAACTTGAAGCTCGACTTGCTACTTAAGGAGCATGAGGCTGAAACCCTGAAGACGAGCGCATTTCCTTGTACAGACATTGAGACAGAAGAACAAGTTTCACGTCGTAGTACGGTGGAAAACCTGCATCGAAGGATTGAGTCCTAGACGGGTATAGTTGAACACTTAAGGAACTCATGGGGGAGCGGGAAACTGAGCATGTCAGCATCTTGGAGAGGGCCCAGTTAGATGAAGAAGCGTGGTGCACAGCTGATGCTCGCTACCAAGTTTGCCAGAGACAGAAAGCGGCCGTTGCTCATCAGCTTCATGCTATGGAGCGTGGCCACAATCGGCCTTCATTCAAACCCTCCCCAGTGTCGAACTCATTGTTCAATCTCTTGACTTGAAAACTTCAGAATTTCTAACGATTTCGAGTTGTGTTTTCTGTGGTAAAGGGTTTCAGCCTGTATGGGACTGTATGGTGGTTTCGTGCACTTATGCGTACCACGCATGGTGTGCTGTAGCTCATTTCTCCTCATCAACGACCTGTTTACACAAAGATTGCGGGCAGGAGATGCATAATGATTGGTGGACGAGTGTTGGCATCAAAAAACCATCAACTCGAACCTGTGATGCAGTTCATGCTGCTGGCCATTCGGAATATGAAACTCCCAACAAACATGAGGAGCAGGGCCAAGCGTTCAAAGGCAAGCCCAAAACCATCCTTATTCATTTCACTCCATTTTCTGCCTTTGTACTGAGCCCAGAATCTTCGCTCGTTTTCTCGAGATAAGTCCCATCGTCTTCCTTAACAATATGGGGTTCCAATGATGTAGTCTTTGGCTCCAAGGCTCTGCATCCATATGCACCCCATTTGTCCAATGTCATCCATAGAATCAATTGGAATTTCACCATAGTACTTGAGCTCCCCAACGTTACACATGTAGTGTTCAATGCATGACAGATGGAGTCCTTTGTCAACCCTTCACTTCATTTTGTTTCCTGAAATGCACATTTTCTCTCCATGTCTCTTCTATCAGTCTTCCCACGTATTCACTACCCTCCCTGTCAATACTTCACTCCATTTTGTTTCCTCGAATTCACATGATTTGTCCATGACCATGGTGCTAGTCTTCCAAATATTCACTTCACTTCACTCTCCACCCTTGTTTTCCATTCATTTCCTGGAATGCACTCTGTTTGTCCATGTCATTGTCTGAAGTTTCCATAGTATGGATTAACTCCATGTTCATCCAGGGTTGTCATCTCTTACTTCTTAGAGAGTCCACAAGCTGCCTAGGAGAGTCCATTCTTACTCCATATATGTTCACTAGAATATATATTTGGAGTCCATGGCTACTATCTATTCATATGTCATGAACTGACACCTTCTCACTACATTGTGATGTCATGATTGTTGGGTGGGAGCAGCCCCAACCCGCACTTCAATATCAGTTTCACACAAGAGCCGTATTTCTCGCGTGCATTCCCGTGTCGGAGCATCTTTGCTTAGCCCATCCGTGGCCAGCATTGACATGGCTGCCACATTGAAGCAACCAGAGGCTAATGGGCTGCATGAGGTGACCTCTCCAAATTCTAAGCTATACAATCACAAGGCACAGTTGGAAGTTGATCTACATCATCACATGGAACAACATACAGGACTCGACACTGTTCTGAAAGCAGATGTTGCGGCTATGATCACCCTGGTACATCCCAACAGAAAATGGTAAAGAAACAATTGAGCATGGCTGACAATGACTTGCAGAATTTGGACACTACTGACCCCTACTCTCATTCTGATACCAGCAATGGTATTGCGGCCCTGGATGCTGCTATGCAAGATGATGCATTATCCCCAACACCCGTGTTGAGAAAGTCCAACAAACAGGTTGCCATTGAAAACCATGAGGGACTTTTCCCTAGAAAGAAGCCTAGAAAACCTATTGTTCCTGTGAATCAACGTCGATCTACAGCAAAGAACACCAGGGCTGCAGGATTGAAGACACGACAGATGCACAAGTAGTCAACCCTGGTGAGGTATGCAGCTCCTGTTCCCAGTTATTTGGTATTTGCATTATATTCAGATTGTTATGGTAGCACACCGTAATCTTTACCAATCTGCAGGATGCTACTCTATGAAACAAAGTAGCTACATAGATCATGAATGTACCTAGACACTCACACCTTTCTAGTACCACATCTACAGGCGCATAACCTGCTTCCTTCATCTGCCAGACAATCTTCTCAGCTCAGCAGGGACTTATTCAATTTTGCAATGCTGATTGTCATGGGAGCACGCTCTAATCTGTCCCAATCTGCAGGATGCTACTCTATGAGTATATCGATGTGAGCAGTATGGAGCAGTGGCTGCATGGACATATGGCATAGTCTAGTACAGTGACACTGGAGCACAGTCTGAGCTGTCTGAGGTGAAGTTTTGATTATTGCACAAGTTTTGTTGAGAGTTCAATAGAAAGTGACATTGTAATCATTTGTACTACCCAGCCTCTGGCTATTTTGGAATTTGGCAGTTTGTCAATGGCAACTTGGAATTCGGTATCTATGGATGTGTCTGAGCTGTCTGAGCATGGCCATTAATGTCAAGGTTTTGGTTTGAATACTATAGTGAGTACCCACACCAAATTGCAGTAAGCACTTCCTGCTCTCACCTTCTCCCCCTCTTTCCAGCTCCATGTAACCCAGTATAAGCAGGGCCTATGGTCTAAAGAAGACACTAGAAAAAACATAGGATAAATCGCAGTCCCCTCCCCTTTGTGTATTAGCTTTCATTTCCATGCAGATTTCAGCTCTCAATCTATAGTTCCTGGGGAATTTTCTATCAGAGCTGACCCTTCTGGAGTATCCCTTCCTGAAATACCTGCCTTCTTTAATAGCAGCCACTGCTGTCTTCATGGCTAAGCTCACCCTTGATTCCGAATCAAGCCCCTGGGTAAGTATACAGAAGCCCTTGTTGAATGAATGCCAAATGTCTTCCCAAGTTAGGAAGTCTGGCGGAGGTATGTGCTGCTGCAAAAATGTGTCTGTAAAATATTAAGTGCTACTGTGGCCTTAAGATAACAACAGCAGTGAAGAGAAACGCACCAAATTGTCCACCACCTGTTCGTAGGTAGCCTCTCTAGCGTCAGCCCTGCCAGGCAACAACAAATGTTTTATTATATCAATACCATCCAACATTTCCTCAAAACTTCGCCAGTCAGCTACATCACCAAAGGTGACAGAGGACTGCGAAGACCTGAGAGATAAGGCATGACGCTGTGAGTTAGGCTGACGACAAATATTCTCTACTGCCAAATTGGTGTTATACCCATCTGTACCAGCTGATACATGTAACATCCAAAGTATCCATAGAGGGGTAGATGGCAAACAATTGGCATTTTATTTTCTAAGCTCCTCTCATTGCTCACGTTTAGCTAGAACAGCTGGCTGAGATGCTGTTTGCCATGAAGGAGGGATGAATAGTTCCCCAGCTAGGAACCTGATGCCAAAAGCAAAACAATTTCAAACTAGACACCTCTTATATATGACCATCTTTTCGCCTTCTTTTCCCCTTTATTCTGTTTCAGCTCCAGGGATTGCACGTCCTCTGGCCTTTTATATGCATAACATCTTAAGAAGAGTGAATTCAACGAATGACACACATGAGAAGAAGTGGAAATGTCATCTTCCACTCCAAAGGGCTCTGTAGGGGTATTTTATTTTTGTATTTATAAGGGGTTTCTGGTGTTTTTGAAATGGCTTAGTCAGCACACATCTCAGACTATTCAAATCATTCTTATCTTTGCAAGCCTTTAACCATACATATTGTGCGATGACCAACCAAGAGTCTCAGCAACTGATGCCGACAAATTGCATCAAAGTCCAGTCTAGTTAGCTTAGTTATGGATGGTTGCATCCCTACCTGTCCTGTTGAACATATTCAAGTTAACCATGAACAGTTTGAGAACAATAGCATCAGGGGAGGCCGCCAGGAGCTCAAACACCAAAGTGTCAGGGCTCTAAATTTATAAAAGACAAAATAGTGAGTACACATGACCATGTTCTCAAACACTAGATGTACAATACACGCCCTGTTGAATGTCAGGTTCTAATGTAGGGGACTCTGTATCGACAGTCCGTGAACCATTTCTTACATGAATCACGCTACATCCGAGCCATTTGCTGCCACATTGCTTGTTACTCAGCTTAAATGTTTCTCTATGCCTTCTTCTCTCTCCCAGCAAAGAAAGAAGAGCAAGATCTTGTGCGCATTCATCGTGTCTCTTGTCAATCCTAACTGTGATCAGAATTTGATCCTTAGATTACACAATCCCCCCATTCAAGGTTTGTATATCACGACATTTGGTTTCTTGAAAAATGAACCAAAAGAAAAAACCGAGGCCCGAGTTTATTTAATAGTAAAGTAGTGAGATTCATGAAAAAATAAAACTATGTGCTACTTTCGAGGGGGAAGGGCGGGCAGGAAGATTTGAACTCTAGCCTTAAGGGACTCCAATAACTGTCCTAATCATTGCACTATCAATACTAATTCAAGATATTGTGTCATGTTAATTAGTTATAATAGAAAAAGAGATAGATTCCCAAGAAAAAAAAACTGAGTACTACTTTTGAGGGGGGTATGACGGGCAGGGGATTCGGCCCCCAATCCTATGGGACCCCAGTACTTGTCCCAACCATCACACTATCGCGACCAATTCAATATAACTGCGTCATGTTAATAAGTTAATAGCAAAGTAGAGAGATTCCCAAGAAAATAAAACCTAATTACTACTTTTGAGGGGGAGGACGGGCAGGGGGATTCGACCCCCAACCCTAGGCAGCCGCAGTAACTTTCCTAACCATTACACTACCAATTCCGATTCAAAGGTGGTCCTGTTATTTATTAAAAATCAAATATAGGGCCTGGGGTTTGGGCCAGCGAGGGGGCGACCCTCCCTTGTCCACGCTGCTCCCAGGCACTTCCAAAACTTTCCAAAGTGGCCATTAACATTTTCCAACCTTTTCCATTGTTTTCAATACAGAATCCAAAATCTCCAAAGTCCACAACTTTGCATATCCTGATAATAATTCCCAAAATATCCATTTAGGTTCCACAAATGTCCACAAAGGCCCACAAACACCGTATATTACGTGCTATGTTTAGGGATATAAACGATTTTTTTTTCGCTCCGTTCTTCTTCCCCAAGCTTACTAACAAGATGCATAGTGTGCATGCAAAGTTTCAAATCCAACTAAAATCATGTAGACCACAAACCACATGTGGTCATTTGTGAGGGCTTAGTTTTACTTCACCTTCCTACACTCTTCATGTGAAGTGTGCAAAAGTAGCAAAGATGACAAGTTCCAAAAAAAAATTTAAAAAAAAAATCCTATCTTTTGCATGGGTGTAGTGTGATGAGTGCTAATGGTTGCACAACAAGAATGAGGCCCAAAACAATTAAAATCTAGGAGAAAACCTCGTACAATGGAAATTTGTGGACATTTATGGAAAGCACTTTCTAATGTCGAATTCCAGTAACCACGAGAAGTTTGCCCCAACTTGGTCACAAATTGGTCACAAATTGGTCACCACTTCCCATGAATGTCCACAAAGTTCCATTGTATGAGGTTTTCTCTTAGATTTTAAATTTTTTGGGCCTCATTCTTGTTGTGCAACCATTAGCACTCATCACACTACACCCATGCAAAAGATAGGATTTTTTTTAAAAAAAAAAGTCTTGGAACTTGTCATCTTTGATACTTTTGCACACTTCACATGAAGAGTGTAGGAAGTTGAAGTTTTGAGTGCCCTCACAAATGACCACATGTGGTTTGTGGTCTACATGATTTTAGTTGGATTTGAAACTTTGCGTGCACACTATGCATCTTGTTAGTAAGCTTGGGGAAGAAGAACGAAGCGAAAAAAAAATCGTTTATATCCTTAAACATAGCACGTAATATTCGGTGTTTGTGGACCTTTGTGGAACCTAAATGGACATTTTGGGAAGGATATGCAAAGTTGTGAACTTTGGAGATTTTGGATTCTGTATTGAAAACAATGGAAAAGTTTGGAAAACATTAATGGCCACTTTGGAAAGTTTTGGACGGTGATGGTAGTCCCCCGGAGCATGGTGGACAAGGCAGGGTCTAGTGGGCCCATGCTAGCCCAAACCCCAGGCCCTCTATGATTTTAAATAAATAAATAACATGACTAGATTGTTTTTGAATTGCCATTGGTAGCGTAATGGTTAGGACAGTCATAGGGGTCCCAAAGGGCTGGAGGTCAAATTCCACCTGCCCGCCGTCCCCCTCAACAGTACTTGTTTTTTTTTCTATTTTTGGAATCTCTTCTGGAATGCTGAGTCCAGCACTACCATCAGGAGAGATGTACCCAATAATTTTGGCTTACTGTCGCTGTCTGGGCCAGAGATGCATGCCTAGCTAGGATGGAGCAGAAAAGAACACTCTCCAATGTGATTGGTGCTGGTCTCATAATGCAACAGGCATTCACCTTTTTGCCTTGATTGTCCCACCATTGACTGGGGTCAGAAAAGTATTCATTCCACAGCTTCTTGTGGTCTCCATTACCTGTTTCTGGATTCTTTCATGTTGTCACATTGTCAAAGTCACTCCAAACCACAAAGGTTCACTCAACCAGCTAACTTGCAAAATTCAACATGAAAATTTAGAGCCGTTAATGATAAGAGGGAAAAACAGGGTGAAATGTGTCATTAGCAGTGCCTGATTTTATCAATTGTGCCGCTGCTGCTGCGGCTTCCAGTTGACCATCTACCCATGGATGAATCTGGACCCACACTCTATCCCTGCTCCTTCAGCTATCTATGCCTTTGCACAAATCATGCATACATCCTTGCTTTGCTGCTAGCAGCTAACAATGACAGCCTTGAATTGCTCAAGCAAACACTCCAACCCTACCTATCACACTAGTTCCTATGCTAACTTGCGTCTGCTTCCATTGTGCATTCACCTCTTTGCCTCGATTGTTCCACCACTGACTGGGTCGGAAACGTATTCATTCCAGAGCTTCTCCTCGTTTTTCGATACTTTCCTGTTATCACATTGGCAGTAATATGCCAAAATCACTCCAAAACCACCATAGATCGGCCACCAACGAGCTAAGAGCCCACATTTGCATGATGGACAAACATCTTCACATCGTACCTTAAGAAAAATCCACACCTTGCGATTGCGGTTGTCCCACCATCAAGAAGGATCTTTATAAAACTCATGCCAGCTCTGCTCCGTGCTGCAAATTCAGGGCCGAGTCTGATGAGAGGGCAAAACAGGCTGAAATAGGTCAAAGAAGAAGGTGCCCTCACCACATTGTCCTCGACCTTGTGTCATGACCTACGGAGGATTTGATTGATCATGAACCAAGAGGACCTCTTGTGTGTGCTGCTTGTGTCTGTAGTCAGGGCTGCCAGGATTTGCACAAGCATTGCAAATGCACACAAACATGATGTGGCGAGGCTTCACCCCTTCCCCCATCATTTCCTCATAGGTCTCCAAAGCATCCATCCCACGTCCATGTTGTGCATACCCTGCAAGCATCGCCTCAACGACACCACATCTCGTTCAGCCATAGTGTTGAACACTCCCTTTGCATCCTCGATGCACCCACATTTTGCAAACATGTCCACCAGGGTATTGTTCAGAATGACATTTTGTACAATTCCAGCTCTGAAGGTATCGCCGTGGACCTGTTTCCCCTTTTCGAGAGCTGCCAGGGCAGTGTTCAGACTGACATTTGGTACAATTCCACCTTTGATGATATCCCCATGCACCTCTTTGCCCTTCTCCAGGGCTGCCAGGCTTGCACAAGCATTGCAAATGCAAACAAACATGATGTGGCCGGGTTCACCCCTTCCCCCATCATTTCCTCATAGGTCACCAAAGCCTCCATCCCACGTCCATGCTGTGCATACCCTGCAAGCATCGCCTCCACGACACCACATCTCGTTCAGCCATAGTGTTGAACACTCCCTTTGCATCCTCGATGCACGCACATTTTGCAAACATGTCCACCAGGGTATTGTTCAGAATGACATTTGGAACAATTCCAGCTCTGAAGATACCGCCGTGGACCTGTTTCCCCTTTTCTAGAGCTGCCAGGGCAGTGTTCAGACTCACATTTGGTACAATTCCAGCTTTGATGATATCCCCATGCACCTCTTTGCCCTTCTCCAGGGTTGCCAGGATTTGCACAAGCATTGCAAATGCACACAAACATGATGTGGTGAGGCTTCACCCCTTCCCCCACCATTTCCTCATAGGTCTCCAAAGCCTCCATCTCACGTCCCTGTTGTGCATACCCTGCAAGCATCGCCTCCACGACACCACATCTCGTTCAGCCATAGTGTTGAACACTCCCTTTGCATCCTCGATGCACGCACATTTTGCAAACATGTCCACCAGGGTATTGTTCAGAATGACAGTTGGTACAATTCCAGCTCTGAGTCTGACTGCAACACCTGCAGCTGCTTTGCAAGCCCATACCCCACTCAACCCACAGACCCTATATCCTAAGACCAAATGATTCCAAAAAAATCCTTTGCCCTCTAGGCGAAAGCCAAAGTGAAGGGGCAGTTCCAACAAAGGCTGGTGATTGTCAGTCACGATAAAAATGGGGCAGAACACATGCAAGAGTACTTTCAATAATTGAGGGACTGAACAAGCTGTCACTTCAAGTAGGAAAATGCAGCAACTATGTGGCTCCTTTCCGACCCCTGAACAGATGCTGAAACCCATGTGGGGCTTGAACCCACTGGCATGCCCAGCCAATTCAGGCTTGCATGTGGGTGAAATGTTAGGGCAAACTGCAAGTACTATGAACTATTGCTCAGACAGTCCATTGTACTTGCCCCCCTTTAGGTGGCATAATATGGATGCAATGGATGCAAATGAACCCGCGAGCAAATGGATGCAATGCAAATGCATACACATACACAACCCCTTTGTACGCCTAATCGTCGTTTGAATCCAGTGCTGCAATTGCAGCCCTTACCCCATCTTCAGCGTATTCCGGCAACTTATAAACCATATCATTCCCTGCAACCCTGTGATCAGCTGGAACCATAGGAAACTTGATGGCTCGTACATGTTCCGAGTGCATATAGACCACCTGTGAATTCTTGAGAAGGACATAAGTGTCCTCCCCTGTCCCCCACTTTTGGTAGTATTTTCCAGCGACAACCATGTCTCCTTGGACAAACTCTGTGCCCCATGCATCAGTGAATGGGTTCTTCACTGCATGAAGAGCAGCAACACAGCAAATGACATAAAAGTCAACACCCTCATCGTTCTCTTCCTCTGCATTTACGGCAAAATTGTCTCCTATGTCAATGAGGGAGGCAAGGTAATCACCATTGACTCCAAATTGATCAAAATCCTCGTCAGCCACTTCTTGTATGGCATGCCGCACTGCAGCAGTGTTTTTAGGGATCAAAATTTCCAGCTCCCACTGTCCAGTCCAAGCTGCATTCACGCAGTCTCTCCACTGTGAATCAAGGCAAAAACAGCAGAAGCATGCCAAGTTTTTTTTCATCAGCTTGTTAGTATCTCCACTGGCAACAGAGCGTACCGAATGTAGTTTCTTTGATCCCTTTACAGGATCACAGTCATGTGCATTATGACGATTGACATCTCTTTCTTTCACATTCCAGAATACGCGGCACACATCTCGTTTCACCCCTGAGTATGAAGACAGATGCTCTTTCAGAAACAAAACCACATCTTCTGCATTTTGCAGCTTTGGACCATGCGCATCTAGTTGATGGTAGCGAAGGAATCTTTTGATAACTGCGCCAGCCCCATCGTGAGGGCCCTTGCCATGCCCTGTACCAAGAAACTCCAAAGCAACACACACCCTCCTGTGAGAAAAGGGTATCTACTGACAAAATACCACAGCACCTTGCTCTTGAATTGGGCAGAGCACCCATCACTCCATATCCAGTGTTGCGTAGGGTGAAACAATGTAGTGGTCACATGTTCCCAATGTAGCATCATGCAATGCTGAACAAAATAATTGTCATGTACTTTGTCGTCGGAAATAAAGAAATGGTACTCCATCAAACTGTCAGAGGCAGGGTCAAGTACACCTTGTTGGGGATTTCGACGCCAAGATATTAGAACCAAAATAGTGACTTGGTATGAATGCCAGTGCATGCTTTGCACTTCATTCTGGACTTCAAAACTATTATTTTCAGAAAAGTCCACAACTGAAACCAATACATCAGCTGGAAAATTCTTCAAGCATTCCTTGAATTGTTTGTCAACCCATCGAGCCACGAAATTGTGACGAATGAAAAACTGGAGTTTAGGCTTCAAATACCGTACTAACTCGTGAGGTGGTGTCTGCTTGTACATGAGAGTAAGTTTCTTTCTCTCTTTCTCTCTTGTCCCTTCTTCGTAATGATTGTTTGCAAATCAAAGTGCTTCCACTCCACAATATGCTGTGAGGAACCATCCTCCTCGATTGGACAGAGGGAGATTATCAGCACCACACATCAGACACTCTCCATACATACACTCTCTCTTGTGCCATTCCGCATACTCCTCCTTAGGGCACACCACGGACTCCCACATAAGAGTAAGTCTATCAAAGGTGGTGAATGCAACCATGCAGCCATTCATACCATTCCATTGGCATACATCATCACAGTCACATTCACATTCAGCAGTGGAATGAATACCCGACTTTGTTCGCATGTTATTGAAGCCCAACCGCAACTCCTCCATTTCCACATGGTAAATGCAGCAGCATACATTTCTGTCTTTCATTTGTTTCACAAAAAAAGGTTTCAATGCATCAAAAGAACGTTTCCCTATGATGGTAGTCGGGTTGGCTCTTTGAAATCGCAAATAAAAGTCCATCTACACAGGCAAAACAGTTATTAACAAAACAACATGGTTGCAACTCCACAAAGTTGACAATGAATAAAAAATACTCCAAATACAATCCAGAAACCTCCACAGCTGCAACTACTCCCTTATTTTCCACATAAATACCATGCCAATCACTATGAAGTCCATAGTTAGTCCATGGCAAGTCCATATGAAGATGTTGCATTCACAAACAACACATACACTCCATGAATACTCCACCAACAATCCAAGACATTCCAGAATTTGAACAATGAACTGCACCATGGATAGGCAGTCCCCATTTTTCAACATGACTAGGCGCACACTACTACAAAGGTCCAAGTGTCTCCCCAACAAATCACTATGAATGTCATCACTCCCATGTGAACCTGCTGCATACCCAAAAACAGCAATGAGAACCTCCTACATTCCCCAAAATGATAGAGAATTCCAGATTTCAAAGTAAGGGCAAAGTGAGGGATTCAATGCAAGGTACACACCTGAGGCTCCATGAGGTAGTGGGTAGGTTTTTCATCGTAATTAAATGCTTTCAAACGTTTTCTGGTGACATCCTTTCGATTAGGGCTGACTCGTGTTTAAAACACCCACCAGGAAACCACCAACGTTTTTGTTGCCTCTGAAAGAATGTCACATCTGGGCTTTCTTAAGGACTGAGTCCAGGGAATGTGAGCAATTGAATCCACGAGTTTTTGCCGCTCCACAGCCAAAATGACGTTTCGATGGTGGATACCAAGCACTTGAGCCTTAGATCGTAGGGAAGTTCCAGACCCGCCTCTCACAACAGCATTCAAAAGCGCATGTTTTTGGCCAAAGTATCTGCTGATTTTGCCATTTTCAGCTCAGACAGGGACTTTATCAGTCCGTCTATGACCTCCTGTTGTGCTTCGACAATCTTAGGATCTTGAACGTAAGCAGGAAACAAAGTGGAGACTGACGGGTGTGAAAGGACCTTCTCCAAGACGAGCTTCTTGCTCGCAAGTCCAGGGAATATGGACAATGTTTTCGAAATGCACTCAGTAATACAGTGTGCAGCCCTTCTCACTTCCCTTTCCAAGACAACTTCGTCCATATTGCCAGTACCCCTGCAATCGCTATGAATAGGGTTCGGCTGAACTGTTCCAGCTTGTTTGCGGGCCCTGTAACGAGACTGAGTCAGTCGTTTCCGCTCATTGAAAGCACGAAGTCTTTCCACTTGCAAAGCGGCCTCCTTAGCTCTTTGTTTGGGCCCAGGCCGAGATGGCCCTCTCTGCTGAGGAGCCATACTTCTACGCTTGAATCGTAAAACCTGCACATGTACCACTTGTCGAACATAAGGGCATGCAGTAAGCAAGACAACAAGCAGACCTTGTATAGAATAAAATCACCTTCTCGAGGCCTATCAATACAATACCATGGAAAAGGTTCTAGAGGAAACTTAGGCTTTGGCTGGAAAGGTGCATCTGAGGCATTTCCACATATGCTCAAATCTGTCATGGCAAAGAACAGAACTTCAAGTTCGAAATCCTCAGCACTGAAGTGTTCTTCATCGTTATCAAGAATAAGCATCGCGATGATTAAATAAAACTCACCCAGAGTACACACTCAGGCTGTGTACAACAGAGCGCACATGAGAACCGTAGAAGAGAGAGAACTCGAAAGCACGCAAGTGCTTGCTCACACAGGTCGATACGCGGGCTCTTTGCAAAATTCAAAATCGCGTTTTCACATTATTATTTAAACAAAAATAAAACAAAAAATAAAAAAATCCGACACGTCAGCTGGTATGGTACTGTGTCGACCCAGAGTTTTCCAACGGATTAGTCCATGTAGCAACAGTCCATTGTACAACATCCTCTTTTACACCCTTTTAGTAAAAGCAACCACCCCTAAAAACACAATCCACCATGGACTTTTGCAAAAACCTCCATTTTTTGGACATATATTAGTCCATAGGTGTCAAATGGCAAATGATTTTGCCACTTCAAAGTTATATATATGAAGTTCTCCAAAATGGCCTTACGATGTCCAAATTTCAATGGAATTCATCAATGGCACATATACATTTTTGAGTTCTATGTATTTCCATTCGTTGTGAAAACAATCCACAGTTCTTGTTCTCAAAAGTCCATAGAGTTCTCATTTTTTATCGGATTGTCAATTGGATAGTTGCTATAGGTAGATATTGAAGCTAGGAATCCAATGCCATATACATTTATTGGTATTAGTGATAATATTGAAAAATATTGAAGATGACATCAATTGCAGTCACAAAAAACTGTGCCGATAACGTCCATTTTGGTCCAGTCAACCCTGCATTCATCCATTACTCATTTTGTGGAGAGGTTGAGAGGGTGTACAAACCCCGAAGCGCGGCGCGTACCAGGAGACGATATATCTCCTACTGATCGGCAGCAGCAGCCCAAAGGGGCGAGAAAACGGAAGCCTGATGCGCATGCAGCTTCACAAGTGTCTGCCCTTGCGAAGAGGACTAGCCATAGTGGGTCCGACACCGATTTTGAATGCACCAAACCAAAGAAGGGGGCAAAAAATGTTAAGATTTTTACTACTTTACCCTCCGCCCGTGACAGACAAGCCAAAGTGCGGCCTGAACTCGCTGTCACTTGGAGTAGAAAGCCCAAGAAAAAATATCCCTACAGCCGTGAACAACCAGCAGCAGAAATGGGGGGGATCGGTCTCAAAGTCAGGGGGGCTAGTCCGGAAAACAGCGAAGACACGGACATGTGGGGGATCAGACTAATCATCAGGACTACTCATCAGGACGAAGGGGAGTAGTCTGCCAGCTTGGGGCCTCCTGCAGGGGATAGGGCCATGGCGTCGACCACAACACACCGCACCCGATCACTCCTCCTGGAACATTTATACTCCTCCAACATGGACTTCTCCCTTCCAATTATACTAACCAGAATGATGAAAGATTCTGGGATGCATTTGTGAATTTTGCATGGAGTGGAAGGTTTGCAATGCGAGTGGAGAGGGCTGAACGCCGCTGGAGAAGATGGCTTCTACAAGAACATGTTTGCTTCACCTCCCAATCTGCCATTTTCAGTTTATGGCCATATGCTCCCCCCAATATTTTCCCATAATTGCCCCCGGTTTGTAAATGCTGATTTTGTGTTGCCTGCAGATCAATACTTCTGCGGGAGAAATTGAGGCTGTGCAGAAATCAGTGCGGGCATGGAGCACCTGCAAAGACGGCATTCCCCGTGCTGTATCCATTGGGCTGGAGTTGGAAGATTTTGAGAGGTACCTTGTGGCCTGCTCCCCATCATCTCTAGATCTCCAGTTTGATATTGTTGAATTATTGCTGGAGGAGCAGGACGTTCGATGTCTCTTCCTGAATTCCCTCTCCTAAGAACTGCCGAGGGATCTGATGTCATTGTCTCCTAGCTGAAACATCAATGTCCAGCCCGACTGCCTTCGGTCCCTGTTCCCCTCCAAGTTTTTTCTACCATGGACCCTCGACCCCCTATTTCACACTTGTATCATTTGGCCGATTTAAGGCACGACATCTGCCCCAGTCATATCATGATGCTTTTTGCACCACAAACTGCTCACAAACTGCCCTATCATGGATTTGGACTATTCTTGCATGGAGATTGGCGGACGTTTGGGAATTTTCAGAATCAGGAAAGTATGTTGAAAGAAATGCTCCTGGCAGAGGGACAGCTTAGATATGGTACATGCAGATCGTCGACTCCTGCCGAACATTTCTTCGCATGGTGCGTGCCCGAACGTTCCATGAATTTGTAGCAACGGAAATGGCTCACTTTCAACTTTTGTGGTGCAAGGGCAACGATGCCGAAGGCCTACGACGTGCAGCCAGGGCCTGGGATGATCTATTGTTTAGGCGGGAGCACATTGATTTGGGACGCTACGTGCATCTTTTGAGTAAGTGCATGTTTTGCCTCTCTAAGAGTCTGTCATTATAAAGATCAGAATTGGAATAGATAAATGGGGGAGCAGACTTTACAGTCGGGGATCGGGGGATCAGGGGATCAAAGCTAAGACACAAGGGCTTGTCTCTATGATAGGTGAGGCTAAGGCAGCTGATGTTGGAATTCAAAATGCCATGGAGGAGGTCTTGCGAGCAAACAAGGTGTTGTTGGCGAGAAGACATGAACTACATGAGCGACGAATGTCACCATATGTCCATCACATTTCCCACATCGACGTTGACGCCTTTAATTTATTGCAATTGTCCTACCATGCATCGTAGATGACGTCGCCAACACCCTAACAGGTTCAATACCTTCAAGCGCCTTATACAGAGACTTTTCAAGTGGAATCTCCGACGGCAGGTTTCTACACACCCATTGCGGAAGTTGATGTCAATCCCATCCCCTCTCATACTGTTCTACCTCACAGTCTTCTTTTAGACTCCCCAAGGGAATACTCTGCTGCCCTCACTGTCTGTGCTGCCCCCGCCTCTTCTCCCCTTCCTATCTCTGATTCCTCCCAAGGAGCGACCCTCCTCTCCGCTACCCTCTCTTTCTCTGCTGCCCCATCAAATGATGTCCCCGCCGCTGCTCCCCTTCAAATCTGTGATCCCGCATCAGGTGCTACCCTCCTCTCCGCCCCCCCCTATGTGTCTGCCGCATGTGATCCCCCCGCTTCTACTCTTCTTCCATTATCTGCTCCCCCAGAAGTGGTTACCCTCGTCTCACCCCATGCTATTCCATCGGACTCATCCCCCCTCGCATGAGTTTTCTTTTTGTGCTCCCCCCTCATCTGGTTCTGCTTTAGTGTGTGTCACTGCTCCCTCCTTTTCTGATCTCCCTTTAGCCCTGGCAGCCCCCACCTCTACTCCTGATTTTGTGTTTGCTCCCCCAGATCTGTCTTCTATTAAGCATGCATCCGTGTGTGACCCTGGTTCCCCCCTGTCTGCCCCTGATTTCCACTATTCTTCCCCACATCTGTCTGCTCTCTCACATGCTACTGTGACTCCCTCTGGCCCCCCCCTGAGTACTCCATCACCCGAGGTGTCATCCCCAATGTTGTTCCCGATGTCATGCCTGCTCCCCCCAAGTCGCAGCTGGCTGCTGTGTTTCTCTGTCGTCCTTCACTCTCTGCCCTTGTCCAATTATCTCTTTCAACTCATCCCGAGTCTGTGTGTACTTCCCACGTGGAGAGGGAGGATGTGCCAAGAATGGTGGATCCAACTGCCAAGTCCAGCCGATTTGCAGCTGTTTCCAGTCCTCTGCCGACGACACAGACTGAGGTTATGTCAACATTGAGTCATTGCCAGGGAACACCGAATTGGCAACGGAGGGGTTTGTTTCATCCATGTCTGTTTTCCCCAGATGCACCCCCGTGTCATCCACATGCCATCCCATTGTTATCCGCACTCAAGATAGTCTGGTCTCCCCCATAGTAGAGCGCTTACTCCAATCCCTTGGTAATGCTCCCATCGCTTCCACAGATCCTTGGAATATTGAATTGGGGCTCACCCTTGGCTCCACATTCACCACGGGTTTGACGGTGCCCCCTACTGCGATTTCTACTCCAACCCCCTTGCACATGGGTTTGATCTCCGGCAAACCATCATCTGGCCCAGTAGCAGATCGAACACGACATAGAGTTGCTGCAAAAAACTTTGGGACGCTAATTGCACCTTCAGGGGAAAAACCAGGGGGATCAGAAAGAAACAAAGGATAAGGGGAACGAGAAGGAACAGAGAAGGGCAAGGGGGAGCAAACCGGAGAAGGGATCGGCAAGGGGAAGCAAAGATCCCCGAAGGATGAGGGGGAGCCGAAGCATGCCACAAAAATCAAGGTGACGATGCGGGGGAGGGAGGAGAATCGTGCAGCGGAGGGGGAAAGTAAAGCTATCACCAGAACATGGAAGAAACAAAAGGTGAAATCTGGCCGGCCAAAAGTCACTAAGAAAGTGGGCCAGGGCTTCAAACGACCAAGGGGGGACCAAATTCATGGTGAGTACATTCAGCAGGGCTTATACGCATGATACGTGGATGATATGGTTGCTTGGGTAGATATC
The DNA here is from genome assembly GCA_030704615.1 of Takakia lepidozioides. Classification (NCBI taxonomy): domain Eukaryota; kingdom Viridiplantae; phylum Streptophyta; class Takakiopsida; order Takakiales; family Takakiaceae; genus Takakia; species Takakia lepidozioides. The sequence continues at coordinate 28,475,852 of CM060733.1, forward strand.
GTCGACGATCATCGTGAATTCATGATCATGAAGAAATTGAGTGCGTTGATACACTCAGTTTTGCGTTTGGGGGAGGGGGGGGGGGGATTAAATTTTAAAAAATAAAATAAAAATTGTTCCCCCCCCCGGGAGAATTGAGTGCGTCAACGCACTCAATTTCTTCATGATCATGATTTCAGGATGATCATCGACGACAGGTGCGGGTCCGGATTTTCACCCTGGGTACCCGGCGGGTTTTGGGGGGAAAAAAAAAAAACTTTCTCCCCCCCCCCCGAGAACTAAGTGCGTCAACACACTCGATTTTTTCATGATCATGATTTCATGATGATCATTGATGACATCGATTTTTCACCATTTGGCCGCCTAAAAATCCCCTTAGCGAATGAAACAAAGGGAAAAAGATGTCCAAATAAGGCAGTTTTCGCCAAAAATTGGGGGTCTCAAAAAGGTCCTCGTCTGTGGACCCACGGGGCAGCACAATGTAGTCATGGCGGGCCCCATGTAGGATGATCTGACGGGCCAGATGAGGAGTGGGTTTAGGATTGTGGGGCCTCCTCCTTTTCTCAAGGAGATGCTCGTCGCCAGTCTTGCGAGAACTATACAACTTTCAACTATTTCTGTACTTCACCTTCTATTGCTCATCAACATCCATTTGATTCGCAAAATATGGCAAGGGCGGAAATACACGTAGCCTACCAATTCGAGGAAAATTACCTAGAGTGGGCCACTATCCTACACCAAATATATATAGCCACTCCTACCCGTTTTCAAAATCCTTAAAAAAACCCTGGTAGGGTTGAGTGGACCAAAAACGGCAGATCCTGCTTCATGAAAGTCCATGACCAAAAACAAAAAGTTGATGATACTATCCCAAAAATTTCTTTAGTGACAGATAATGGTATACTGAACATATTTAGTAAAGAGTCCTACCCCAAATATTAAAGATATAATTCATTAAATATTTTAGTATATTATTTAGAGAAAATATGAAAAACTAAAAATTAGAGGTTACAAAAAACTTTCAATATGACACCTAGCCATTGAAGATTATAGGTTTTTATACTTCTAGGAAAAAAATGACACCCAAAATCCAAAAATCAAGATGAGCTATGGACTTTTTTTTAAACACCTATTTTTTTGGACATATATTAGTCCATGTGAGTCAAATGACAAATGATTTTGCCACTTTAAATCCATACCTATGATGTGGACCAAAATGGCCACCTTATGTCCAAATTTCAATGGAATTCATCAATGGCACATAGGAGAACTTGAGTCCATTGTAATTTCATTCATTGCGGTAACAGTCCACAATGACGGTGTTCAAAATTCCATAGCGGAGTCATTTCTTATCGGATTCATGATTGGAGAGTTGCTATTGGCTGCGTATTGATAGTACATGGGAAATTGCACTTGGTCTTAGATTTCAATTCTTCACACATGGGCCAAAAGTACAAGCTACCCTAGAGGTCGCACTTGGGCCTCGACACAGGAGACGCACTGGGATATATAGTAGATCTTACACGTGGGCTTAGATGACACTGGACACTTGGGCCAACCCCACACTAGGCTATCCTAGAGGTCGCATTTGAGCCTCGACTTATGAATATAAGGGGATTGCACTTGGACTTAGATGACACCGGACACTTGGGCCAACGGCACAGGCTACCCTAGTACGCCTTATTATGTAAGCCACCCACTCTAATTCTTGGACCACTCTAGAATGAACAGGGCCCAACCAAACTTGGGGGCTTATTAGGATATGAAAAGTTCTTGAAAGTTCGTTTTACGTTGTCTCTGAACAACCCTCCAAGTGGATCCTAACAGTCCCACGATCTTGGATCTAATAAATAATAGATCAGGTCGGGAGAATTTCTTGCCCAATCTTTCGGCCAGCTATTTCAGGAACAACAAGGCCTTCATAGAAGCTGCCGAAATCAACATCGTAAATCCCCAAAACTGCCCGACCTCACGTTAGTTTCCGATTCTATCACGCGTTTCCTCTCAGACTTTGGTACTTTCATGCCACTTGGACAAGCCCAGTCTATATGCCATGGCATCCTATGAATCTCCACATGAGCATGACTATTCATTATCATTTTTTGACTCATTGATAAAATAGAATGGTGTGATATTAGTTGGTGGTGGGGGGGGGGGTGGGTTTGTGCATCTTTGCAAGTCATTCATTCTATATTGAAATGTGTTACGTCTCATTTTTGGCTTACAATCGTGCTATTAGTCCCAATCACAACAAAAACATGGATCGTACGGTCGTCAACATCACCTTCTTACGACCTACATGATCATCCAATTCGACCACAACAATAGTAGCCCCATGTAAGTTGCAAGTCACTCAATTCCATATTGAAATGCTAATTACAATCACAACAAAAACATGCCAGGTCTTATGGCCATGAATGTCATCATCTGCACGTCATCCAATTCAACAGCTGCCCCACTAACCCTCATCCATCACCATGGACAAAACATCTACTTGATAGATGTTTTCCCTCCAAAAAAATCAATAATATATATTTGTGGAGAATGGATTTATATTTTCTCCTAATCTCCAGTCTGACCCTTATATGACCAATAGACAATAGGAAAGTCCTGCGGAAGCGAGCGTAACTTATGGTGTCATTTCCAGCCCCCCCTTCCCTTTCGGAAGGTGCACCAAACGATGAAAACTATAGACTGCAAGTCAGTGGGTGGTCCAATCGGCCACCCACTGACCCCCTCCAACCCAAATTCCATTATGCAAGCAAACTACCTACTAATTAAAAATTGAGTATGGAACCATCTTGCCAAAAATTACTGCATATATGGCGTTCATACGTTCGTCGTGCGAGAGCAACGGAGTTACGATGTCATCCATCCAGCCCCGTAGTCATCGACGTATCCGTCGCGGACTACCGGATGAAGTACGAAGGGAGCGGTTCATGCCGGCCGGCCCAAGCGGCCCGGCAACGGGCCGAGCGGTAACGGCCCGAGAGGGGCTTCGCTCTGATGCTGCTTCGTCTTTCTCAGAAGGACGTGAAGGCTGCAGCCAGCAATCTATTTCCTTGCGATTTCCAGCAGTGATTCGGGTAAATCTGAATGCAAGCAGTGGGCTATTGGTATAAAGAGTGGTATCCGATGGGTCTTTCTCACAATCTGCAGACTGCCAGTTCTGGGGCCTGTGTGAATACTTTTGTGAACTCTAGTGGGCTGCAGGTACTTCCTGTTCCTCCTATCCGCAGACAAAGTCCATTTAGGATACAGGAACAGGGAGATATGTCACTGAACTCTTGGAAAATTTATGGAACCACTTTGCCGTGATATACCTGTAGTATCATCATGCAGGTCTGTACAGCAACCTCAATACAATACTGAGCAGGACGTTCAGTTGTATATAAATCCATTGCTATCAGGACTTGAAGTTGTACTTTTCTCAGCGTTGCTCCAGACTGCTTGAATTGGTCCTCTTTCGCTTGGTCACACCTTCTGTTGCACTTTCGGAGGCATAGCTTCCGCGAATTACACTTCATCCGGAGGCTTTATTTTTTCTCCTCTCCAAATTTCGATCTTCCTGGTTTCTGTTTATAACTAGAGCCCCGCACTGCAACTTGGAAGTTCAAAATTTTTCATCAGGCAGCTATCTGGATTGACTCATGAAACTTCCTACCAGAAGATCTATTGCTCGTACTTCTGCAGTAGATAACTTGTAGCACTCGAAAGTCTTATGATCAATTGCATTTGAGGCCCTGAATAATCCGGTGGCTGCTGGCCGATGAGCAGGGCTCTATCAGTTGGAGCTCTCTTATTAATTTCTGTAACTATACAGCTGAGTCATCTGTAAACGGTTGCACGATTCACCTACTTTGTCGAAGTATACTCCAACAAAATGCGCTGCTAGTTGCAAGCTGCAAATGGTAAAATTATGCTGGTAGCGCCTTGCCACTAACGTTGAAGTAGCAGGCGGTCCAAAGTAGCAGGCGGTCCATTTAGTCCCGGAATTCAATGGCCTCGAGAAATCTTGACAAGCTATTACTGTGTCTTCTGTGGATTGTCGTCCTCGAGGGAATCAGGGCAGCTACCTTCGACTACTGTGACGCTCTCGACAAATCCATTCTCTTCTACGAGGGTCAACGGTCTGGAAAGCTCCCTGAAAACCAACGGATGAGGTGGAGGGGAGACTCGGCCCTCTTAGATGGGTCTATGTCCAATGTACGCATTCCTATTCTCATAACATTCCTCATTACGAACCAGAATTCGAAACAACGATTGCAGGCTCTGTTTCAGGGAAAAGAGATCAAAGGAGACCGTCCATCTCGTGCTGCGGAGATGGAGGATTATAGAATGGGCAAGACGAAAGCATAATCTATGAGAAATTGTATGCTCAGTCTTCCAGATTAAAAACATAGTTCTATTTCGCTTTTCAGTATTATTCATTCCCTTCACAAAATACTGAGATTTGTAAAGAGGGGGCATGAGCCATGTGATATCAGAGAAAAAGAGGGAAAGAAAAGCTGACATGTGACTAACGAAGTTGGAGTCGAAGTTGAAGGGTTAATCCATGTTGACTAGACTCTCTAATAGACAGCCCATGAACTACTCATAAGTAGAATGATGATCTATGTGTCACCTTAATCGATAAATTGTATGAGGGAATTACAAAAGTTTGTGCTTTCAGTTCTACAGTGAGCACATGTTCGAACAATGCCGCACATAAAACTGTGGAATGCGATGTGGCCGGGGAAGACATGTTAACTGCACTACCCCTCCATATTGACATTCCTGAAACTTTGGAAACTGTTCAGGTGGACTTGACAGGTGGGTATTATGATGCTGGCGACAATGTGAAATACCAGTTTCCAATGGCATTCACTATCACCATGCTGTCTTGGAGTGCAATACACTACGAAGGACAGCTCTCGGCGGCAGGACAGCTCCAGAATACTAAGGAAGCCATCCAATGGGGCACCGACTATTTCCTGAAATGTGCCACTGGCCCCACGCAGCTGTGGGTTCAGGTAAACCTTACTCTTGTTTTATTTCATTTGAGTATAGATTCGAGCTTGGATTCTAGGCTGCATACGTCCACAGAGTGTACACTTCTCGAGCTTCCTCATGGGTTTTGAAGAAGGCAAAAATTGTTTGGCGTGTCACGAGCTTCTCCTTGTCATGCACAGGTCGGGGATCCCAATACCGATCACATTTGCTGGGAACGTTCAGAGGACATGGATACACCACGTACCACGTACGAGATCAATGCCTCGTCCCCTGGTACAGAGGTTGCCGCCGAAACTGCAGCAGCCCTGGCGGCAGCGTCCATTGTGTTCAGGAGCAGCGATGCGAGCTACGCTGAGAGACTTCTTGACACAGCGATGACTGTAAGCCTTTAGCTAGGATATTGTAGGGAATGTGAACCACATGAAGTACAGCATTCCTAGACTACCAAGTACATTCTGTCAGCTGAGGGTACTGTTTCATTTCTGTTAAAACAAGAAAACCATTTGAACTTGAGCTGATCACTGTCAGCTGAAACAATTTTCGTTCAAGCCGTCTTCTGCATGGGCAACATTAATTTGTGAATTCAACTCATGGGCGCAGATGTTTGATTTTGCAAATCAATATCGCGGCGCGTACACGAGTGCTTGTCCTTTCTACTGCTCCAACTCCGGCTATGATGTAAGTTGTCTGATCTATGGAGGAATGTGTGCAAAACTATACATTCCATGCAAAAATTCCTCAGCAACTCCTGGAAGAGTTAGTGAAGATAAATGAGGCACGCATCGAGTCTGGATCAGACACCATCGTCCACCTTATACGTCATCATGCGAAAAACGCCTTCACTTACTGATGGTTGTGTGCGTGCCTATGTCCAGGATGAGCTTCTTTGGGCTGCTTCGTGGCTGTACAAGGCTTCGAACTCCCAAACCTATCTGCAATACGTAGTTGACAACCGCGGCTTCAGTAACTACGTATCAGAATTCAGCTGGGACAACAAGAATGCTGGACTTCAAGTTCTCCTCTCCAGCGTAAGAATCTCTTCTGACCTGATTCTAGATGAGAAACTTCAGCATACTGATCATAGCTAGCACCAGTCGTATATGTCGGGCTGCACAAATTCGAGAACTAGTATTGATTTTACTGTGAGTACGTACTCCCGCAAGGGGAGAGGCTCTTATTTACGCTAACTCCGGTTGGCGTCGTCTCCCTCTCTTACTGGGCCAGTCTTGATCAAGTTATACCTATGTGGAAGAAAGCCTATCAGATGCCTGCTCCCGACATACACTCAGAAATCTGTGTTATCTAGAGTCTTCAAGTCTGGATCTATATCGTCTGTCGCACCTGTTCTATAAATTGAGAATGTAAAGCTTGAACTGTTATTTAATAGACATGGACAGTCTTAGTTTTCAATAAGCTGTGAGGAGCCTTTTCTTGGTGCAGGTGACTGATGCTTTAATTATGCTTTCTGGCAGTTCTATTTCGGGGGAGACGACTCCTTGCAGCAGTATTCAGCACAGGCAGATTCGTTTGTCTGTTACAATCTTCCCGACAGCTCTGAAACTTCTGTCTCTTACACTCCAGGTGTGCAACTCATTCAAACCGAGTGCTCAGCGCGGAATTGTCAAATTACTGTAGGAGCAATGAGATGGTGCATGAGCTGGCTGTATATCACTACTGCTTGTAAGGCATTCACCTGGTTCGATTCAAAAAGCACAAAAATTCACACCATGTGCCTGGGACTGACACTATCCTAGATGCCACGAATACCCTTAGCTCATATGTAATTGCCAGTGAAGGGACTGTCATTCCCGTGCGTTCGTATCGTCGTATGGTGAGAGTGCATCCTCCATGATCACACGAAACTTTAGGTTTTCTTTGCAATGTTACACAATCTTCATGTGCACTTCTCCAGAGGGAGATGCATCCAGATGATAACGATATATAATTGTTTCTACAGTCATCAAGTAGCGAGAAAGAGCGGGCATATCTCTTCAGATATTACTACCTCGAAATTGTGACTTCCAGAGGTAAACTTACAGCAGCTTGAGTGACTTTGTGGGCCACATTCAGGGGGCCTGCTGTATGTTCGAGAAGGCTCCAACACCCAGTACGTGACAGGAGCATCCTTCTTGATTGCTGCTTATGCCGACTACCTTGAAGCAGCAACTCGCACAGTAAGCTGCGGGCAGGACAACGTTTTGTTTTCTCATGAAGATCTTTGGGCGCATGCTAAAGGCCAGGTATTCATCAAACCATTTGCATCCAAAACTCTAATAACTCTGCATCTTGTCCTGCTGGCACTTAAAGGCTCAGTTTCGTGTGCTATCTGCCGAATTCTTCATGGAATACCATTGCCAGCAGACATACAAATGACATGGTATAATCCCAATCTTCTTCATGTCAGAAAGGATTTCCATTCACACACTGCTCATGGACGTTTAGCAGCTCTTTGCACAAACACCATCACGTCACCACCAACTGCCAAACAACCATGAAGTAATCTTCTATAAGACGAAAATCTTACCAGGCGACTTAGTCTGTAGGCACAAATGCAGTACCTAATGTTGAAGCTGTACTCACCAAGCAGTTGCTCGGCAGGTGGATTACCTTCTGGGAAAACAACCTCTGAGAAGATCCTACATGGCAGGCTTTGGCAACCTTCCTCCTACACAAGTTCACCACCGAAGCGCATCCATTGTCTCCATCCATGCAGACACAACCCATGTTCAATGTGGAGAAGGTTTTGTGGACTGGTTTCACAGCCCAGATCCGAATCCAAATGTTTTGACTGGAGCACTTATTTCAGGACCCGACAGAATGGATGGTTTCAACGATTGGAGGAATCAGTCCACAGAACCCACCACCTACATAAACTCTGGTTTTGTTGGTCTCCTTGCGAGATTAGCCGAAGGTAGCTGTCGTTGGAGGTGACACTACTCTGCCAGCAGCTAGGAGCTGCAAGGTACTAGGTCTAAAAGGATGGAAGGACTAAGACAAGACAAGCCCAAAAGTGGCACCCAAGATATCCTGGGCTTGGCCACTAGTGTAAAGTGGCCCTACATGGCATTGTCTACAAATAGCTGAGACATTTTTGTCATGTGGTACTTTGTGGCAGTATGTGTGTTGTTAAATATATATTTTGTCTCCATCTTTTGGAGGGTCCGCCAGTCCGCTGGAAGGTTGGAGTTGGTCAGCTGGAGGGTTTGCCCATTCCGCTAAAAAATCCGCTGCCATAGAAGAGAAGAAGTTAGGAAAATTTCAGCATCCGGCTCACCCCGTGAATGACTGGGCTTATGAGCTCACCCCATGGGCCATACTGGCGGGGCCATAGGCGGAGTGAAGTTGCTATTATCTTAAAATGAGAGCCCCTAGAAAGATCCTATGTCTATCTATTATATGTATTTCCGCTTGCATACATATCACCCCCATAACCGTGGATCCTGCTCATGGGGCATTTTTGTGCTCACCCTATGCTCACACCATACCAATCCCCCTAGAGGCTCACTCAAAATAGAATTGATATTGATAATCGGCAATTATATAGGTTTTAATGTCCGGTTCATATTGAAAATTGGATGTTATAAGTTATTGAATGTCTCGGTAGATACTTGGGTATGGGGTAGGAAATTCAAGATGTGGGGAAACACATGAGTACAAGAGGATATTTTGCGTATCCCACAATACCTTGGGAATATTTTACAGCGAAACGATAATTTGCGAAACTCAAAAATCTGCAACACTATACTCAATTGTTCATACAAGAATTAATTGCAATATATAAAGAACAAGTAATATGATGAACATGTTGTCTTATAGGCGTGGATTTTTCTCATGTTGTGCTCACATGATACGAGGCCCTTTCCATAATGCGCTCCATACTGGCGCTGAGACTTCAGGTCGTCTTATCCATGGCAAGTTTCGCAATGCAAAACTTCTACATTTGGAGATATATTTTTTCAAGGCGAAATTGGAAATTTATAGGGTTTAAGCTCCATATACTGGAGAGATTTCCTTACAATATGTGGAACATATACTCTAAACCCTATTAGCTCTCATGACAATATCTGGATAAATATACTGCTACACCAACTACCCATGCCTCTAGTTGATACTTCACTGAAGTTGAAATGATGGATAAGGTTACGACAGATGTGGGATTGTTGGGTGTTGGTATAAATAATTCAAGCTAGCTATATATATATATATATAAGGGAAACACCTAGGAGTGACAACTCACAAATCAGGCCCCTTAAAATGAAGCTATGTCATTAAGGGTTTGTCAATGCCGCTGCTTAACGTTAATGCCTATATCACCAGAGGTTGGGTAGCATGTGAGCATGCTCACGCCAGCGGGTGTGAGCACAAAGGCATATTCCAAATATTCCAATAGATTATGGAGAATATGCGATGGCGAAACCAAAATGCGCTCACGCGGTAAGAAATACGAAACTATCTGAAAATCATGCTCATGCGAAAAATAAATAAAAAATCATGGAATTAATCGTCCAAAGCTTAACTCACGTGAGCACAAAGACCCACAAAAATATTTGCCAGAACTCAAAGATCAGCGCACGTAAATTTTTATTTATTTATTTATTTATTTTTATTTTTATTTTTATTTTTTTAAGTTTCGCCAGCGAAACTTGGTTTCGTTGGCGAGATGGGTTTGGTTTTGGTTTTGGTTTTTGTTATTTTTTTAGGTTTCTCCCTTTCAAGTCTTTCTATATGTTTAACATTATATTTAGACACCATGGAGACCCTATAAACGCATAAAGACCCTATGTCCATCTATTATATCTATTTCCGCTGACATACATATCACCCCTATAGCCGTGGATCCCGCTCATTTTTGTGCTCACGCGGTACCAACCCCCTATCACCAAAGGTTTCTCAATGCGAAACCCTCTACCACCGCTGGTATAGGTTCCTAGATTTGCAACTACGGAGCTCTTAATGCGCAAGCATGTATCCATATATCCTACTGGATTCGACAAAAAACAAGGGGCAATGTCTGTCTACAATCCTGGTATGGAGCTCTAAGATATGCTGCATAAGGGTAAGAGTCTGGTAGCAAATGGTAGCGCAAACCCTAATCCTTGGTATGTCCTAGGTTTTCGACCTACACACCCAAGGATGAGAATCATCACATCATCTGGCAGGTCGGAGATCAACCTCACCATTTCTTGCAAATTACCCATCGATGTCCTACGATCTACCGTTACAATAATGTGAGGTTGTGAGATCGGAACTAGCACGTTGTCCTCCATCATCTCTCTCCACATTCCCCGATTCCTACACTTTCCTAAATCCATTAGGGTTGTGAAATTTGAAGTGAAATCCTTGTGGGCTGGACCAAAAATTGTGGCCCTCGCACCCATAGCTCCCCCTTTGTAATTCACGACAAACTCCTCCTTAAAAAACTAGGTACCAATTTCTTCTTTTCTTCCATCGCCAAATCAAACACAGTCTGAAGATTCATGCACTATCATGCACCAAAAAATCCCCGAAGAGTCTACAACATCAATGCACAAACACATATAGCCTATCGATGGGAGTACAAAATGCGAGATTGTTAAGTTGAGTGATAGCCTAGCAAAAATGTGAGATTATAGTTGAGCTCCCTTACATCACATCAACAAGCTCAATGCACACCTCAAAACTCGTATGTCAGCATACAGTCCAGCCATGCCGCCAAAAACATCTCATGAAATCCAGAGGAAATAAAACGAGTTATTGTAGTAACACATCATCATCGTTGCCACATTAATTCGTGCCACACACCGAAGTGGGTGTCCTATCAATCATCACTAGCATCACGATGTGTGGGAATGAGCAATGGGTTGTGTAGATTCCTGGCATCCATAAAACTTCAGCTACATTTCATTTCTTAGACAGCCCAATGGGGAGAAAATGACCCCTTTCGGGGAGTGATTCTACTCGCAAATGAGGCCCCTAAATTATAGTGAGATGAAATCCTCACCTCTTTCAAAGCAATGGAGAAGCCACAACTAGGTAAGAAGGTTTGAACGTTTGAACCAATGTGGTGTTCAGGATCTACCCAGGCATCAATAATAGGTATCATCCGGGTCTTCTAGATCCTACCACTTACACTCCGTCTTGTATGTTCATCATGGCGCTCGTGTGAGCACCACGATAGTGTTCCGGCAAGAGGTGGTTTTTCTCTCTGTCAGCTTTCACAATATTGGCGCAGGGAGATAATTGGCTACTTTGTCTCACAGCTTTCTCATGACTTCACTAGGTTTATTTGTTACTCAGAGTTTTTATAGTTGTCTCCCCCTGAAGGCGTCCAGGGGATAGGGTTAGATTGTTGTTTTTCTCATAGCAGAAATTGAGAAGTCGGACTACAGGTGCGCCTACTTATTACTGGCAGATTTATCGTTGATTGACCAGAGTGTGGGCATGTCATGATATGTGCACACTGCAAACTTGGAGGTTTGGTCCCAAATGTGAACTTTGATTCAAGTACAGCTTGATGATAATGGGTCAAAGCTGTGAAGGTTTTTGAATAAAGGAATATCCTTAGTTTAGTAGATTCAGTGCTTAGTCGTGCACTTTGTTCTCTCCAAATCTTGGTAAAAGGGGCCAAATCTATGTCCAATTTGCTGTATCATTATAGTCTATAGGGAGCATCAAACCTTAGCTGCAGAAATAAGATGCTGCCATGTGAACTTTTCAGTCACGGAGTACATATGAGGAGGGTGATAAGATTGCTGATCCGTGTGCTTTTCTCAAGATGGGTGTGGCCGAGGGATGGATACACATGCTTGTAGAGAAACCTCCATCAGGGCCATTCAGAGCATTTGACCCGTGGGTCAACAAATGGTACTGTTTGTCTCCAACCCAGATCGTACAACATTGCATAACTGGGAGGGCTTTGCTTGTGTGGCCCTTGGGTCCAACCTCCTTCTCATGGGTAGTGTCCGTCGGACTCTCGACACTGCCACAAAGAATTTTTCTACAGGTTTGCCTCTCATTCAGTGACATCAGATACGCAAGACACATGAGGATTCTCATTCTGGTTTTCATACAAATGTTGATTTGCAACTTTAATACTTCTTGGATCATTCATAATGGTTCTAGGGGACAGCAGCCCATAGCCATACAGCTAGAATCTATCAAATCTAGTGTCAATTTTACAGTGGCATGTATAATTTGCAGGTGTTGTCTGCCAAGATTTCCTTAAATACAATGCACTGACCAAATAGTGGTCAACATCCAGCAGTATGATAAAACCCTGCAGTCGGTTTGCTGCTTCTATGATTGGTGACTGTGTGTATGTGGCAAGGGGTAAGAGAAACACCCATTTCCTGGACTCTGTTGAGGTGTACGATTCAAAAACTGACACATGACAACTCTACGGCAAACATGAGAAATATTCGGTCAAGCTGTCATGGGGTGGTACTGGATGACAAGTTTTGGCTGAATGCAGGGGAGTATGTGAAGAATCACTACCAGGGGAGTACGTGAAGAATCACTATCAATGACCAATCAACGAAGGGGTCTGCAGAGGTGTTTAACCCCAACACTTGCACTTGGTGACTGATTCCTTACATGTGGCTTGATTTCTTACAAAGTATGTTGTCAATCAAAGTCTTAGTTGAACTTTGCCGGATGTCATGAAGACATATGGTTATGATGCAGGGGCAGTGGGATATGTTAGTTTCTCTTTTCCTATTGCAAATGTTGCTCTGCATCCCTCTCATCCGTCTCCTTTGTATGCACATCCACAATGGTTGGAGGTTGAGGTGACTTCAAACCAGTTTATCCTTGCATGATAGACGGGAGATATTGGGGTTTTCTTATAGATTCTTGTTCCTGGCAAATGTCTTTAGTTATGAAGGGAACCTGTGAATGTTGGAAAGTTTATTTGATCAGGCAGCCCAGTGATACTTGGTTCAGTCTTTCAACATGATCCTTCAACCGTCCATTGGGCCCTTGAAGGCCCGTGCGTTGAGTAGTAGGCTCTGTAAATTGGCTGGACATAAAACACACTTTAACTTCAACTTTCTTTCTCATCCTTGTTTTCCTCTCTCAAGGGTCCTCTCTCTTCATCTGCTCATGAACTTTAACGCTGGCTGTGTAGGTACTTGAACCCAACACAATGATCAAAGAGAGCTACTTCTTGTGCACCACCGCAAACTTATGGTGTACAACAAAGAGACGAACGGATGGCTGTATATGCGTCAAGTCTTGGGCAGGGATGACTGTAATCAACCATCCTAATACTTTGGCTTTGCATGTGAGAGTGTTGACTCTAATCTGTATATCATAGAGGGTGGCAGGGAGTCCTAGAAAAATCGCAACTAGTATTGTAAACAGACACTCAACACGGTTGAGGTTTGTGATTTTAGGGCCTCCAAGAGGGCGAGTCAATTTCTTGGGTGGTGGGCAGGTGCCAATACGGGAGAGAGCAGGGGCACCATACTTGCATCTATTGTTCTCTGCTGTAATTGATGCTCATTGTATTATTATTAGTCATGATGGTTTCGAGAGACTACAAAAAGTATGGCCAGATTGTTTCGATTGTCACGCGTGAATAATTTGTGAATGAAATCTCTATCGAATATAATCTGTTGGGGATGATTGCTAGCATGTACCATGGCAGATGTTCTGGTCACACATTAGTGGTGATGAAGCTGGCCGTGGGCAAAAAGAAGAGAGTCAAGGGACAAGTCTGTCGGCAAGGAAAGACGATCAGAGTAGCTTGCTGTCCATTTGTGCCAAGGCACACACTTTGTGTTTCAGAGCCTTACCACACGAGTGGCACTGAGCTTCAGAAGTCCCTAGCTAGGATTGTCTCATAGTGATGGTATAGAGAGTAGGAAAAACCAAAAATCGCCACCACACGAGCGGCAGTTGGGTTTAGGGAACAGATAGCTGAGAAGCAGAGGGGTAAATGGACATATGGATGGACCAAAAACTGCTTAACATACAGTTTCTGCAATGCCCTTCCTCCATGGTTTTACCCATATTTGTACAACAACTCAATATTTCATCTAAATTTACATGTGATAGGGTTTCTTTCTACAATAAGTATGTATACCAACTGTTAGATTGCAAAAAATATCATGTACCAAAGAGCTATGGACTTTTAAAGTTGATTACTGTGGACTGCAAATGTTACACATAAAATCTTATGATTAAAAAAAATCATATACACTCATATAGTGGCAAAAATGAAAACATAATAGGGGCGCCATTTCTAAAACCAACCCAAATCCACTTTTATATGGACTAGTTACCTTAGGAATTGAGAGCTATGGACTATTTTACACCTTAAAAACAAATTGTCCATAGCATATTATGTTTTGGGTTTTTGGGATGTCATCTTTTACCAAAAGGCATACAAACCTATAATCTACAATGGTCAGGTGGTATCTGGACAAGTGATTATAAATTCTAAATTTTGACGTCAGATTAAAATATCTAATAAATAATGTCTTCAATATTTGGGGGGGACTCTTTTCTAAAAATGTTTGGTATACTACTATCTATTTTTCTAAAATTAACTAACAAAATTGGCTCAATTTGTTTTTTTTTCCATGGACTTCCATAGACTCAATATCTGTCATTTTTGGTCCACCCATTCATGCAAATGCCCAGAGATGAACGAGGAGATGAGCTCCACGGCGAGAAGGAGTAGATCACAACAAAGAAATTCCCTAACATTTCAAATTTCAAAGAAGTAGTCCCTCGAAATCCGACTTTCGTGGAGAGGCTCCACATAAGCACCTAGTCACATTGCCTTCTTGTTGCTGTTCTTACAGTAGGTGAGGGTCTCAATTTATGATTCATCAACCAACCAACTTAGTCGCGATTGTTTCCATTGCCGCTCACGTGGTAGCGCCCTCAGTCTAATGTATTGCTATATTGCACACTATGGCAGCTGACAACCAATAAAATGTAGAATAGGACAAATCATGATGCTGGGCCAATTTACAATTTCAAAATTTGATTGTTATCTTACTAGACATTTGTGCTCTATTTGTGCTCTTCCAATGAAGGCATGGAGTAGGTATCCTCTAGAGTAACTCCTGGAAGTACAATATTAGTTAGAGCGATGTGGCTCTTAGTTTAGCCCGCTTTGGCTGGAGTCCTCTCTCTCTCTTGCATGTAGGTCATGTAGTCACAATACAAAATGTTTCCTAGATAGGGAATCCTTTCAGCAATACAGTCAGTAGAGTCTCAGCTATTTGTAGACAATGCCATGTAGGGCCATATACTAGAGGCCAAGCCCAGGAAATCTTGGGTGCCACTTTTGGGCTTGTCTTGTCTTGTCTTAATCCTTCCATGCTTTTAGACCTCTTACCTGGAGTACCTTGCAGCTCCTAGCTGCTGGCAGAGTAGTGTCCACTCAAAGACAGCTACCTTGGGTTAATCTCGCAAGGAGACCAACAAAACCAGAGTTTATGTAGGTGGTGGGTTCTGTGGACTGATTCCTCCAATCGTTGAACCCATCCATTCTGTTGGGTCCTGAGATAAGTGCTCCAGTCAAAACGTTTGGATTTGCATTTGGACTGTGAAACCAGTCCACAAAACCTTCTCCACATTGAACATGGGTTGTGTCTGCATGGATGGAGACAATGGATGCGCTTCGGTGGTGAACTTGTGTAGGAGGAAGGTTGCCAAAGCCTACCATGTAGGATATTCCCAGAGGGTTGTTTCCCAGAAGGTAATCCACCTGCCGAGCAACTGCTTGGTGAGTATAGCTTCAACATTAGCTAGCCTGGTAAGATTTTCGTCTTAAAGAAGTTTACTTCATGGGTTGTTTGGCAGCTGCTTGGTGGTGACGTGATGGTGTTTATGCAAAGAGCTGCTAAACGTCCATGAGCAGTGTGTGAATGGAAGTCCTTTCTGACATGAAGGAGATTGGGATTATACTATGTCATTTGTGTGTCTGCTGCCAATGGTATTCCATCAAGAATTCGGCAGATAGCACACGAAACTGAGCCTCTAAGTGCCAGCAGTACAAGATGCAGAATTATTGGGGTTTTGGATGCAGTTGGTTCGATGAATACCTGGCCTTTAGCATGCGCCCAAAGATCTTGATGAGAAAACAAAACGTTGTCCTGCCCACAGCTTACTGTGCGAGTTGCTGCTTTAAGATAGTCGGCATAAGCAGCAATCAAGAAGGATGCTCCTGTCACGTATTGGGTGTTGGAGCCTTCTCGAATATACAGCAGGCCCCCTGAATGTGGCCCACAAAGTCACTCAAGCTGTAAGTTTACCTCTATCTGGACGTCACAATTTCGAGGTAGTAATATCTGAAGAGATATGTCTCGCTACTTGATGACTGTAGAAACAATTATATATATCGTTATCAGATGCATCTCCCTCTGAAGTGCACATGAAGATTGTAACATTGCAAAGAAAACCTATAGTTTCGTGTGATGGAGGATGCACTCTCTCACCACGAAAGCACGGGAATGGCAGTCGCTTTACTGGCAATTACATATGATCTACCTAGGTATTCATGCCATCTAGGATAGTGTCAGTCCCAGGCACATTGTGTGTTCAGTGCTTTTTGAATCCAACCAGGAGATTGCCTTGCAAGCAGTATTCAAATACAGCCAGCTCATGCACCATCTCATTACTCCTACAGTAATTTGATATTTCCGCGCTGAGCACTCGGTTTGAATGAGTTGCACACCTGGAGTATAGAGACAGAAGTTTCAGAGCTGTCTTAAAGATTGTAACACACAAACGCATCTGCCTGTGCTGAAAACTGCTGCAAAGAGTTCTCTCCCCCGAAATAGAACTGCCAGAAAGCATAATTTGAAAACATCAGTCACCTGCACTAAGAAAAAGCTGCTCACAGCTTATTGAAAACTAACATCTCCATGTCTATTGATTAACAGTTCAAGCTTAACCTTCTCAATTTGTAGAACAGGTGACAGACGATATAGATCTAGACTTGAAGACTCTAGATAAGACAGACAGTTTCTGAGTACATTTTGGGAGCAGGCATCTGATACGCTTTCTTCCACATGGTATAACTTGATCAAGACTGGAACAGTAAGAGAGGGAGCCGACGCCAACCTTAGCGTAAGTAAGCCTCTCCCCTTGAGGGGGTACGTACTCACAGTAAAATCAATACTAGTTCTCAAATTTGTGCAGCCCGACATATAATTACGACTGGTGCTACGATCAGTATGCTGAAGTTTCTCATCTAGAATCAGGTCAGAAGAGATTCTTACGCTGGAGAGGAGAACTTGAAGTCCAGCATTCTTGTTGTCCCAGCTGAATTCTGATACGTAGTTACTGAAGCCGCGGTTGTCAACTACGTATTGCAGATAGGTTTGAGAGTTCGAAGCCTTGTACAGCCAGGAAGCAGCCCAAAGAAGCTCATCCTGGACACAGTCACGCTCACAACCATCAGTACAGTGAAGGCGTTTTTCGCATGATGACGTATAAGGTGGACGATGGTGTCTGATCCAGTCTCGATGCGTGCCTCATTTATCTTCACTAACTCTTCCAGGAGTTGCTGAGGAATTCATGGAATGTATAGTTTTGCACATATTCCTCTATAGATCAGACAACTTACATCATAGCCGGAATTGGAGCAGTAGAAAGGACAAGCACTCGTGTACGCGCCGCGATATTGATTTGCAAAATCAAACATCTGCACCCATGAGTTGAATTCACAAATTAATGTTGCCCATGCAGAAGACGGCTTGAACGAAAATTGTTTCAGCTGACAGTGATCAGCTCAAGTTCAAATGGTTTTCTTGTTTTAACAGAAACCATACAGTACCCTCAGCTGACAGAATGTACTTGGTAGTCTAGGAATGCTGTACTTCATGTGGTTCACATTCCCTACAATATCCTAGCTACAGGCTTACAGTCATCGCTGTGTCAAGAAGTCTCTCAGCGTAGCTCGCATCGCTGCTCCTGAACACAATGGACGCTGCCGCCAGGGCTGCTGCAGTTTCGGCGGCAACCTCTGTACCAGGGGACGAGGCATTGATCTCGTACGTGGTACGTGGTGTATCCATGTCCTCTGAACGTTCTCAGCAAATGTGATCGGTATTGGGATCCCCGACCTGTGCATGACAAGGAGAAGACATGTTAACTGCACTAGTCTCCATATTGACATTCCTGAAACTTTGGAAACTGTTCAGGTGGACTTGACAGGTGGGTATTATGATGCTGGCGACAATGTGAAATACCAGTTTCCAAAGGCATTCACTATCACCATGCTGTCTTGGAGTGCAATACACTACGAAGGACAGCTCTCGGCGGCAGGACAGCTCCAGAATACTAAGGAAACCATCCAATGGGGCACCGACTATTTCCTGAAATGTGCCACTGGCCCCACGCAGCTGTGGGTTCAGGTAAACCTTACTCTTGTTTTATTTCATTTGAGTATAGATTCGAGCTTGGATTCTAGGCTGCATACGTCCACAGAGTGTACACTTCTCGAGCTTCCTCATGGGTTTTGAAGAAGGCAATTATTGTTTGGCGTGTCACGCCGGCCACATCGCGTTCCCCAGTGAAGGCACAAAGAAGTCTAGTAGTTCCTTCATACAATTTATCGATTAAGGTGACAGATAGATCATTATTCTACGTATGAATAGTTCATGGGCTGCCTATTAGACTAAGTCTAGTCTGAAACATGCATTAACTCTTCAACTTCGACTCCAACTTCGTTCAAGTTAGTCACATGTCAGCTTTTCTTTCCTTCATTTTCTCTGATATCACATGCTCATGCCCCGTCTTACAAATTCGCACTTCAGTATTTTGTGAACTGAATGAATAATCCTGAAAAGTGAAATAGAACTAAGTTTTCAATCTGGAAGACTGAGCATACAATTTTTCATAGATTATACATTCGTCTTGCCCATTCTCTGGCATGTATAGATCCTCCATCTCCGCAGAACATGAAGATGGACGGTCTCCTAGATCTCTTTTCCCTGAAACAGAGCCTGGAATCGTTGTTTCGAATTCTGGTTCGTGATGAGGATTGTTATGACAATCGTAATGCGTACATTGGACACAGACCCATCTAAGAGGGCCGAGTCTCCCCTCCATCTCATCCGTTGGTTTGCAGGAAGCTTTCCAGATCGTTGACCCTCGTAGAAGAGAATGGATTTGTCGAGAGCGTCACAGTAGTCGAAGGTAGCTGCCCTGATTCCCTCGAGGGCGACAACCACAGAAGACACAGTAATAGCTTGTCAAGATTTCTTGAGGATGATAGTCCAGCCATTGAATTCAGGGACTAAATGGACCGCATGCTACTTCAACGTTAGTGGCAAGGCGCTACCAGCATAATTTTACCATTTGCAGCTTGCAACTAGCAGCGCATTTTGTTGGAGTATACTTCGACAAAGTCGGTGAATCGTGCACCTGTCTCAGCTACAGTTGTAGCAGAAATTAATAAGAGAGCCAAGTGATAGAGTCCTGCTCATCGGCCAGCAGCCACCGGATTATTCAGGGCCTCAAATGCAATTGAGCATAAGACGTTCGAGTGCTACAAGTTATCTACCAGGAAGATACATTCAATCTGCAGGCAGGAAGTACGAGTAATATATGTTCTGACTGGAAGTTTCATGAGTCAATCCAGCCAGCTGACTGATGGAAATTTTTGAACTTCCAAGTAACTGCAGTGCGGGGCTCCCAACAGAAACCAGGAAGATACGAGAAGAAATAAAGCCTCCGGATGTAGTGTGATTGGTGGAAGCCAAGTCCGAAAGTGCAACAGAAGGTGTGACCAAGCGAAAGAGGACCAATTCAAGCAGTCTGGGACAACGCTGAGAAAAGTACAACTTCAAGTCCTGGTAACAATGGATTTATATACAACTGAACGTCCTGATCAGTATTGTATTGAGCTAGGATGCTGTACAGACCTGCATGATACAACAGGTATATCACGGCAAAGTGGTTCCATAAATTTTCCAAGAGTTCAGTGACATATCTCCCTGTTCCTGTAACCTTCATGGACTTTGTCTGCGGATAGGAGGAACAGGAAGTGCCTGCAGCCCACTAGAGTTAAACAAAAGTATTCATACAGGTCCCAGAACTGGCAGTCTGCAGATTGTGAGAAAGACCCATCGGATGCCACCTTTATACCAAAAGCCCACTGCTTGCATTCAGGTGTACCCGAATCACTGCTGGAAATCGCAAGGAAATAGATTGCTGGCTGCAGCCTTCACGTCCTTCCGAGAAAGACGAAGCAGCATCAGAGCGAAGCCCCTCTCGGGCCGTTACCGCTCAGCCCGTTGCCGGGCCGCTTGGGCCGGCCGGCATGAACCGCTCCCTTCGTACTTCATCCGGTAGTCTGCGACGGATACGTCGATGAGTACGGGGATGGATGGATGATATCGTAGCTCCGATTTCATACGTCTGGCAGGACGAACGTATGAACGCCCAGGTAGTTTGCTTGCATAATAGAATTTGGATTGGAGGGGGTCGGTGGGTGGCCGTTTGGACCACCCACTGACTTGCAGTCTATAGTTTTCATCGTTTGGTCCACCTTCCGAAAGGGAAGGGGGGGCTGGAAATGACACCATAAGTTACGCTTGCTTCGGCAGGACTTTCGACCTATCGTCTATTGGCCATGTAAGGGACTGGAGATACGGAGAAAATATAAATCCATTCTCCACAAAATACATTGCTGATTTCTTGGATGAAAAAAAATCTATCATGTAGATGTTTCGTCCGTGGTGATGGATGAGGGTTAGTGGGGCAGCTGTTGAATTGGAGGCTGGTGCAGAGGATGACATTCATGGCCATAAGACCTGGCATGTTTTTGTTGTGATTGTAATTAGCATTTCAATATGGAATTGAGTGACTTGCAACTTACATGGGGCTGCTCTTATTGTGGTCGAATTGGATGAGTACCTAGGTCGAAGAAGGTGATGTTGACGACCGTAAGATCCATGTTTTGTTGTGATTGTGACTAACAGCAGGATTGTAAGCCAAAAATGAGATGTAACACATTTCAATACGGAATGAAGGACTTGCAAAGATGCAACCCCCTCCCCCCCCCCCCCAAAAAAAAATCACATCATTCTAATTTATCAAATGAGTCAAGAATGATAATGAATTTTTTTTTTTAAAGAAAAAAGAATAGTCATGCTCGTGTGGTCATTCGCAACATAAGATTCATAGGATGCCATGGCATCTAGATGGGGCTTGTCCAAGTGGCATGAAAGTACCAAAGTCCGAGAGGAAACGCGTGATAGAATCGGAAATGGACGTGAGGGCGGGGGAGGTTTGGGGAATTTACGATGTTGATTTCGGCAGCTTCTATGCACATTGAACACCTTGTTGTTCCTGAAATAGCTGACAGAAAGATTGGGCAAGAAATTCTCCCGACCCCATCTAAGATCCAAGATCATGGCAATGTTAGGATCCACTTGGAGGGTTGTTCAGAGACAACCTAAAACCACCGTCAAACATGTTTTCATATCCTAATGGTGGACTATTGTCAAAGCAAGACTGTGCAAATTTAGGTTTTTATTCACCTGAAAGATTAGTTACATGCAATTTGGAAGGCCATGGACACCTGATAATAGCCATAAACCTACCCCAAGCACTGAAAATCCCCAATACCGACACATTAGATCTTATTATAGTCGAGTGCGATTCGTCATGTATGTGGTTTTGAACCATGGTCGCTTGTAGTTAGACATTTTATATAGATGGATATTCTACAACAATTTTTTATCACAACCATACAACACCACTCTAGAGTGCTCTATAGTATTCTAATTCTTAGGTCCAAAACAAAATTAAAAAATATAATAATTTTTTTGAATTGGACTGCAGTGGACACCATGGTAGCTCCTAATCGATCTCGAATCAATGAGCATGCGACACTATTTGAATGTACTCACTCACGTAACGAGTTCCTGAACAATCTAACATGTGGTTATGAAGTATAGATTTGAACTCAAGACCTCCACATTACAACATTGTTATTCTACAAATGGCCCAATGATTATGACACACGAGACACTTCTTCTCTCTAGCTATAGACCAACCAGCACGCGATTGGAAATTTATTCATAATGAGGATGATTTAATTATAGCTATTAATACGTAATTATTAATGCCTCAAAATAAGATTGAAAATACAATATTGACTATTGCCGAAGTTAGACATGGATAACAAATATATGATAATATATGGTAGCTTCGGAAGGAGGCATAAATTATGGTATCTCTGGACCCCAAAGGGCTATTGCCTTCCAACAAGAAGGTGGACACTGTCCTAACACCAATTAGTGGATTCAACCAGGGTTGTATTGGTATTGCGGGTCTTTCCGGGTATCAATAGTTGGTACCAGTAGGTTCTTCGAGAACTACCAGTCGGGTAGGTGGTAGGTCAAAAACCCAAGGCATAGTATGGATTAGGGTTTGGCTCCCATTTCGTATCAAGTTGCTACTAGTATTGTGCGCTTTGAAAGCGTAATATTCATATTGTAGGCACGGATTGCTTGTTGTGCATCCTGGATACGGTCTGGCACATAAAAGAAGAGGCTGGCTACTTCAATGAGGAGATGTAGAGTAGTGACGTACATAGGATTATGAGTTGCGTGTGCTTTGATTTGCAGCTGCAGGTGTAGTATAAGTTTACATTTAGTTTACATTTTCAGAACCTGAACTATGTCATATTTCTAAATGACATGCACACAACAATCTTTGCCTTCCACGGCTTGCCCCTCATGTGTACAATCTTTTGTGTGATCTTCTAAAATTTGCATGTTAAGTTTGACATCTTATCTTTCATTTTGGATGGGGTTTATTTTGCATTGCCCAAAACTGGGTTCAACAATGAAATCTGTGTTCAACTTGGTACATTGTGAGTATACTTGACAGTCGTGAAAAGTATTGATAACCGTGTTGAATATATTCAATTGATATAAAGAAAAATGAACCCATACTATTGATACTATATATTGTATATATCTAAGGGAAATGCATATACCAGTATATTATTCGCAAATTCGTCAATCTGCAATACTTAGAATGAATGATACCAGAGTTAAAAAACAAAGCACTCCTCAAGAACCTACCATGCCTGGTATATTAAAATTTTGATACCCAAAAACACTGTATTGAATCCACAACCACAACTTCCGAGGTGGTATGTACCCACTGGGGTGGTATGTACCCACTGGGGCACAACTTGGTTGTCACAAATATGTAGCTTTAAGTGCTTAAAGATGTATTAGGGTTGTGCTTTGCTCCGCATTACTAGTTACGACTTATGGGAACAATTTCCTTTTTAATTGGAAATATATTTTATTCAAAAACATTAGAAATGATATGAAATAATAATGCAGGCTTATGATCTGATGGTCCTTTCGCAAGGTGTAGGTGTGGATCAATCCCTTGTCAAATCTTCCCCACCTTATCTTACGCCGGATTTCCTGTTAAATACTTTAGAATGCAAGAGATTGTCAGGCAAAGATATGCCACTTTTTTCAAAAGTAATAGTCGGCAGGCAAAGCTAATCAAAATACAAAACAAAACTACTCAAAGTGGTTTGTTGGAAGGGTAGTTGAAAGGGCATCATGCCCATGGACATTACGTAAGACACAAAGGGCGTAAGTGGGGTTTGACTGATGCTATCAAAAATGGCTGACTAGTGCAAAAGAAGATACCAGAAACAATTCTCTCCAGGCCTATTAGTAAGGTGATGATAATGGAGGCAATGAGATGGAAGGTTTGATTCTTGATAGGTGGTAGTATCACCCTTGGCTTCTATGGTTCATGTCATGCCCTTGTATTGTCTAACTCCTCTTAGTCCATTTTAAACTTAACCAAAATTTGACTTCGTCAAATTTCGAGACCAAGTGTGAGTTACATTGAGGGGAATTATACTCCCCGCCATGTAATCCCAACTGGAGTTTATACTCCCTCTCTGTAACCGGTCCCAATATGGATGTGGCTTGATTTTATTGCAAGTGTGTGAGCTGACAGGTACAGCCCGCGAGGTACAGCCGGGGAACCCCCACTCCGGCAAGCCTCGTCGGCGAGCTCGACGCCCCATGTCAAATCATCCCCACCCCCCTCTGACCCCTCCGCCCATTGCCCTGCCCCCGCCCGACCGCCCGCTGCTCCCCGTGCCCCCCTCAACCCCCCCACGTCCGCCCGCCCGCCCCCGCCCGGGACCCCTAACCCCTGCCCCACCGCTGGCCACGCAGCACCTCACAACACCCCCCCCGATCTCCAGCCACGTGGCAGCCCCCCACTGTGGATCCCCTCACTCGGTTGATCCGCCGTCCAGTGCCGGAGTGATCCCCACCCCATCTCCAGCCACGTGGCGCTCCCTCGAACCATTGATCCCCTCCCCATCCATCCAACCTCAATTAAATGGATGATGTCGGTCATCCGCCCCTCACCACCCCCCCCCCCTCCCAATCCTCCCGCAGAGGGGATGTATGATGGCCGGATGAAGGCCCCATGACCCATGACGCGTCCATCGCCACGTGCGCCGCCCCCCCCCCCCCCCCCCCCCCGGCCGTCGATCCCCTATTCCCATCCACGGCGCGCTCCCCCGAGATGTCGCCGCTCCCCCGACGTGTCTTGATCCCCCTTCCGGACCGGGAGTGATCCCCAACCCTAATCACCCGCCACGTGCGGCTCCCCTGAACCGTCGATCCCCTCCGCATCCATCCAACCTCACAAACAATGGATGATGTGGGTCATCGGCCCCTCACCACCCCCCCCCCCCCCGCCATCCTCCCGCGCAGGGGACGGATGACGGCCGGATGAAGGGCCAATGATAGTGACAGACCACGTGCCGCTCCACCCGCCATCGATCACCTATTCCCATCGACGGCCCGATCCCCCGAGACATCGCCGCTCCCCTGACGTGCCTTGATCCCCCTTCTGGACCGGGAGTGATCCCCCAACCCTAATCGCGTGCCACGTGCCGCTCCCCCAAACCGTCGATCCCCTGCGCATCCATCCAACCTCACAAACAATGGATGTTGTGTGTCATCTGCCCCTCATCCCCCCGCCATTCTCCCGTGGAGGGGATGGGATGAAGGGCCGATGACACTGACGGGCCACGTGCCGCTCCCCCGGCCGTCGATCCCCTCTTCCCATCGACGGACCGATCCCCCGAGACGTCCCCCCCCCCCCGGTTGATCCCCCGTCCAATGCGGTGACTGATCCCCTCCACCCATCGGCCGGTACGTGGCGCTCCCCCCGCCGCCGATCCCATCGTCCCATCCACGGCGCTTTCTCCTAAGGCGAGACCCAAGTGCAACCTCAGTGTAGCATTTGTCATTGGCCCATGTGTGTAGAATTCAAATCTAAAATCAAATGCAATTTCCTATGTATCCAAGTGCGTCTCCTATGTCGAGGCCCAAATGCAACCTCTAGGGTAGCCTGTGCCGTTGGCCCAAGTGTCATCTAAGCCCAAGTGTAAGATCTTCTATGTATCCCAGTGCGTCTACCAAGTGCGACCTCTAGTGTAGCCTATGCCATTGACCCATGATTGAAAAATTGAAATCTAAGACCAAAAGCAATTTCCTATATATCCACGTGGGTCTCCTATGTCGAGGCCCATCTAAGCCCAAGTGCAATCTTCTATGTATCCAAGTGCATCTCCCATGTAGAGACCCAAGTGTCCACTGTCATCTAAGCCCAAGTGCGATATCCTATGTATCCAAGTGCATCTCCCATATGTGTCTCCTATGTCGAGGCCCATCTAAGCCCAATGTGCAATCTCCTATGTATCCAAGTACGTCTCCGATGTCAAGGCCCCATTTATTTTTTTTCATGAATTTATTGAGTAGTAATATCCAATCATTATTGATATATCTCCCGTCTCTACAATAGCCTGTGTCTCTAGGGTAGCCTGCGCCTTTTGGCCCAAGTGTCCAAGGTCAGGTAAGCCCAAGTGCAATCTCCTATGCATTCAAGTGCGTCTCCTATGTCTAGGGCCAAGTATGATCTCCAAGGTAGCCTATGCCGTTGGCCCAAGTGTCCAATGTCATCTATGTCATCTAAGTCATCCAAGTCTAATCATTTTTTTTCCAATGTCATCTAAGTAAGTTTTTTTCAAGAGAGTCTACGACCAGATTTGAACCAGAGACCTTTCCTTTTATCTCTCCCGTCGAGGCTCCAACCATTGTCCCAGGAATGCCCAATTTGCCCATGAGACCAAGCCGGTGCACCCCTCCTCCTCGAGGGCTTTCCAACGGCACCAAGCACCAGCGCCGGGCCCGCGGTTTGGGAGATCTCAACGACGCTACAAATAAAACAAAACAAAACAAAACAAATGTCTCGCTTCATATATTGATAGGGTAGTGTGTGCCGTTGGCCCAAATGTCCAATGTCATCTAAGTCCAAGTGCAATCCTCTTTGGATCCAAGTACGTCTCCTATGTCGAGGCCCAAATGCGACCTCTAGGGTAGCATGTGCCGTGGGCCCAAGTGTCAGGTGTCATCTAAGTCCAAGTGTAAGATCTTCTATGTATCCCAGTGCGTCTCCTATGTCGAGGCCCATTTGCAACCTCTAAGATAGCCTGTCCCCTATGTATCTAGAGACCCTCATGTTTGGGAGATTTAGGCCTAGGTTAGCATGCGCCATTGGCCCATGTGTTAAGAATTGAAATCTAAGTCCAAGTGCAATCCCCTATGTATTCAAGTAGCGTCTCCTATGTCAAAGTCCATGTGAGAAGAATTGAAACCTAAGCCCAATTTCTTATGTATTCAAGTGGCCGGTCTCCTATGTCGAGGCCCAAATTCGACCTCTAGTGTAGCCTATGCCGTTGGCCCATGTGTGAAGAATTGAAATCTAAGCCCAAGTGCAATCTTCTATTCATGTATCCAAGTGCATCTCCCATGTACAGGCCCAAGTGTCCAAATGCAATCCCCTATGTATCAAAAGTGAGTCTCCTATGTCGAGGCCCAAATGCAACCTCTAGGGTAGCTTGTGCCGTTGGCCCAAGTGTCCAGTGTGTCCAGTGTCATCTAAGTCAAGTGCAATCCCCTATGTATCTATAGACCATCCTGTTTGGGAGATCTAGGCCTAGGGTAGCCTGCGCCATTGGCCCATGGGTTAAGAATGAAACCTAAGTCCAAGTGCAATCCCCTATGTACTCAAGTAGCGTCTCCTATGTCAAGGCCCATGTGTGAAGAATTGAAATCAAAGCCCCAAGTGCAATTTCTTTATGTATCCAAAGTGGGTCTCATATATCGAGGCCCAAGTGCAATCCTCTATTCAAGTATCCAAGTGCATCTCTCGTGTACAAGCCCAAGTGTCCAATGTCATCTAAGTCCAAGTGCAATCCCGTATCTGATCATTTTTTTTTTTTCCAGAGAGCCTACAACTAGATTTGAACCGACCTTTCCCTTGATATCTCTCCCAACGAGGCTCCAACCATTGTCCCAGGAATGCCCACTTTGCCATTTTTGCTCTTTTTTGTGAATTTCCAGCGACCAAAAGTACTTAGAATTCGACATCTCCCACACCGCATGTCCAAAAATCATGAGACCAAGCCCGTGCACTCCTCCTCATCAAGGGCTTTCCAACGGTACCAAGCACTAGCGCCGGGACCTCGCGGTTCGGGACATCTCATCGTGACAAAACAAAACAAAACAAATCGTCTTAATTCATAGATTGATGTAGAGGGATTTCAAGAAATGAAGGGGTCCAAAAAAAGAAGGCAAGAAGGTGATACCTATTAAATAGGGGATGGCTCAGGCCAATTCGGGTAGTTAGGGTACATGTGTCAAGTGGTGGGAATAGGCCTGATTAGGGTTTGACAAGTGTCCCACCTTTCTAGGAGGGTCCCACCGTTTTGGAAGGGTCCCACCGGCCTTAGAGCATCTCCACGGTGCTTGCCCAAAAGTGCTCCACGGTTGGCTCAGCCTGGCAGATTTGTTGTGGGCCCGCCTTAATCCTGTCTCCTGCCCGGCACATTTTCCAATTATACCGGGACCCGCCAACCACGCTACATTAAACTTGTGAGTTATTTGGGAGTTAATGCGATATGATGTACTCGGTCAATGTGCCCAGATCGTGATCGAGCGGCAGGCCTGCCCCGGGGCTATCTCTGCCGTGTCTTGTACCGTCCTAACCGTGGAGTTTCAACCAACCCGTCCCTGCAAAAATTACCGTCGCCCCTGTAACCAGGGCATATAGCGTTTGATGTGTTGTGCTCACCATGGAGATGCTCTTAGAGGGTATATAAAGGAGAGCGGGGCTCTCTTCCTACTCACTAACTAACTACTTACTAAATTAGTATCTAGGGGGTTTTGCACACGCAGGGCCCCAAAAGAAAAGCAAACAAGAACCATAGATCTATTAATTAATTGAAACAGTGAGCTCAATAAGCCCCCTAGATTGTCAGAGCAAGACTGCGAAGGTGTTTATTCACCTGAAAGACTAGTTACATGCAATTTGCAAGGCCATGGACACTTGATAATAGCCATAATCCAAACCATGGTCACTTGTAGTTAGATTTTTTATTTAGATGGATATTCTACAACAGTTGTTTATCACAACCACATAACACCACTCTAAAGTGCTCTACAGTATTATATTTTTTGGAACACACTAGACATAGGATGGGAGTTGAATGCGCGCGTGCCAGCCTGCCCTTACGGTCGTCGGGGCTTACGGTCGCCGGGGCTTGCGGGAGCCGGGACGCCCTTGGCGGGGCCCGCAATCAAATCCCCACCCCCGCGTCGTGCCGTTATTGCCAAAAGATAAAAATTCTGAATGGTGGCAAGAAAGTGGCGGGTAGCTTGGTGGTTGGATGCAATGACCATTATTGTGGGGGTATTGGGTTCATACCTTGCTCATGGTGTGATGGAAATCGTATGTTTTAGGATTTGATTGAGATACTGTTAGATTTTGGCATCTCCAATTTTTTTCAAAGTCCCTCAAGCTGATCTCCGCTCCCCTCTTCCCAATCGCTGCTCCCAAGTGTGTCCGCCGCCCCCCTGTTCTCTTTGCTCCCCTGTGTTACGGGTCCCATGTTCTCCTTGCTCCCCTGTGTTATTGCTCCGCCGCGCCCCTGTTACTACTCCCGGCTCCTTCTGCTATTGTTCCCCTGTTTTATTGCTTTGCCACTCCAATAACAGGGGACCGGAGGAGTAGGGAGCAATAACAAGGGAGCGGAGAAGGCCTAGTTATCATTCCTGACGTGACGTGGCCCAGACACGTCGGACGTGCGTCACGTCACGTCGAATCCGGACGTTTATCCATGTAATTTTTTTTAATATTTGACTTTTACGATTTACTTCTACCCTTTGTAATGACATGCCAACCACGGTGTGAAACAGACGTGGCCAATTATAAAAATTACTACCGCCAGGCAATTTATTAGTTTTAGATGAAGGGACTGCCCATATTGGCGGGCGCTTATAATTTATTATATTTTAAATAAGCGACGGCCTATATTGACGGTCGCTTGAAAATTATTATTTTTAAAAATTTATCGACCGCCGTTTGGCGGTTGCTTCTTTAATTTGTTTTTAAAAAATGCAGCAACCGTCAAATGGCGGTCGTTCGTTTTGTTTTTTTTAATTTAGCGGCCGCCATTTAGTGGTAGTGGCTATTTTTCTTAAAAAAGTAAATGAAACGACTGCAACAACGGCTGTCGTTTTTTTTTTTTTTAATATGAAGCAACAGCCAATACGGCGGTCGCTCTTTTTCGTTTTTCAAAATAATGAAGTGACCGCCAATACGGCGGTCGCTGTTTATTTTTATTTTTTTTAAATGAAGCGACCACCACTACGGTGGTCAATCATTTTCGTTTATTTATTTTAAAAATGAAGCGACCGCTATATGGGGGTCGCTCTTTTTTGCTTTTTAAAAAACTAAAACGACCGCCATTACGGCAGTCGCTCTTCTTCGCTTTTTAAGAAAGTGAAGCGACCGCCAATACAGCGGTCGCTACTTTATTTTATTTTAATTATTATAATATATATATATATATATATATATATATATATATATCTTAAACAAACGAAGCGACCGCCCGTTGGCGGTCGCTCTTTTTCACTTTTTCAAAAACTGAAGCAATTATTGATGGTCGTTTTTAAAAGTTTATTTTTAAAATAATAATAATAATTTTTTTAATATTTTAAAAAATAAAAAAACTGAAGCAACCGCCATTACGGCGGTCGCTCCTTTAAGTTTTTTCTTTAAACTAATTAATTTAATTTTTTTAAAAAAAAAACTAGAGTGACCGCCATACGGCATTCTTCATTTTTTAAGAAACTGAAGCGACCGCCAATTCGGCGGTCGCTCGTTCAATTTGTTTAATTTATATATATTTTTTAAATGAAGCGATCGCCTTATGGCTGTCTCTCTTTTTCGTTTTAAAAAAAAATGAAGGGATCGCCATTACGGCGGTCGCTCTGTTTAGTTTTTCTAAAAAGTGAAGCCACTATGGCGGTCGTTTTTTTTTGTTTTTTTAAAAAATGAAGCGACCGCCAATACGGCGGTCACTCTTTTAGGTATTTGTTTTAAATGAAACGACCACCATATGGTGGTCGCTCTTTTTGGTATTTATAAAAGATGATGGGCGGTCGGGCGGTCGTTTTTTTTTTTTTTAATTTCTTAATTAAGCAACTGCCTATACGACAACGACGTGTTAGTTGCGAAAATTTTGCTACTTATGAACATGAAGCGGCTTCCGTTACGTGATGCTCCAGCCTCCTGGAACAGCTCACACGTGTAGTCGCCTACCTTGCAAAGTCTTGGCGACCACTGCCTCCACCAAGCGGTTGATGGAGTCTTCGGAAAATTCTGTGGTCGTTGTTGTCATGTTCAACTGTCGGGGTTTCAAGCACTTTTTGGCCATGTGCGTAGTCTCCCCGCAATTAAAGCACATCCCATCAAAGGTCGTCATCTGCCCGCCATGTACAGTCGCACCTATTTTTCCTTTCGGAGCACCAGGTATCGCCCTACGTACGAAGGCTCTCCCTTCAATCTCCAGTTGCCATTGTCGCCGTGTGGCTTATCCCACTTCTTTTCCGACCGGAATCAATCACATTCCCGTTGAATTTTTTTGTGGTTCAGCTCCGTACGGAACTATCTTTCGCCCTTAAGAACATCCGAGAAGCATTCAGCCCTTTCAATGGCCTCGTTCAAGTCTTTGGTGGCCTCTCCTCCAACTTCCGCGTAGCCCATGGGGCCAGTCTCGCCACAAAGTTGAAGACCATTTCTGGTTCTGTCATGTCCGCGACCTCAAGCAACAATACATTGAAAGCCTGAATATATCCTCGAATATCATATGTTTGCTTCAAGTTCTTCATTTTGTCCCGTGCAAGTCAGAATGCGTTGAGAAGTACAAATTGTTTTTTCATGAGTTCCTTGAACTCACCCCAACTCAAGGGCTCAGGGTTTGGCCCTTGGTTTTTAAGACGTTTCTGCCACCATTGTTGAGCATAGCCCCTCAAATAGGTGGGAGCCACTTCCACCCGATCCTTGTCACTCAGTTTGGCTGCCCAAAAGTACTTCTCCGGCTCCAAGAGCCAGCTGTTGAGTGCCCTCCGATTTCGGACGCCCTCGAAGGTGTCGGGTTCCTTAGGCTTCACCTTAAACTTCGCCTTAGTTCATTAGCCGCCCTCATCACGTCTTTCAACATCCCGCCAAACTGCGCCAGAAGGCCTTTCCATAAAGTTGGTGGCATTAGCGGCATCTGTTGGACTGGCGGGTTTCTCGGAGAGTCCTCAAGCTCTAACTCCCTAAATGTCTTTTACTCTTGAGCGACCTTGCTTTCAGAAGCATAAATAGCCTCTTTCGTTTGCCGCTCCAGCATCGCGTCGGCTCCACCGGGGTCACTAGGATCATCGGCTTTCAGGCCGTTGTGCTTTCGCTTAGTCTTGCTCGGTCCCATGGTGACGCCGATCCCAAGGGCGATCGCATACTGAACTCTAGGCTCTGATATCAAGTGTTGCGCACCTCACTTTGGTAAACTCCCCTTCAAGTCATAGTTACTCGCTTTGATGCGCGTGCCTAACTCCCAACCTGGCCGCCGGGCCAACTCGGAGCTTCGGCTTCTCACCGGGGCATAACGGTCCCCATTGCTCCCACACAGGACCCCTCAAACTATTGGGCCCAATGGAAATTCCCTTTGGTTGATGGTAGTCCGAAATAGCTCCCGCACCTTGGTCGTTTTCCGACTCGTTTGCTTACTCACTAGCTTTTGGTCACTCAACGGGCTTGCACTATTCTCGGGGTTACTACTCCTTATATATATTTTTGTAGATGTCGACGGGGGTTTTGCAAATAACCAAGTTTTTTTATGGTGAACCACCACCAAGACCCTCGATTCCCTGTGATGAGTCACGGTGAGTCTTGGCCCACCTGGTACCACGGCCTATTGGACCGTGATGAGCCCCTAATGTAGCCACTACCTCCACCACAAGGGCAGCCCCTCTTGTATTCTGACCCCCTGCCCTCAAGGTAAAGGGTCGCGACAAATCAAAATTTATTCAATGGCCCAACGGACGGTTGTCCATCCAGATGAGATTTGTTTGCTTTCAAACTTCAGGCCAATATGTTCTACATACCATAAGACGAGTCCTAGTGTAATATGAGATGAAATGAAATTCGTTCAATGGGCCAACGGATGGATGTTCATCTAAATGATTTTCGTTCGCTTTAAAACTTCCGCAACATCTTCAGAATATCACCGTCTCATACGTCCCGGAGTAATATGAGATGAACCAAATTTTGGGCCAACGGCGCGTTCACATGTCATCCAATTTTGCTCACTGCGAAAAAGAAATCATCTCATGCGTGAACACCTATTGCATCGATGAACGGATGTGGTTCACGCTCAACTTTATCCCGCATGTGCTTGAATATGTGTGCAACACACTCGCAGAGATTCAAGAGAAAAACAAACCATTTGCCCCCCCAACGACGCAGTCCCCCTTCGAATAATTTTGAATTAACTCGATTTTTTTGAATTTTAATTCAATAATTAGACTTAGAATGTCTTTGATTACGGGTTTCTGCCACACAATGATATTGTTTCTAGGTCAATTTTGTTCTGTGTATTTAACCCTCACACCTGTGCAACCTTGCAAAAATTTGGACCAAAGAAAAATGGAATAAATAAATAAAAATGTTCACTTCGTACACTATTCTAGAACTCTCTATGAAGAGTGATAGAAGTTGAAGACAAATCCACTTTGGATTGCAAATGAATTGCAAAAATCGTGGTTTTGGGTCCAAATGACTTTTGATCTCCCAAATTTTGCACGCACATTACACATGGTGTCCTTACGTCAGTGGTTCAAGAATGGAGCAAAACAAAATCATGAGTAGGCGAAACGCAGTCAAACAGGTCCCACAGTCATACGAGATGAAAAGAAATCCATTCGATGGGGCAACGGATGGTTGCCTATGCAAATGATTTTTGTTTGTTTTCAAACTTTGCCAGTAAGTTTGGTACCCCGTCTCGCACGTCGCGGATGAGTACGACATCAATCGAAATTTGTTCAATGGCCCAACGGACGGTTGCTCATCCAGAAGAGTTGAGTTTTCTTTTAAACTTTGCCAATATGTTCAACATACCATAACATGGGTATCAGTGTAATATGAGATAAAACGAAATCGTTCGATGGGCCAACAGATGGATTCCCATCCAAATGATTTTGTTCACTTTGAAACTTCCGCAGCGTCTTCAATATACCGTCTCACATATCCCTGAGTAATATGAGATGAAACGAAATTCGTTCAATGGGCCATGGTGAGTTCACCTGTCATGGAGATAGAGAGTTCTACAATAGAAAGCGAATGCAACATTTTTTTTTTCCATTTTTTTCTTAATGCATGAAGTTGACGACAAATCCACTTTGGAGGGCAAATGAGGCGCGAAATCGTGGTTTAGTATCCAAATGACTTTGATTGCTACCAAAGTTTGCATGCACATTGCATATGTTGTTGTCAAGCCAGTGGCTCAAGAATAGAGCAAAAAACAAATCATGAGCAGACGAAACGCAGCCCAACAGGTCAAAAAGTCATACGAGATGAAACGAAATTCATTCGATTGGACAACGGATGGTTGGCCATCTGATTGATTTTTGTTTCTTTCAAACTTTGCCAGTATGTTCGATACGTCGTCTCACAGGGCCCGTACGAGTATGACATCAACCGAAATTCGTTCAATGGCCCAACGGACGGTTGCCCATCCAAATGAGTTTGGTTTGCTTTCAAATTTTGCCAGTATGTTCAACATACCATAAGACGGGTCCCAGTGTAATATGAGATGAAACAAAATTTGTTTGATGGGCCAACGGATAGATGCCCATCCAAATGATTTCCGTTTGCTTCGAAACTTCAGCAGTGTCTTCAGTATACCATCTCACAGGTCTATGAGTAATATAAGATTAAACGAATTTCGTTCAATGGGCCAACGGCTGAACATATGGTTGCACATCCAAATGATTTTGATTCGCTTTCAGACTTGCTTGCTCAATGTACCATCTCAGATGTCCCAAAGTAATATGAGATGAAACAAAATTCGTCCAATATGCCAACGGAGGGTTGTCCATCCAAATGATTTTCGTTCGTTTTGAAACTTGGCAAGTATGTCCAATGTACCATCTGACAGGTCCCAGAGTAGTGTGAGATCAATTGAAATTTGTTCAATGGGCCAAGGAGTTCACGTGTCATCCAATTTTGTTCATTGCGATAAAAAAAATCATGTCATAGGTGAACGGGTAATGCACCCATTGAACAGATGAGGTTGAGGCTCAACTTTTGCCCGCATGTGCTTGAATATGTGTACAACACATGTGCGGAGAAATAAGAGAAGCAACAAACATTTGTCTCCCCAACCATGCCCTCACCCTTCCACCAATTTGCAAATAAATTGAGTTTAAATAGATTTCAAGCAAATAAATTGAGTTTAAATAGTTTTCAAGCAAATAAATAGGTTTACACTGTGGATTTTCTGCTACATAACAATTTTATCTTGTTCTCTGGCTTCAACCCTCCCACCGCTACATCCCTGCAAAAATTTGGACCAAACAAAAATGAATGTTTTTTAAAGTGTTCTCTTCGTTCACTATTTGCTGAACTCTCTATGAAGAGTGCATGAAGCAGAAGACAAATCAAGTTTGGAGTGCAAATTAGGGAAGAAACTGTGGTTTTGAGTCCTAATGATTTTTGTTTACTATGAAATTTGGCACGCACGTTGCATATGCCGTCATTAGACATATGGCTAAAAAACGGAATGAAAAAAAAAATCATGTGCATCCGAAACGCCGTCCAGTAGGTCCTAGAGTAATAGCACATCAAACGGAATTCATCCAACGGTTAAACGGATGGTTGCCCATCCAAATCATTTTTGTTCGTTTTCAAACTTTGCCAGTATGTTTGGAACATTCTCTCACAGGTCCCGGACTAATATGAGATCAATCCAAATTCATTCGATGGCTGAATGGATTGTTGCCCATCCGAACGATTTTGGTTCACTTTCAGACTTTGTCAATGTTCTCAATGTACCATCTAAGAGGTCCCAGATTAATATGAGATGAAACGAAATTCGTCCAATGGGTCAACGGAGGGTTGTCTATCCAAATGATTTCGTTCGCTTCGAGACTTGGCCAGTATGACCAATGTACCATCTGACATGTTTCAAAGTAATATGCGATCAATCGAAATTCCTTCAATGGGCCAATGAGGCGTTCATGTGTCATCTTATTTTGTTCATTACGAAAAAGAAATCATGTCGTGGATGAACGGCTAATAAACCCATTGAACGGATGAGGTTGAGGCCCATTTTTTGCCCGCATGTGCTTCAATATGTGTGCAACACATGTGCGGAGAAACAAAATAAGCAACAAATATTTGCCTCCCCAACCACGCCCTCGCCATTCCAATTTGCAATTAAGTTGCGTTTAAATGAATTTCAATCAAATAAATAGATTTACATTGTCTTTCATTGGGGTTTCCTGCTATGTAACGGTTATATTTTTGGCTTAATCTTGTTCTTTGGTTTCAACCCTCCCACCGCTACATCCCTACAAAACTTTGGACCAAACAAAAATGAATTTTTTTAAATGTGTTCTCTTCACTCACTATTGCTGAACTTCTATGAAAAGTGCATGAAGTATGACAAATCAAGTTTGGAGTGCAAATTAGGGAAGAAACTTTGGTTTTGGGACCAAATGACTTTTGTTCGCTATGAAATTTGGTACGCACGTTGCATATGTCGTCATTAGACATATGGCTAAAAACCGGAATGGAAAAAAAAAAACATGTGCACCCGAAACGCCGTCCAAGGTCCCACACTAATAGCGCATCAAACGGAATTCATCCAACGGTTGAATGGATGGTTGCCCATCCAAATCATTTTTGTTTGCTTTCAAATTTTGCCAGTACGTTTGGTACACCTTTTTGTAGGTCCGGGACTAATATGAGATCAATCGAAATTCATTCGATGGCTGAACGGATGGTTGCCCATCCGAACAATTTTGGTTCGCTTTCAGACTTTGCCAGTGTGCTCAATGTACCATCTAAGAGGTCCCAGAGTAGATGAAACAAAATTCGTCAAATGAGCCAACAGATGGTTGCCCATCCAAATTATTTTCGTTCGCTTCAAGACTTGGCCAGTATGTCCAATGTACCATCTGACAGGTCACAGAGTAATATGAGATCAATCGAAATTCATTCAATAGGCCAATGAGGCGTTCATGTGTCATGTTCATTGCGAAAAACAAATCCTGTCATGGGTGAACGGCCAATGCACCCATTGAATGGATGAGGTTAAGGCCCATCTTTTGCCCGCATGTGCTTGAAATGTGCAGAGAACCAATAGTAGAAACAAACATTTGTCTCCCCAACCACGCCTTCGCCCTTCCACCAATTTATAATTAAATTGAATTTAAATGAATTTCAAGCAAATAAATAGGTTTATATTGTCTTTGATTGGGGTTTTCTGCTACGCAACGATTTTATTTTTGACTCAATCTTGTTCTCTGGCTTCAACCTTCCCACCGCTACATCCCTACAAAAATTTGACCAAACAAAAATGATTTTTAAAAAAAAATGTTCACTTTGCTCATTATTGCTGAACTATCTATGAAGAGTGCATGAAGTAAAAGACAAATCAAGTTTGGAGTGCAAATTAGGGAAGAAACTTTGGTTTTGGGTCCTAATGACTTTTGTTCGCTATGAAATTTGGCTCGCACGTTGCATATGCCGTCATTAGACATATGGCTAAAAACTAGAAGGAAAAAAAAAATCATGTGCACCCGAAACGCCGTCCAACAGGTCCCAAAGTAATAGCACATCAAACGGAATTCATCCAACGGTTGAACGGATGGTTGCCCATCCAAATCAGTGTGCTCAATGTACCATCTAAGAAATCCCAGAGTAGTATGAGATGAAACAAAATTCGTCCAATGGGCCAACGGATGGTTTCCTATCCAAATGATTTCGTTCGCTTCAAGACTTGGCCAGTATGTCCAATGTACCATCTGACAGGTCGTAGAGTAATATGAGATCAATCGAAATTCATTCAATAGGCCAATGAGGCGTTCATGTGTCATGTTCATTGCGAAAAAAAAATCCTGTCATCGGTGAACGACCAATGCACCCGTTGAACGGATGAGGTTGAGGCCCATCTTTTGCCCGCATGTACCTGAATATGTGTGCATCACATGTGCAGAGAACCAATAGAAGAAACAAACATTTGTCTCCCCAACCACGCCTTCGCCCTTCCACCAATTTATAATTAAATTGAATTTAAATGAATTTCAAGCAAATAAATAGGTTTATATTGTCTTTGATTGGGGTTTTCTGCTACGCAACGATTTTATTTTTGACTCAATCTTGTTCTCTGGCTTCAACCTTCCCACCGCTACATCCCTACAAAAATTTGACCAAACAAAAATGATTTTTAAAAAAAAATGTTCACTTTGCTCATTATTGCTGAACTATCTATGAAGAGTGCATGAAGTAAAAGACAAATCAAGTTTGGAGTGCAAATTAGGGAAGAAACTTTGGTTTTGGGTCCTAATGACATTTGTTCGCTATGAAATTTGGCTCGCACGTTGCATATGCCGTCATTAGACATATGGCTAAAAACTAGAAGGAAAAAAAAAATCATGTGCACCCGAAACGCCGTCCAACAGGTCCCAAAGTAATAGCACATCAAACGGAATTCATCCAACGGTTGAACGGATGGTTGCTCATCCAAATCATTTCTTTTTGTTTTCAAACTCTGTCAGTACATTTGGTACACCCTCTCACAGGTCTCGGACTAATATGAGATCAATCCAAAATTCATTCGATGGTTGAACGGATGGTTGCCCATCCGAACAATTTTGGTTCACTTTCAGACTTTGCCAGTGTGCTCAATGTACCATCTAAGAAATCCCAGAGTAGTATGAGATGAAACAAAATTCGTCCAATGGGCCAACGGATGGTTTCATATCCAAATGATTTCGTTCGCTTCGAGACTTGGCCAGTATGTCCAATATACCATCTGACAGGTCGTAGAGTAATATGAGATCAATTGAAATTATATTGTGCTTCGTTAACTTTGTGGGTATGTTCTTTACACGTAGATCGAATTTTTGACATGATTATGAAATATGAGACTAGGCGAAATTTGTCAGGAAGACGAACATCCGTAACTCGTTATAACTTATTGGTTTATATCAATTTTCCTTGTTGCCCATCTTTCGGAGTTCATTACAGATACCCACATACACGTCATGACCAAATATTACACCATTGTAAATTTGAGAGTGAACCACTTCTTCCCCATCACATGAGTGCAAAACTGGAAAAAAATGCGTTACGCTGTTCAAGCAATTGAAATTTGTAGGTGCCGCACATGTGTATTTAATAAAATTGGTGCATATACAAAATTGGTGAAGTGCTATCAGTGGGTTTCAGAAATTCAAGGTACAACAAAAATCCACATTGTCTATGTACTACGTTGTTACTCATTCGAATCTTCGTCGTCACTGTCCGGGGACAAGAGATGTGATGTTGTGGCCTGATTTGCACTGCCAATACGGAGAGCATGGGACCGTGATCTCGTGGTCAATGAGAGGCCCAATGACATGTGATCAATTCTGACCAACATCCGCTTATTTTGCGACGAAAGTTGATTTTCTTGCAAAATCTCACGACGTGGCGAGGGTCAAAGACGTAATTCCGGCAATGATGCGGTCAATACTGCGATCTGACATTGTAAACTCCGCGGACATGTCCACGCCGTTCGTTTGAACGTCATTGTGGATAGTGCCTTCATTGTTTCGAGACGTGTTTTGCAATGAACCCTCCAACTCGGCTATGCGCAGTCTTTGTCATTCTACAAGGTCTTGCAGGGTTCGGACTCGCTGTTTTGTTTCCACCACTTCATCCTCTAACGTTTTAGATACTTGTTGTACCGGTGCCTCGGGCACGCCCAATATCATAGCCTGGGGTACCGGTGCCTCGCGCTTGCCCAGTATCGTAGCCGGGGGTGTTCCAAACGTGTCCGGGATGTCGACGAAATTGTATTGCATCATTGCGTTCCTTTTGCTAGCAGTTTGTCAATTCACTGGACGCAACAGTATCAGCTCCATGTACAACATGGCTGCCAAGGTGTACGAGATTTAGTCATTTAAAAGTGGTTCACCCCACAACGTGCAATGCACCTCAGTCGCCCTATTCTGGAAATGCAAGTTCATGCAAGACTTGGAGTCCGCACAATTGTTTATGGTTTGGACCACATGCCTAGGTCTAAGCCACAATCGATTGATGTGACACCATTTCATGAATTTTTTGCATTTCGTGCTCGGCCACCTGAACTCTTCTAGAAAATCCTCCCATCCTTCTTCTCTTCCATGACGCTCATTCTCTTGGCCCTCTGTCATTTTGTAACAATCGGAGTAACCCTAAACGACGTTTATTAATAAGTAACGGAAAGTTAAAACACTACTGAAGCAAACGTGGAAATGACTAAGAATTAAGGAATTGTGATCTCGATCGAAAATTACAATAAACCTTAAACCCTTAACACAAAACGGGTTTGAATAAGTGTCATAATAGTAATTAAAAGCTAATTTTGTAAAATAAAATGTTCCCGGAAGCCAGAGGAGGGGCTATAGAAGCATTCTGCAACAACTTCACAGAAATCGCGGCAAAAAAATCTCCCATAGCCAATGGCATCCTTCTCCACGTGACTATATGTCGTGGAATAGTTACACGCTACGCACACATAACTTGTGTGGAAACGAAATGAGGGGAGAATGAGCTTCCATTGGCTTATCTCTCTCTTTCTCTCTCTCTCTCCCCCCCCTCCCTCCCTTCATTCCTCGGTCCACGCGTAAGGCACACCTTCTAGAAGCAACCGCCACCATGGCGGTCCCTACATTTAAGAAAAACAACAAAAAAACAACCGCCAGTAATGGCGATCGCTCTATTTAAAAAATTAAAAATTAAAAGCGACCGCCAATACTGGCAATCGCAACATTTTCAGAAATTAGAAATATACAAGCGACCCCCAGTATGGCGGTCGCTCTATTTAAAAAAATAAAAATAAAAGCGACCGCCAAAACTGCCGGTCGCAGCATTTTCAGAAATTAAAAATATACAAGCGATCGCCAGTAATGGCCGTTGCTCTATTTAAAAAACATAAACAACAAAAGCGACCAAGAAATTAAAAATATACAAGCGACCGCTAGTAATGGTGGTCGCTCTATTAAAAAAATTAAAAGATAAAAGTGATCGTCATTACTTGCGGTTGCTGCATTTTCAGAAATTAGAAGTATAAAAGCGACCGCCAATAATGGCGGTCGTCTATTTAAAAAAACTAAAAGCGACCACCAATAATGGCGGTCGCTCTATTTAAAAAATAAAAAATAAATGCGACCGCCATTACTGGCGGTCGCTGTATTTTCTGAAATAAAAAACATTTTTAATATTTTTAATAATTAAACGACCGCCATATTATGGCAGTCGCTGTTTTTTTCTTAATATTCTTGAATTAAAACGACCGGCATATTATG
Source organism: Takakia lepidozioides (assembly GCA_030704615.1). NCBI lineage: Eukaryota > Viridiplantae > Streptophyta > Takakiopsida > Takakiales > Takakiaceae > Takakia > Takakia lepidozioides. The sequence goes on from CM060733.1 coordinate 28,516,810, forward strand.
GCGGTCGCTGGTTTTTTTTAATATATTTTAAAAATAAAGCGACCGCCATATTATGGCGGTCGCTTGCTTTTTATATATTATTGAAAACAAGCGTCTGCCAATTCTGGCGGTCGCTTGTTTTTTATATATTTTCAAGATTATACGACCGCCAATACGGAGGTCGTTATTTTTCTTTTTTAAATTATACGACCGCCAATGTGACTGCCAATTTTGTTTCTTTTATAATTTTTTTTTTTTAAGAGAACGTCATGTTGGCGGTCGCTCTTATTTCTAAAATTCCGAAATATAAAGCGACCGCTAGAATCGGCAGTCACTCTTATTTCTAAAATTCTGAAATATAAAGCGACCGCCAGAATTGGCAATCGCTTTCATTTTATTATCTTTCCAAAATATTTTTGCCACCGCCACTGTGTCGGCGACGTGGCTGCTCAAGTGGCGATATTTTACCTGGTACTTTTTTTACTAAAATATTCCCGGAACCTGACGTGACGGAGGTCCGTTAACGTCAGGTCTGCGTGTCTGTGCCTTGCATGTACATAGCCTAGGTAATGTACAGTCTTTTGGAATATAGACATTTCAATTTACCTTTCCTCCAAGATGAGTTTTTTTTTCTTTGTTTTCTTTTCTTTTCCTTATATTTGGGAAAAAATTATCCAATAGCATGTGGATGTAAGTGGTTGGCAATCGGCATGATAGCATAAGTTTGATCCGAAATGCTACTTAATATTTCATAAAGAAATACTAGTAATAAGATGTGATGATACAAAGATGAGTGAAATATCCCGAGGTATATTTTTAATTAATTAATTTACATAAATGGGATGGATGCCATTTTCATCAAAATAAAAGTTTGAGGAAAAAATAACCTTGACAGATGTATTTTAAATGTTGAAAAAATCTTAGTTTGCTAGCAATGGCTTCTACCTTAGACATTGGTTACTTGTATTGTACCAGCCATCGTTTACTTTTTCCAAAAAAGAACACCCATGCGTGGAAATCCAGCCGTATTATTTTGTAATTCCCACTGGGTATTTTGTGCTTACCTACCTGGCAAGGTTATTGGCAAATTTTGAAGCCAATCAGCATGGATCTGGCAAAATGCTACCGTTGCAAATTTGGGCAAATTGAGATTTTTATTTTTATTTTTGTTATTTTTCAGTTCTAGGATTTTTTTTATAAATTTTTTCAATATCTGGATGACATCCAAATGGCCTAAGGGTTTACATGTTTCGTCCTCGCGAGACAACCGTTTCAACGAGCTATAGATCACTGGAATTGGATGAGATCACAGAACATGGAAAATGGTCAAAGCAAGGGGGGTTTTGTGTGAACAATGCAGCATTAACAAGTGGCTAGTCGCGTAATGGCTCCACCCTAAGATTCTAAATAGAAAATTTCCTTAAAATGTTGTATTAGAATAAGATAACACATATTCAAAGTATATAACATGTTCTGCCTAAGAAGAAAGTTTACTTATTTATAAAACAGGGGACAAAGGCGAAATTTTATTGATGTAGGAATTAAATATTGATGTGTGATATTACAAAACTAATCATTAAATTTACTAATTATTAAAATATAGAAATATTTGTTGAAATACTAACTGGAATACTAGAATATAGAAATATTTGCTGAAAACTGGCTGAAACATTAAAATACTTGCTAAATTCTTGATTGAAATACTGAAATATTGAAATTTTGATGTACTGAAATTTTGTAGGCATTTGAATTTAATTGGTTTAAATACCCTATATCTGACCAACAAAACCACAACACTCAATAGCTGATCTTACCAGCAATTCTTTTGTAGAGATTGCATTGCCCCCATAGCTGAAATTGAAATCAAATGGACAAGACAGTGATGAATCGGTTATCTTCCTTTCTTCCAGGCATAACAAGTTATGTCATCTCTGGTTTTTCCCTCTCAAGACCAGAATAATGAATGCAGCTCACAAGGTAAGATAATTACCCACAGATGCACCCTTCCCTTCTTGGTTTATTTTACTGGCACCCCATGCATGTGAGCTTGCTAACTAACTCTCTAGTTTTTCCCTCTTAATATCAAGGGACTCCAGCTCATAATGTAAGATTACTAGTCATGCATCCATGTTCTTTCTAATCAAGGTTCAGAATCATTTGGTAAAAGGGTTGGCTCAAATCTCTCTTGCATGGTATTTCTTTAGTCATGCAGCTTATCTGGAAATCCAGAATGTGGGGCATCTATCCTTCACACAATCTCATCATATAGCTCATGTGATTGATACTCCGTGTAGTGAACTTAATAAACTCAACTCTGGGTTTTTCTCCTTAAACTTATAAAAACCCAGTCAGGTTATCACGGCCGACACTCGAGGCGACATTCATAACGCCAGTATTGATGCATTACAGACAAACTTTAAACTCCCTATCCCCTCCATTCATAATGCTTCAAATGCTGCAAACGAATAAAGAGCCGTACTTGTTGAACAAACCCTCGAAACTTTGATCTCGTTCCATCAAACTTTTCAGGCCTACTGACCTTGGGTTCTTTAGTTCGTTGTTGTATTGACGTCGCGACTGTACTAGAAGTGCCCGGGCGGCCTGTATTGGTTTCACGTAGCTCTTGAATTTGTCGTTGGAGATCTTGGATAGCTGAAGCTAAAACTTGAGGTCGATCGGCTTGGAGTTGGAAGTTTGTCTCTTGAAGTTCTTGAAGTTGTCGTTGAAGATCATGCATCATTGCAATGATTGCAGCAAGATATTCTTCCATAACAATTTATGAGACACACGACAAAAATGAAAAAAAAAAAAAAAACAGTCTCGCCAAACTGTCACGGACGAGATAATGCTAAACTATAGAGGACTCAATAGAAACTCAATGGATAGAAGTGCAATCTTTATATATGATAGAACAAGAACACAAGATGCTGGACTGGAACTAGAGAATACCTCAAGATTGTGTTAGCGAGACTGAGGGGTCCTCTGTCTCGCTCCTATTTATACTCCATACTCTAGTTCTCTAAGGATTCTTCTGGAGAAGCTTCCTTGCTGCTAAGGAAGTTTCTTGGAAGTTTCCTAACCGCTTATAGATGAAGCTTCTTAAGAAGTTTCTTTATTTTGTAGGAAGTTTCTTAGGGAGTTTCCTAGCTAGCTTAGGGATCTTCTAGAAAGGTCTAGAATGTTATGAATGAAGTTTCTAAAAGCTTCTAAGAAGGTCGTAGATATATGGTGTAGTTTTATTTATGTTTGTGGCCAAAACTGACCGATTTGGATTCCCTTCCGCTCTGGATTTGGGAAAAAAATGAGGACAGAACTACTTTGTTGTACAGTATGCATGTGTCTAACCAATTGGTGGCTGTGGCATGGTTTGAGAACAAACATGTGACATTGCTATCAACAGCCACCAGTTGGATAGAGCACTGACTGCCACCTAGGTGATTCTGGGTTAAAATCCTGCTACCTTGTCGGGTATGGTATATCTTCTCCCCCTTCCCTTGGGCAGTGTCCCTAGAGACTTGTGCTTGGCGCCTCATGGCAAGGTTACTATGAAAGAGGTTAATTTCTCCTCCCAATATAATTAAGGGGCCTGATTTGTGAGTGGTCATTCCCGGGTATTTCCCTTTCAAAAAAATAAATAATCCATCTATGACTTTTTTTTTCAAACATTTTGGTGATACTAGAGATTGTTTCCATGGCGAAACCTATGTGGGAGTTGATTGTATTTGTAAAGTTTGGCGATACCCCAAAATTTCCCCGACTAAGTAATAAACCTTTTTAGATAACATTTTTAGAGGTTTTTTGGGCATGACCAGAGATTATTTCCTTGGCGAAACTTACTTACAGATCTAATGTGTTTTATAGATTTTGGCGAAACCCAAGATGATTTTGCCATCAAAACTTATTTGGAAATTAAATGTAGATTTTGGTGAAACCCACAATGATTTGCTTGTTAAATATCTTGTTTTACATTTATCAAGACCTTGTTTTTTAATTTTGTTTCATTTCATCTTATTTTATAACAGTGCTCTTTCCTCTAAAAATAAATAAACAAAATAATATACAATGGCGATCATCCGTTCTGGCTACATGCACCGTTTATCATGGAACTGATAAAAAAATAAAAAGTAAAAAAGTAAAAGTAGCAACGGATAAAATGGGATAAAGTTTCTTTAACGTCCAGTGAATTTACAGAGCCTACTGCTCAACACACAGGCCATCAAGGGCCCAATGGACGGTCTGAAGGCACATGTTGGAGGATTGAACCCAGGATCACCTAGGTTATGCACAGGCAAGGCACAAACACCCAACCACTGGGCTACCTGCTCAACGGAGCCTATTTACTCCTGAAGGTCTAATGTCGTGGGGGTACAACCCTAACCGTGGATTGTGTTCACACAATACCAACCCCTAGTTTTCCCTTGGGTTCGTCCCTCACCTCATGTTAGGATAGAAGGCTTATGACTGTTCATCTATGGATGAATTTTCATCATTTTTAATTTATTTTTTAAAAGAAAAGATGTGGGGCATCCCAACACCGTGACACTTGGAACTACCTTCATGACCAAATGTGATTGGTCATGAAGTTCACACAAAGTTCAGAAAGCTGTCTGAACCCTGACCCTATGACCAATCACGTTTTTGTTTTTCCCTTTGGGGGTTTTTATCAAATAATTGTTTGCCAAGTGACAAAAATGAGCAGTCTTGGGGCCAGGCAGGGCTCCCACGCTGCCCATCCTGTAGAGCGTCGAGAGAACAGAAGAGATGCGATCCAGGAGCTCCCGTCAAGTTTCCGAACGACCTTCTTCTTGGTCAGAATGCCTATAAGCAAAGAGCTTAGTAAAGTAATCCGCTGCCACAGCAGCCATGCCTTGGGACTTGATGTGCACAGCGAGTAGAGGTAGATGTGCCTTTGCTTACTAGGTAGTCTTCGAAAAAAGTATGTGTTCATTTTTTCACCCTGCATCAGGAACCACTTGATGCCCAGCTTGTTGCCTTCTCCCTTTAGCATGAGCCTTCAGCATTCCAAATTCCTAACTAACCTGGAGACATGCTCATCCATACATTTATGCCTCCCATCCTGGAAAATAGAAACTACAATCCCCTTTCATTTGGGAAAAGAAAGAACCCTCAACTTAGAAACAGACGAAGGGAAAGTTTGCTTGTATAACGTTCAGTGAAGGGAACCCTCAACTTAGAAACAACTTGTGGAGAAGGGAAAGTTTGTTTGTTTAACGTCCAGTGAAAGAAAGAAAGGAAGGAAGGAAGGAGGAAGATGGAGGACAAGAAGGTGGGGCCGGCGATGGAAGCAGCAGGCTATGACACTGCTGCATACATGTCAAGGCGACGTTTGCCGGGAGCGAAGATGATTTGCACAAATAGTGCGCGGTAGAATCACCACAGATGCGGGAGAGTGCATCTGAGCGGCTGTTAAAGATGCACACATTTCTAATGAAGTGGTCACTGAGCAGTGTTTGTCGGGGGATGATGATGAAGAAGAGGAGGGAGGCGAGAAAAGGTCGTGAAAGACGGTAGGTAGTGTGCGAAGAGTTAATTGATGTATCGTTGGTCACTTGACGGCCACGCGAGGATTGGCGCACTCCATCGCCTCGCCCTCGGTTGTCTGTAGCCGCGTAACCTATCCGACCCTGTTTTGTACATCTTCATGTGCCTCTGACATGTCGCCTTCATCACCTTTGCTGCCACTCGAAGTCGTGCCCTTAGTCCACTTTTGCTGCAGGAAACTGCGCCTCTTCTCGTGAGTTGTCGTGTCCCGGACTTTGTTATCATCTGAAATTGGAGGTGTGGCCTTGCAACCGTGCAGGCGCCATATCCCTCCGCGCTTGATGTGTCTTCTAGATGATAGATCCATTCAAGCTTGTGGTTTCAGACATTGTGATTACCTTCAGATTCTCGTTTTCACAATCATTACGTTCTTCTCATTTCATTTTACAGTCTTGAGGTCGTTCTTGGCATCTGTCATCATATATGTGTCTTTCGAGCACCGTGCACATCCCTCAGTTGTTCCTTGACATTTGTGACACTGCCACAGCTAGTGAGGGAAGACTTGAACAAACACAAAGCGAAAACCCCATCGTCTTGACAACATTATCATCCGTAAGGAATAATTAAGAACTAAGTGCTACAAAGGGACAAGCGTTCTGTTCAGCGGTTCTAAAACGCATGATTGGATATTCAGGTCATCAGTATTTTGGACATCCCATGAATCCGAATGGACCACTGGGGGCATTGGCGATGGAGCCTTGCCCATGGATTTCGGTTCTTCCTGATTATCCAATGTCGACCTTAAGAAGCAGGTTGATCCCGTGGTGCTCTCAAATGCATGATTGGTCACTTCAACGACGGTATCATTTATCTCATGCATGCCAATCTAGCAGTTTTCCAAGGAAGGCAGCAATCAGAACATGTTCACCAACTTTCAGCACTTCATTCCAGTGTCGCGAGTCTGTCTCACACACAGACATTTCATGGTCGAGTTCATGCTCCTCCGTAATAGCATTGCGAAGCGGTTCAGGAAAGAACTGTGGCTTTGGTTACGCTGTTGCTAGACGCATGAAATGCCAATTGTCTTCTGTCGATCCTGTCTCTCACAGTCGGAATGGGACGGCTATGGCAACGGAAACCTCAGCAGAGCAGGAAAAGTATGATGTTGCATTTTCTGTCATTGAACAGTTGAGACCGCAGCGCCTGTTCGTCCAGTCTACTGGAACTCCTTTGGCAGCTCAAGATCTCGAAAGCAAGGAAACGTCAGGCCCAGACCAGGCGGTTGGGAGGATAGATAAATCCTCCTCTAGTGCTGGTTTCTCAGGACTGAGCCTTGATAGGGGGCAAGTAACAAGTCCAGTTGAGGAAGAAGCTTGGGACCTCTTGAGAGCGGCAGTGGTCTCGTACTGTGGAGATCCTGTAGGAACAATTGCTGCCAACGATCCTACAGACCCGAACCCTTTGAATTATGATCAAGTCTTTCTTCGCGATTTCATCCCTTCAGCAATTGCTTTCTTGCTGAAAGGAGAGCCTGAAATTGTTAGAAGCTTTCTCCTCCACACTTTGCAATTGCAGGTATGATCGAGCCTCCTCTGTTTTAGCCCTTGTTTTCAATGCATCATCTATGTCAATCCAATCCCAAGCAGTTGGTACTTTTTGGTTTGTCCATGTGCATGACGAAATCCAATTCTCGTTATGAAGACTTGGTTGCCATTACTTCAAAAGCAGTGGCGTTGGTGCCCATGCATTTGTATTGACCCTGACAGTGAGCTCTTTCAGATGGCTTCTTACTCTCTTTAGGGATCTCTACTATGTGGAAGAAACCTTAACTGCGTTGTCTTAGATACCAGTAATCAGACTTTTATGGATTTTTATGCAGAGTTGGGAGAAGACAGTGGATTGTTATAGTCCAGGTCAAGGTTTGATGCCGGCTAGCTTTAAGGTGCGAACTATTCCTCTTGATGGGGATGACACAGCAACAGAGGAGATTTTGGATCCTGATTTTGGTGAAACTGCTATTGGTCGAGTAGCTCCTGTTGATTCTGGTATTTACCTAATCCTGGGCTCATGCCTGGTAAGTTTGTGTACACAGTTTGGATCAACCTTGCATGCATATGAGGTCCTTATAATGGGGTTACTCGTGTGGGGTTGAAATTTAGTGTTCCTTCGCAGTAGTGCCGGGTCATGAAGTTTCCAGAAGGACCTCTTTGAGACCATAGGTTGTGACAGGTTTTGTCTTGTCTATCTTCTTTCCTTTGTTCAGTAAATGCAATGTGGATGTTGTTGGGATCTGAGAGAGGAAATGGTTCTGTATGTCTTTGTGTCTCTCTACTCCAGAAAGTTTTGTGCAATGAGGCTGATGAGCTAGGCCATCAAGTATGGTATGGTGACTACGACTGCCTTCAGCCACATTGAGGGCACTGTTTATGCTATATGGTGTCACACGCGCATGCATGATTTGGGGTATCCTCTTAAATGCATCAGGATTGATTCAAACTGAAGTACATTTTCTGTATCATGGCAGTGTTACAATTGTGTAACTTTGTCATGGAGCAGGTTTATGGTGGATCATCCTGCTGAGGGCATATGGCAAGTGCACTGGGGACAACTCTCTGCAGAACAGAGTTGATGTTCAAACAGGCATGAGAATGATATTGAAGCTGTGCCTGGCTGATGGTTTTGACATGTTCCCCACCTTGCTTGTCACTGATGGCTCCTGCATGATTGATCGACGTATGGGAATTCATGGCCACCCTCTTGAGATTCAGGTAATCCATTGTAGCATGATTCCACATCATGTTGCTACGTGGGATTCCATTCTCCCATGGCCTCCCTGCTGGTGGCCTATGATGTTCTGGCAGGGGCAGAGTCCCTTGGAGCACAGATGCAGATTCCTCCTGGGGGCAAAAATCCTTGTCGACTGTACAGCCCTATATTTGCAGACAAGTTGAAATCCCTGGAAGCACAGTATCTTTGTGGCCTATGATAATAGCCTCTGTGAGGCTTTGCTTCAAAACAGAGTAAAAGGGCTCTGTCCACTTTGTGGGGTGTAGGATAGGTCCTTCAGTTTTGACCTTTCTTGCAGCACAACACATTGGGAAGAAAGAGCTCACAGTTTCTGTTTCTTTGTTGGTATGCAGTCGTTGTTTTACTCGGCTTTAAGATGTGCACGAGAAATGATGAACCTTGAAGATGATATTGACATTATTCGGGCTTTGAACTCACGACTGAGTGCATTGTCATTTCATATCCGAGAGTACTACTGGGTAGATCTCAAGAAACTGAATGAGATATACCGCTACAAGACAGAAGAATACTCGCATGATGCTGTGAACAAGTTCAATATATATCCTGACCAGGTATCACCCTGGCTGGTGGATTGGATGCCAGACCAAGGAGGCTACTTCATTGGCAACCTGCAGCCTGCACACATGGACTTCCGTTTTTTCTCCTTGGGCAATCTGTGGGCCATCTCTTGCTCTCTTGCCACTCATGAACAAGCAGAAGCAATTTTGGACTTGATAGAAGCCAGGTGGGATATTCTCGTTGGCAACATGCCCTTCAAGATTTGTTACCCTGCTCTTATGGAGGAAGAATGGCGCATCATCACAGGCAGCGACCCCAAAAACACGTACTGCTTCAACTAAAATTTCTTTGATATATTTGTATAGTACCTTCACAATGCTAGTTATTGCAGTAACTGCTGGCCCATACTCCCTCTAATTGGGAAACATATAGTGGCAAGGGATACAGTGTCCATCACAATCAGTGCAATTTTCGTAAAATACTTCGTTCAGCAGTGTGAATGTTTCTGGGTGTATCGTCCCCCTAGACACTTTTGAATTGTGATCTGGCATAATATCACATTCAATTGTTACTTTTCACTTCAGCGACCCTAGCATGGGCAACATTCAGGGTTTAGTGTCATTAATTACCGGGGAAGCAGTAGAATACACTCAGCTTTTGTTGCTTTACTGTTGGTGCAGGCCCTGGTCATATCACAATGCAGGTAATTGGCCAGTGCTTCTGTGGCAATTCACAGTGGCGTGCATAAAGATGGGGCGCCCAGCATTAGCTCGAAGGGCTGTTGAAGTGGCAGAGGAAAGACTCTCAAGAGATCGGTGGCCAGAGTACTATGACACTAAGAAGGCTAAATTCGTAGGGAAGCAAGCACGGCTCTATCAAACGTGGTCTATTGCAGGCTTTTTGGTTGCCAAGATGCTGTTGGCGAATCCTGAGGCTATAAGCATGTTCTCATGCGAGGAGGATATGGCATTGCTGGAGGCTTGTTCATGCCTCTTGAATTCAAATCCCCGCAGGAAGAGAGGGGGTAGGTGAAAACTCTTAACATGTAAATAGAGTTGAATTATCCATAGGAAATTTTCGCGACGTGGATGCAGTGATTCTTAGGACCTCTTCCATAATCTGCAAGACAGTAGCCTGGGAAAATGATGTCAGGGAGTTGTTACACCTCAAGGTACACTATTTTTTTTATTTCTGGACGAAATTTGACTCCGGTCATCATGTAGAAATCCATCTCCATGCAAAATGATTTGCGTGCTGAAGTTTATGCCCCACAGCTTTCTGCATTGGTCAAACTGGGACAGTCTGTTTGAGGCTTTCAAGGGGGCCACATGCATAAGAATACTCCTATACTCCTTACAAGACTGGCTATCCTCAGTGCCCAAAGGGGATGCCACACCAATCCACACCTAGCCTGTGATGGCGGCTGCTCCAAGGCAGCAATGTCCAATATTCTGAATATTATGTTTTTTGCTGCAGCTCCATTTACAATGGAAGAGTATCTTTACACAGCCGGTAAGCTGGAGTTTAGGATAGTAGAGAGATCTGGGGTACTTCCCCTACTAGCCCAAACCAGAGACTTGTACAATATCGACCTCCTTCCTTGGAGCTTCTTCGTGAGTACCGTCCCCCTGCAGACCGGTGGTGGGAATTTAGCCCAGCAAGGTCACAGAAACAGGGCCCCACACATTGTGGCAATCACCACAAACCCCAAGGTTCTTGATGATGTTGTGAACAGGCTTACCAAGGGGAGTACTGATCAGCTCAAAATCAGTGGCCAGCTTCTCACTGTGGTGGGCAAGAGATAATTGCATTTGCGTGTGAGGCGCATACTCAGCCTCCTCTGCTCAAGGAACGTATGCACCCTGTTGTTGACCTCAATTGGACTGCACCCTGGCTCCTTGTTGACACCTCGTCCTCCATCATTTTCCTGCTCTATCACTCCACCTGCCAGCTGCAGCACAGATGTTGGAAAGAGGCTGCAATGTGCTGTGGATCACTCTCAACAAGGGACATTTCGGTTCACGAAGGCATATTTTTGGAATCTTGGGGAATAGACAGAATATGCTTCTGTTCTTGCATGAGCAGGCTCACACGCTACCCAACCTCAGGTGTACATTTGTGTAAGGGTTTTTTAGTTTTTATTTTCATTCATTGTTACGTTTGGCATTTTTTCTTTGTAAGAGTTGATTTACATGACCAATCCAATTGCCTGATATCCATTTTCAAGAACCGTCCGTTCCCTACCCATTTATCCAATATATTGAGCTCCGATAACCGCTTCAAAACCTGCCCATGTAAAACCAGAATTGAACTTGACCTGGTTTTGAAAGAAAAGTCAAAGACCTACCTCCTAAAGCTCTTCTAATTTTCTATTTGTCAATTTAACCGCCTCGGAGGTTCTAAGGAGGCACCAACGGCCCAAAACTGTAGGTACACAACAACAAGCACCACATGACACTAAAAAGGCTCGCTTCAAAAATGTTTTCCTGGCTCTCCCAATGGCTTCTCACAATTCCCAGTTTCGGAAATTATTAGATGAAACAGATGTTAATAATCAAACTTTCATAATTTATGTGGACCATATAACTTCGAACCAAAGCTATCATATGAAGCTTTGCCTTTTTATTTTTAGACAACAATTTTGGGGGAGTCTTCCCTAATGCCATTTCCTTTCTTTCCTCTATCTCAGTTAGCTGAGGCTAGCTAAGGTTTCCTTCCGGATCACCACACAACATTAGAGTTGGAAACAAGTGCAATTAATCCAGTAGGTAGTGATTTTAGCAAATGATCTAGCTTTGTACCATGAAGCTTGCAACAGATGGCCCAATGGTGAGGGCACGCGATACCCATCTGTCTCAAAGAAGCCGGTGTCAGTCCGGCTTCCGAAATATGAAAGGTTTTTGTTTAGGGCACACGGTTTACTTCAGGTTTACTCTGTGCTTTCAGGCATAATGGATAGGTATTTGGGCGACCATCCTGTCCTGACATGTTAAGGGATGCATTCTCCTTACATGTTCCTTCTCCCACCAGTAATGCGCACAGAAACAAACCTCATCCCAGAAGTACCAAATGAGGTTGACTGCTAGCCCAACAGTCTTCAACAATCTTCAAGCTGAACTTGCAGGCATTGCTGCGGTCACCACACACAGGGAGGTTGTGTCCTCAATCATTTCTCACCTTTAATTGTCTTCTAATCTGCCAGCCCAAGCATAAATGACAGATTTGGATCGGTTCTGATGATGCTTTTTGCAGCACGCTCTGCTACCTCCACATTGCCATGCATTCTGCAGGCACCAAGCACGGCCATCCACACCCCAGCATCTGGTTTGGTATGCATTTTGTTAATTATATGCTCGGCATAATCAAATTGCCCTGCACGCCCAAGGAGGTCCACCATACAGCCAAAATGCTCTACTGTGGGAGTCAGGCCATACTTCTGACTCATGGAATCAAAGTAGTGGCAACCTTCATCCACTAGACCAACATGGCTACATGCCGAGAGAACAGAGATAAACGTGACACCATCTGGATTCAATTGCTCCCATTGCATATTTTCGAATAGCTGCAGGGCCTCCCTTCCGTACCCATGCTGAGAGTATCCTGCAAGCATGGCATTCCATGAGACTACATCTCGTTTGTTGATATTGTCAAAGACTTCACGTGCATCCTTCATGCTCCCACATTTAGCATACATGTCAACAAGGGCAGTCTCCAAATTTATGTGGGACACAATTCCAGAGTTGAGGATGTCAGCATGGACCTCTGTGCCCTCCTCCAGAGCTCCTAGGCTGGCACACGCATTGAGTACGCAAGTGAACGTGACCTTGTTGGGTATCACACCTTCCTGTTGCATCTGCTCATACATCTCTAAAGCCACCCAACCACCCCCATGCTGAGTATACCCTGAGATCATGACGTTCCATGAGACCACATTTCGTTTGGCCATGTTGTCGAACACTTGACGTGCATCTGTCATGCTCCCACCCTTTGCATACATGTCAACCAGGGCGGTCTCCAGATTAATATATGACCCAATTCCAGCCTTGATAATGTCAGCATGGACTTCCTTGCCCTTTTCAAGGGCACCTATGGCAGCGCATGCACTCAGAACGGAAATGAATGTGACCCTGTTGGGAATCACCCCTTCCTGTTGCATTTGCTCATACATCTCAAAAGCTTCCCAACCACACCCATGCTGAGCATATCCTGCAATCATGGCACTCCATGAGATCACATCTCGTTTAGTCATGTTATCAAACACTAGATGCGCATCCTTCATGCTCCCACATTTGGCATACATGTCGACAAGGGTATTCTCCAAAGTAATATATGATGCAATTCCAGCTTTCACAATATCAGCATGCACCTCTTTGCCCTTTTCCAGGGCTCCTAGGTTGGCACACGCGCTGAGAATGCAAATGAACGTGACCCTGTCAGGCATCAACCCTTTGGATTGCATTTCCTCATAGATGTTGAAAGCATTCATAGCACCCCCATGTTGAGCATATCCTGTGATCATGGCGTTCCATGAGACCACATCCCGTTTAGTCATATTGTCGAATACTTGACGTGCATCATTCATGTTCCCACATTTGGCATACATGAGAATTAGGGCAGTCTCCAATTTAATATATGATGTTATCCCAGCTTTGATTATGTCGGCATGGACCTCTTTGCCCCTCTCCAGGGCTCCTAAGTTCGCACACGCATGGAGAACACAAAGGAACGTGACCCTGTCAGGTGTCACCCCTTCCTGTTGCATTTGCCTGTAGATCTTCAAAGCCTCCTCAGCATCCCCCTGCTTGGCATATCCTGCCATCAGTATGGTCCACGTATACAAAGTTCGTTGAGGGATTTTCTCAAAAACTTGGCGTGCATCCAATATACTCCCGCATTTAGCATACATGTTAACAAGTGTGTTGAGTAGATGAATATTTGGCTCAAAGCCACTTTGGATAATGTGGGCATGCACCTGTTTTCCCTCTGCTAGATCTTTCCTGTTGATGCATTCCTGCAAGAGACTGACATAAGTATTCAAGTCTGCCCAAATGCCTTGTTGGTTCAAAATGTGCAGCGCCTGTTTCATTTGTCCAGCCTTATATGTTGTCCTCAAACACTCAGAAGTGCCAGAAGAGTCCTTGTTTACTCCCTTTGTTGATCCTCTTTCAAAAGTCGTCAGGCTGGCAGATGTGCTAACCCATCTGCCAGTCTGAGGTCCAGCAAACAATTTGGCCTGATTCAACCTTACCTTCCTGCATAATCCAGAACACTAAGTTACACAACTTACATTCTTCTGATATATTCCAAAGCTCCTAGCTACATAAAAAAAAGATCTCTTTGTGAGGATAGGCTTCTTGCTACATATTAATAGAATCAGAAAGCTCACATGCTCACAAACTTTGAGAAGCAGCTGCAACATGTGTTTGAATTGATTATCAAACAATACCTGTTGTATTCTTGGCCCAGAGCTCTCTGGTGTACAATGACATGAGAACCATCACCACATTGTGAACCACATTGTGCACCACCTTGTATCATGGCAGCTAGCCCTGCAAGGAGGGTTTAACAAACTCAGTCCAAATAACGTCCTTTGTGCACTTGTGTCTGAAGTCTGGTGACCTTGGACTAATCTGTGGAAACACCTGCATGCAGCTGACAGCTTCTCGTAGGCCAGGCTACAGCCAAAGCTTCACAACATTGCTTCAAAAATAGGGCACAAACTTTGCACAGAGCAACTATTATGACCGAAGTCTAATGAGAAATCTGTGTCCACAGCTTGCCTGGTCAGCAAATAAAGAGTTGCAATCAAGGAGATGGCCAGTAAGAACTTGGGGGTTGGTCTTCCCCAACTTAGGAACCTTCTTGATTGTGGGCTCTGGACAGAACATGACCCCTCTTCATTTAGTGAAGGAGGACCATGTTCGATTCAAACTGACCAGAAGAGCATATTGTCCCACATACAGCAGATGAGGTGCTAGCTTTACCTCGAATCATGAAAGTAACACAGTCAGAAGCTCATGATGGATGTAGATGTCAGTGAAACTCCACATCACAGTTTACTGCCACAATTGACTGAATGTGTGCCTTTGAATGACACGTTCATCATCATGGCTACAGTGAGCTTCTCTGTCTCCTGCACTGACCCTTCACGAGCCCAACTCCTAGTTTCAGCAACCTGTGGCTTGCCCAAAAAGGAGTCGTAGAGAGATAGCACTCAGGTCAAACTTGCCATGGCCTAATGGTCATAGAACCTGCACCCAATGTGGATGGAAGCAAAAAGGAGGAAGGTGAGAAAGTGAGCCAGGCCAGGGGGGGATGAGACCGTGATGATCGGAAATCCCAACTTGACAGGCAAAAGTGAAATGGACGAACCAGCTGAAAACGATGAGAGAAATCAAGATGTAATTGCCGACGGTTCGCTGTGAACGCTGGCTATGACGCAATCTTGAGGTCGTAAACTCCACCAGATACAAACCCTCCTGGACCCAGTCGTGGATTTTCCACCCACCAGAGTATATGAGACTCAAGCTTGAAACTGCCATACCCACAGCCACAGCCAACGACAATCTGGTATGCGCAGTTGTTAATATACGCGCTCCCTTGAGACCACATTAGAAAGCTTGAGGTTGACTCCAACACTTTGGTCTCTGATCAAACACCGAGAGACCTGTCAGAACTCCAGCTAATTCTCAATGTTTCTACTTCCAAAGGGAAAAATGAGCAACCTTAAATGAAATGCAAACTGAAGGTCCTACTGTCGGATAATCGAAATGTAAATTTGGGTCCTTCATACCTGCACCCAAACACCACCCCAAAATGAAGCTACACTATCACACCCCGAGCCCAAGAAAAAACCAGACTGCGCACGCAGTACAAATACCAATTCCGTCTTAGTGAAAGAGGCACCACCCTGCCCGCAAGAGCAAAAACCAGTAGACTAGAAAGCCAGTAATCACCGGGTGGCATTCCTGATACTCGGAGAAGAAGCAAAAACACCATAAGGTGAGACAGTGCCCCAGCTACAGACTCAGCGCACGGCACTGCCGCCAACATGGCTTGGCAGTTGGACTCCGACAGAGAGCCGAAGCAGACAGCGGAAGATGGCGACGCAATCCTCACCAGCGAGACCTGGAAGAGACGCATTATCTCATTCCTACAGTATGCGAGCTTCTGATATTACCTCCATGGGGGTAACGCATTCAAGGCTCAAGGTACGTTCACACTTGGGGGTAGCGTCACTGATAGCGCCCGTTTTAGCTACTTCCGTTCAAACTACTGGTAAATAGCTTACGTGGCGCCTTCTACTTACCCCCTACCACTACTAGTAGTGTACTGGTAAATACTGCTACTGCGGGTGATAACTTAATTTTGCACCAATAAAACCTTCAAGAAATGTAGATATTCGGTGTTATCACCATCAATAATTTATCACATCCATTTCACAGCAGATAAGTTACCACAATTCGTTGCCACAGCTCCTCTTCCTCCATCGCCATCGCTGCGTTTTTTTGAACGGACAGACACAAGTGGACATGGCCGACACAAACAATGTGGAGATGGAGACTGCATCGCAGAACTCGGGAAGAGGTCGTGGGAGGGGTGCAAGGGGAGGAAGAGGGGGAAGAGGAGGAAATAATGCTCGTATGAGACACGGTAATTGGGAGCACAGCGAGGTACTCGCGCTCATCAAGTGCAAACATCTGGAATACACACGAAGGAACAGGTGGATCCTCGGCCTGCTATTCAACGATGGGATAAGATTGCGGAGGAAGTTCAGATTATTACCAAAGCCAGAATGGAGCGTAATGGCAAAATGTGCAAGGACAAATGGAATGGCTTAAACTCGGATTACAAGAAAATATCCGATTATCACAAGGGAACAGGCCACCATACATCGTACTGGGATATGGTTACTGCAGAGCGGGACAAATCTCATCTCCCTAGGCAGTTCAACATGGAGTATTACCATGCGATTGAAGCGTTTCAAGGGGAACGTATCATAAATGCTCCAGTTCATGTCCGTGATGTCCATGCAGATGGAGACGGAAATTATGTGGCACCACAGACCGAAGCATGTGATGAAGAAGATCAAGATTCGGTCCCGACACCCATAAGCGATGATCATGTGCCTGCACCTCAATTTGCTGATACTCCCAACACTCTACCAACGACTCCAATGTGTGGCAGTATAGGTGTTAAACGGAAGAGAACAAGCGTATTTTCGCTTGTCATTGAATCAAGTGATAAAAACAGCAAGGTGTTGGTTGATGCAATGGAGCGAATCAACGCCACCCAGCTCGATATTGAAGATTGACGCGGCAAGGCACAGGCACAGACATCCAAAGACCACCTATTGTACATGAAAGCAAGAGACAAGAAATTTCGTAGGACCAGCAAAACCATGGTTCAAGTATTGTCTAATCTAAGCATCGCTACGTGTCATGCATTTATCCAAGATAGAGCTCTCATGCCGGCACAGTTCAATCTCAATGATGCTTCATCTGACGAAGAGGTTCTAGCACATGATCCCGTCCTTTGAAACTGACCCGGTCTACAGCGAAGGCAGCACATGTTCCAACTATTGCCGAGTTCAGCTGCATCAATTGTCTAGGTCTAGCATCAATTTTCTCATGCAGTTTGCTAATTCAAAATTCAAATTGTTGTCTATGTACAGGTGAACAATTTTTTGAGACTGGCTATGATTCACTGTTCAAAGCTTCAAGCCTCTATTCAATTTCAAACTTTACATTTGATTTCAACGTGGTCGTCTTGGTCTCCTTGCAAGACATTATCTGGTTCAGCGGCTATCCACTGCTCGTTCAGTGCTCTTGCATGAGCTACAGGGTGATTACAATCTATACGATTTTCTAGCTCCAATTGCACCATAAGATTGTCAATGTCCAGGTCCTTTCCGTCTAGCAGCATGTTATGGAGTATGCAACAGCACACTACTACGTCAGGTAAGCAGTAGACGTGCAGATTTGTTTTGAGGAGCAACTCTCGGAAACATTTTTTCAGAATTCCAAAAGCGTTTTCAACTACGCTCCGTCCTCTACATAAGTGTCTGTTATATAATGCTTGCATTACAGTATGACGCACATTGGCTACCTACTTATGTGGAACCATGAGCCAGGGTAGTAACGGATACCCTTTGTTGCCAATAATATATGGTTTGATGTCACCTTCACCCCGATTCTCACTGAAATAGTTCTTGTAAGTTTAGGGTTTAGGTTTAGGGTTTAGGGTTTAGGGTTTAGTTTTGATTCAGATTCGAGAGTCTCATGGTATGCAAGAGTCATTCACGGAGCCAGGCATTCCTATGAAAACATCTCGGAATTTCTTTCTATAGTCAACGACCGCTTGAGCTGATTCATGAAGGCTCGGGTTACTCTGAAATGCTCGATCCATCTTGAGTCGTCATATTGAGTCATCAGGAAATGAGAAAACCATATTGTTGACCTCGCTTTCACCCAATCACCGAGGTCTCTATTCAATAACAAATCATGCACACATGATAGTATATACTGGTGCAAGACTATGGCATTTCTCATTGTATGAATGAGGGCTAGATTCTCTTCAGAGGTCTCAAGAAATTCATCATATGGACATGGTAATTTGTCAGCTTCATAACACAACAACAGGGATTCATGGACTGCATGATCAAATGGAGGAACTGAACGAGCAAAACAAGCTTAAAGGGCCTCATTTCAATGAACACATGAAGCTGTATTCAATGTGAAAGAGTCTGAAATGAAATGGAGGACGTGAGTAGAAAAGAGACACAATCGAAATGAGAAACATGAGAGACACAATTGCATTCTGTGATGATGTTCGCTGATTGATCACAATCTCTTCTATTCAATTGCTGCTACCTCCCACGGAGAGGTGAACATCGCTAGGTTACCAGAATTATTACGGGATTGTTAGGTGATAGGCAAGCCCATGTGTGAATATGAAGTAACTAATTCGAGGATAATAAGTAGCTATTTATCAAAAATATCCCGACAGGTGTGAACAGGTCATAAATAACGCCTAAATCCGTGGGTAACACCTATGTACGGGATAGACTACCCCCAGGTGTGAACGTACCCTTAGTAACGGCTAGTGTAACACATACATTGATTCATGCTTTTGAGCTTTTTCTTTTCTTTTTTTTCTTTTTTTTTCGATAAAGGGGACGGAGGCCCTTTTAATCAAATCAAATAAAAAGGGGGTTACAAAATGATGGAAAAAAATATGCTTTTGCACTAAGAGTTTTTATAGCGCCTCTCACTTTACAATAATTGGGACGTTATGGCGCACGCGTGAGTTGACCGGTGGGCCCCGCGCACGGACGCCCGGCTCCCCCACCCGGACCCCCCCCCCCCCCCGCCGCTGCGCGAGAGCGCCCAACCGTGCCCCCAGTTCGCCCGCCAGTCCGCTGCCCGTGAGTCTAGTTCCCCTCAGCCCGCCAAACCGCCAGTCTGTTGGCCAATCCGCTGTGCACGCCAGTCCGTTGTACCAGTCCCCGCAAGTCCATCCAACAGTCCGTTGTGCCCGTCTGCTGCCCCCAGTCTGCCAGTCTGCCAGTCCGCGCCGGTCGAAGGATCTGGATCGTCCATTATGAGGAAACCCATCCGTGCCATCCACCCCAGTCCCTTGTGCCAGTCCCGGCCAGTCCACCCAACAGTCTGTCCGCCAGTCCGCCGCCCATGAGTCCACTTTCCTCAAAGTCCACTGATGATGCCACATCTGGACCGTCCGTTCGTAAATGCCATCTGAGCCCTCCATTTTTAGGGCATGAATTCAAACCTTATCCCTGCCGCCTGCCACTTGCCAGCTGCCGCAAACGTGCGCACTGATGCTCCTTGCACGTTGTCCATCGTGTCCAGTGTACTGCGGCGCGTTTCTTGTAGGTTCTGAAGCATGTCCTCTGTACTATACAGGGCATGGACGTGGAAGTAGAAGGCGACGATATAGTGAAAACGGGAAACTGGATGATACAGCCTCTTTGACAAAGTTTGCAAACACCCAAACCAGGACCCTTCAACACGAAGCACCTCTATTGGAAGAGAGACACGCAATATGGTTATATGGGTGCACGAGTGAATGTTCAAAAGGCCTGCATACTGTGGGATAGAATTGATGACTTTCTCCTTGGAGAGGAGAGTTTGGTGGACTACCCCACTCAATTTTGGGTGATTGTCCATATTAAAGTGCAAACCCGGCATGCTAAAAGAGCCGAGAGCCAACAGTTTTCTGAACAGTATCATGTGTGCACCATCCTCATCGTCTTTTTGTAGTCTGATTGCATGTCTGTTGCCATTTTTCATACCCACGTACTATGATTTCATGCTTCCAGAAGTCGATGGATATCGATTGTGATTTTTATGTCCAGATATCAAAGTTGTTACGGTCCAGATGACAAGCGCACCAACAATGCGATAGTGGAGGATCCCAAACTAAAACATGGAGGACCTCTTGTGGGTGTTGGAACATCTCACCCTCATAAAGGCCCAAGGAGAAAGAAGTCGGAATATGGAGAGTCTTACAAGCGTGGCTGTCAATGCTGTTTCAAGGTCGAGCAATGCTATCTCGCCCCTGATATTTGTATCATCACGTACTACAACAACATAGAGCAGGGAACGTCTGTTATGGGAAGTTCGCTGAGTTCAGGAACACTCGCCACGCCTATGCACCACACATTAGCGAAAGCATGGGTCATGGAGTGTCTGTGCCGAGGCCTGTCAGTCGCTCAAATCATGATGAAACATAAAGAGCATGTCATGAACAACATCGGGTTGGGGGATGCATGGACACGGGACGATTTTTTGTTGGAGCAGGCTGTGCGCAACCTGGCTGAGAAACGGGCGTGACAAACGTTCAAAAAACATGCCAACGATGCGGAGAGTGTCCGCATGTGGAAAAACCAGAACCTGAAATCGGTCTTCTTCTATCAAGAGGAGAAATTGGCGCCAACATTCGAGCACTACGATGGCGACTTAACATTCACAATCGGCATACAAACTGAGTGGCAGAAGAAGCGAATGCTTCAATTAGGCCATGCCCATATCATTGCATGCGATGCAACCTTCGGGACAAATCACCACAAGGTACTCTTCATCCCTTTCACAATTATCCGCTTGCAGAACTACTGGATGTACGCAAACTGGCAGCATCTGACATTCTGCATTTGAACAGTTCCCATTGTACACGTTGATGGTCTTCGACAAGTGGCTTAACGGTATATAGTTACGTACATCATATGTGTGCGTGAGCGGACAACAGACCTGGCGCCGTGGATGGCAGCCTTGCGGGACTCACTCCTCGCAGAAATGTCGGACTGGCACTGTTCATTGTGGACGATGTCGATGAACGCCATTACGTAGGTTTCACGTACCCTCCTATACACTGGGATGTCGCGTACCGCAAGCACATAACTGTACATGTACTTCTCCTGTTTGTCATTCCTTATGAATCCGTGCATCTTCAGGTGAATTGCATACCATTAGTGTGTTAGCACATGGCCTGTGAGTTCCCATATGAGCCAATCCACTCTACGCCCAGTCATTTTGTCTTTCCTCATCCTCAGTCTTGCCTTGAAGTTTCCATGGTATGCCTCAATGCTAGCGTTTGTGTCTTGACTGGCATGCGGAACATGACGAGTTGTTGTACACCACATTATTATTTTAGGATGTCATTCTTTATCGATGTGGTCCACCTCTACAGTACATGAGGTCTCCCATATTCTTCAGTAAGTTTGCGGAAATGATATGATCGTTGGTTTTCGCGCATGATTGCTTCATCCAAGCCCACCGGACATGCCAAAGGCACAGGAAAACAAGCACTCCTCGGAAAATAACCCTGCAAAGTTCAATATGCTCGGGTGTGATGCCAGCAAAGTCTGGGTAAGTCTACTGTCGGTCTCCTAAAGGCAAGTCCGCTGGCAGGCCAGTCCGCCGGAGAGGACTGTTCGTAAGCAGTCTGCTGCAAGACTCACGTGCGTTAGTCTGCTGCGAGGTCAGTCTGGTCCAGCAAGTCCACTGGCAAGCGAGTCCGTCGAAGGGGACTGTTTGGAAGTCTGCTGGCAACCCAGTCCACTCAGAATGCCCTCTGGCCAAGTCCGTTGCAAGACTCACTTACGCAAGTCCGCTGCGAGGTCAGCGTGGTCAAGTCTGCTGGCGGTCTCGTGATGGCAACACTCATGGCAAGTCAGAGTAGGCGAGTCTGCTAGCTGAATCGGTTGGGCAAGTCCACTGGAACAGATGGGCAGACTAGTCCACCAGAGCGTCTACTAGGTTAGTGCCCAAGTCCACCGACAAAGTCGTCTTTGAAGTCTCTCATGTGAGCAATGTCACTCTTCTATTCCATCATGGGCAACCAGCCTATGTTCTAAGCACCAATCACCCAAACACAATTTGCATTGTTTACAACCCCGGATGCAAATGGGCTTCTTGCACTTGCCCATGGGCAATGAAGGGCAATTTGTGCAAGCATCAAGTCCGAATCCTGAAGTTGATTCATCCACACTTGCATGATGGACTCATAGTGCGCACTTGTGGCATGGCGCTGGGAACCATTCATAGAGGATTGCATAATGTGTTTAGGGTTCATGCAAGTGGCAGCAACGAAGACAAAAGAGGGTCCTTCCACAGATGACTTCCCTTATGATGCGGAGCCTGTCCTCGTACCATCCTCCATGAACAAAGAATTTGCACACATACTTCGCATTGTTAGCGACGACAAATACCTGGAGAAACATGTGTTGTCTTCTCTTCGAATCTGTAGGGGGCAGCTTCTTGATATTCTCGCCAAGAGTGTTGCATGAATGTTGCACCCTACGGCAGCAAAGAGCTTCCGTCCTGTAAATGACAACAACAATATGTCACTGAAAAGGAAACGAGATTTCGTTGAGGCATGGAAAATGCGACCCAAAATCTTACGCAAAACAGGGAAAAGGGTTGATGCCCCAACACCTGCAGCACACATATACTCCATAATCCAGAGGGTTGCAGACCGTATACCAGTTGTAAAGTAGAGTAAAAAAATGTAGGAAATGCTACACTATCATTCTCCAGATGAAATAAAATTTCGGCGGTACGATTGCATGTGTACAAGACTTCCAACCTGTCTGCCAACCAGTTTGCTGAACCAGTCTTGTGGCGTTTGGACCAGCCTAGTGAGCTGCAGACTGGTCCATCAAGATGCTTGTGTATACATGTCTTGAATCTGTAGTATGGCATGTTGTTCAAGATTACCTACCCAAGGGGCCTTGCATGATGCATGTCGTGGGATATTTACAAATGGCAAAGAGTGAAGTGACAAAATATAATGCAACTTCATTCTTTACCATTTGTAAGTAACCGAAGACATGCACCATGCAAGGCTCCTTGGGTAGGTAAGAACAACCTGCCCTACTACAGATTCAAGATATGTTCATACAAGCACCTTGAAGGACCAGCCTGCAATTTACCAGATTTCAAACATGCAACCAAGTAATCTTCTTGGGCATGGCCATCAAAAGCTGTACATTTCATTCGGTTCAGATGAAAAAATCAATGAGTTCATCCCTTGGAAAAAAACCCATCAGTAGGATGAAAAAACAGTAGATAACATCCAAGGCATCGGTTTTACATCCTAACAGGTAATTCAACATCCCAAAAAATTGTCTTATCCAGTACGGATTAAAAAAACAATAAAAAATGAATGAAAATAATAATAATATCATGTCATTTTACATCCGGTATGGATGGAAAAATAGGATGCCAGTGGCAACCCCCATAGAGGTAATTCCTCATTCTCTGGTAACTCATCCGGTATGGATGAAAGTCAATAAAAGAATGCCCAAGAGGATTAATTGGTTGCATGCTTGGAATATGATAAACTACAGGCTGGTCCATCAAGATTTGTGTATACATATCTTGGATATGTAATGTGGCAAGCTGTTCTTACATGCCCATGATATCTTGCATGATGCATATTTTGGGATCATTACATCTAAAGCTTCAATTTAACATGTATTGTGCAAGAGGGTCACTTGGGTACATGTTAGGAATCTGAACATGAATAAACCCCGCCCTCCCACCTTGTTTTATCATGACTGAATGGGTGTTGGCACTTGGTATGCTATGACAAGACTGGAAGTGTTAGATGGTGCTCTGTCATGGGCCTCTCTCTCTCCCTCTCTCTCCCTCCCTCCATGGATCTGGATGGTTCTTTTAAATCCGATGGTTTAAACCCAGAGATATGTTTAATTAATCCCTAATTAACTTCCTTGTAATTTCGTCCATACCGGATGATTTGTTGATGATGAAGTCATCAGATGGTGGATTTACCTTTAACAGAATTCAGCCATACCGACTGATTTTTTACTTTACGGATGAAGTCCGAATCTGGTTAATTTCGGTTAATTACCCTACTTGGATTTTTGGTTTATAAGGTCATGAGGTCTCTATCCTAATGAATGCCAAATGATTTTCATCCCTATCTAGATGTCGTCCCCGGCGGATGACACGGGGATGGAAAATCGGGATTTTTTCAACCGTTTGTTGATGGATTTCATCCTGTGCGGATGAAATCGCGGGGAAACAACTTCATCTCCTCCCTGCCCTAATTTTCTGCACGACAATCGTGCTTAAGGTTTGCTGGAACTAAGGGATGGTGGCGGAGTGCGCATTGAGCCCGATTCAGGGCCTTTGATTACTATGGTGCTGCGTAATTAAGGTCTGCAGGGTTTCTGGCAAGATTCCAGTACTTTCTTCCTCTCTAGGGGTGCGCAATGGCGGCAGTGCCTTCAATTTCCCTATGGCAGTTGTCTCTCATGTTGGCGGGCGATCTACCTAACTTGTGATCGTTTGTTGTGCCCTTCATTGATCATTAAGATACAGCGGCGCATCTTAAGACCTCAGGGAAGTGAATGAACATATTAAAATGCTTGGGCAATCCACTCTTTTTGTGTTTTGTTGTTTGTTGGTCTTGGGAGCCATTTTGCAGGCTTCTCTTCTGCAAACCATCAAGGTGATGGCTTGTTTATGCTCTGATTTCTTTCTATTCCTACTTTGGAATGCATGTTGTACAGCGATGGCATGCATAGAACTCACCCGCACACCCGGCGGCGTTTCGACTATGCTACCTATCTTTGTCGTTGACCCGATGTCTACAGAATGATACCTTAGCACATGTTACGTGGACGCTCTTGGTCAGTGTGTACTGTAATTGCAATGGCTGTCAATCTCTGACTGAACACTTAGCTTTCCAGGTATATGTTCCTCTATCCTGCCCCTTTCCTAAATGAGTCGAGTGTCATCTGAGGTTAAACTTGGCCTCATTGCACAGCTCTCCCCAGTCTCATAGACTTTTGTGACTAGTATTTACTCAAATGTGCTGAATATTTCTTCCAACCATCTTGATGGATGATGGAAGGTTCGTGCCTTAGTGTGGAGTTAAGCACTCCCTTTCTATGTTCACATAGTACTAGGATCTCAATGATGGTTGACCCTGTTATTGAATCACAGAGGGTGTTGAGCAGTTATGATAAAACTTGACCTAAACTTTGACTTTGTCACATATATTCTGTCACTCTCTTATCAACACATATAACGGTGTCATCTTGTGCGTTTAGCAGCACTGACAATAGGTGTTACCACAGGCTTCCCTCTTTACTGACTTGCAAGGGATGGTGAGGAGACTACCAGTTGATACTGTCGTTTTCATGATCAGTTGGGCATCGGGAAATCTGCTGTTGTAAGTGATGAGTATGGTTATTGGGAGCAAGTACCACTACGATTTATGCGCACGGTGCAGATGCACTCATCCCTGGTACAACGGTTGTAGTTTGACAAGGTCATGGAGGTAACTCTCTCTCCCCACCCTCTTCTCTGTCACCTTTGTTTGACCTAAAGCAGGCAAAGGTAGTTGGATTTAGTTGTAGAGAAGGGGTCTCTCGGCAAACGTTTCATGAGTTCATTCTCTCTCTCCCTCTCCAATACTGTCCATATCATCAGAGACAACCACATTGTCATGCCTTCCTTACGAGGGCTTGGTGCAAGGTCGAGGACAATGTGGTGAGGGCACCTCCTTCTTCGACCTATTTAAGCCTGTTTTGCCCTCTCATCAAATTCAGCCCTGAATTTGCATATTGAATTCTGTAAGTTAGCTCGTTGGGTGGATATGTGGTGGTTTAAGTGACTTTGACAAGTTATTGCCGATGTGGCAGCAGGAAAGTACCCAAAAACAGATAACAGAGATGAAGAGAAGCTTTGGAATGAACACTTTTACGACCCCAGTCAATGGTGGGACAAGGGAGACAAAAAGATGCACGCCTGTTGGATTACAAATTTAAGCGGATGCAATTCAGAACTGGACTCTACTGTAAGTAGGGTTGGGGTGTTTGCTGGAAGAACTTCATGCCGTGCTGAAGGAGCGGGGATAGAGTGTGGGTCTAGATTCATCCAAGAGGGCTATGATTCCCTGTGGAAGGATAGCTACAAGAAACCCGCATGGGTTCAATTGGAAGCCAAAGCAGTAGCGGCACAATTGATAAAATCAGGCACTGCTACTCAAGGCACCTTCTTCAACACATAGTTACAGTCGCTCGAGCACCGTACCGTACTAGAGAATGGGCCATGTAGGGCCGATTCTGCCCTATAAGCGGCCCTTGGGCGAGCCCTATGGCCGCACACAGAGCAGAGTCGGCCCTACACGGCCCGTTCTCTGGCGTTAAAAGCAGGTGGTGGAATATACCTGGCGCAATCTGATTAGGCATGATTTATCCCATATCGATTGCCCAGATTCAGATGCCCGTAGTGGATATAAACGGGGGCTAGCTTCAAAGGGAAGGCGGGCGGGTCGCTGGGAGGTTGCATGTACCTGGGTAGATGCTGCCATCCGGGGTGCATAGTGCATAATTGGCCATCCCTGCCGGTTATGCCTGCCGAATCGGCAAGTACACCCTGGGTGGCCGATTTGGCCAAATAAATTGGCTTGTGGAAAGGGCCTAATATGCCTTACCTGATTTTAACGTGAACTCAGCTATCAAGGCACTACCTAATCATGCCTCCATTCCACTCGCCTTCCTCCATTCTAGAACATTCGCTCCCTCCATAACCTTAGTCAGCCATACTAGCCAAGTGGGCGCATGGAGCACATGCAATAGCCCTGTGGGGCTGCATGCAACTAGCCACCCTCATTCACACAAGGTGCTAGACGGCATGTTCCTAACTTCATTTTCATCGGACAATCTTTTGGTAACAGACATGGCTTTGGACACTATACTCTCTAAGTCAGGTTTATCCAGCAAGGTCAAGACTTGTGGGTCCAGATTCATATCCTTAATAATCTCTTCTACTCTCTTATGCCAGGGCTTAGCCTGTTTGACAGGGCGGTCCTGTTTCCAGGATATAGAGTTGATTAACTTAGGATATCTGGTGTTGGACATATGTTGCAGCTGAACCCACCATCTGACTTGAATTTATCTCGTCGGGAGCTTAAAAGATAGCAGCACAGAAGAGAGGGACCGAGGGACAGAGAGGGACAGAGAGGGAGTGAGAGAGGGAGTGAGAAGGAGACATCAGAGGGCAACAAAGAAAAGAAAAGAAGGTGGGGGGGGGGGGGGGGGGGTGACTAGTAGCTGCTCAGTCCCCCCCCCCTCCCCCACATTTTTTTTTTTCCCTTTGTTGCCCCCTCTCTTGGGGAAACAAAAGGGACAAATCCTACCTCTGTCAGGGGCTGACGTTGGTAGTAAGACTTACCTTCACATATAGAATTAATCCGGGTTTTCCAGATATCCTCTAGAAATCCCTTCACACAATCATCAATATGTTGTGTGTGATTTGCCCAAAAACTAGGCCTCAGAAGGGGCTGGGCTTTTGACTCAGCCTCGAGACTTTCAAAGTTAGTAAACAGAGGCACATGCACAATTCTCTTGATAGATTTGAAGAGAGCATCTCTTTGGTGATAGAACCCCGGACAGTGTATCAGAAAATGAATAATGTCTTCAAGTTGCCCACACAACGGGCAATTGCACTCTCCCTTTCCTCTCTGCTTCTGTTTGCTTATCAAAGGTAGGTTTCCTGCCCCGAGTTTAAATTTTAGTCTAGTGCCGAGAGTGGGTAGACCCTAGAGGTCATCAAAGATGTCCTCCCCATGTCGTGCAGACTATAAACAAGTTCAGGGAAGTTTTTTGCGTAACTTCATTTTCATCGGACAATTTTCTAGTAACAAACATGGTTTTGGACACTACACTCTCTAAGTCAGGTTTATCCAACAAGGTCAAGACTTGCGGGTCCAGATTCAGATCCTTGAGAATCTCTTCTACTCTCTTCTGCCAGGGCTTAGCCTATTTGACAAGCCGGTCCTGTTTCCAAGATATAGAGTCGATTAACTTAGGATATCTTGTATTGGACATTTGCTGCAGCTGACCCACCAGACCTTAAACTCATCTCGTCGGGAGCTTAATAAAGAGGGAGAGAGAGGGAAGATACTATGTCTTGTCGGGACATGGACAAGATCAAACAAGGTCTTTGTCAAATTAACGACAAATCAGCCTCATAACAAGGCATTATCAATCATCCTTCATTCAAAAACCAGTCTTAAAAAGGCATACGTCTGATTTCAAAGTAAATGAAATGAATGGGTGGGGGGGTGGGATTACATAAAGAACCCCCCTATATAAATCAGCTTTATATTCAGCAAAACAGGGACCCAAACAAGTGTTACATGTTTGGGTATGTTTCATATGGAATATTTATAACTGTGCATAGCAAGAATAAGTGTTCAGCTTGCCAAAATTGCCACCCTTGATTACATTGAAAGCCTGGAAAAGAAGTTCCAGCTTTGTTTTGCTTAACACCTTCACCATATCATTTCTAAGCAAATTACACACTAGGGTATAACCAGATACCTTGTTTTTTGTCCCATGACCTGGTTTACCTAGGTCTGGGGCTAGTGTATAAATGCATTAACAAGGTGTTGAATAGCAAGCAAGTATTCAGATTGCTACAATTACCACCAATGTCTACATTGCACCTTGGAAAAAGAATTCCAATCTGTTTTGATAACACAAACACCATATCAAAACTGCAGATATTTTTCTAATCAGTTTACCATCATAGAGTAGTATCACAGGGTCTGAATTGTTCATTCCAACAGGCTAGTAAGCTGCCATGGCATATTTATCCTAAGGCAACATGAACACTGGGCCTGAATCAACTTCTTAACACCATGGACATTGTCCATTAAAAAAACCAAGCATCCAGGGGCTTGTAACCAAAGACATTATCTGGTCAAAGAAGAGCCACCCTACAATTTTGCATGGCACCAAATGTCCTAAAACAGCCTGCTTGTAACAGAATCCAGGCTTTCCAAGGTTTACAATAAAGGACATCCCCACTTTGCTGCTTGGTACTAAATATCTTAAAACAGCCAGCTCGTCATATAATTGCTCCGGTGTCACAACAGAAGGCCACAGGGAACAAGAGAGAAATATCCTAATGAATCGTTGTCCACCATAGAAGGTTAAGAACAAAGGCCCGAAAGATCAATGCAAAGAGGCAGAAAGAGGTCTTCTCCCCCAAAGATACAGAAGTGGCGGCGTTGCATCAGTAGCTCGATTTCATTCAACTTCAAGCTCAAAGAATCATATTAAGTGAGGACCCTCACCTAGTCCCATCACAAGCCCCCACAAAAATCAACATGTTAGTAAGGATTGTGGAACCCCAGGTGAATCACAGGTCTCACGTCACCTTGTTTTCCAGATTCGTATTGATTTGACAAATGATACGCCAATTTTTCGAAGGCCTTACAGGTATAGTGACATGGAGAGGACTTTGATCCAGTTACGGACTATGGAATTGTTCGAAGCTGGATTGGTGGAGTTGTCAGGCGGGGAGTATGCCTCGGCAACGGTGATGCCACCTAAGAATGATATCTATGGCAATTGGACATAAAGAAGGATGTGTGAGGACTATCGTCCTGTGAACCGTCAGACTAAGTCCGATAGATATGTCATGCCAACTCCAGAGGAAATCTTTGATGCCATTGGGCATGCGAAGGTGTTTAGCACATTGGACTTGCGATCCGGTTACCACCAATTGCCAATCAAAGAGGCTGACAAGCAAAAGACGGCATTCTGGGGGATTGACCAATATGGGAAGGATTGTTTGTACCAATGGTGGTTCCTACCGTTTGGGTTGAAGAATGCTCCTGCAGAGTTTCAGAGGGTTATGGATAGGATTCTCGCGCGGCTAGATTTTGCCCGGTGCTACATTGACGACATCAAAGTCTTTAGTGCTATAATTGAGGGCATGAGAAATACCTTTCAGGTGGTATTTGAGCGCTTGAGAGCGCACGGGTTGAAATTGTACCCTAGGAAGTGCAAGTTCTTTCATAGCCATATTGAGTATCTGGGCCACATGATATATCCTGGAGGATTAGGTGTTCAAAAGACGAAAGTGGAGGCCATTGCACGCAATCCACACCCCATAGATGTTAGCAGAGTTCGTGCTTTCATGGGGTTGGCAAACTACTATCGATGGTTTGTCAAATGATTTAGCAGCATTGCAAAGTACCAAGTTGACCAAGGTGGGTCCATTCATTCCACAGCTTCACTCAGATCTCTCTACACAGTGTGATTGTATCGTATAAGTATCAGATTATGATTTATCAGGTATCAGGCCGAAGCCATTGTGTCTCTAATCTCAACTATAATATCACTACAGCTTTTCATATAACAAGCATCTACTAATCATCTCTCCTCCTTCACCGTGCTCTCCATGCTTGCTTCCGTTCTTGCTCTCCGCCTGATCCCCTCTCATCCATGACCAAGAAGTCCTCCCCCTGGAGTGCTTCCAAGGATAATCCCCCTTCTCAGTCCTTGCTTCTCCCTTTATCTTCCTATCCGTGGCTCTAACCGTTTCCCTCACTAACCGTCGTCTGTGAACTAACAAGGAACCGCCGCATACGTCGCCTCTCTCCTCCGGTGACAATGGGTCCAATGTCAGGCTCCCAATTGTCCTCCGTAACTGCAACCTTAAGTCCAGTGGGCTTAGAGGTAGAGGACGTGTCCCGTGGTTGCTATGCTGCAACCTCTTGAGCAGTACTCCCTTCCTGCTCAGTCAATGACAAGGCCTTCATGAGTGTTGATTCTGGAGGGTCGAGATGGCATGATATGGAAGGACCATGTGCGCAATTATGCGCCATGTCACCTTCCCCATGTGGATGGGATGATAGATCCCAACCTTGTAGTGTTACCTGCAGGATTGCGTTGCATGCTAGTGGTGCCGCAACCATGTTGGTGTGTGACAAATGCTTAAGGGGGTGGCATATGGGATGCTTGACACCGCCACTTGAGGAGGTAGCGAATTAAGAATGGTTGTGTTTACGATGCTTTGGCCATAGGTAATGGGCATGACAATGGTATAGTTGACAAGTGATCCAAGGTCTAGCTGGTGGGAGCTCAACGCCATGGATACTCAATTGAAGATCATGGATTGCATGCAGACGACTAACGATGGGGCTCTCGTTGCACCCGACCTCTTGATCCATATACTTTAGAAAATTGGAAGATGTGCGATTGAAGACCAAACGATGATCTTATTGAAATGGATACTTGTCAGCTATCCGGTGTTAGAGGGACCTAATCGCCAGCTAGGGGGGCGATTGTGGCATAGTTTTCTAGGATTGTGTGCTTAGAATGTATGGTAGACAGTGATGTATGTTGTGGCACGATGCTTAGGTGCACGACAGACTTCTCTATGTACCTCCAGGACCTACACGACTTCGAATTCTTCAAACATGTCATAATCCTCCGGCTGTAGGACATTTCAGCTTCAACAAAACAATGGAATTGATATCCAGGAACTATTGGTGGCCGCAGATGTGGAAACTCATGAAAGAATTTATAAAATCTTGTAACAAGTGTGCTAGGGCGAAGGGACCACGACATCGACCTTAAGGCCTTCTTCAACCATTACCCATTCCCAATGGTCCATGGTCGTCCTTGTCTATGGACTTTATTACGGACCTTCCAATTTCCAAGACCACCGACTCAATCCTTGTTATTGTGGATCGTTTTACGAAGATGACACATTTCATTCCATATAATAAGATGGTTACAAGCGAAGAAACTGCAAGACTCTTCCTCAATTATATCTACCGCATTCATGGACTCTCGAACAACATCATATCTGATCGAGGACCACAGTTCATATTTAATTTCTGGAGGGGATTATTTCACATATTGAATATTAAGATCAACCTCTCTACAACTAATCATCCACAGATTGATGGTCAAACCGAATGCGTAAACCAGATTTTGAGCAGTATCTTCGTTATACGATAAATTATCGTCAAGGTAATTGGACAGACCTTTTGCCCTTGGCTGAGTTTGCCTACAATAACACTATACATTCTTCGACCAAGCAAACTCAATTTTTCTTCAATTATGGTCATCATCCTCGAGCAAACCCTTTCCACATGAAGACAGTCGGAAGCCCTGCTGCAGAAAATCTTACTACTCATCTTGCTACGATTCACAATGAGCTTACATTCCACCTAACAGAAGCTCAAAAACAATACGAGGAGTATGCAGATCAACATCGACAACTTCAACCTTAGTTCAAGGTCGGAGATCGTGTGTGGTTTCTTCGACAGGACATACAAACCTCGCGACTCTATGCTGCCAATACAAGATGCAAGAGTGCTGGAAGTGTAACTATATATAGTGATATGTGGTGTTCATCCCTCCTTATTGTGTAGCAGGTACACTGAATGTGGAGTCTTCACCTTGAAGCTAACTTGGCTGGCAATCTTATTGACCTGTAGCTCGGGGCTTAGCTGGCGTTGATGAAACTTTTGCACAAGGTCAGATACATTGGTGAGGTTGGATGAAAGTTCACACGTTCGTTCGTTGATGTCGTAGCCTTTTCAATGTACGAAATACTCAAGACGTTTATACTTGATGCGAGAGTTTAGGACTTCGTCGACTTTATACTCGATTTCCTGATTGACTTCGATTGGTGGAGGTGATATGGAACTCTCCTTGGAATATTCGATGGATGATACAACTCCAATAATGAAACATGAAAGACTAGATGGATGCCCATACTTGGAGCTGTCGCTTATCCAACTACCAGATGACGGTGTGTCTCATTTTGGTCCACCGTAGGCTGCAACTACCCGTATTTCCTTTATTCGGCTTTTGGGTGGCACATAGAAGACAAGTGGCTAACCGCGTGTGGCTCCTCCCTGAATTATCTACCGTAATCCATAATAGACTTCAAATTTCATCCATTTATTCCTTAAAATTTGTCAATAAGGGAGATGTTACCTGAGGGAGGTGTTACCTGGAGGCACTTCATGAAGTAATTTTCAACAAAGGAGATGAGGTGACACCTGGTAAAGACACAACATGGGCTTAGTGATTTTTGACACTGATGCGTGGTCTTCTCTTTAGAATTATGTAAGTTTTATATGTAATGCCACGAGCAAAGATAAATCATGTTAATGGCCCAAAACATAAATTTATATCGTCTCTTGTAAGATTATGGACTAAACCCCCAACCTCCTAAAGTCTAAAATGAACTACCTATTTCAAATTCAAACTATTTAGCTTTAAAAGCTAGTTGTACTATAGGTACTATATATATATATATATATATATATAACGTCAGCCGGAGCTAGCGTACTTCCCCCTTTCGGGAGAGGGCTCTATCAAAACCAGAACCAGTTACGTAGGGGCAAGCTGGCCACTTTCAATTGTTTTTTTGTTGAGGATTAAGGCTGTAAGTGAGGTGATAGCTGTGAAGTGTAGGGTGCGTAGGAGTGGGGTGGTGTGTTTTAACGAAAGTTTGAGGTTTTCGTTGAGAGTTTGAGTGTTGTGGCAATGTGCTCCCCTTGTGATACCAACAGTAATGATAGTCAAAAGGACTGTGCTCCATCCATGTTGACTTAAATGAGCGTTTTTTTCGTTTATACATAATTGATTGGTTCAAATATCTATCATTACAAAGTGTAAATTCTATTATATGAATGGTGAGGGAGACGTGTGGACATGTTGGCATTGTTGATGAAAGATGTAGCTCATGGATAAGTAAAATATCAGGCCATAGCCTTGCTAGACACCGACATGGGATATAGAGACATGTGCAGGTGTACAAGCCATGGAGGTATTGATTGGTCCAATGGCCTACCTTGAAACGTGCCTACATTGATGAGGTTGAACCATTTGGATTTACAAAAGGAACCTATAAAGTTTTTGAAGGTGCCAAACTCCTTGGTTACGACAAGTTATATATAGTCCATGGAGTATATGGTGCTTACAATGGAGAAACAGGCGTGGCCGTGTGTTTACTTGGGGGCTGTGCATGGCATAACGTACAATGTTTGTTAGGGTATAAGGTATCCTGCCCTATGACCATTAGGACCTCTAAGTCGACCGTCATCTAGGGAACGCGCTCTTTAAGTCGTTCCCTAGGTCCATGCATGAGAACCAATGAATGTACGAAAAAGGGTGTGATGTCGTAAGCGATGAGCAAGAAAAGTGATTTAACTACTTCGAGATGTGCCATAGAAAGCATCGCGCTGCGCCATTACATTCTAGAGTTGGTCTTAGAGCAAGCACAACTAATATCATATCACCCAATGCCATTTTATCTTAAGGGTAGACAGAATGGTGCAAAGAGTGTGTTGTAGTAGGTGCAGTAGTCTCGAATGAGGATGAACGACGTGTAGTTTTTCAGCGTTGCAACAAGGAGAGAGCGATGTGATAAGTAGACCTTGACCATCAAAATGTATTTACGGAGTAGATGAAATGATCATTTTGTAGGCTGTTGCAGGGGACAACAGAGAATAATTCCCAAATTGTCTACCAACATAGGGTACTAACCCTATCACCTTCTATGTAGTGCTGCAAAACAAAGACTGGAAAGTTCTTGACCCTACGAGGTCAACTGAAGACCATTTGCAGCTTACCACATAACTAAGAGCAAACACATTATGGACTGGTCTTTCCCTCCATACAAATATGTGAGCTTAGATGCTGAAAATGATTCTCATGATGAAGAGAACAGTGAAGGTTTACCTTTTCAATGGGCTTAGTCCCCAAATCCATATCTTACTCCACTATTTGACATCACTAATTTGCTTCAACCATCTTCACATCCTTCTATTTCTAAGCAAACACCACCACAAGGGTCTCAATGTCCTTCACATCAGCCAAGAGCTAGAGTAGCCTATCCTCCACCCTCAAACAATACTAGAGGTGCAAGGAACAAGGGTACTAAGAGAGGAGGATGGTTAGATGCAAACTTAGAGGTAGCCATAGACGCAATCGATGATGGAATGCCTATTAGTATTGCTGCCCGCCATTGGTGCATTCCAATAACATCTTTGCGAGACCATTACTATGGGAAAACAACCAACCGCAAGACTGGGTCTGCCACAATATTGTCACAAGAAGAAGAGAAGCAAGAGTGTGGACATGGGCTCACAATTGCACAACTGAAATTCAAAGTAGCAGAGATAACTCAAGAACGACCTACCCCATTCACGAATGTCATACCGGGGAACAATTGGTGGAGGTGGTTCAAACGACGCTGGTATCCAAATGTCACTTTGCGATCAGCACAGGGTCTGGAGATTGGTAGAGCAAAGACACTTAACCCTAACAATTGCAAAAGTTTTTATGACAACCTCAAAAAATTGTATGATGAGCAGAAATACCCCCCTTCCCACATTTGGTCAAATTGTGACGAAACGGGGCTGCAAGTTGGCCGGACCTGTAATGTGAGAGTGTTAGCCAAACATGGTGTTCGTAGTGTGTATGGAATCATACCAAAGGCAATAGAATGGATGTCTATTTTGGTATGTGTGAATGCAGCAAGACATTCCATCCCCAACTTCTATATCTTTCGAGAAAGAAAATGAATGAAAAATTATATAGCCAAGTGTGAATCAAGAGCTATAATGGGCATGCAAGACAAGGCACGGATAAAAAGTATTTGTTTACTGCATGGCTCACACATTTTGCAAAAAATGTGCATGGAGGCATTTCCACAAATCAGTGACATCTCCTCATTCTCGATGGTCATGGATTCCCTGTTG
The DNA here is from genome assembly GCA_030704615.1 of Takakia lepidozioides. NCBI lineage: Eukaryota > Viridiplantae > Streptophyta > Takakiopsida > Takakiales > Takakiaceae > Takakia > Takakia lepidozioides. The sequence continues at coordinate 28,552,675 of CM060733.1, forward strand.
GAAATGAAGCTGTTCTCAAAGCACAAAGTATGGGAATTGACCTTCTCACCTTGCCCTCGCATACAAGTCATGCATTCCAACCTTTGGATGTGACATGTTTCAAGCCCTTCAAAGTGGGCATTCAGACATGTTCGAGACAAATCAGGGTTGATTCACAACCATCGAAATCCGGAGAAAGAAAGATCCGGCTGAATGGGCATCAATCGCATTAGAATCAGCCTTGACCTACACAAACATCACCAAGGAATTTCAAGCAACTGGAATTTGGCCATTGAATTCAAGACCTATGGAGGGAAAGTACGCGCGACGCCCATTCTTCCATTTTCCATCAAGAAAGTGGATCATAACAAGAGACGACAGCGAGGAGAGTGAGAAGGAGGACGAATAGAATGATTCATACGCACAAGCACATGAAACAACACATATTCACTTGGAGGACATGGAGAATAATCACACACAAGACAATGCAGAGTGTGACAACCAATACTTTGTCAATGAGGTTCATGATGGGGATAATCACTATATGCAAGTACAACCAGCACAATATCTTAATGTCGATGAGGGAGAAAGAGGTGATATTTCAAGATATTTACCTCTGCCCCGAGTCTCATTACCGGCAGAAAAGAATGACAATGATCCCATCATCGAATACTCTAAATCGTTGATCATGACTTCGGAAGAATACAATGCAAGCCCCTTGAGGAGAAGACCAAGAGAAAGGAAGTGGCGGACAAAGAGCGTGAAAGAAAAAAGAACGAAAATGAAAAGCGGAAATCTGCACTTGCAAAAGAGAAAGGGCAAAGAAACTTATCCAGGAGCAAAAGGCCAAAGACATGGCAGCCAAAAGGACTTTTGATGAATTCTGGTCTGAAAAAAACTGCAGGGCCATTAGTGAGAGACTTCATGTTGCCATCAAAGAAAGCAGGCCACTTGATCCCGAAGGCTACATAGCACGATATTGTGGCCAAGCACCACAATGGTCTCGGGATAATCAAAAGACTGCACTCGAACGGAGAAAACTTCAAAGGGAGGGTGCTGATCCTTCAACCTTGCCACTGTTGAAAGAGCCACCAACACGATGCACAACAAGTACCGTGCAACGAGAATTCACTTCAACTTCAACATCAAGGGTGCCAGTGGTATTGCCTACGCACTCAACAATTTGCTGCCCTACTGCACGGAGACAATTACCATTTCCAACATTTGACTTGGGAATTCCTTTGGATTCACCTCAGCAGTAATACAAATACAGCATTGTGACAGTTCAGAAGATAATTGGGTGCATCTATTTCACAGTTAGAAGATTGTTGTGGCATAATGGCTTTGCCTGCAGTATGTCCCCTGGTTATTTCCTTTAATGCTACCCTTACCCTTATGGTTGAGGAAAAAAATTGCTCACAGGTGTTCATAAGCCCCATGTGCTTCAACGGATTAGCAGTCGTCTCCTTGTAGTACGAATCCAGCCTTTCTCATGGAGAAAACATGGTATGATTATGAAGAGCAAGACCTTCTATGGTTTGGCCTTCCATGCACTAGGTTTGATTTATGGCACAATTTGTCCACATCTTTTTGTTTATTAGGAGATTGTCTCCTAGTTAAAATTTACAGAATTATATTGCAGCAATATATTGTGAAAATTCTCCAGAGCAAACCTTATAGACATGTAAGTAGGAATAGAGACTACATTTGTAAAAAGAGGTTGACAAACAACATGCACTAAAGATTTCACGAGTCCCCAGTAATCAACTAGTATTAAGTGTGCTATATTACATGAGTGTCTCCGTGTGAAAACATGGGTGATAAGCATAAGAAAGTAGTGGATTCCAAAAGTGCACCAAACATCAAGCTTCGTATTAATACTCTGGGAGCTGCCTCTAGTCCAGCTGTACACACATGAAGAATGTTGAGCCAATAAGTTCATACACACATGTCCACTGATGTCCCCTAAGAAATTCCAAGCAGCCCAAGTTGCTGGGTTTTTGGCATCCGTTTCGTATCCCGATGCACATACATATCACTGCTACCACCCAAAGCAAGACGCACTGTACAGTAAGATAGAAGATAACTTAAGCTTAAACTTAAGTTGCAAAAGATGAATCTTCCTTGCTTTCTCAATGTAGCGGGCGAGACGACGGAGAGGGAGAGACGACGATGGAGCAGGACGACGATGGAGCAGAAAGACAATGAGCATAGGATGTCCGTTGTCAAGTATCAGAGGAGATGCTGGCACACACTTAACTTAGGGCGCTACCACATTAGTGGCAAAAGGGGCAGCGGCACTCACTTTCGGACCCTCAGGTATTGGTTTAAGGGAGGGCAGTGTGCCGCTCTACCTACCACACTAGTGGCTGCTGCCGGCGGAGAGGCATTGTTATGGCCCCTACACGTCACATTACCGTGAAATACGGATTTCCAGGCAGTGTCCCCTGGAAATCCACAATTTTAGAAGACATCTTGTCGTAACGTGATTATCGCGAAGTTGATCTCTCCGACCGTGTCGTGCGATGGTCTCTCCCACCGATTTTTTTACCGCTGGGCTTCTGCTATAGTGTGGTAGCCGATTCATTGCCGCTTGTGACATGGACCTATATCATCCAACAATCCCTAGCTTGCAATGTCCACGTCAGTGCCGTTGGTGTGCCGCTAGTGTGGTACGACCTTTAAACGTGTCTCTTACGGGGAAGCAGAGTTGCACAATAATAACATTTAGTAGTGGTTGAATATTCAATTAACACATTCAATAGTTAGTTTTGACTTGGTGTACAGAAACTAAAACCTCGCTCTCAAACAACATAGCAGCTATGGTAAATTTGATACTTTGACTTTAGTGAAAAAAGAATAGTCATTGTATTAATACAACAAATGTCAAACCGTTTATGAGTCACATTTCTGAGATTGGATTCCATTTAAGAGCAGACTTGAGCTTCTACCGTCGGTCATAGGGCATGATACCTAATAAAGGCTGGTACTTTGTATCACCACCTACTTCTAATCTTAAGGTCCAAGCTACTTTTAGAGTTAAGGTACTTATAGTCCCAAGCGAATGCAAAGTCCTTGCCTTAAGGCATGGCCCAACAAATGGCATGGTACATGTTGGCTCTGCCCTTCATCATCTCATAGTAAGGTTTATGTTCCAAATAATGGTGTCAATCTTACAATCCTAACAATTTCGGATCCATCTAACCCATCCGTCCCAGTCAATGTTTCAATACTCTATGTTCAAGTAAAGAATGCAAAGATTAATTCTGTTATTGCCATCCACATGTCACTGATTTTCACTTAAAAAAAAGAAAAAAGAAAGAAAACCAGGGTGTGTGGAGATGGGTGTGAGCATGAGGGATGTGGAGATGGCAGGGTGGTCCCACACATTCAAACTGGAGTAAGTAATACGCTGTGCAGAAGCTTGTTTTGGCGGCAAGCTGCTTCACTGCATCCATTTACTAAATAAATAAATAATAAATAAATAAATGAAGTGCCCATTTGTTGGTGTCAATGACTACTCTGACCCAACTGAGTCCTACTGCCTATGTATTATTTTAAAAACTTGATACAAAAAGTAACAAACTCTAACAAGCAAACATAAGTATTACATCCAACAGCTATAGTATATTTCATCGAACACCAAAATCAATGTATTCCATCCAAAAGTAATCATCGAACAACATTGCCAGTCAGTCAAAAGCTGCCAGTCCCGTGACAAGTAAGGAAACCCATTGGGTAGACTCTCCCTCAGGGCAGGACCAAGTATCCCGCACCGCAGGACTGGGGAAGGGGGAATGCGGGTAGATGGATGAAACAGCTGCCTCTCATCATCTCTCTCTTGCTTTGTCAATGCCAGGAAGCTGCATTTTCTTGTTTGTCCTCACACGCGGATGTGTGTTTGACTTCTATCCATCCATCCATTGGATGGATGTTGACTCAACGTTAACTATGTGATCGAAACGTGTGTAGTTAGAGGTAATTTCGCCAATCCGAGAACGAGGGCGCGAAGTACGTATCCTCAGCTGAGAATACGGTATCCAATGGAGGGGTGGATACGCCATATGGGTAGGAGTAGCTAGTACCTACGTCGCCTTCTTGAGCGCCGTCTTCGTCTGTGCGCGTGGGGTTGGAGCGCGATCTGCGCCGCTGCTGTGCTGCACGACATTCCCCGACATTTCCTCCTGCGTACGGAAGGATTTGAGGTTGCTTGGTGAGTAGTAGTAGAAGAGGACAGATAACGAAGGGCATTCCGCTTTGACCAGCGCAACAGCTCCGATGAATGTGATTTCTTGAAGAAAGAAAAGAGAGAGAAAGAAGAGTGTTTGCGGAGGAGGTGGAAAATGGAAAATATACCGGGATTGAAGAAAGGTAGAGAAGAGTGTGGCATCATTGCAGCGCGATCGGATTGACAATCTTAGTGTATGTAAGTTTTGCTCTCAGCTGGGCTTGCCTTGGCTGTGGCGCCTGGCAACACTGTGTTTTGGTATTGATTTCAGATTCATTTCTTGGTAGACGGAAAACTCTGATCTTCGTTAGGTATGGGAGACGGAGGAGTCTGGCAATTGGACTAGGGGCGTATGCACGATTCCGGATTGCCTAAGCACCTCCTTGCATGCAGTGGATATTGGAATCGGAATCAGCATTACGGTGAACAGGGAGATGTTATGTTATAGTGTACACAGACTTTCCAAGTGCACTGTGAGCTGACTCCCTGTCTACTCAAGTGTGGAGTACATTTTCTGACAAGGAGGCCTATCATCCTGACTGCAGCAGTCCTCCAAGACGTTCAAAGGTAATATCTTCTGATGGATGTTAGAAAGGAGGCAAGAGGAAGAATGAGCGTCTAACCGAAAGGTGAAGAGGCAGAGGCAACATATGATCATTTATAGTTGTTAGTCCCTCGCAGGTGAGACAATAATCTTGTGAATGTGGTAGAGACCGGGAATATGATTTAAGGATACGCTTACATTACAGGCATGGAACACAAATCAGATGGCCTTATTCTAGCTGGTAGACGTGTAACAGGTTGCGAAGAGAATCAAGCCTGGTCAACTAGATAGACACCTAGTTGCTGTAATGGAAGCTGCTGATACTTCCTTCTGGAGCTGCCACAGGAGGTTTGCAGAGTACTTTTCACAGCGGCTCAGGGTGAAGGGCCGAAAATGGGGCCAGCTTAACTGGAGAGCTGCCGGTTGCAGATTCATTGATAAGGAGATCTGAAATAAGACCTAGTGTTGTGTGAATTCGGTAGGCATGCACGACTAAAGGCTGACACAGAAGAAAATGGAACCTATCTTACTTTAAGGCGCGGTAAATCAATTATTTTATTATGCAGCATGCCTGCACAATAACCACACCCTGGACATTAGAGTTACCTGATCATCCCTGTAAAGACACAAATTGAAGTTCCCTGGTACTGTTTGCAGTGCATGTGAATTCGCCAACGCTCCATAGATAGACTGCGAAATGGAGTTTGTGGACCACATACTTTGACTTAGTTGAAGCTTTTAACGAGTGTTAGCACTAATCAAGTTTGACAATGGCCTGTCTGTCACAACAAATCCATCACAAGGGGAAAAATGATTCAGTCTGTGAGTAGAAATCAGATGTCTAGTTCTTCACAGCCACAATGGACCAAGGTGTGTCAAACGGAGAAAAGAGAATACCTTCATAGTACCTTTTCTTGTTGTAGCTGTCATGGTCCTTGTCATCAGCTCTAGCTGGTCTCTTTCTCTTTGCCAAAATTTCAGTAAGTAGCAACTGGACAGAGATCAAACAATGAAGCGTAAAAGGGAAGACTCTTAACATGAGGATGATTGGGGTTAGTTTTAGCTCAGTTGGTGCTGGGCCTCTCCAGTGCAGCTGTCCACCAAGTGGACATTTAACATTTCAGCAAGTCATGAAGAGAGATTATCAGAAGCCAGGGTTGAGATTAGTTGAGTTGTTTATGTAGGTAATAGTTGGACATCGGTAGTGTTTTGACCCCTTTGGTCAAATGGATCTGAGAGCGTAAGAGTTTGTGGCCACCTTTTAGTCACTCTGTGCCCCACCCCTGCATGAAAAAAAGAAACCAAAATGATTCCCTTCTGTCCTTGTTTCTTAGTCATGCACACATGTACTGGCTGCAGGAAGCTGGGTTGGGGCTTCTTTAAGGACCATCATGGGGATGTGGGTGCCTGTGCTATTGGCACTTCTGGTTGGGGCATCTGTGTGGAGGGATGCTTATGCGTGCACTGCTGGCCAATGTGAGGTCAGCGTCTTCACTTGTGAATTTGATTCACTTCAGAACATTATGAAATGCACCTGAGCGACAAATCATCTAGGATGTACTAGGTGACTATTCTGGGATCAACCTGGATGCACTAAGCCTATGACAGAATTCTGGGTTGCATAAGGATATGGTGGCAAAATACTCTGCCCTATATCTTTTGTTCTGAATTCCTTGTATGCAAGATAAGGTCAGTTCAACACTACTGTTGCTGCTCCACAATGTCTGACATTCCCAGTGGTGTCTCTGGGGCACACTCTGCTATCTTACTGCTATCTTATGGTATCTCTGTTGATGTTCCTGAAACAGGTTTCAAATGTGTGCAATGTGGACACCGACTGTGCTACAGGCCTATCCTGCAGTTCCTGTGCTGCAGCGAGTTACAGATCATCAATTTGCACACGTGATGTGGCCACCCCCGTCTCTTCCTTTCCTAAGGTTCATGTTCTCAACGATAGTTACATGTTATTGTGCAAACAGGGAGGAGAGTGTACTCATAAGAGGCAGTTTGCGGCAGCCTTGTGGCGATAGACCTCTTGCCCAGTTTGGGCGGAACAAAAGGGAACAGATACTACCTTTGTGAGGAGCTCACTCCAGTATTGTGACTTACCACGACTTACTACTTTGAGCTTTCGCGGAGGTTATAAAGTACCATTTCATTTCATTTCGTCGTAAAGACAATTAGTTTAGGTTTCCAGATATCCTCCAGAAGGCCCGTCACACAAGTATCAACTTGCTGTGTTCGAGCTGCCCAGCAATTAGACCCCAACAGGGCCAAGGCTTTGGTCTCAGCCTCAAGATTTTCAACAGGGAGGAGTTGTACTCATAAAACTTTGTTTGCCGTAAAAGGGACCAGAAATTACCTTTGTGAGGGGCTCACTCCCGTATTATGACTTACCTTGATACAAACAATTAGTTCGGGCTTTCCAGATATCCTCTAGGAAGCCCTTCACAGAAGCATCAATTTGCTATGTGTGAGCAGCGCAAAAGATAGATCCCAACAGGGTCAGGGCTTTAGGTTCAGCCTCAAGATTTCGGAAGTGGGTGAACAGAGGTGCCAAGACAATGATTGTCCTGAAGAGGGTCACTCTCCAGTGAGAACAACAGGGAGAAGAAACAGACAGATAGGATGGGGGTTGGGTTTTTGGGAGAGAAGGTAGACAGAGTATTGAGATTATTGCTGGAGCAAGTCTGAAAATGTGTGAATTTTGCAGAATACATCCCTGCCTTTCAACAAGTATGCGTGGGTAACCACCCACAATTCCTATTCCATACTTGGTGAATCATCAGCTACAGGATCGCCGTACCTCCTTTCTCCTAGGAACCAGGAAGACAATGTCACCGCTCAACTCAATGTAAGCATTTGTTCCTATGGTCCAGTATTGTACTTCTCATTCTTGACAAAAGAAGAGTGAATTTGGAGGGTTACCTATGGTGTTTTGTTGAGCCAAGGTTAGAGCTAACGTGTTTTGGCCAAAGGGTGCAGAATGGAGTGAGGGGGTTGATGCTGGACATGTATGACTTCCTAGGGGATGTATGGCTTTGTCACTCCATAGGAGGAGTCTGCTACAATTATACTGCATTTGTGAGTTCCATCGGTGACTTTTGAATGTTTGAGCCATTAGAGAAGAAACTGTTTTCTTGTAATGTATTGTGCTGCACTTCAGGTGCACATATAACTCAAGGATTCAGATATACAACCATGAAATAAGATGAAGACAAACCAATCCATGAGGTTCAGTAGCTATCGCTTGTGGAGTTTCGTATTATGGTTAGGAAAAGCCGAGCAGAAATTTGCTCATCAGAGGATGAGAACAATGAATCCAAAGGAATTTGCTCATCCACAGGTCTTAATATTTATTTCCTGTGTCTCTGGGGACTTGGGCCCTCTCTGAAATCCGTATGTTCTTGTGCAACAGCAACCAGTTAGTGGCACGTTGACGGAGATTGAGAAATTTCTGGCAGCGAATCCAAAGGAAATCATTACTATTTTTATTGAGGACTATGTTCACGCAACCAATGGTCTTACCAAAGTGTTCAAAGCTGCTGGCCTGCTGAAGTATTGGTTCCCAGTGAGTAACATGCCCAAGAGTGGGGGCGATTGGCCTACGCTCGATGATATGATCCAGAGCAATCAGCGTTTGCTGGTTTTCACTTCCATCAAGTCCAAGGAAGCCAGTGAGGGAATTGCTTACGAATGGAACTACTTGGTTGAGAATCAGTGTAAGTATGCCGAACTTACTAGGTCAGTGATTATGAATGAACCACTCGGTTTTGCGTGGCGCACAACAGAGAGAGAAACAGGGAGGCCAAACTTTTCAGTTGCCACCTTCGAACCTAATTGTGAAAGACTGAGATGGAAGCTGGTTTTCAGGTTGGGAAATTAATGAAACATACACTGTGTGTGACTTGCCTTCAAGGGTACCACTGTTTGCGGAAAGGTTATTTTGTTTGTGAAGCTTTTCTGGATTATGCAGAGCTATTCAAGGTCCAAAATAAACAGCTAGAGAAGGAGAAAATATTTTTCTGCATCAACATGTTTTGGCAAATGGTGTTGCAGATGGTACTTCGGGCCAGAAAGCTGGGTCTTGCCCAAACCGAGGAGAATCTGCTTCTATGAATGACAAAAGCAGGTCACTGGTCCTGGAAAACTACTTCCCAGATGACCCTAATGTGACACAGGCATGTGCAGACAACTCCAACAATCTCTACGATATGCTGAATGTATGTTACACAGCGTCAGGCAACCGGTGGTCCAACTTTCTGGCCGTTGACTTCTACAAGGTACACCTCCTTTCGATAGAACCATGAAGGTAGGGTAGGGCTTGTCCTGTAGATTTCATCATTGGACCTGAGCTGACATCTGGGCTGGACTATAGGAGCAAAGGTCAACTCTTTTAAGATGACCTGAGTGTGAACACAATGTGGTGTTGAATTCATTTATTGGTCCATCCATGTTTCCATATGGTAGACTTATGCTTGATTATTTGGCTTGCAGAGAAGCACAGGTGGAGGAGTGTTCAAGGATACTGATTTGTTGAATGGAGAGTTGCAATGTGGCTGTACGGACATCAACGCCTGCAAGGCATGTTTGATTTTCTGATCTGCTGTTTTGCTAATGGCCCTCTGCAGGTTGTTTGCAATAGCTTCGTAGCTGTAGACCATGCAGCTGATTACTGGTTGGGCGACTAGGGTGTTCAGGAAATGTTGTTTATAACGGGGCAATAAGATAAAGGCAGACAGTCAGCGAGAGCTGATGGTGCTTGCAGTAGACTTCTGCACACAACCTGTTCTATTGGTTTCTCTCCTTTTTGTTCATATGATTGACACCGTTTTCTGGAGTTTATTCTGCAAATTCATGGAGATGTATCGTCCCGAACTTGTTCATTTCCTAGAACTTGTACTAGGCCTGCATTACTATGAACTGAACAACATCGTGGGATTTGGCAATGGTTAATTTGGAAGTCGTCCCTTTGCAGGATCTATTTGTCATCCACTGCCATCTCATTCTACCCTTGTGAATTTCATCGATGCCAAAAGCATTCAAATGTGATTTATTTCACAGTCCTCGGTTTCATCTGATTAGTAAGGGTTGGCTAACTTTTTGGATGTGCAGGGTGGCACATCCCAAAGTGTTTGCACCAAGTTTGTGCAGGATACACCCCCCCCCATTGCATCTACATCAAAGGATCCATCGGGCCCTGCTCCTTCGCACACGGGTGGTACAACTTCCAGATATTTTTCTGACAGCAGCAGATCACTCCTATGCATGACTTTGCTGTTACTGGCATCTGGTCTTCTTTCATCTTGTTGATTGTCTTCAAGTATGTATAAGATTATTAAACAGTGGGTAAACCTTCAACAATACCATATAGTTCTGTCCATGATGTTGGGAGACCGTTGGTCATCTGAAAAAGTAGATTTGGGTGTTATTGGCTTCCTAGGTCCTGTGGAGGATACGCCGTCCCCCAAGGGATCCACGACTGAGCCATTGGCAGCTCCATCCTTTCCTCCTCAAAGAGGGGGTACATCTTCCAACTATTTTTCTGACAGCAACGTATCATCCCTATGCATGACTTTGCTGCTAATGCTTCTATCATGGTGATGATCTCTCAATGTCTATTTGAGAGTCAATTCTTATTCAATAGGGTGGTTATTTGTTCCAGTCATCTATGATCTACCATTGTTATTGGATTTGTAAGTCCATTTGCTCTCTCCTTTCTAGTGAAGTGGGGTGGGGAAGCTTTGCCAGGAGATCATAATGTCATAGATCCAGGGATGCCATTAGGGCAATGTCCATGTGTGGACTCCAAATTAAGTTTGCATTTCTCAAATGTAACTTTACATTGAAGTAACTTTACAGGCAAAGCTTTTATGGTCGATTTCTGAAAGACTACTTGGATCTGTTTCTCTTAAAAAAGTTCTAATACCTGGGTGTACACATGGGTCTGGATACGTATACCACCAAACACTGGATTGAGCACTTACTAGGTGCTTGCTTCAATACTGATGCACATGTAGAGAAATTCCAGGTATGGCGAAATCTAACATCCTCCTTAAGATGATATCCAGAGGTTGTGGTTTCTAAACTGTATTATATGTGGACATTGCAAAATTACCCTACCTCTAGGGTATCAATAGAGGCAGACGCAACATCATCAGGTAGACCAGCTAGCCTATCACCATGCAATCTAGTGAAAGCTTTGATGCATTTGTTGAAGATCTACTTCGGCGGTTCCGTGTCCAATTTATTTGAAAAATCCTGGTAATGCTGGAGTGAGGATATTCAACGCAACATCAAGAACAGGGCTCCTAATATGGACTGTCATCATTTGACACTATTCAACTCATTCGATACCTGTTTGAATGTGGCTGCTCTCCTCATTCTGCACTTAGGGGAGACGGATCGCCTACCGTAGAGCCCAGCACCCTGCAGGTCCAGTATGGTTAGCTCTTGCTCTTCTGCCAAGTTGAAGTCTCATACCCTTCGTAATGTGGCTTCTGGAAAGGAAGGAACCAAATTGATTCCAGGTATATCTGAATGTAGTTATATCATACCCATTTGAAACATAAACCTGGCAGTGATGGCTTGGAAACAATCACTGACAATAGCTCGTGAAATGCAATGTAGCAGCTTTACAGTTCCATCTTGGAGCCACCTCTCTGTTCTGGCTTTCTGATGCATGTCCAGGGAGGCCTATGAAGCCACATTTGTCAGGTTCATATTTGCATAGATTACTTTCCCCTCGAGAGCTGCATATGCATTCGCTATCATACCTCCCAGCTCACGGGATGGTGGAAGGAGCACTCTGGATCGGAACACTGGAATATGAAGTACCACACTCGGTGTCCGCGCATTCAGATCTGGAATAGAAACCTTAGGTGCTCTGAGTGTTTCTTTCTGAATGTTTTTTATGCGCTCTTGAGAACACACATTCTCTTCTGGCTTTTGTGGAAAAGTTAAAGGGGTTATAGGCACAGTTTCTCCTTGTGCAGATTCTGATGATGATCTGGCCATCTCAGCTACAAGAGTTGATTCATGGCTCTGAGTTTCTTGGACTCGCAGAATGCCTTCATTCTGGACCTTGTCTGGTGGGCAGTCTGCAGGTTTGTCGCCGGATTCCTTGAGGTAGTGAGACATGTTGAAATTGGTGATTGCATTGGCTCCCCGAGATTTGACTGCAGCTCTATCGTATGCTGTAGCTGCCTCCTCTTGTGTATCTGTAGACACTCCATGATATCTAATAAGAGGAAGAAGATTTGCAGTAACATTGTCAATTGCAGCTGATAGCAGATCACAATACGCACCGTAAGTGCCGAGATAGAGGTGTTTAGATCCTGAGCTTTGGCCGATGCGAGCCTGCCACCGCTGGTGGTGCCTGCAATTTTCCAAAGGGAAAACATGTCTGTACATAGTTGCTTCTTAAAGAGTAGGCATAGCTCCACTTTTACGTTTTTGTGACCAGGGGCTTGAGGATTGGAATTACTGGAACCAGCCTACCTTCAAAACAAAATGCAACGGTGAGAATGCAAACCTTGTGACTCCACGATATTTTGACTGGCCACGGGAAAATCCAGGACTCCTGTCATCAAGTCAGGAGTAGTTTAAACAGTATTATTAGCAACAATCATGGAAGCTGTCTTTGCATGCCCACTGTATTTCTTGTTTTTTAACCTTCATCTATCTTTCCTCTCATCTGCCTGTTTGTATGAGAAATAGATGGAAGGTTTAGGAAGCAAACCTTTGAATGAACAAGATGTACTCTTCTTTCGAGAAATCATGCATGGCTTTGATTTGTTCCCCATACTCGCTGATCTGCTCTCACATTAGAACGTTAGTAGAATTAGTAGTCCGTGTACTAAGACCCGGGTTTTGAAAGTCTCTTCTGACTGTGCACAGACATAGACTGAGTGTTTAGTACTCAATCTGTGTCTCTCAGGTGAGGTGTGACCATTTATGGATTTGATTTCTGGGGTAAACTTGTTCATGAGAGGGTAATTTGCATCCTTCAGATAATTGGGAAGGCATAATCGACACCTTTACACTACTGAAGGGCAGGCATTCTCACCCCTCCTTACTCTCCTCTGCGTTTGTGGGCCACATACTGAGGGCGATACAAGTCTTTGAGATATCTCTCCCAAGCATCATTTAGCACTGTAGGAATTTGCTCCAGTCAGAGAGCTCTACCTGTGATTGCGACCTTGGTTCTCTTGCGATAGTGTCCAAGCAGACTACCTCATCAGAGATTCTGAGCTGATGAATCTCTCAACTTGAATTCATGAAATTGACTGAAGTTTGCAATTTCAACTTGAGATCTCGAAATTACCGGAAAGTTGAAGAGTATGTCAGGACCCCAGTATTTAAGAGCTGCCAAGTCGCGCGCTTGTGCAGCTTGCTCTTCGTGCTGGTACGTGCCTGTATGGGTTGGTCAGTTGTCAGTTGTAGAAGTTATTGCATCAGGAGCTTACTTTCTGGCTTCAACCTTCTTAGAAAGAAGTGCAAAGTTGGTGAGTGGAGAAAACTTCATGGTGCTTCAGTATTGTTAAGATCTGATGGTGCTTGTAGTTTATCGCTTCAGAACCAAGGATAAAGGTCTCCACCCTGTAGGAATTCAACTACATAAGTTCCTTCTTGAGAACCTGAATTCTCGTAAACATATGGAAACTGGGAATGTAGAGGAACATCCACACAGAGCATACCAAGGTAGACTATTTTGGCATGAAAGAGTGGACATCCGTAAAGTTCCGAGCGTACACATTATGCAGGGCAAGACAAAGTACAAGTTAGATTCAACATAAGACATAACAAAACAGGAAAGGATTTCTGCCCAAAACAGCAGTAAGCAATCCCACGTACTGTAACTTTAGCAGCCCAACATGTTTTTTTATAGCACAAGCGATTAGGACATTTGCAGTAATAAAAGCAAGGATGCATTAAAATCTGAAAACTGAAGACTTGCCATAATCATTGTTGGAAACTTTCTTCTCAAATGACTCCATTTGAATGTCAGATTTACTAATAGATCCTATAGCAGAAGAAAGTTCACGAAGGAGCTAGTAAGATTCAACCTGACCACCAAGAGATGTAGCTATGGCTCCGTGCTCACCTTGCTTGCCCTTCTTTGAGAGGCCTGTTTTGTCACAGCTGTTGTCCCACAGATATGCTTCAAACCGTCCAGTGCAACGATGTCTGCTGCCAAAGTAGGGAAGAATTTGATCGTAAGATTGCATTGTGAAAAACAGACCATGTTGGTGTTCGATGCATGCCATAGGCTGTACTTCTTATATGGTCAGTATGGTGCTCCAACAAAAGAAACTTCCTCTCTCTTCTCTTTCTCAGGAGAAGTCAATTAGTATGTAGATTCTCTCATTTACTGTCAGGGCTTCCTATGGATGTGATCGTTTCTCTTCTTTCTTAAACTTCTTACCTTATGTCCAGTTATTCTATAGCTCATTACAAAATAAAATGTACTAATGGGGTGCCTTAAAGAGTCAAGGCACAGGATAAGTCATTGTATGTCAGTATACCTTGTGACACCATGATATCGGGAGATTTGATTCACTGCAGATACAGAAACTTTTTGTATAACTGGTAGACGTCCATCTTTCTCTTGGATACCACTCACTACTTCCGCTTTCACACACAAGAACTCTTCAATAGGATCTGTCGTAGTAACTGGCATTCCAGTACTGGTTTGCTGGACCCAACTGAGGGTGTTACCAACTAGTCCATAATTTTGCCGACTTGGTTCAGACCTTGCTCCCTTTGAATTTGCAGTTTTAACCCTTTGTGGTCTCTTTCTCACCCTTCCCCCTCGCACTTCAGATACCTGGGGGGTTACTGGTGATGAATGAACATCCCGGCCACTGGTCAAATTTTCGATACTTTGAGGTGAGGCTTGCAATTTTGAAGTCAAAGAGCCACTCACAAAAGATTCTCCAAGAGATATAGCACCTGCCATATTGGACTTTGCAGTGTTACAGTCCTGAGGAAGGCCTTTGGCGTCTGGGAGATCTGTGACTGATTTGGGCACATTAAACTGACCCAGGATATTGTGCACAGTTGGGCTCAATCCTACAAAGAGGGATCTACTCACACAATTGCCCTCAATGGGACTGGCAGCTACCTTCATTATTGTCTCAGCACTACCAACTTCTGGAGGATACCCTACATCAGCATTTTTAGTAGAAGAGTATGGAGCTGCATTGATAGCTGTAGCCACAAGTACAGGATTGATCTCAGATTCACTGCCTCTGGCCATGTTCTTGGTAGCCACGCATTCGGTTCGTGACATTGGTAAATCATTGAGGAAAACTCTGAAAGTGTCTTCTTGCTGTTCTATTGCTGAGGGTCGCTGGGATGAGGAAAGTTCATAATTCAAATGATCTGCTTCAGCAAGAGACTCCTTCATTGCGTTTGTTGAGGTTGTCGCATAATCATAGGTATTTCTGGAATATGCTGCACTAAGCTGAGAGGAAGACAGGGGTTCAAGGTGAGGTAACTCAATCTCATCAGAAATTTCATCAACTTCCCATTTCATGTATCCTTCACAGGCAGATTTGGTTTCTAGTACTGCACACCAGCGCATGACTGGCAATGAGGTATCATTTCCACCTACAATCTCGTCCAAGTCTTCTGAAAATCCGCTGGCGGTACTTCTCTCAAATATATTATCCTTGTCAGAGAGGCCTTTATCGCCATCATTTGGTACTTCCTGCTGGGTGGTCTGAGTCATACAAATATCTTGTCTAACATTGGGCTGTCGCTCTGCAATGGGTTGTGGAAAATTTTCGTCAGAGCTGGCAGTGGTTACAGTTTCTCCTGTGAGCTTTATATTCTCAAACCTACTCTGCTGTGTATATTCATGCTTCTCCATAATATGAGAAAGCACTTTTGGAGAGAGATTGCAAGCTGAGTTGTGATCATTGCTGTCTAATAGGGACGTCTGCACCTCAAGGGTACCTGTCTTTCCTGGGATGATACAGTCAGCTCCAAACCCTTCAGAGGACTTGAACATATATTCATCTTCCCCACCTTCCACATAGTGACCAGAAGGAATAATAGTACAATGCTGCCCAGGTATGGAGTTCTGTGTCTCAACCATCTCTTTCTGTCCAGTTGCCAAAATATCACGGGTATGAAGCAAACCAGGCTTCTCAGCTGAAGCTGTTGCACTACTAGATAGTATTTGCTCCAAGGTCTTAGGAGGTTTCAGTTTCTGCTGCCTGAGTGGCAGGGTGACAGAATGTCCAACTAGTGCCAGTTCTGTTGCAGAAAACAACAGTTGCTCCTGCCCAGAAATTGTAGTGTTCAGAGAGGGTTCCCATCTATCTGTGTGATGATAGTTCAGACTTCCAGGCTGGTCTGCATGGCCAGAATCTGACCCTGATCCTCGCTCATTGCACTCATGGTTGAACAAACATTCACCCCTATGTATTCCACTCCTAGAGTCAAACTCACCGTCTTTGAAACTACTTGGAGACTCCTCACCCTCCTCACTGAATTTCACATCCATATCAATGTCCAAATACCTCCAGTGCTCACCAAGGTGAAAAGCACTCCTGCCCTTGTCATTGGGTGCTCTATTGCAGACCAAAGCAAGTCGAGAGTTGGCAGTTGCCACAGTTTCCGTCTGAGCACCCTTGAATGTTTTTTCTTGTCCATGGCCTACAGCATCTTGGTCATATCCCTGACTGGCTGCTATAGCCACCATACCCATACCAGCATTCATCATCCACTTCCCCTTGCGCTTCTTCCTGGGTGGGCTATCAGTCGTTACCCAGTCAATGGGATCCGTTGTGGCAGGTCTATACCAGTCAACATATCCATACCAGTTTCCTTCAGGAAGAGAGGAGAAGGGAGTTCCTCCAAATTTCCAGGACTCGTCATTCAAAAGTTTCATGAAAGGTGTGGGGGAGCCGCTACTTTTCGCAGAGTTTACTTCTCCAATCAAAGGTGGGTAGTCGTCACTGCTGAAAGCAATTAGTTCTTGGCTGTCGCAGGCCATTGAGCTGTGAAGTCCGGCACCATTAATATACGTATGTGCATCTGAGAATGTCTCTAATTCGAGAATATCGGGCAATTTCCCATTCAAGTCAACGAAGGGAAGATTGATTTCATATCTGTCGGATGGCTGATCTCTGAAGACAGCATTCTGGGGTGGGTTTTCACCCGGGCCATCCGCTGAGACTTGTGGAATATTCGCTGCCTGTGTGCAGTAGAGTTCGTCAGTACCGTTGACACTCGGGTTGGTAGTATACGTCAGAGAGTTCAGGAGATCCTGGAGGTTGAAATCGTCATCTGCATCCGTCGAGTGCCAATTTTGTAATAGTTAGCAGCAAAGGCAAATGGTAACAGTCATTAACGAAAAAACCTCAAGCTCCTACATATCTGCTGAAGTTCTGGTCTGCTGGACAGCTAATTGGATTGCTTCACGTTATGAGGGTCTGGCGTTCATGGTACACTCTTGATTAGAGTACGGCCGTTGGATCCCAGCAGAGACAGAAGCCCATGTTGCCATTACTGGAAGATTCGTCAGCTTTATGAGGGGATTATGCGCATACATTGTAAGACTACAGACAATACTCAATAGCATCATTCGAAGGAATTTGGGAATGCAACTGAGCAGGGGGTAGACAATAGTGAGTGTGAGGCTGCTGTTAATCACATGGCATCTGCCCCAGGCCTTTTAAACATCTGTCTCCCTCTCCCTCTCTCTCCTGTTTTTCTATGGCCACAAGGCTACGGCAAAAAGTCTTATGAGTACATCTCTCCTATATTTTTCGCTCGTCGACACTAATTTACGAAACTCAGCCTGCTTACAATTTTTGAACAGCTCCGGTAGAGTTAAGGTTCTGGCCCCCCCTTTCCTCTACCTCAAATCTACTCTGGTTACCCTTGAAAGTAGCCTCCATGTCTTTATCTGCATAATTTCTATCTGATGTGGACAATGAAGCTCTCCCAAAAACCTTGGAAAACAGAATTTCTGCTAAACTCAGTCTAATGCATTTCATACACTCCACCCACCTCCTTGTTTGCATTGAGCAAGAAACAAGCAACGGGCATCGCAGCTAGAGAGGCCAGTGGCAGGCGCCAGCAAGGAGGTTGTCACCAAGTCTACCTGGTTATCAAATCGTACTGCCGATGTGATGGTGGCCCATGTTGGAGGTACAATGAGAGAACTACTAGGCCGAGGACAACAGTCCATGGCTTCCATCTTCATCAGGCTTGAAAACAAAGAGAAACAAAAGTAACCCAAACTCTAGGTGAGTATTTTTGCTGCTAGATTCACAGGATAACTGATCCAATAATGCTTATCACAATCTCTCTGTCTGTCTGTCTCTTCTCTCTTTCGTAGGAATGGCCACAAGGCTACGGCAAACAACGTTTTATGAGTACAATCTCTCTCTCGTAGGAATGCAGCAAGGGAGAGAGACAAGACAGACAGAGGAGCGGCACATTTTGAATTTGAAAGCGACATGTCTTCCATCGGACGTGGACTCATGAAGCCTGTTCAAACCTATGCATGAGATCCACGTGGCTGACCTTGGCCCATGTGTCGAGAGACATGACTACTCGTACATACTTACGCCAAATCAGATGATGATCAGCTGGAAGAACAGTGTCGGACAGTGTGAATCATCGCTGTCGATGGAGTGATGTATGTACCCAGGGTGTTTTGCGGATGAAGAGATAAATCCAGACGGATAAGATAAAGATAAAGTTTCTTAACGTCCAGTGAATTTACAGAGCCTACTGCTCAACACACAGGCCATCGAGGGCCCAATGGACGGTCTGAAGGCACGTGTTGAAGGATTGAACCCCAGATCACCAAGGTTATGCACAGGCAAGGCACAAATACCCAACCACTGGGCTACCTGCGGAGTCGACGGAGTAAGCTAGTTACTAGTTACACCCAAATGTGAGCGTTTAAGCAGAGCCCTCGGTGCAGTATGGAAAAAAATTATATGAGCGGATGAGCAATTGAACAAACAGCTTGTGGTATCAATTGCCTCAAGCAAAGACGAATGAATCTTTTTGCCCAAGGGGCTAACTGATATATATTATCAAAGTGGCAGTACACAAAAAGGCTATGCGTGAGCTATAGAGGGTATCATCTCTCACTTATGTGAGATTATGGAGGGAGAGAACGATCTGAAATTGTTGGGTATTAGTGAAATCTTGTTGGGGTATCGAAGCATGCAGGTTTTGGTTGAGATGGCGTTAGAAGCTTGAGGAGGTCTGACGTTTTGAGTGTGGGTAACTATGAAAACCTTCCCGAAACACTTGACACTTCAGGGTGTTGGAGCGTCAAGGGTTTGGTGGAGACTTGAGACGGCGTGTTAGAAGCAAGCTGTGTGGAGGAGAGGAAAGTCTAGCTAGCGCAATGCTTGGGTTGTTGTACCTGGAGGCATTGTTTAGGGTTTCTGAGATATGATCCTTGCAGGCTTTGGAGGAGGTCACAATCTAGCCGACTGACCTGGGCTATGCCGTAGTCTGACGGACTTAAAGCAAAAAAGGATTTGGACGAGAGGGAAAGTGGCAGAGATGGCGGCAGTAGTGGCGCAAGGACAGGTCCAGGGTCAAGCGGGGAGGGCCGACATGGCGCCTGTCCTCCAGCAGCTGAACTTAGCATCCTTGCGTACGCGCACACAGGACCTGCATAATGCGATCTCGCGCATTTTGCATTCTTTCCACACGCAGTCCGCACTGAAGTGGTACTCTTGATTCTCTCTTTTGCGCCTCACCGGTGGTCTTTTTCTCTTCAGAATGCAATTCAGGATATAACATGAAAGAATGAGGGTTTATGGGTTTATAATGATATGAATACTGGAGCCAGACCTTGGTGTGTTGCCCATATGGATCCATTCTAGCTGGCAGGATTTCCTTGTGGAAACTACAGTAAATGACACAAGGCACCCGGTTAGTGATGAGCCAATGGCTTGCTCTTGCCATTATTCAATGCATCGAGACTTAGGGGTTCTTGTATCAGGATTTAGGTGCAGCGGAACTAGAAACTAGTGCTGTTGTACTTTCACAGCACTGTTCTGAATTTCCATCTCATAGTTTTATCTTATCTTGTCATTTATCTGTGTAAAGAGTGTGTGGTCAGATAGATTATGGGTTGTTACTGTATATTTATTGGCGATTCCTGGAATGGCTTCTCAGGAAACAAGTGTACTGGTGTGATCTGTGGATTTAAAGGCATGTGCTTGTATATGCTCATCCTTGCTGCCCTGTGGCTATCCTGTCTGTGAGGCTGAACAAATTTGATGGTTCAGGACTGAGGTCCTGGGGCAGTTTGCAATGGTGAATGTGGAGCTGCTCAACCTGGTGGAGGATATCAAACCAATCCTAAAAATGTTTGTGGTGTATCCGAAGAATGTCAATGCAGAAAATGCTTCAAGTAAGTCTGCTTCAGCCCTCGTTTGATTGTTTATGGTGGTCAGGCTAATTTATGCGAAAGGGCAGGGCTTTAGGGCCCAGTGGGCGTATAGCAGGGCTTGAGAACAAGATGGTTGTTTTGATGTTGTAGTCATATTTGCTGTTAGTGTGGCAGTATTGCCAATAATGCTGTCGTCAAAGCTTTTGCCGGAGATGGAGGCAGAGGAGGCATCAATGAAGGAGCAAATCTTGTCAGGCATTTCCAACCTTCCCATTCACATGCAAAGTGATAAGATCCAGGTACTTTGTTGTGTTTACTGTTAATATTAGTTCAGAACTAGTTTTAAGTCTTGGTTGTTGTCATCTGGTTTTCAACCCATCTTATGTTATACTCTGATCTGATTTTCCTTTAGTAGCTTCTGTGGTTTGCTTGCACATGTGCTAGCTGCCTTTTAGGTAGATTGTTGATTTATGATCTGTTTCTATTTTATCCGTTTCAGTCTGATTGCAAGGTGCTTAAATTTGAACTTGTGTACTTTCAAGCCAGAGTATTTTTTACAACTTAGTCCATTTTGTGGACAGCCATACTGGGGGTGCGTATTTAAGAAACAGCATCCACTTAATTTCTCCACATCTAGAAATACGTAACTTGGCCATGGGAAGATAAGGTTGATTTCTGATATGGGCTTTTCTTATGGCATGTACAGAAAATTTTGGTGTTTGGGAATATGTGATGGTTATTCTTTGAACTTTCTGAGAGTAATTTAAATACAGCATAAGTTTGGACATTGGATCTGATCAAAAATTTGACTTGGATATTGGATTTTGACCCTCCAGAGGCAAATTGAGCTAGTCCGGTCAGTATGTGATGCAGCTGAGAAAGTGGTGGCTGAGGCACGCAAGCATTATGGAATTAGCACTCGACAGGGTCCTGTGTCCCTCACCACCCTCGACAAAGGCCATGCAGCTCGCATTGCTGAGCAAGAGAAGCTCATTCGGGCTGCTGCTAACTATGGGGAAGGTGGGTGAGAGTTTCATTTCGCAATCATTGTGCTTCATTTTCCTTCTATTTGGGGGGGGAAAAGAGGAGACAAGAGTATCGTAATTAGTATAGTCTGTCTTTCATTTGAAGATGCTTGGACCTATCATGGAGAGTGGTTTCCATAAAGTTGCATTGTGCTGTAGAGACTTTGACAGTTTATGCAGGTTGTTTTGGATCGTCCAATGCCAGGGCTTCGCATACCACCGGACCAGCAACAATCAGGCTCTGTTCTGCCTCCACACATGGCATCTGCATTGGGTACATCAGGAACAGATGGGGGTGGGTCTTCCTTTTACTCTCTCTCTTTACTGTGGAGAGTTTGACAGTTTCTAATCGGTTTGATGGTCTGGATGAGGTTGAATCCAAACAGCCAGAAGGACAAGATGCCCCTAAGTGTACGGAACCTGAACGTCCTGAATCTGAAGGATTTGGTACTCTGAATGGTTTACCAATCCTCAAGGTTTACACAAGACGAACAAATTCTATACACGGGGTAATTGTCCCCAAGCCGTCAGATGGACAATCTGTCCCTAAGTGTGCAGAGCCTGAACGTCGTGTAACTGAAGGATTTGGTACTCTAAATGGTTTACCAATCCTCAAAGTCTACACAAGACGAGCAAAATCTATACACGGGGAAATTGTCCCCAAGCAGTCTGACGGACAATCTGCCCCTATGTGTGCGGAGCCTGTGCGTCGTGTAACTGAAAGATTTGGTACCCTGAATGGTTTACCAATTCTCAAAGTTTACACAAGACGAGCAAAATCTACACATGGGGTAACTGTCCCCCCTTTGCAGAACGGTTGGCCGTCCAGGAGCAATCACAAGCTACCTAGACGACAAACAATTCACACGCAAAGGGCTGGCTTGCGGCTGGCCACTTTCAACTTCTCAGGGTTGACCAACCAAAGGAAACAACTTGAAGTGGGACAAGTTCTTCGGACTAATGATATTCATATCTCTGCTGGGCAAGAAACATGGGAAACGTCGGATAAACTGGTTGGAGATGTCATTGGTTATAAATGGGCAGGTAAGATGTGTACTCTCAAGGCAGCCTCTGCCAAACGCGGTCAAAAAGGGGTCGGATTCTTTGTCCGTGATTTCTTGTTTGACAATTGTGAAATTATCAACAAGGGTTTGAGGTACGAGCATAGTATCTGGCTAAAACTGAATTTGAAGGGCGGCATGAGTACAAAGGACCTCTTTGTTGGTTGTGTTTACATGCCCACAGAGGGGACCCTTAGTGCTGACGCAGACAAGGCCTTCGAAGATGTAAAGCTGGACTGTGCTTCGTTTCTTGCCAAAGGTCAGGTGGTACTATTGGGGGACTTCAATGCCCGGGTGGGCAAAGGGATCCATCAGGATGATATCATTGGACCGTTTGGTGAGGACGAGCTGAATTCTAATGGCAGACGGTTAATTAACTGTCTAGAAGAGCTTCAGCTTTTGACCTTGAATAACAACAAGAGGTGACCAAGTGCAGTGGACTCGTGAGAAACCCAAACTGGGGAACGTTCCATTGTGGACTATATCATAATGGACAAAATTTTGTTCCCCCAGTGTGCCAATATGACAGAACTGATTATGGTACCTCTGACCACTTCCTGGTTTGGACTGAGATCAAAAGGTGTTTTCCCACCGCCAAGAGATCTGTGAAACGTTCGATTCGGAAGTGGCGCATAGAAAAATTCCACAATGAGGAGGTCAAGGCTGAGTACGTCCAGGCCTTGCAAGAGGCTCTCCCTCATTTTGTCCAATCGCTCCAAGAACTTCAGTCACGCTCTGTTAATGCAAGAAATGAAGTCGAAAGAGCAGTGGACTCTTGGGAGAGTTTCGTTTCCTCCGTGGCTGACAAGATCATTGGGAGGAAACTAATTGTCTGCGGTAGAGCAGTTAATTGGTGGACTACTGAGATTAAACTCAAGATAGCTGAGAGACGAGCCCTCTATAAAGAGTGCTGCAATTTGGAAACCAACAGAGAATTGTGGGCGAGGTACCACCAGCTCCGTAAAGATATCAATCAGCTTGTTAGGTCTCAGAAGAAATTATACTGGGACAAGTTATACAGTGAAATAAACTCAAACCACCATGGTGGTAATGACAAGAAATTCTGGTTGGCCCTTCAACGTTTGTACAAACCGAAAAACGGTCAGCAAGTACAAGCGCTGAAGACTACTAAAGGTGCAGTGGTGACTTCATCGGTTGACATTGTCAAAACCTTGAAACTCACTACAGTATCCTTGGCAGAACTTCTAGGTCTAACAGTGAGGGGTCTTCTGCTGAATGGAGGGACACAGTTGGAAAAACTGTTCCTATGATTCAAAACAGCCCTGATGAACTGGAGTATATTTCAATGGCTTATAATGCTCCCATTAGTTCTTCTGAGATAGTGGAAGCAATTGAACATTTAAATGGATATAAAGCTGGTGGACCTGATGGTATTGTCAACGAGCTTATCAAGCACGGTGGCGATCCCATGATAGAGGCCCTAGTTCTCCTCTTTAACCTTATCTGGAAGACTGAAATGATCCCCTTTCGCTGGCGACAGGGGGTCATTGTCAATCTATACAAGAAGGGTGACAGAGAAGAACCGGGGAACTACCGTGGCATCACGCTCCTCAATGCTGTTGGCAAGACATTCTGCAGAGTTATAAGTACTCGTCTCGAGGTTGATCTGGAGTCTAGAGGTTGTTTCCACGAAGGCCAAGCTGGCTTTCGGCGAAACAGGGGCTGTGTGGATCATATCTTCACTCTAAGCCAGATTATCCAGGGAAGGAAAAAAGAAGGGAAACCCACTTATGTCTTTTTCCTGGATGTCAAAAAGGCTTATGACACAGTGTGGAGAGATGGCCTATGGTTCCGCCTCTGGTCTTGTGGGATCAAGGGAAAGATGTGGAGAGTTGTCCACAACTTGTATGCTCACACCAAAAGCTGTGTCACTGTTAACGGACAGAAGTCCAACTTCTTTGACATAGACCAAGGTGTAGCTCAAGGATGTACTCTCTCCCGTCTCCTCTTCAATGTTTTCATCAATCAACTCCTCGAGGATGTGGAAAGTGAGGGATTTGGGTTAAGGGTGGGTGATACCACCATACCAGCCCTTATGTTTGCGGATGACTTCGCAGGCATAGGGGAGACTCCAACCAATCTCCAGGAGTTGATTGATTGCGCGAAGAGATACTTTGATCTTTGGGGGCTAGAGGCTAATGTCAGCAAATGTGCAGTGGTAGCATTCAACGACAGAGGAGAGGGAGGAAGTGATCTTAAGTGGCAGTGGGGTAGCCAAGAGATCCCGGTCCTCCCTTCCTACACTTACCTGGGCGTTGAGTTCTCCTCCAATTGTAATTGGGATGCACATATCCGGAAAGTTGTTCAAACTGGCAAGGGCAAAGCTCTGGGGCTCACTAAATTTTTCCACTGCAGAGGGGTCAACTCTGAGGTCAAGAAAACCATGCTTTGTCGCGTTATTAGACCTGCCTTGGAGTACGGATCTGCTATATGGGTTGATAACTCCAACCAGACTAAGTCTCTAGAATCCATTCAAGTGGGGGTGCTTAAGGAGTGTATGTCAGCATGCTCCAAAACAGCCAATGTGGCTGTTCGGGGTGAGTTTGGCATTCCGTCCTTAAGCTCCCGACGAGATGAATTCAAGGTCAGATGGTGGGGTCAGCTGCAACATATGCCCAACACCAGATATCCTAAGTTAATCGACTCTATATCTTGGAAACAGGACCGCCCTGTCAAACAGGCTAAGTCCTGGCAGAAGAGAGTAGAAGAGATCCTCAAGGACCTGGACCTGGATCCGCAAGTCTTGACCCTGCTGGATAAATCTGACTTAGAGGCTGTAGTGTCCTCAGCCATGTCTGTTGCCATGAGATTGTCTGATGAAAATGGAGTTCGGCAGAAAACTTCCCTGAACTTGTTTCCAGTCTGTGACGTGGGGGAGGACATCTTGGATGACCTCAAGGGTCTACCCACTCTCGGCACTAGACTGAAATTTAAACTCAGGGCAGGAAGCCTACCTTTGAACAGCAAACAGAAGCAGAGAGGAAAGGGAGAGTGCAATTGCCCGTTGTGTGGGCAATCTGAAGACAGTATTCATTTTCTGATACACTGTCCGGGGTTCTCTCACCAAAGAGACGCTCTCTTCAAATCTATTAAGGGAATTGTGCCTGTACCCCTGTTTACCAACTTTGAAAGTCTCAAGGCTGAGCCAAAAGCCCAGGCCCTCCTGAGGCCTAGTTTTTGGGCAAATCACACACAGCAGATTGATGCTTGTGTGAAGGGATTTCTAGAGGATATCTGGAAAACCCGGATTAATTCTTTATATGGAGGTAAGTCTTACTACCAACGTCAGCCCCTGACAGAGGTAGGTTCTGTCCCTTTTGTTCCCGCTCAAACTGGGCGCGGGGTCAATGGCCACAAGGCTACGGCAAACGTCTTATGAGTACAATCTTTACTGTGGAGATGCTTGAACTTCTGTCCGTCTAGTTTCTTACAAACACGTCATTCTGTGGCTACTCCATTGGTCCAAAACACAGCAGTGGGCCTCTTCAATTCCCTAGATTAGAATTGACTCACTGACATCCTGATTTCTCTGTAAGTACTTTCTCCATCTTTAATTAAAACTGGCTTCTGCTTAACTTTGTCAATGCTGATGAAATGTCTCCAAATTCAGCTTCCTATATCAGTGGAACCCACGACTGCTGGATTCTGGCAGCCACTCCATCAGTAGTCTCAGTAGCACGAAGTAAGAATTCTAGCCAGAGTTGGACTGATATGGTTTGTTTCATTCTCGTCAGGCCTGGGATTTCAAAGGGGGTCGGCATTGCCGCCCACTGGTCTGATGCGCCCTGCAGTGCCTCAACAGGTCTGTTTCTTCAACTTGCCTTCTTAAAGGAGGGAAGGGGGGGTGGGCGAGAGAGAGAAATAGAGAAATAGATAGATGCTTGATAAGGGGTGGGGCCTCAAACATAGGGCAGGGGAAGGAGTTGTAAGTTTGCTCTAGGGAGTTTCCCCTTTTCCTTGCCAAATGCCCAACTTCGAAAGAGAGATTATGTCAACAGGAGGCCAAGAGAAGGAGAGAGCACAGCAGCAGCAGTATAGAACTAGGCAAAAATGCAGAGACTTCTACTTTGAAAGCTGGTCAGGATTGAGCTGGTTAAGGGATGTGGAGGGTTACCATCCTCAACATGACGGCTAACCTTTTGGTATCATGCCGTAGTTTCCAACGAATTAATGTGTCTTCAGAGGGAACTGGAGACTTTTCTTCATATCAGAAGTTGCTAAGTATATCAGATTTAGAGTGTTCAACAGTCACTCAATTTAAATCTGTGAACCCACTAAACACAGATCAGTAGCATGCAATCACCAACTCTAACAGTGCTTATCATTTCTCTGCATGCAAGGGAGGTTGCTTGTTAGCTGTCCTACCCTCTTCTGTGATTGCTTTCCAGGGGAAGTTTGCTTCTAAGTTACTTTCTCCAAAACACTATTCAGGTACAAACCCGATGTGTAGCTTCATCTCGCTTTGGTGTCAGTAGTTTATCATCCATACGGACTGAGTAGGATTTGTGTGTGTGCACACAGCAGGCCAACGCATCCCAGCTTTTGGGTCGTTCAACCGTTACAAACCCGCTGCAAACCCTCACGGGGGCTGGGACTCTCCCTGGAGTTGGGTCAGCTGCAACACCCATCCCGTTTGTGAATTCACCGAGGTCCAGCACTGGAAACTTCAATGTACCTTCCCCACAACAACAACAACAACAACAGCAGCAACCACAACAACAACATTCCACACAGGCCGCCCTCTTGCAAAGACAAAAGCAGCAACTGCAGAAACAACAGTTGCAGGTGCAACTCCAGCAGACACAGCAGCTTCGACGGCCTGGGACCCCTCCTATCCCACAGGTGGGTTTGTGAAAACCTCTGACCAGACCATCAATAACATGTTCCGGCACGATAGCTTTTTTAGACCATGCTGGTTGGCTTTGTGGTTGCCAGTCTATAGAAAACACAGGAAATGCTGCTCAAACGTGAAAAAGCAAAGCCTGGCACAACCATATTCTTGAGCTTCTCAAGGGAACAAGTGGAACACGAGGACCACCTAAAGGACCTTCCCCAGCTTGGCAAAAGGCTGAAGTGTAATTAAGCGTCCTCTGTGTGGCAGATCCAAGCTGGGAAAATTGGAACCCAGATGTTCGCTTTGTGAGCTTTGCTGAAATAGCAGATATTTGTAATGTGGTTTCTTCTCTTGTGAATAAGAGGTCCTCTGAAATGCATTAACACTGATTAGTCGGAGAAGCTGAAGACACTGTTGAATGCTGTGCCCGTGCGGGGTCTGAGGTATTCAAAACTAGTTATGGTATTGAAGGCCAGTCCAATAACTTGTTAAAGCTACAGTACTGCAGCAAGCTCTCCGTAATAGCATTCTACTCTCCTCTCGTTTCCTGCTCTGTTCCAACCAGGCCTGGAGTCTTAAGTCCAGGGGAAGCGGAGTCTAATCAGTACATATTCTCTTATCTCCCTTCAAGGGTCCTCCTCCTGTATTTGGCTTATTGTCGGCTGTGTGGGTTAGTATTATGACAGTTTTGGCTGAGTTTCCTTACTCTGTTGGCCCAGAACAGCATGATGGGTTCTAATAGGGTGGATGTGGGTCAGAGACTATGGCCTGAGAGCCAGTCATAGCCAATGTTTGCAAGGAATGATCAGTGGGTAGAAACTATCTGCGCTTTCTCTGTAGCCATGTTTCTCACTCAGTGGTCTTTGTTCTAACCAGACATTGGGCAGGATAGTGATGTTAGGATTTTGGCATCAACTGTCACTGATGATGGTCATTTCATATTATGGACAGGGCCAGGTTGGATCCCAGCAACAAGGACAGGTGGCTCAGCAGCATTTGCTACAACATCAGCAAAAGCTACAGCAGGTTGTAGTTTCCCTAGTCCTACACAGGGATGTCTTGTATCTTTGTAACTTCCATGGAAAGCAGCCAGAAGTGGCCAGCAGTTATAAGATGTGGGAAGTAGCTGACAAGATTGTTGGTGGAGTCAGACTCAGTTGCAGCAGTTGCAGCAGCAGCAGTATCAGCAACATTTGCAGGCACAACAGGTGTCTCTCTCTGCCTCTTTTAGTGATAAGCTTCTTTCTTTTCTTTTCTTCCATACAACAAACACCTCTCTCTGCCCTCTGAAATGCTATATGTCATTGTTAAGATCTAATACATGCGATGGTAGGTGAGATTAGACAGACAGTTTACTGTTATGCAACATGCCAGACCGTTTTCTCCATAGATATCCGTTAATTGTGTTCCTGCTGCCAAAAGATTGAGAGACTTAGGAAAAATTTGTTGTGTAGTAGTCATAAATCTCCATGTGTACTCGGGGATGAAGCAGGAGAGGCAAACTCTTCAGCAACTGCAAGCACAGCAGCAACAGACTCTTCATCAGCAGCTCCAGAACTCACAGCTGCAGGCCTCCCAACAAAATACACTACCGCAAGCTAACCAAGGGCGCTCTCAGATGAATCAGCTGGCATCTATGAACCCCTATGGCAACTCACAAACTTCACTACTACCTTCTAGCATGGTTAGGACTTTTTCTCCGTTCCTGGCAGCATACCTGTTTCCATGTTCGTGCCATGTTTGAGTGGTTCTTTGGT
Source organism: Takakia lepidozioides (assembly GCA_030704615.1). Classification (NCBI taxonomy): domain Eukaryota; kingdom Viridiplantae; phylum Streptophyta; class Takakiopsida; order Takakiales; family Takakiaceae; genus Takakia; species Takakia lepidozioides. The sequence goes on from CM060733.1 coordinate 28,581,509, forward strand.
TTTGGTTTTGGTTTCTATGGTTCTACAGTTTGATTGTTTTGTGTTGGACCTTTTGTGCCTGCCACAATGTGATAAAAAAATTTCGGTCATTTGTGTTTGGTCCATAACAAAAAGATGACTTCATTGCCATAAGACTGCATACTGAGTCATGTATATCACAGCCCTTTAATTTCCATCAGACTGGATGTTGTTGCATGTGCAAACTAAACGAACTTAATTAAGTAGGATGTTTGTTAACTTAATTTTGGTGGAAATTGTCATTGGAGAGAGAAAATGAAGCGAAGAAATTGCATAGCATTCAGTGGAGTGCCTTCAAGAAAGTGAAACACAAAGTTCTTCCATTCTTAATGAGTCAACTAAGTTTGCTGATGGTGGGTGGCAATGTCTGGCAGATAGCAAACATGAATCAGCCAGGGGGGCAGTCACAGGCCCTTTTGCAACAGCGATTGCAGCAGGTACCCACCCTACCATCTTTTCTTAAAACTGGAGTTAGGAGGCTAAGACGAGGGAGAAAAGACTGATGACAACTGATGTAGTCAATATTAAGTGGGCTCATCAGTCATGGCTGAGGTTTGCTAGTTTGCAAGAGGTGGAGGGAAGGAGGAATCCTTCTAATGCTGGGGGTAGAGGAAGAGTGGGGCAGAAATAGACATCTCTGACCTCTTGCGTTTTTTTGATAGTTACAAGGAGCAAATCAATCACAGCGTATCCTCTCTGATCCATGTAAGGCTTCCACCCTAGAGGCTTCCTCACGCAGAAACCTCGTCTCGTGATGTGAGTTCGAATTAACTGGGTTTTATTTCTGTTTAATCATATGGATCTTTCAGATTTCAGTCAAATTTATCTTGGTCTGTCTTTGGGTTTGCAGAATCACATAGAAGGTTTGACGCTAGACAACGATGTTGCCACAAAAACCACATTGTCAGCCTTATTGCCCTATTTATTGGGCTTTTCTACGCAATTTTGAAGGCATTGGCTGCATGTCTCGGGAGCTGGCAGATAATATTGTGTCTGTATTGTTGCAGTGTACAGTATGAGCAATATGGGACTTTCAGGAACTGGAAGCCAGGCAACCTCAACACTTGCCTTACCATTGCAGCAGCAGTTGGCTGGCCAGGCAAATTACACGGGTCTCTTCAACTCGAGTCAGAGTACAGGCTTTGGACAGCAACGGCAGCAACCCCCACCATCTCAATGACAATTTACGAGTTGCTTCTGTATAATGTAATGAACACTGCAACGACAACTTACAACTGTTGCTGAGATTCCCTACGGATTGTACAACAACATTGTCAATTATCGTGATGGATGGATACGTCAATCAGTCAATCATTTGATTGTTAATATCAATTGATTGACAATTGTTCAACTTTTGTTCCTGATATACTCAGTTAGCCAGCCTAGGAACAGCTGGACATTGACAGACTCGCAAGACAGTCCTGATCATGGACAAAAGAGACCCTCAACAAAGCAGAAGCCTATGCTCCCAGGAGATCACAACAGATAAGACAAAGAAGATGACCCTTGTATCCACAGGCCCTTCACTCCGAAGCAAATTAGCCCTTGAGCCTAGAGTGTATGGGCAGGGGCTCAAAACGCAAGTGAGTCTTAGTTTTGGAACTCCTATTTGTCATGTCTTGTATCCCTTGAGCTCGGCAGGAAAGGCCATTGGCACGGAGCAAGGGTGTCCCCAACATTCAGAAGTTGAATCATAAGGGGATTCATCATTGAACGTGTCCCCAACATTCAGAAGTTGAATCATAAGGGAATTCATCATTGAACGCTTTCGGCGGAGAATACTCATCTTCAAGCATCCAATAGAAGGGCCAGTGGTCAGGGCACGAGGTCGCTTATAAGTAGTTGTGTGTTCGAAGTCACATAGGTGTATGTGGAGTGTCACGCGACACAGCCAACAACTATATAAGGGGGACTTTTACAGGACTTATATAATTTCTTCTAAAGTATCATTATGGAAATTTCGCTCACGAAACCGCTTGATTGTCTTACATTTCACCTCACCGCTCATGGCTCGTGGCTAATGAAATAGTAAACCACGCTCACCAAGTAAAGAATCTGAGAAGGACTCTTGGGCAGAGCCTACTCTTGCTTGATTGCTTGGCCTGCGTACCTGAACTGCAAGAAGATGAAAATTCAGCTCCTCATAGTGCAAGTTTTATTTTCAGAATAGGCTTTCACAAAAAGAACTGCAATCACTGCCCACATCCGTCTCCGCTAGACATGCGACCCTGGCTTAATTTCCTGCAACCCACATGGAGGGTTGAAGGTTTCACTGCCCAGAGAATTTGCACGTAAGTCCACTTGGATCTACGGGTGACTAGAGCTAATTGAGAGATTTCGGAATACTTCCATCTCTTCTCCAACATCCCCAGGTGAGAGCTCCCACCTTCAACCAGGTTTAGGTCTCAAGATGAAGATTCACCATTTTTCCTATTTTATACTCTAATAATATATATTTATTCCAGTACTGGGTATATGGAAAGAATTTACCCTTCATATGGGGATATTCCAGATTGTTTACCTATATCTCTGAATTTTGTGGCCTCGGTGGTGGGCCCACCACCTCATTAACCCTTAAACGCCGCGGGGCCCATTTTGGGCTTTCACCCTTACAGTGAAGGCTATAACATTTGCAGATCTTACCCGAATTTCATGAAGAAAAAAACCTAAGACGGGCTCCAACTGTACGGCCCAGATCCGGAAGCCATTGTCCTAATTCCAGTTTAAGGGTAAGTAACCAGGGTTTGAGTGAGAGGGAGTCAATGGCGGCGAGCTCCTGCGCCTTCACTTTGTTTCCTGCGGTTTGTGTTTGGCTCCTGCGATTAGAAACAAATCAGGAAGCAGATAGGTAGGTACTGGACTGGGAAAGGAAAATTACACACACAATGGCCCAAACCGATTGCAAACACAAGGAGAGACATTTTACCTCATAATAGACCGCAGCTGCTGAGTTAACATAATCGCTGGTGGCAATGGTCACCATCTTCAGTGAGTCACTACAAGATAGCCCTGCTGGCAATCGTTGATCAGGCTGCAAATAGTCCACTGGATTCACAAGAGAGACAAATTGGGCCTTTACTCCCACACTCAAGTATGTAGGGCTCACCAAAGGATCTTCAACAATAGTGACATCAATGGCTGCTGTTTAATCGATAGGAACACGCCGTGGGAGCCCAAGAAGGAAAGAGTCAAGCTGTTCTATTCGTGAGACAATCGTTGAATCCCATATTCAAATGCATACACAAACCTGTTTCCAGCATAGGTGCCTATGAGATAAGAAACAACATAAGAGGTTTTTGGAGACTTTCCTGCACATCGGTAGTAACTTGTCAAAGTCACTCCAAGCCACCACAGATCCACCCAACGAGCTAACTTACATAATTCCATATGCATCTCAGGGCCGAGTTTGATAAGAGGGCAAAACAGGCATAAATAGGTTGAAGAAGAAGGTGCCCTCGCCACATTATCCTTGACCTTGTGTCATGACCCATGGAGGATTTAACCGAACATCAACCGAAAATGACCTCTTGTATCTGTTGCTTATGTCTGTAGTCAAGTAATGTCGGATTGGTCTCTGTCGGATTGGTCACCACGGTGCAGCTCAGCAGGCAAAGATTGAAACACGGTCTGCTAAGACCAAGCTGACTTTCCCAAGAACCTTGTAAACATCAGGAAGAATACCAAATCATGGTACTAACTGGAGCCAAAGAGCCCACATTTGCAGGATGAAAAGGTTGTGCAGCATCGACATGTACGATCTCCCTCTTAGATTGGTGTGTGAAACCCCTCCGCGCTCAACCACGCTGGAACATCGACGTCCCTTCCCCGCGGTGCAAGACAGTTATTTTTTAGCAGTCCGGCAGGGCCAAAAAAAATTGACGACAATGACGTAGAGATGATTACATGGCACTATGGCACCCTATTCCTGCTCTACGCTAAACTAGCTTCCGACCTTGGGTCGTCGCTAGAATGACAACGATGATATGTCACTTTGGCACCCTATTTCCGCTATACAGTCGTTAGTTTGCCAGATTTTGAATGTGGTGAGGATATTATTAGCAGGGTGTGAATGTGATGAGCCCGCTGTCAGAGTCCCTTTGCGCCATAAAGCCAACTTGTTAGCACGAGGCCACACAAAATTCAGAGGCCCAAAATGTAGGCGTCTTCAGTCACCTCGTGCTTGAGATAACTTAAGCTGTAGAATTTGTGACACTCCAAAAGGTCACATTCTTTGTCGCTAAAGATTCGCATGCTGACGAAACTTAAACAAGGCGTCTAATGAGATGCAAGATGTGCTAATTCTGCAATGAGGGAAAATGTGTGCCGACTTGCTTGAGCACATTTTTGAGGTTGATGGGATGAAGCATCAGGTTGCAATCCCCAAGTTATCTCTAGAGCACCAATACTCGACTCCTTTCTATTCTCCGCATAGAGTAGGCAAACAAGAGAACAAGAGCGATGTAGGAGCTCCGTGGTTTGCGGTGAGAGAGAGCCCCCAACGGTCTCTTCGTCTCCCTCCCGGGCCTGTCCCCTACATCGGCTACCTCCCTGTCGTTTGGGAAAATACTATTAGCAAAACCCAAACCTCGGGAGTTTCAGTTACATGGAATACTAACTTTATTGATACCTTCTCAATTCATCTTTCCCATTTTACAAGACCACCATCATCACCTCTCCATCCTAGATCTCTCTCTTAACTCTCCCACAAGTAAGCGGCGCATTTCATCCGTATTGGGATTCCAAAGCCCCCGCAGTCGCCGTCAACTTCATGATGCTTAACTTCGCCCCTGCCACCTGGTCAAGCCCCCCAGGAGCTGAAACCAGCTCCCCCAAACCCCCTCCACACTCTCACTATCGTTTACCCACTCTCTAAGTCATTTCGTTTCAGCTCATTTCTTTCCAAACTTTATACACTGCTCCCACTGCTCACAGTCTTGTTTTTGTGTTTTGTTTCTTAACTCTCCTTTCTAAGCTTCTCTTCTCCCCGAAATGGGTCCTTTCAATGCCTCGCAGCGCCGCCACAACTCCAACGCCTGGAAATGCAACCATCCAGGCCCTTCCAGAACCCCGCTGATCACCCGACCCCAGCCATCCTCAGGAACAAGATTCTTCCTGGCCCACCAGGCTCAAGCGATCCTTCCACATCAGCTCCAGGCCAGGAGGTCAGGCTCCCCCATGCACGCGGCACATCATCTCCAGACCAGGAGGTCGGGCTCCCCCATGCACACGATACAACCCGCACGACAACAAGTACAAGCTCGTCAGGTGGAAATCGCTCCAACCATGGACACCAGGCAACTGCAGCACAAGCCCCCAATTTTAATCCTCACCTATATGGGTTCAACGTCAATATCTTCCCTTGGTCATCCAACATGGGCAACCGGAATGGCAAATTGTGGGGACCAAGAATTGTATCAGTTTCATTCATTCCAGATCAATATCTATCCAACTTCCCCGATATAGCCAACCACTTTGGGTTTTATCTGGGCTGCATCTCAGTGTTTGACCCCTTTATGTGCATGGACAATATCAGGACCGATCCGGCTTGGAGAGCCACCACCATTGCCTCAAGAGTGAATGACTCGGGTAGTGCAAAATTTGTTTTAATGATGCCCAATGAGGCTGTCTTTCCGCCCTATGTCGGGTTACCCATTGATGAGGAAGGTAACTACTTCACGATCAGGCTTATTTCGTCCCGAGGCTACACGATTATAGTACGTGAACGGAAGCACGTAGCTTCCGTGTTAGCCTGCACTACAAGGCAACCCCCTCGGTAGCGCAGTTATGGTACGCGCACGCGCCAGGTGCGCTCTAGCACGTGAACTCCCAAAGAAGGCGCAAGTTTCCTTGCCCCTTGGATGGGAGTCACCCGATTTCGGCACTGCGCAAACATACGATTAATCCAATTTACCTCTCCCACTTTTGTAAGCTAGCATGCATTCTACACACTAGCCAACCATACCATGCATCACCATTCCAAACAAAATATGAGGCGCAACATTTGGAAACCATTTATAACAAAATTTATACAACACAAGTTTTTGCAATCGGATTCCTGAGCTAGCTAAGCCGGGCTAAGCATGCATTTCCTCCCCCACGATCCAAGGTTGATGTCCCCATCAATGCTTCTTCCGCTTTTGAGGTCGCCCTTCGAAAGTTGCAACTGCCTCGGATGCGTTTCCCATTTCTGAGGCACGCACCCAAGATGCCTCCACATGATGATAGCCCTTCCATTTCACGAGATACTCAGTTTCTCGATTCTTGAACCTCCTCGACTTAAGCACTGCCTCCACCTCGTACTTTGGTTCATTTTCATAATCCAACAGCACAGGTGGCGGACGCAACACTTGATGCCGATTCGGACGCGCTTCATCTTTGAAGTAAGGCTTCAAAAGGGAGACGTGGAATACCGGATGCACCTTGTTGTTTGCCGGTAGCTCCAATTCATACACATCCTCATTCATAACCTTCCGGATGTCCCGCATACGGAGGTACGAACTTCGGGCTCACTCCCGGAGGTAGTCGGAAATTCTTGATGTTCAACCAGACCTCTGTGCCTGCCTCAAACTTAACTTCCCTCCGCTTCCGATTCGCCTGCCTTTCATACTGTTTCCTAGCTTTGGCAATGTTGTACTTTGCGAGCTTCAACAAACGCTCGCGTTGTTCCAGCACTACTGCTGCTGCCGGTTCTTCAACATCTTGGGCGGCCCAACTTGTCGGCACCATAGGTGCTTTTCCATAGACCAATACGAAAGGGGAAACTCCCGTTGCGGAATGTTTTGTGTTATTATAACAGAACTCTGTCGTGTCCAAGTGCTCCACCTAGTCTGATTGGTCTGCCGCCACGTAATTTCGCAAGATCTGCTTCACCACGGAATTCATTCTTTCCGTTTGGCCGTCCGTCGTAGGTCGGAAGGCGGTGCTCATTTTGAGCCTCGTCCCCATTTTCTTCCAAAGTGCCCTCCAAAATTTACTCGTAAACTTTGGATCGCGGTCCGAGACAATATCCTTCGGGAGTCCATGATGCTTGAAAACGTGGGTGAAGTAAAGTCGCCCCGTCTCCTGCGCCGTTGCCGTCTCCTTGGTGAAGATGAAATGACCCATTTTACTTAATCATTTTGACAGTGGCATAGCAGTCATGGAATCCATCGAGACACTTTCCCAAGACCCCTCTGAAATCGGCAAGGGTTGTAACAGCCCCGCTTGCTTTTTGTACTCGCTCCGGTTTTGTCGGCATGGGGTGCATGTCTTGACATACTCCTCGGCCTCCTCCCTCAGTTTGGGCCAGAAATACTCTTTCTTCAAGAGTGCCGTGGTGCGCTTGGCTCCGCCGTGGCTCGCAAGTGGGCCATCATGGCATTCTCTCAAGAAACTATCTTTGATCCCTTCGGCACGTAGAGACGCTTTTGCTTATACCGGAGCAGTCCATTTTGCAAGTGGAACTGCGATTTAACCCCCATCCTCAAGTCCCGCATCACGGACTTTGCCATCTCATCCTTCCGGTAAGCCTTCCGGATCTTCCTTTGGAGCGTCGTCTCGCCCCTGTACACCTCATGAGCTGCTGCTTTCTACTTAAAGCATCGGCCACCACATTGCCCCGTCCCGGTTTGTACCGGATATCCAAGTCAAACACCGCCAAAATGTCTTGCCACCTAAGTTGTTTTGGGGACAACTTAGGCTGCGTAGCAAAATACTTCACCGTGACATTGTCCGTGAATACCTTCACCGGGTTGGAACCAACATAGTGGCGCCAAAGCTCATGGCAATGCACCATCGCCTTCATCTCTTTCTCGTGCGTCGGCCACCGTCGCTCCACCTCATTCAGTTTATTACTTTCGTAAGCCACTGGACGTCGATCTTGCATAAGTACACCCCCAATCGCGAAGTCCGACGCATCTGTATGAATCTCAAACGGATGGTCGAACTCCAGGATTTTCAAGACTGGAGCTTCCGCCATCCGCTGCTTCAACTCGGCAAAAGCTTGGCCACAAAAGGTGTTTCATACCCATACCTTGGATTTACACAGAAGGTGTGACAGCGGCCCCGCAATCTTGGCAAAATTTCTCACATACTTTCGGAAATAGGAGGCGAGTCCTAGGAAGGATCGCACTCCCGGGACCGAAGTCGGAGGCTCCTAGTCCAAGATCGCCCTCACTTTTCTGTCATCCATTTTGATCCCATCCTGTGTAATCACATGCCCCAGGAACTCCACTTTTGTGACCCCGAATTCGCACTTTGAAGCTTTGGCATACAACTTCCCTTCCCGCAATTTCTGGAACACCCTTTTGAGGTGCTCCAGGTGCTCCTCCTTTGTTTTCGAGTACATCAAGATGTCGTCGATGTACACGATCACAAAGTCATCCAGCCACTCCTGGAAAAGACTGTTCATCAGCGTGCTAAAGGTCGTGGGTGCATTGGTGAGCCCAAAAGGCATCACCAAGAACGTATATGAACCATACCTTGTCCTGCACGCGGTCTTCTCCTCATCTCCTTCCGCCACTCAAATTTGATGATAGCCGGAGCGCAAATCGATCCGGCTGAAATACTTCGCTCCTGCCAACCGATCGAAAAGGTCGTCGATCCTTGGGCAAAGGGTACCGATTTTTTATAGTCACCTTATTCAGAGCCCTGTAATCGACACACATCCGCAGTATGCCATCCTTCTTGTCTGCGAATAGTACCAGGGCTCCGTAAGGTGACTTAATCGGCCGGATGTACCCCTTTGACATTAGATCCTTGAGCTGAGTCTTCAGCTCGACCAACTCTCTGTGGCTCAACCGGTAGGGCGCCTTGGCAGGCAGCTCCGATCCCGGTATCAAACCATTCCCACACGATAGCGTGACTACTCTCTTGCAGCCATCTATGACCGCTCCGGATCTGCTCAAAAATGTCATCCCCAAAATGAGATCCACTCCATCGATCTCGCAAATGGTAAAGTTTTCACGTCCCTCCCAACTCCCGAGCTGAAGAGGAACATCGAACGCCAACTTCGTCGCCAATTGTGGTTTTCCTTTAGCAGAACGCACCTCAATAGGGGCTCCCACATCACTTGTCGGGAGTCCCAGCTTCCGTGCCATTGCCGGTGTCATGAAGGAGTGCGACGCTCCTGTGTCCACCAACAACGACACGTTAGTTCCGGAAATTATCCCATTCACGAACAATAACTGACTCCCTTTACGCAGGGCGCCAGTTTCCTGATACAACTCACAAGAGTAGTTGCCTACCTTGCAAGTCTTGGCGACCACCGCTTCCACCAAGCAGCTGATGGAATCTTCTGACAGCTCTGTGATCGCCCGAGTCATGTTCAATTGTCGGGGTTTTGCGCACTTCTTAGCCATGTGCTCGGGCTCCTCGCAATTAAAGCACACTCCATCGAAGGTCACCTTTTGTCCGCCATAAGCCGTCGCACCTGATTTTCCTTTCGGAGCACCGGGTGTCGTCTTGGCATGTGAAGGCCCTCCCTTCAATTTCCACGTGCCATTGTCGCCGCGTGGCCTATCCCACTTCTTTTCCGGTCGAAATGAGTCACCCTCCCGCCGGGTCTTCTTGTGGTTCAGCTCCGTACGGCCTTGTCTTTCGCCCCTAGGGACATCCGAGAAACATTCAGCCCTCTCAATTGCCTCGTTCAAAGTCTTAGGTGGCTTCTCCTCCAACTTCCGCCTGGCTCATGGAGCCAGTCCCGCCACAAAGTTGAAGACCATCTCTGGTTCTGCCATGTCCGTGAGTTCGAGCAATAGCACATTGAAAGCCTGAACATATCCCCGAATGTCATCCGTTTGCTTCAAATTACTCATCTTGTCTCGGGCGAGCCAGGACGCGTTGAGGGGCACAAACTGTCTCTTCATCAGTTCCTTGAACCCACTCCAGCTTAAGGATTCTGGGTTTGGACCTCGGTTGTGAAGGCGTTTCTGCCACCATTGTGAGCATAGCCCCTCAAATAGGTGGGAGCCACTTCCACCCGATCTTCGTTTCTGAACTTGGCCTGCTCTAGCTCCAAGAGCCAGGTGTTGAGTGCCTTCTGATTTCGGACGCCCTCGAAGGTGCCGAGTTCATTAGGCTTCACCTTAAACTTTGCCTTAGTGGAAGTGGCATTAGTCGCCTTCAACACGTCTTTCAACGTCCCGCCAAACTGCGCCAACAACCCTTCCCAAAAGGCTACTGGCATGGGAGGCATCTGTTGGTCTGTTGAAGCTCTTAGGAATTCCTTAGGCTCTGACTCCTCAGATTCCTCCCGTTCTTGAGCGGCCTCGTTTTCAAAAGTATGCATCGCTTCCTCAAATGGCCGCTTCGGTGACACGTCGCCCCCATCGGGCTCACCAGGATCATCATCTTTCGGGCCGTTCCGCTTTCGCCTTGGCTTGCCCGACCCCATGATGAGGCCGATCCCAAGGACGACCGCGTACTGAACTCTAAGCTCTGATACCAAGTGTCGCGCACCTCACTTCAGTAAGCTCCCATTCAAGTCATAGTTACTCGCTTTGATGCGCGCGCCTAACTCCCAACCTGGCCGCCGACCAACTTGGAGCTTCGGCTGCTCACCGGGACATAACGATCCCCCTTTACTCTTCCAAAAGACCCTCCACCAATTTGGGCCTAGTGGAAATTCCCTTTGGTAGATGGTAGTCCGGAATAGTTCCCCACTCCTTGGTCGCTTTCCAGCTCGCTCGCTTACTCACTAGTTTTTGGTCACCACCGAGCTTGCACCGTTTTCGGGGTTACTACTCCCTATATATACTTCTATGACTGTCCGCGGGGGTTTCACAAACAACCATGCCAGTTTATGGCGAACCACCACGAAGACCCTCAACTCCCGGTTATGAGTCGCGGTGAGTCTTGGCCCACCCACCACGGCCCCAATGGACCGTGATGAGTCCCAAGACTCCCCACAACTCCCACCACAAGGTCTCCGCCCCATGGTGAGTCCTATGCCACCCCCACTAAGTCCCGCTAAGCTCCTGTCGGGCGGCTTTTACTCATCCATCCCTTCGCTATCCGAGGTAGGAACTCCAAGATAGAAGAGTTGGAAATCTCTAAGCACTCAGCCCGCTCAGAACAATCAGTCATGACCTACAGCTAGTGTATCATGGGGGTGTTTCCTATTTGTATTCCTTCCCGTATTCATGTTAGCAAGTTCCCTTACTATTGGCAATTTAAGTATCAGATTGCTTCAGCAATCTATCAGGTTCCATCAACTCATCCATCCATTCCACAGCTTCACTCAGGTCTCTCTACACAGTGTGAGTATGAAGTATGTATCAGATTAATTTCTATCAAGTATCAGGCTGAAGCCATGGCGTCTCTAAACTGCCCTACATTACAACTCTACAGCTTGCATTCATCAAGCATCAACAGATCGTCTCTCCTCCTACTTCGTGCTCTCCATCTTTTCGCTCAGAGATGCGCTCCCCGCCTGATCTCCCAACCGTGATGCCAGAAGTCCCCCCTAGAAGTCCCTTTCCAGACGTCCCCGCTCTTGGTTGTATCTACCACAAGCTGTTCTAACCGCTTTCCTAACTAACCGTCATCCCTGTAGTACACGTTCCTTTTTCAGACGTCGTTCCCCCACAGTCGTTTCCTGCCAATGATAACTGTCCCCCAGCTGTGCCGAGCTGTGACTGGCTGTATCAGGCTGTGTAGGGCTGTGACTGGTTGTGTCGGGCTGTGTAGGGCTGTGCGAAGCTGTGGCGGCTGTGTCGGGCTGTGACTGGCTGTGTTGGGCTGTGTCGGCTGTGCGAAGCTGTGGCCGGCTGTGTTGGCTGTGTAGGGCTGTGTTGGCTGTGCGGAGCTGTGACGGCTGTGATGACTGTGGCGGCTGTGTCGGACTGTGACAGGCTGTGTCGGGCTGTGTATCTCCCCCCCTAAAGCCTGTTGCTGTCACCCCTAAGGCTCCTGTTGGTCTCAGTCTGTGTAAATATTAAGGGTACCCCACAGATCCCGTAAAAGGGTCTCAGTCAGTACCCCATTGATCCCGTAAAAGCGTCTAAGTCCCAAGCAGCCCTCTAACATTTACCCCTCCCCCTCTCAAAAAGCCGTGTCCTCACGGTTTACTGTTTGGGATTAGCAAACCTTTGTGAGCGAGCACCCTTCTGACGTTGAGAGTCTCGTGAAGGACTCCGTGTGCGAGCCCGAGGTATGTCACTGGTTGACATAGATGATTGAGCACAACCTGGAAATGTCAGTCCCTCCTTTGGCTGATATCGAGGTAATCTCTCAGGCATAGGAGACCCCCGTCGCTTCTTCTCTGCCATCTGAATTGCATAGTCCTCTGCCATGTCAAAAGAGTCCGCTGAAGAAACAGTAGTATCAGAATCGTCTTCCCCCCTGAGGTGTTTTAACGGTCGAACTCTAACTGGAATCCTCTAGGGCATACAATGTGGTCCCACCATGTCTGGAAGTTTAATCTGTAAAACTTGTTGTAAGCGCTGAATTGCAAAATTGGTGAAGACCCTGAACTCCTTGTCTGTACAGATGAGTGGTGTGCCAATGACTTGAGAACAATGCAAGTATTTCCATGCCTCATGTCCCTTAAAGAAAATATCGTCAGGCCCGAATTTCTGTGTTGACAAATTGTTCCAGGCCGAATGAAACCATGAACAAATTTGAGAATCCTTTTGCATCATAACTTTTGCCTCATATAGGTACATATGAGGTGGCACTGAAGGTAAGACCCAATGATCCCCACTGGAATAACTCAGAAAGCGCGATTGCATCTTCTGCTGCTCAATGTGATAACGTGCCAGAAAACAAGCAGCATAGTATAACCCGCAGCCCATGACAATACTTGCTACCTCCTTGGTCTTGGTATAAATGAATCCATGTACAACTTGGAAGGCAATTAATTCCTTCAACATGGTACTTGCCTCATGCCAGTACCTCGCAAAGTGATGATCTTCAATGGGTCGATTGTTCGGAAGAACCTTAGTCCTAGTTGCCACTGGCAGCCAAATGCGCATGATCTGGTAGTAATGTGCCAACGACTGCGGAGGACTAAATTCCTTCCAAGCCAAATCCAACACAATGGGGATTTGGTTGAAGGGCATAATCATAGCCCAACTGTACTCCCGTGCAGCAGGAGTTTTAGGTGGGTTAAAAGCAGCATCCCCCCATACCTCAGGCTGTGGCGGCTGTGGTGTGGCTGTAGTAACAACAGGGTTAGCTACTGGCACAATCACTTGTTGTGGTATTGGTAGCACTGGCTCTTGTACCACTGGCATCTCCTGCACCCCCTGCGAAGAAGACTGAAAAGCTAAAGTTTTGGCTTGTAAATAAGAAGCCATCAGCTGCTCCTCAGGTACAAAGACTCTCTTGTCAATATTTGATGTCAGGTCCTCCACCTGAGTCTGCAGGCCGTCTACATCCTCTTGTAGCTACGCTATCCTACTATGGATATTGTCTATAGTAGTTGTGGCAATGTTCTGCACCTGCAGTCTGAGCTCATTCATCTCGCCCTGGGTGAGCTTCCGTGGTGCTTTGCCTTCCACCGGTCCTTGTGCTAACCAGACCTGCAGAAGGTGGTTATCCACCAAGTTGCTTGTGGCACCCCTGAGAGTCTGCTCCTCTCTGAGTTTGTACATATCTAACTGTTGCTGTAAAGCCTCCATGCGCTTTGCATGAGATTCAACCAAACTCGCATAGGCAGCAATCAGATTATTGGCTTCCTTCCAAGCCTTGTTAGCGACAGAGAGTTCATTTCTATTAGCCATGACCGTTTGTTGCAATTCTAGGATGTACCTCTCTTGGTCAGCTTCAACCTGCCTATATTGCTTGAAAGTATTCTCATTGTGACATATTGTATTCTTCATATCAACAATGAGTTTCGCCTGCTCGAGTGTCTCTGCCTCTGCCTTCAGACATCTTTCCGCTTGACTGTTAACTTCTATTGTAGTTTGCTCAAGCGTAGTTGTGAGTGTAGCACATTGTATGGTCATCCTCTCATATACTGCCTGCAACTCGGTATGTAGTGCATTTACTTCTTGCAAGTTGCCCTCATGCTTCACCTGCATCTGGTATAATTGTTGGTTATGTGCTTCGTGCAACTGGTCCTGCGCGAGGCCTGCTTCAATCAAATGTTCCTTGGCCAATTGCAAAGCAGCTTTTGTACCCTCTAACTCTTGCTGTAACTTGAGAGTGACCTCCTCATCGACCTTGTTTGCACACTCAGTGGCAAGTCGAGCCTCAAACTCCTTCCTGAGTTCCTCCCTCAAAGCTGCCAATTGGGTAGATGGAACATGGGATTTCACATAAGGCCCAACAAATTAAGTGTCATACTTATGGAACTCATAAGCATGGCCTGTTGAGGGTCATCATGGTGAGTTTGCTGCTGTTCTCCTTGATCCTCGATAGTGTGATGCCTCACGAACCATTCAGGCCATTGCCCCACCATATTTTCTTCCTGAACCATCTCATCCGCCACAGGTGGTGCAGTGTCTTGATATTCTACCTGTGGTACCTCCGTCACAGGTGTGGGTATTACATGCATAGCAGGGTTTCCCCTAGACAACCGCTGTACCTCTGGAATCACTGGTTCCCTTACCAAGCCAGAGTTTTCATAGAGAAGGTCACCCTTCTCAATTTCGGCCACGACCTGCTCTGTAGTGGGAATGTCCAACCTTTCTCCTTCTTGAGCAATTGGTGGTGATGCCACAACATATACTAATTGTGGAGCCTCCAAAACAACAGAGTCAATTGGTTGTGGTATCGAAGTGACTTCCTCTTCCCTCTCTGAAGGCCCTGCTTCCAATAGTAGCAGCTCTCTGTGCTGCTGTGCCCCTTCCTGCACAAGAGCTTGGGAAACATTATCATGCGGTTTCCGTGAAGCCAGTGGATCCGCCACTACAGTCTTTCCCTGCCTCTGTCTCTTAGACTGGGGTTGCACTGCCAGTCCACCCTCACTGTGTGAAGAGCCTTGCTCTTCAATGGCAGTGGTTTCTGTTTCAAACACTCCCATCTCCTTTCTCTCCCGAGTATCAAGTATGCAAGAATCAAGAATTATTTGAGCAATGATTGGACCGGACACAATGATGGGAGACTTAGCAGCAGTGCCCTGTAACCTCTTCATCTCGTCCACCAATCCATTGTACATTAACTCCGCCCAAGCGACATCCTCTCCCCTCAAAGTTTTCAGGATCTCCTCTGTGAAGGACCTGCTCAAATACTGTTGGTTCTGTTTCATGGCAAACAGAACGTTCAAGATTTGGCCAACTTCCCTAAGCCCTGGGTACTTGGCTTTGGTACAAGCAAAACCTTGAGTTTTAAAGAAACTCCCTTCTTGGAACAAATTCCCTATCTGCAATCTTGCCCTGTGCTCATCCACCTCCACATGTCCTGATGGCAATTCAAACAATTGCTGCAGGTACTGGGGAGTAATTTCTATATCTACTCCCCTCACCTGAGTAACTCCTGTCCGAGGCTCAAAGTTCTGAAGAAATTGTATCATGAACTGCCGATGATGCAAGGACCAGTCCTTGCGTAGCAATCCCTCCAATCGCAGCTCCTTCAGTAGCTGCACCGCCTGTGGTGTAGCAATCGTTTGCTTCTATAAGATTGTGGTGCTCTTCACCCTGATATCCTCCATTCCTCTCACTCTCTTCATTCTAGACAAACAGAAAGGTTTTGGTTGCAACAACTGAAGAAACGCCTGCAGGGCACAAAGCATAAAAGTATGGTTGGCGCAGAATGAAATGGGTAAGTGCTTGTAAGCCTGCGGGGCTTGCAAGTATCGGTTTAGAGAAAAGGTACTCTGCGTTCGTCCGTCCTTGTGCCACTGCGTAAGTAGTAATGCGAGAGTGTAGTCTGTTATTTCCGCCATAGCTTCAAAGCTATAGCTTTGATTGTCTCTCCTGACGAGACGCCCGTTACTTGGAACGACGCCGACTCTTGCGCTCAGAATCCTTCTCAATTCTTGATTTTGCTTCTTGGAAAATACCCTGTGCAGGTAATTCTGGCTCATGATTGGCTGTTGGCTCTGCGATTGGTTTCGTAATTTAATTCCCTTTTCTGAACTCGAAAAGGGTTCCGTTACCCTGGTACTGAATGCATTAATGGGCCCACAATTAGTTGTTGTACCGGGTAGATACTTTGACGGCCAATTTTGTCTTCTTTCTTGATGACACCCGTTCTTGTACTTCATGTCCGGCTGTGTGTCTTGCCCTGGCGTCCACGTGTCCATTTCTAAACGTGCCTCCGTCCACTTTTCTGTCGGCCACTCTCCGGATGTTAACCCACGTCCACCTGTCACTAATCCTATGGATTGTGTAACCCCAGTAGGCTGTGTTGAGCTGTGACAGGCTGTGTCATACTGTGGTACGCTGTGATAGGCTGTGTGGCACTGTGGTAAGCTGTGATAGGCTGTGACACGATGTGGTAGGTTGTGATAGGCTATGTCACGCTGTGATGGGCTGTGATAGGCTGTGTGACACTGTGATGGGCTGTGATAGGCTGTGTCGCGCCGTGATGGGCTGTGATAGGCTGTGTGACGCTGTGATGGGCTGTGATAGGCTGTGTCGCGCCGTGATAGGTTGTGATAGGCTATGTGACGCCGTGATGGGCTGTGATAGGCTGTGTCACGCTTGTACTGCCCGCCCTGGTCATATACGCTCGGCCTAGCGACAAGTGCTCCATACTCCGTTGGTATCACTGGCGCAGCCCGTGACTGCTTCTGCGTTTCAACATGCAAATCGTGCTGCAATGGTTTGTCATGGATACCACTGTACCCCTTCAACTTATTGGCATTGACTCTTCCCAGTATCTCTTTGTTAATGGTTTGTAACATGGCGGTGTTGTTATCATACATCTTCTGTATGACATAAGGTCCTTTCCATGGTGATTTAAGCTTAGAAGCTTTAATCTTCCCCTTCTTCTGCAACCAGAGAACCAAATCTCCCGTCTTAAAAGTCTTTAACTTGTCTTCATCAAACTGTTCCTTCCTCTTCATCTGAATTCTGGTCATGTTATCAGCTGCATCAGCACGTACTTCTTCCACATGGTATAATTCATGTTTCCTGACCTTAATTGAATCTTCCAATTCCATTCTCTTTCCCCATTCCGTTCTCATGGTAGGTAACAAGAATTCCACTGGAAGTAAAGCTTCCATACCATAAACTAATTGGAATGGTGTATACTTAGTGGTGACTTTATATGAAGTCATGTATGACCACAAAGCTGTCAGCAGCTTTGTATCCCAATCCGTTCTGTTTGCATTGACTATCTTAGCCAAGATAGTACATAGTATTTTGTTGGTAGCCTCTGCCTGCCCATTACCCTGTGGGTAATACGTTGTACTCTTCCTATGCACAATCATGAACTCTTTAGTCAATAGTTCAATGGTCTCATTAATGAAGTGACTTCCCTGATCACTGATACATTCCAAGGGACAGCCAAATCGTGTAAGTATGTTCTCATACGTGAACCTTGCTGTGGACTTGGCTTTGTTGTCCCTCAAAGCTTTAGCTTCCACCCACTTCGTAGTATAATCAGTGGCTGTAATTATGTACTTGTTCTGTGTATTCTTGGCTGGTGGGTTAATTGGTCCAACAAAGTCTAGTCCCCATTTCTGAAATGGTTCAGTAGGCATCGTAGGATGCAAAGCCATTTCCAGATCTCTGCAAAGGTCCTAGCCTCTGACATTCATCACAACTCTGACAATACTTGTGTACATCCTTGAACAAAGTAGGCCACCAGTAACCTGCAAGTAGTATCTTCCTACTGGTAGTCTCTTCTCCAAAATGTCCTCCAGCCACTCCTTTATGAACTTCCTCCAAAACTTTATTTACTTCATGGTGGTACAAGCATCGTTTAAGTACTCCATCAGGTCCTAGCTTATACATTCTGCCTCCTACCATAGTATAAGGTAAAGCCTTGATAGCGATTCTCTTCCTCTGCTCCTTACCATAACTAGGTGGGCACTGACCATGAGTAAGGTAGTATCTGATTGGCCACTGCCAATCTAACCATTCATCTGCACTTCCTTGCACCTCCATTACAAATAAACTCGCATCAGGTAATTGATCGTCTACTCCTGTGGCGGCCTCTCCTGTTGTTAGTCGTGACAAGTGATCTGCCACAGATGCAAACGGCCAGGCTTGTAAACAACTTCGAACTCAAACTCGTGCAAGATTATTAACCACCTCGCTATCCTTCCACTTATCAAAGGTTTGTTCACCAGATATATCAGAGCCTGGTGATCCACATAAAACATAAACTTTCTTCCCAATAGGTAATGCCTGAATTTCTTGACTGCATAAATCATTGCCAGTGCTTCTCTTTCAGTTGTGCTATAGTTCCTTTCAGCACTGTTCATCAACCTGCTAGCATAGTACATAGGTGAATCTATATTTCCTGTAACATTTTGGGCTAACACCGCTCCCAACGCTTCTCCTGAGGCATCACAGTGAACATGAAATACTACATGCCAGTGAGGGTTAATCAGCACAGGTGTAGTTGTTACTGACAATGTAAGTTCCTCAAAAGCCTGTTGACATTCAGCTGTCCATGCAAACACTGCATCTTTCTTCAGAAGCTTGCTCAATGGTGCTGCTATCTGTGCATACCTTTTGACAAATCTTCTGTAATAACTGGTTTGTCCAAGGAATCTCCTTAGATTCTTACATTTACTGGTGGTGGTGAGGCTTTAATGGCCTCTGTCTTCCTGGGATCCACAAGAAGTCCCCTCTTACACACAATGTGTCCAAGAAGCACCCCTGAGTTCACACAGAAAGTACACTTCTCTGGATTCAGGCCCAGACCTCTCATTCTGCATCTGGCCAAACATAACTCCAATTTATGCAAGTGCTCATTCTTAGAGCTGTACACACTGAAATCATCCAAGAACACCTGCATGAAATCATCCAGATACTCATGAAAAGATTCACTTATCACTCTCTGAAAGGTTGCTGGTGCATTACAAAGTCCAAAAGGCATGACTTTGTATGCATAAGCACCCCAGTCTGTGATGAAAGCTGTCTTTCCCTGGTCTTCTTCTGCCACTTGCACTTGATTATAACCACTGAAGCCATCCATGAATGAGTACATCTCATGGCCTGCCACAGTGTCCAATACCGCTTCTGTGAATGGCAAAGGGAAAGGATCTTTCTTCGTGCAAGCATTCAACTTCTTATAGTTCACACAAACTCTCAGTTTACCATTCTTCTTGGGAACTATCACAATGGGTGACAACCAAGTTGTATACTCTATTGGGTATATAAACTTAGCCTCAGCCAACTTCTTGATCTCTTCTCCAACCTTCTGTGCATAGTTGGGATTCATTCTGTACCTTGCCTGTTTGATTGGTACTGACCCTTGTTCCAGTTCAATCTTTGCTGACAGATCTCAGGTGGTATCCCTTTTAGATCCTCGTAGCTCCAAGCAAATACATCTCTGTATTTGATGAACAAACTCTTAGCTTCCTCAAAGAATTCTGGCTCCAAATCAGCTCCTACCTTCACCATCCTCGGTTCCTCTTCAGTTCCCACATTCACTTCTCTCACCTGCTTCCATTTCTCATTCTCTTTCTTCATAGAAATGTGGTGGGTAACTGCTGGTTTCATCTTCAATTGGTGTTGTTGTCACTACACCACAGCAGATACCTTTTAAACAACTTAGGCCTTCCAGCTGCATCTCTGCAACCTGCTCCCACTCTGGGTGTGCAGCGAACAGAGTAGCTTCCTGTTCCTCATCCAGTCCTCCCCTCCAGTCATACTCCCTGACCCATCGAGGTCTTCTCGTAGCAGGTAATCTACTAGATTTCTTAGTGGTAATTTGTATCTTGTGCATCCCATTATGCACAGTTAGTAACTGAGAATTCCAGTCATGGAATACCCTGGCCTGTTTCAGCCACGGACGTCCCAATAATAAGGAGTAAGCCTCCATGACTTCATCCATTTTCAACACAGTTACTGTGATCATAAAGATCATCTTTTGTATCTGTATCTTAACTCCTCTTATCAATCCCAATGGCTGTACATTTCTTTGATCTGCCATTGTTACTGTAAATGGGGCTGGTTTCATGTTACTTAGACCAAGCTTCTGCCTTAATTGGTCTGTCATGATATTCACTCCAGAGCCTCCATCTATCAGTACATCAGTTAGTTTGTGCTTCCAATTCTCAATTGGATTACTGGCATAGAATCATCAAAGTCCATGACTGTTTCTCGCCCTTCCGGCTTCACATTATAACTGGTCACCTTGCTGTTCAGGTCTGTGTTTTCTGTCACATGGGCAATTCGATTGATTGCTTGATACAGCCTGTGTCTACAATAAGGTGCCACAGCCAATAGCTGTCCAATGGTAATCTCTGCTTTGGTCTGGCATAATACTTCAGCCAAAGTCCCTTCATTACTCTGCATGTCTGCAGCTTCTTTCTTCCCTTCATCCCACTCACTTCCTCTTCTCTTTCAGAATCAGAGGAATCTGCCATAGGAATATCAGTACTCTTTTGCATTTCCCTTATGGTATCTGCCACTTCCTTGTGCAGTTCCTTCTCATCTCTCCAAGCCTCATCATCTTCAGGCACATCACTGCCATCTTCATTATCATCATCTTCCTCAACTACTGGAGGTATTATTTGGCTTTGCTTCTCGTTACTATCATTGTACTTACTTCTGGTACAACACATGGCCTAACCATGTGAGCGCCACCACTGGGCCCTCATTCACAGGAGCTCTCATCTCATTCTGGTGTCTAATCCAGAATGAACAGGCTGCCTTGCGATGTCCTGGCTGATTACAATAGTAACACAGTTCTTCACCATTGGGTCCTCGCCCTTGGTCTGCTCTAGCATTATTTATGTAATCCTGATTCCCTGGCTGGTAATTCCCCCTTGGATTACCCTGATAGTTGCCTCTGGAATTTCCTTGGTAATCCCCTCTTGAATTACCTCTCCCTTCCATGCCATTGTTATAACCACCAGGCCTACCATAGTGGTCCTGATCACTGTTTCTTCTTGGCTGGGGCTGCACTTGATGCACCCTTACTTGCCTAGGTTCTCTTGCAGCTGTCCTTCTGTTGTAGTAACAATTCTCAGTAGAATGGTTATCCATCTTACAGATAGTACAATGTTTCTCCTTCATGTGGCATTCAGTGGTGGTATGGCCTTCATTTTGGCACTTTGCACACCAAACACCCTTCCTCCAATGTGTTGCAGCCTCTGTGGCATACTTCTTCAAGATTTCTTCTAATCTTTTCTCATAGTTATCCCTCTTCAACTTCTCTTTTCTCTTACTCTTCCTTTTCAGTTTTTGCTCTTCTTCTTCATCTGACTCATCCTCAGAGTCCTCATCATCCCTTTTCTCTCTCCTGAGCATTCCCAATTGCTCAATTCTGTTTGTTGTTTCAAATGCCTCCTCCACTGTATTATGGGGTAACATATCCACTTTCTTTTGCAACTCTGGTCTTAGTCCACTCACAAACCAAGTCTTGTGTAAACCTGGTGCTGGTACAGCAGCCAGCTTTTTCATCATCAATTCCATTTTTTCCATATACTCCTCAACAGTTTCATGCTTCTTTTGCTTTAACTGTTGTAAACTTCCATACACTTCATCCTCAATTTTACTTGTCCTGAACCTATTTCGGAATGCTGTATTCAAGCCATTCCAGGTTATGAAATGATTATCAGGGAATCTTGCATACCATTCACTTGCTTTCTTGATAAGGGAACAAGGAAACAGTCTCATCTTGGCATCATCGCCATTCTCATTGTTCACTATACACATGTGCTCAAATTGGCTAATGTGTACATCGGGATCCCCTTTTCCTGAATATATTGGAAAATGTGGTTTTGCTCGTGTTGGTTGTAACGCCATTTGTGGCCCTACCTTCTGCCCACTGACAGGTGCTGGCACCCTTGCTGGTGCTGGTCCTTGAGGACCTGTTGTAATTGTGGTGGATCTCCCACCAAGTGGTGGCCCCTGAGCACTCCCTGCTACTGGCCCCACGATATTCACAGTATTCCCAGCTCCAGTTGCACTACTTCCCACACTCCCTGTCCCCCCAGAGCCAGATCCAGGCTGCCCGCCTGATCCCCCTGAGCCGACACCTTCGTTGGCCTGTGATCCAAGTGCTCCACTTGATCCAGGTTCAACGGGTTGGGATGTCCTGGTTGTAGTCTCAACCTCAGCTGTTGGGCCTACTTCTTCATACTCTTCCTCTTTCAATTTCTTCTCTCTATTTTCATCCTCCAAGTTCTGCCCTTGGGTTTCTTCTTCACTCATGTAACTCAACTGTACTGGTGTTGGAGAGTCTGAACTCTCCGTTGGCTCTGCCACATCCTCTCCTCCTTCTTCACCTTCCGTTTCAGAAACTGGAGTTCCTGCTTTTGGTGTTCCATGCCAACTCTTATCAAAGATTTCTGTCAAATCTTTTATCCAGGGATGTACCTCAGATCTTTCACCTCGTGATTGATCTTCTTCCCGTACCAATTCCCTTAATCTTTCTTGTAAAGAAAAAGAAGGAGTGACATCCAACTCTAGTTCTTCCGGTATGGGTGATGTACTCTATGATCTTAATGGTGTGAGAGGTCCAGATGATTCCCCTATGTCTATTCCTCTCTCCCAAAGATATGAATAATTAGCTTTTAGATAACTTTCTCTTTTTGCTGAATATCTCTGGAGTCTAGCTTCTCTTTCATCACTCATGTCCCATGTCTTTCATTTCTTTAATGTGGCAGTAACCAAAACTCTCTTCTGTAGTATCTCTCGTATATGCCTGGGTTTCTTTCAAGCTTCAATGCACCCTTGGCTATATTAGAAGTCTCCGTTACCATATAACCATATGGCAAACAAGTCTGGAAAGCTGTTCTTGGTGTGAGTTTGATCCACAAAATATCCTTTGGAATCCAATTCTTTACCAGTACAAGCTCTTCATGCATATGAGTATAAACATTCACCTTCCTTTCCTCCCAGCCTTCAAACTCTACTCGCTTAATAGATAGCAATGCTATCACATAAACCAGTGTTGGTAACCAACGTGCTCTTCCTCTACAGGCCACCTGATAAATCTTTATCACTCCCTTCTCCAGACCCCACTCAGGGTCAGCATCATGCACTCTTTTAAGAATGTTTTCTTTACAACCGTCTGGCAATTCCAAGAACCTCTGAAAGAATCGTTTGGACAATCTTTCCTTCTCAGTTTCACAGGGAATTTGATTCACATCAAATTCTTTAATTCTCCAACCACCATGATCCCACCAGATGCCTGTCACATCTGGTTGTTCAAGACTTAGTTCCCCAGTATGGTCGCCAAATGTCGGGCGGTTTTTACTCACCCATCCCTTCGCTATCCGAGGTAGGAACTCCAAGATAGAAGAGTTGGAAATCTCTAAGCACTCAGCCCGCTCAGAACAATCAGTCATGACCTACAGCTAGTGTATCATGGGGGTGTTTCCTATTTGTATTCCTTCCCGTATTCATGTTAGCAAGTTCCCTTACTATTGGCAATTTAAGTATCAGATTGCTTCAGCAATCTATCAGGTTCCATCAACTCATCCATCCATTCCACAGCTTCACTCAGGTCTCTCTACACAGTGTGAGTATGAAGTATGTATCAGATTAATTTCTATCAAGTATCAGGCTGAAGCCATGGCGTCTCTAAACTGCTCTACATTACAACTCTACAGCTTGCATTCATCAAGCATCAACAGATCGTCTCTCCTCCTACTTCGTGCTCTCCATCTTTTCGCTCAGAGATGCGCTCCCCGCCTGATCTCCCAGCCGTGGTGCCAGAAGTCCCCCTAGAAGTCCCTTTCCAGACGTCCCCGCTCTTGGCTTTATCTACCTACAAGCTGTTCTAACCGCTTTCCTAACTAACTGTCATCCCTGTAGTACACGTTCTTTTTTCAGATGTCGTTCCCCCACAGTCGTTCCCTGCCAATGATAACTGTCCCCCAGCTATGCCGAGCTATGACTGGCTGTATCAGGCTGTGTAGGGCTGTGACTGGCTGTGTCGGGCTGTGTAGGGCTGTGCGAAGTTGTGGCGGCTGTGTCGGGCTGTGACTGGCTGTGTTGGGCTGTGTCGGCTGTGTAGGGCTGTGTCGGCTGTGATGACTGTGACGGCTGTGTCTGACTGTGTCGGCTGTGTCGGACTGTGATAGGCTGTGTCGGGCTGTGTACCCCCCCCCCCCCCCCCCCCCTAAAACCTGTTGTTGTCACCCCTAAGGCTCCTGTTGGTCTCAGTTTGTGTAAAAATTAAGGGTACCCCACAGATCCCGTAAAAGCGTCTAAGTTAGTACCCCACAGATCGTCTAAGTCCCAAGCAGCCCTCTAATAGCTCCCACCACCCCTTGTGGAGCCACCCCCACCGCAACCCGGTGTGCGGGGCTCCACCTAGTGAGCGTCTCCGCCTCCTTGAGTGCCTTGGGCACTCAAGGGTGCTTCAGCCCCCCGTACCTATCACTGCCACTGCCCTCACCACAGGGCAGCCACTCTTGCGTCTCGACCCCGTGCCCTCAAGGCAAAAGGACACGACAGTATACAACTTGGTTATCACCCATTGTGATAGTTCCCAAGAAGAATGACAAACTGAGAGTTTGTGTGAACTAAAAGAAAATGAATGATTGTACAAAGAAAGATCCATTTCCATTGCCATTTACAAAAGTTGTACCTTGACACTGTGGCAGGCCATGAGATGTATTCATTCATGGATGGTTTCAATGGATCTAACCAAGTACAAGTAGCTGAAGAGGATCAGGGGAAGATAGCTTTCATCACAGACTGGGGTGATTATGCATACAAAGTCATGCCTTTTGGACTTTGTAATGCACTAGCAACTTTCCAGAGAGTGATAAGTGAATCTTTCCATGAGTTTTTGGATGATTTTATGCAAGTGTTCTTAGATGACTTCAGTGTGTACAACTCTAAAAATGAGCACTTGCAGAAGTTGGAGTTATGTTTGGCCAGATGCAGGATGAGAGGTCTTGGTCTAAATCCAGAAAAATGTACTTTCTGTGTGAACTCAGGGGTACTTCTGGGACACATTGTGTGTAAGAAGGGACTGCTTGTGGATCCTAGAAAGACTGAGGCCATTAAAGCATCCCCACCACCAGTAAATGTTAAGGCTCTAAGGAGATTCCTTGGACAAACCAGCTACAACAGAAGGTTTGTTAGACGATATACACAGATGGCAGCACCATTGAGCAAGCTTTTGAAGAAGGATGCAGTGTTTGCATGGACAGCTGAATGCCAACAAGCATTTGAGATACTTACATTGTCAGTAACAACTACACCTGTACTGATTAATCCTCACTGGCATGTGGTATTTCATGTACACTGTGATGCCTCAGGAGAAGCATTGGGGGCTGTGTTAACCCAAATGTCACAGGAAACATAGATTCAATTATGTACTATGCTAGCAGATTGTTGAACAGTGCTGAGAGGAACTATAGCACTACTGAAAGAGAAACTTTGGAAATGATTTATGCAGTCAAGAAATTCAGGCATTACCTATTGGGAAGGAAGTTTATGTTTTGTGTGGATCATCAGGCTTGGATTAATCTGGTGAACAAGCCTTTGATAAGTGGCGAGATAGCGAGATGGTTGATTATCTTGCACGAGTTTGAATTCGAAGTTGTTTACAAGCCTGGACGTTTGCATCTTGTGGTGGATCACTTATCACGCCCATCAACAGGTGAACCTGCCACAAGGGTAGACGATCAACTGCCTCATGCGAGTTTATTTATAGTGGAAGTGCAGGGAAGTGCAGATGATTGGTTAGATTGGCAGTGGCCAATCAGATATTACCTTGTTCATGGTTAGTGCCCACCCAATTATGGGAAGGAGCAGAGGAAAAGAATAGCTATCAAGGCATTACCATACACTATGATAAGTGGAAGATTGTATAAGCTAGGACCTGATGGAGTTCTTAAACGATGTTTGTACCACCATGAGATAAATAAACTTTTGGAAGAAGTTCATAAAGGAGTGACTGGAGGCCATTTTGGAGAAGAGACTACCAGTAGGAAAATACTACTTGCAGGTTACTGGTGGCCTACTTTGTTCAAGGATGTACACAAGTATTGCAAGAGTTGTGATGAGTGTTAGAGGCTAGGACCTTTGCAAAGATCTGGAAAGATGGCTTTGCATCCTACGATGCCTATTGAACCATTCTAGAAATGGGGATTAGACTTTGTTGGACCAATTAATCCACCAGCCAGGAATACACAGAACAAGTATATAATCACAGCCACTAATTATAGTACAAAGTGGGTGGAAGCTAAGGCTCTGAGGGACAACATAGCTAAGTCCACAGCAAGGTTCATATATGAGAACATACTCACAAGATTTGGTTGCCCCCTGGAATTTATCAGTGACCAAGGAAGTCATTTCATTAATGAGACCATAGAACTATTGACTAAAGAGTTCATGATTGTGCACAGGAAGAGTACAACCTATTACCCATAGGGCAACGGGCAGGCAGAGGCCACCAACAAAATACTATGCACTATCTTGGCTAAGATAGTCAATGCAAACAGAACAGACTGGGATACAAAGCTGTTGACAGTTTTGTGGTCATACAGAACTTCATATAAAGTCACCACCAAGTATACATCATTCCAATTAGTTTATGGTATGGAAGCTTTACTTCCAGTGGAATTCTTATTACCTACCATGAGAACTGAATGGGGAAGGATAATGGAATTGGAGGATTCAAATAAAGTAAGGAAACATGAATTATATCAGGTGGAAGAAGTACGTGCCGATGCAGCAGATAACATGACCAGAATTCAGATGAAGAGGAAGGATCAGTTTGTTTTTGTGAGGTTATCACCATATCCACGATACTCAAGACAGCATTTCAGGGACTTCTTCCATCTTCTGCTGTCAAAATTCGAAGCCAAGCTCAAAGCCACCTGCAACGCTGCTCAAGCTATGAGCAAAGTACTAGCCCTGGCCCGCTCTCGGAAAATCAAAGCCTTGACAAAATGCCTTTCCGCTTGTCAAGCTAAAGTAGAATCCCCCAAATGTGATCTGCATACACACATGACCTATCTAGAAGCCAAACATAAAACTTAAACTTCAAGCAAACATCAACTGGTCTACAAAGGGAGAGAAGATGACAAAATACTTCTTTGACAAAACAAAGCTTAGTAGATCCACCCAAAACATCACTGAACTTATCAACCAAACCTCGGGTGAGGTAGCCTCTGATCCCAAACAGCTAGCAAGACTGGCAGAAAGACACCTTCAGTCTCTTTTCTACAGCGGTTATGAGGGAGACACGACTCTATCTCATCATCAACTAGACTGCTTGTTAAAAACCCCCACTATCCTCTCTAGTGACCTAGCAGCTACTTTGGAAGGACCATTCTTAGAAAAGTAACTAGAGGTAGCCCTCTCCAAGATGCACAATGGAAAATTGCCAGGGCTGGACGGACTCCCAATGGAGTTTTACAAAAGCCTTTGGAAAGAAATTGCCAAAGACTTTCTCTCCATGGCAAATCACATCTTTGAGGTGGGTCTGATGCTTGCTTCCATGTCCCAAGGGATGGTGACTCTTCTCTTCAAGAAAGGGGACCGTACCAACATAACTAACTACCGCCCCATTATCCTTCTCAACGTGGCTTACAAGATCATAGCCAAAGCATTGGCGCTACGTCTCCGACCACTGCTGCCCAAACTAATTAGGCCAAACCAAACAGGTTTCATTAAGGGTTGGTACATCATGGATAACCTCCTCCTGGCTCAAGAGACGCCACACTTCGCTCAAAAAACAGACCAAACCATTGCTATGTTGCTCCTAGATTTCGAGGAAGCCTTTGATAGGGTGGAATGGCCGTACCTATTAGGGACCCTTACCAAGGTAGGCCTTCCAGACTTGTTTTGTCAGTGGATCCGCATTCTACTCGCAAACTCCTCCAGCAGGGTCATAGTCAACGGGTATCTATCCAAACCATTTTCTCTTTACAGATCGGTCAGGCAAGGTTGCCCCCTTACTCATTTCCTTTTCCTATTTGTGGCAGATTCCCTGGGATATTTGTTAGAAAACAACCATGACATCCTGGGACTTCAGGTCTGCAACTATCATACACAACAGCCGGCACAAATCAAAGACTCCATGTTTGTAGATGACACTCTTCTAATTCTGGAAGCAACCACAACAAACCTCAATAGCACATCAGAAACTCTGGATTCATTTTGTCGAGCTTCGGGGTTCAAAGTTAACTGAACCAAAACATGCGCAATCCTGGCGGGGAATACAACAACATCTCCATAGGCACCATCCCTACATGGGGTGCCCAACTAGGCCTCTCAATAAACAACATACCTAGGCTACACATTTGGAGTGGATCTCACAGATGAGCAATGCTTAATTTGCTCCGACTCTGACAAAGCTAAAGAAGAAACTTGCCTTCTGGGGGTCAAAACACCTCTCCCTAAGGGCAGAGTTCTGGCAGCCAACCAGATTCACTCGGCTGGAATCTGGTTTTTCTCATCATCATGGAGGCCTGATCACCCCAAACTAAACAGATCAGAGCTCTCCTTAGGAACTTTGTCTGGGGAGCCAAAGATTCAAACTCAAATCACAAAATACCACAAGTATCTTGGAAGCAAATCTGCCTCCCCAAAAAATTAGGGGGCCTTGGCCTAATCAATCCAGACACACAAATCACGGCCCTACTTGGTAAATGGATACCACGCTCCTTCAGCCCAGAAGGGGGATGGTGGAAATTCCTGGTGGCAGGGAACATCCAAACCTCCTCGCCTCTCAGACACTCTTTATGGAACCCATCTCGCTGGGTGACACAAGAATTCAAACACAAATTGGCTGGTTCCTCTCTATGGTCGACCATCTGGCATGCATGGGGAAGGCTAAGACCTTTCCTCAAAAAATCTGAACCGCTCTCCTATGACGAAACCATGAGGCAACATTTACTTCTAAACAGCAACAAACCATCTCAAGCTCAACGAACCCAGGCAAAAAGATGGTCTTCTTGGGACAGAAATGGGGTCACTCAAGTCAAAGACATCTAGTTCAACCACTCATTTAAGGACCATACATCCATAGCTCTCAAAATTGGCAAGGCGATGGCTGCAAGTGGCTATCAGACTGTCCAAGACTCTATCCCATCTTCCTGGCTTGCAATTTTGCAATCTGGAGGCTCATCTCCAAACACTAACTTCTGGACTCTGGGAATTGTGAACAACACCCTCTTGGTCTTCTTCATTCAGGATAGAGTTCAAAATGCCCTACTTGGATTTCCATTTTCAATCCACCCAGTTACAATGATTCTATCCCTTCAAAGCCAGACCCTGTTACATATCCCTCTATTCATTCATACACCCATAAGAGTTTGCTGCTGGTCCTCAAACTCAAAGGATATGAACCCGGAGCCAGACCCTACTATGCCCATTCATACCTGGCTAGCGAGTTCCACCTTCCTCTGGGTTCTGGGAAGGCCTCTGGCAGACCTGCAATTTGACCCCAAGGAATGGAGCTGGTCATTCAAAGGATCCCCAACCTCCGTCTTTGCATATACCACTAGGATGGCATACAGAGCCATGGTAGCCCCAGAACCCCTGCATGATAAATGGAACACCAAATGGCAATCCAACTGGAAAGCTATCTGGAGCTCTATATGGAAAAAAACTAGGCCTGCAAAATTATATGCGTTCCTTTGGCAGATTGCAAATAGGGTGCTTAAGGTGGGAGAGTGGTTGCAATTTCAGGAAGCTCTTCTATGCAAATGTTGTACCTCAAGCTTGCTGGAAACGCTTGAGCATTGCCTTCTAGGCTGCCACGCTACCAGAAAAATCTGGACCCTAGTGAAAGAACTATACAGAGATTGGGACCCTCAGCCATTGTCACCCATCAAGCTGCTGCTTAACTATGACACTCACTCTAAAAGCACAGCAATACACTATCCGGTCTTCGAGTCTCTTCGAGCAACTACTCTATGGCACATATGGAAATCACGGTGTGCCTGGTCACTGTCACATTCGACATGCTCTATGTCTGTACTGCTCTCAAAAAAATTCTGGGACTTGCAAATTGAGGCAAGAAAGGCATGGTTGAAACTGTATGCAGATATTCGAAGGGCCCCCCAAAATGCAGCAGGATTGCATGCCTCATTCCGAGGCACTTGGGCAGTCGGTGGGCACCTCTGCACTACCAACGATCAATCAATATGCTACTGGTCAACACTCCCTCCCGTCTCTTGGAGGGATCTCGGGACAACAATCCATGGGGGCATCCCCAAAGTTTGACAGGGATGTTAACTGGAGGCACATCAAGACGGCTGCTAGGCTCAGGTTTCGTTAGACAACTTCATATCCTCCTATGGACCCAAGCAGTGTAGCCAATCTTGTTCAGCTGAATCATTGCATAGTGATGCTTATCTTGAAACGCAACTACAAATCCTAGTTTGCAGTCCGTAGAGCTCTTGCTCGTCCACCCCGACCCCCTAAGCATCCACACCTTAGGGCTCGTCAAAACACTTCTCCTCTCGGAAAGCAATCCAACACTGAGAGAAAGGTTTTCATCCAGGATTGGATGGATGGCCAATCTGGCTAGCACTATTTCACAGATCCACTGTGGAGATGTTTAGCATCCATCTAGGTTGATCCTAGTTGTTCTCGCATTTGATACACTCCTTATAGGAGGACAGTTCCACCTTCACTGATTACGGTGTGTGTGCCTGTATGGCGTTTCAACGGGGTTTTAATTTTTTTCCCCACAAATAATTATTATAATAAAGTTTCAGTGCCGAAGCCTTTTCTTTAAAAGAAAAAAAAATGAAAAAAGAAATAAAGAAAGAGACTGAAACATGCAGAAGCGATCAAGTAGATTGTCGCGACCCTTTGCCTTGAGGACAGGGGGTCGGGATGCAGGAGGGGCTGCCCCTATGGTGGGGGCAGTGGCAGCGATAGGTACGGGGGGCTGAAGCACCCTTGAGTGCCCAAGGCACTCAAGGAGGCGGAGGCGCTCACTAGGTGGAGCCCCGCACACCGGATTGCGGTGGGGGTGGCTCCACAAGGGGTGGTGGTAGCTTAGCGGGACTTAGTGGGGGTGGCATATGACTCACCATGGGGCGAAGACCTTGTGGTGGGAGTCGTGGGGAGTCTTGGGACTCATCACGGTCCAATGGGGCCGTGGTGGGTGGGCCAAGACTCACCGTGACTTATCACCGGGAATCGAGGGTCTTCGTGGTGGTTCGCCATAAAATGGCATGGTTGTTTGTGAAACCCCCGCGGACAATCACAGAAGTATATATAGGGAGTAGTAACCCCGAGAATGGTGCAAGCCCGTTGGTGACCAAAAACTAGTGAGTAAGCGAGCAAGTCGGAAAGCGACCAAGGAGTGGGGAGCTTTTCCGGACTGCCAGCTACCGAAGGGAATTTCCACTAGGCCCAAATCGGTGGAGGGTCTTTTGGAAGAGTAAAGTGGGACCGTTATGTCCCGGTGAGCAGCCGAAGCTCCAAGTTGGCCCGGTGGCCAGGTTGGGAGTTAGGCGCGCGCATCAAAGCGAGTAACTATGACTTGAAGGGGAGCTTACCGAAGTGAGGTGCGCGACACTTGGTATCAGAGCTTAGAGTCGAGTACGTGATCGTCCTTGGGATTGGCCTCATCATGGGGTCGGGCAAGCCAAAGCCAAAGCGGAACGGCCCAAAAGATGATGATCCTGGTGAGCCCGATGGGGGCGACGTGTCACCGAAGCGGCCATTTGAGGAAGCGATGCATGCTTTTGAAACCAGGCCGCTCAAGGACGGGAGGAATCTGAGGAGTCGGAGCCCGAGGAATTCCTGAGAGCTCCGACAAACCAACAGATGCCTCCCATGCCGGCAACCTTTTGGGAAGGG
This sequence comes from Takakia lepidozioides, assembly GCA_030704615.1. NCBI lineage: Eukaryota > Viridiplantae > Streptophyta > Takakiopsida > Takakiales > Takakiaceae > Takakia > Takakia lepidozioides. The sequence continues at coordinate 28,613,311 of CM060733.1, forward strand.
TTGTTGGCGCAGTTTGGCGGGACGTTGAAAGACGTGTTGAAGGCGGCTAATGCCACTTCCACTAAGGCAAAGTTTAAGGTGAAGCCTAAGGAACCCGGCACCTTCGAGGGCGTCCGAAATCGGAAGGCACTCAACACCTGGCTGTTGGAGCTAGAGCAGTACTTCCGGGCGGCCAAGTTGAGTGACGAGGATCGGGTGGAAGTGGCTCCCACCTATTTGAGAGGCTATGCTCAACAATGGTGGCAGAAACGCCTTCACGACCGAGGTCCAAACCCGGAAACCTTGAACTAGAGTGGGTTCAAGGAATTGATGAAGAGACAGTTTATGCCCCTCAACGCGTCTTGGCTCGCCCGGGACAAGATGAGGAATTTGAAGCAAACGGGTGACATTCGGGGATATGTTCAGGCTTTCAATGTGCTGTTGCTCGAAGTCGCGGACATGGCAGAACCAAAAATGGTCTTCAACTTTGTGGCGGGACTGGCCCCATGGGCCAGACGGAAGTTGGAGAAGAAGCCACCTAAGACTTTGAACGAGGCAATTGAGAGGGCTGAATGTTTCTCGGATGTCCCTAAGGGTGAAAGACAAGGTCGTACGGAGCTGAACCATAAGAAAGCCCGGCGGTAGGGTGACTCTTTCCGACCGGAAAAAAAGTGGGATAGGCCACGCGGCGACAATGGCACGTGGAAATCAAAGGGAGGGCCTTCACACGTCAAGGCGGCACTCGGTGCTTCGAAAGGAAAAGCAGGTACGGCCACTTTTGGCGGACAGAAAGCGACCTTCGATGGAGTGTGCTTCAATTGCGGGGAGCTTGGGCACATGGCCAAGAAGTGCACAAATCCCCGACAATTGAACATGACTCGGGCGACCATAGAGCTGTCGGAAGATTCTATCAGTCGCTTGGTGGAGGCGGTAGTTGCCAAGGCTTGCAAGGTAGGCAACTATTTTTGTGAGTTGTAACAGGAAACTGGCGCCCTGCGTAAAGGGAGTCAGTTATTGTTCGTGGATGGGATAATATCCGGAACTAACGTGTCGTTATTGGTGGACATAGGAGCGTCACACTCCTTCATGAAACCGGCAACGACACAAAAGCTGGGGCTCCCGACAAGTGACGTGGGGGCCTCTATTGAGGTGCGTTCTGCCAAAGGAGTTCTGCCAAAGGAGAACCGCAATTGGCGACGAGGTTGGCGTTCGATGTCCCTCTTCAACTGGGGAGTTGGGAGGGATGTGAGAACTTCACAATTTGCGAGATCGATGGAGTGGATCTCATTTTGGGGATGACCTTTTTGAGCAAATCCGGAGCGGTCATAGATGGCCGCAAGAGAGTAGTTACGCTGCCATGTGGGAATGGTGGCGAAGTCTTACGAGTGTCGGAAACGCCCAAACCCGTGGGAGAGCGAATAAACCTTCTGTCGGCAAGGAAGTGGGCCGTGGAGGAGTCACACGAGCCCCAGTTTTTGCTTTACGTAAGACATGTGAAGGGAGAAAGCGATGGGGAGCCGAGCCCAAATTGGATCAAGGGGATTTTGGAGAAATACCAGGATGCGATGCCGGAGGATTTACCAAGCGGCTTGCCACCGTAAAGAGGAGTTGACCACAAGATTGAGGTGATACCGGGATCGGAACCGCCTACCAAGGCGCCCTACCAGTTGAGCCACAGAGAGTTGGTCGAGTTGAAGACTCAGTTCAAGGATCTAATGTCAAAGGGGTACATCCGGCCGAGTAAGTCACCTTACGGAGCTCCGGTGCTATTCGCAGACAAGAAGGATGGGACGCTGTGGATGTGTGTCGATTACAGGGCTCTGAATAAGGTGACTATAAAAAACCGGTACCCTTTGCCAATGATCGACGACCTTTTGATCGGTTGGCAGGAGCAAAGTATTTCAGCCGGATCGATTTGCGCTCCGGCTATCATCAAATTTGAGTGGCGGAAGGAGATGAGGAGAAGACCGCCTGCAGGACAAGGTATGGTTCATATGAAATCTTGGTGATGCCTTTTGGGCTCACCAACGCACCCGCGACCTTTAGCACGCTGATGAACAATCTTTTTTCAGGAGTGGTTGGATGACTTTGTGATCGTGTACATCGACAACATCTTGGTGTACTCGAAAACAAAGGAGGAGCACCTGGAGCACCTCAAAAGGGTGTTCCAGAAATTGCGGGAAGGGAAGCTGTATGCCAAATCTTCAAAGTGCGAATTCCGGGTCACAAAAGTGGAGTTCCTGGGGTATGTGATTACACAGGATGGGATCAAAATGGATAACAGAAAGGTGAGGGCGATCTTGGACTGGGAGCCTCCGACCTCGGTCCCGGGAGTGTGATCATTTCTAGGACTCGCTTCCTATTACCGGAAGTATGTGAGAAATTTCGCCAAGATCGCGGGGCCGCTGTCGGACCTTCTGTGTAAATCCAAAGTCTGGGTATGGAACACCTTTTGTGGCCAAGCTTTTGCTGAGTTGAAGCAGCGGATGGCGGAAGCTCCAGTCTTGAAAATCTCGGAGTTCGACCATCCGATTGAGATTCATACAGATGCGTCGGACTTCGCGATTGGGGGTGTACTTATGCAAGATGGACGTCCAGTGGCTTACGAAAGTAAGAAACTGAATGAAGTGGAGCGACGGTGGCCGACGCACGAGAAATATGGGCAAGAGCAGTATGCGTAGGACTTACTTGAGGAGTATGTACTGTCACTTGGACGGATTCTTGTTGTACATGGGAAGGCGGTGGTGCATTGCCTTGAGCTTTGGTGCCACTATGTTGGTTCCAACCCAGTGAAGGTGTTCACGGACAACGTCACGGTGAAGTATTTTGCTACGCAGCCTAAGTTGTTCCCAAAACACTTAGGTGGCAAGATACTTTGGCGGTATTCGACGTGGATATCCAGTATAAACCGGGACGGGACATTGTGGTGGCCGATGCTTTAAGTAGAAAGCAATAGCTCATGTTGGTGTACAGGGGCGAGACGACACTCCAAAGGAAGATCTGGAAGGTTTACCGGAAGGATGAGATGACGAAGTCCGTGATGTGGGACTTGAGGATGGGGGTTAAATCGCAGTTCCACTTGCAAAATGGACTGCTCCGGTATAAACAAAAGCGTCTTTACGTGCCGAAGGGAGGGATCAGAGATAGTCTCTTGAGAGAATGCCATGATGACCCACTTGCGGGCCACGGCGGAGCCAAGCGCACCGCGACACTCTTGAAGAAAGAGTATTTGTGGCCCAAACTGAGGGAGGAGGCCGATGAGTATGTCAAGACATGCACCACATGCCAACAAAACCGGAGCGAGTACAAAAAGCAAGCGGAGTTGTTACAACCCTTGCCGATTCCAGAGGGGTCTTGGGAAAGCGTCTCGATGGATTTCATGACTGTTATGCCGCTGTTAAAAGGATTCGATGCGATTATGGTGGTGGTGGATAGGTTCAGTAAAATGGGCCATTTCATCCCCACTAAGGAGACGACAACGGCACAAGAGACGGGGCGACTTTACTTTGCCCACATCTTCAAGCATCATGGACTCCCGAAGGATATTGTTTCGGACCACAATCCAAAGTTTATGAGTAAAATTTGGAGGGCACTTTGGAAGAAGATAGGGACAAGGCTAAAGATGAGCACCGCCTTCCGACCTATGACGGACGGCCAAACGGAAAAAGTGAATTTCATGGTGAAGCAGATCTTGCGGAATTACATGTCGGTAGACCAATCAGACTGGGTGAAGCACATGGACGCGACAGAGTTCTATTATAATAACACAAAACACTCCGCAACAGAAGTTTCCCTTTTTGTATTGGTCTATGGAAAAGCATCTCTGGTGCCGACAAGTTGGGCCGCCCAGGACGTTGAGGAACCGATAGTAGCGGCGGTACTAGAAGAACGCGAGCGTTTGTTGAAGCTCGCAAAGTACAATATTGCCAAAGCTAGGAAACGGTATGAAAGGCAGGCGAATCGGAAGCGGAAGAAAGTTAAGTTTGAGGCAGGCACAGAGGTCTGGTTGAACATCAAGAATTTCCGACTAAATCCGGAAGTGAGTCCGAAGTTCGTACCTCCGTATGCGGGACCCTTTCGCATCCGCAAGGTTATGAATGAGGATGTATATGAATTGGAGCTGCCGACAAACAGCAAGGTGCATCCGGTATTTCACGTTTCCCTTTTGAAGCCTTACTTCAAAGATGAAGTGCGTCCGAATCGGCATCAAGTGTTGCGTCCGCCACCTGTGCTGTTGGATCATGAAAATGAACCTGAGTACGAGGTGGAGGCAGTGCTTAAGTCGAGGAGGTTCAAGAATCGAGAAACTGAGTATTTCGTGAAATGGAAGGGCTATCATCATGTGACGGCATCTTGGGTGCGTGCCTCAGAAATGGGAAACGCATCCGAGGCGGTTGCAGCTTTCGAAGGGCGACCTCAAAAGCGGAAGAAGGGTTGATGGGGACATCAACCTTGGATCGTGGGAGGGAGGAAATGCATGCTTAGCCCGGCTTAGCTAGCTCAGGAATCCGATTGCAAAAACTTGTGTTGTACAAATTTTGTTATAAATGGTTTCCAAATGTTGCGCCTCCTATTTTGTTTGGAATGGCGATGCATGGTATGGTTGGCTAGTGTGTAGAATGCATGCTAGCTTACAAAAGTGGGAGAGGTAAATTGGATTAATCGTGTGTTTGCGTAGTGCCGAAATCGGGTGACTCCCATCCAAGGGGCAAGGAAACTTGCGCCTTCCTTGGGAGCTCACGTGCTAGTGCACACCTGACACGTGCGCGTACTATAACTCCGCTACCGAGGGGGTTGCCTTGTAGTGCGGACTAACGCGGAAGCTACGTGCTTCCGTTCACGTACTATAATCGTGTAGCCTCGGGACGAAGTCGTAGTGCGGCTTCGGCGTGTTCCCATACCTCAGACCAACATTCCAAGGCGGACCCAATTGTAGTGATTGGGGCGCATGGTTAGTTCAAGGTTATCTTCCTAGTAAAAAAAGGTTCAAGGTGAACCATTGCTCAAAGATGATGCCAAAAGCGGCATCATGAGTGATCGCAAACAATGTTGTTGCAGTAAGGCGATTTGATCCTCGGGGAGGATCGTTCCTTGGCTTTGAAGTAGGCCAAGAAGAGTGCACTGGGTGTGGCTTAAGAGGCTCCACCCTTGGTCGGGACTTGGAGGAAGTCGGCCGAATTAGCTAGTGGAGAGTAGAGTCAAGTGTTGGGTTTGGTTCTTTGCCATGGGACGCCATGGTACGGAAACAAACTCCTTGATGTGGGACGCCACAACTTGGATGTTCGTTTCTACAAAATGGACAAGTCGATGAGGACATCGACTCCCTGTTGGTAGGGGTGTGTGTCGCAACCCTTTGCCTTGAGGACAGGGGGTCGGGACGCAGGAGGGGATGCCCCTATGGTGGGGGCAGTGGCAGCGATAGGTACGGGGGGCTGAAGCACCCTTGAGTGCCCAAGGCACTCAAGGAGACAGAGGCGCTCACTAGGTGGAGCCCCGCACACCGGGTTGCGGTGGGGGTGGCTCCACAAGGGGTGGTGGTAGCTTAGCGGGACTTAGTGGGGGTGGCATAGGACTCACCATGGGGCGGAGACCTTGTGGTGGGAGTCGTGGGGAGTCTTGGGACTCATCACGGTCCAATGGGGCCGTGGTGGGTGGGCCAAGACTCGCCGCGAGTCATCACCGGGAATCGAGGGTCTTCGTGGTGGTTCGCCATAAAATGACATGGTTGTTTGTGAAACCCCCGCGGACAGTCACAGAAGTATATATATGGAGTAGTAACCCGGAGAACGGTGCAAGCCCGTTGGTGACCAAAAACTAGAGAGTAAGCGAACGAGTCGGAAAGCGACCAAGGAGTGGGGAGCTTTTCCGGACTACCAGCTACCAAAGGGAATTTCCAATAGACCCAAATTGGTGGAGGGTCTTTTGGAAGAGTAAAGGAGACCGTTATATCTCGGTGAGCAGCCGAAGCTCCAAGTTGGCCCGGCGGCCAGGTTGGGAGTTAGGCGCGCGCATCAAAGCGAGTAACTATGACTTGAAGGGGAGCTTACCGAAGTGAGGTGCGCGATATAGATTGTCTTTAAAGATTTGTTACCACAGATCGCTGTAACAACGAACTACGCAGAGAGAAACTATTCATAAACACATCAGCCTATATTCATTCATGCATGCAATCATTCTAAAAATTCTGGTACGCGTCGTTAGTCGCCAAAACCGTGTGATCACATCGTATTATCTACACTCCTTTGGTTACACTCCTTTGGCCAGCGTAAATAACCGCCTCAAAATTCCCTTCGTTAAAATCATTACCTTCTCAAACAGGAAATTTTGTCCTGGCAACAGGTACTTTACTAAAGGCGTAAATCCCTAGGCGAAATTCGTAAGGTGACAACTTTAAGGGGCCCATGAAGGGGACACCTTGTGATGCTCAAAACGCGTTAAGGGCGAGATGCTTCGTCCTTTGCAGAAACGCTTTGATAAGGGGGATGTGGCTCGGCAGAACAGCTTCAAGACGAGGGGGGGAATCAATCGCAGAGGAGCCGTCAACAAAAGTAGTGGATGCACGATAACACACAGGAACTCTAAGGCACTGTCTCCCTGTCACACTCACTGCCGCATATCGTCTGTACACACAGCTACCAGTACACAGGAAATGAACACCAAAATGCCACCTCCAGTCTGAGGTGTGCAGTGATCCAAGTGTCTGACATGTCATCGCCATCTGCTGCGGCGCTATTGGCTTAAGGCCAAGACATCTAATCTACTCCGCAAAAACTGATCACCGTCTATGATACTTAATGCAGAATTCTAACGGTATACAAACAATAAGTAAAGCAGGAGCTCTGCAGCTCATATACGCGGAATGAGGAAGCTTCATAAGTTCATCTGTCAGGGAGAGAACGGGCCATCACAACCTTGGTTTCTCACGCCAGTGAAGGGCAGCTGATTACTGGGGCTTCACGCACTGGTAAAGGGTGGAAGGGCCTCATCAGCTGCCCTTCCCCTATGCATAACATAATTCTGAATACACATAAGAGTTAATCATATACATGATGGAGGAATGACCTATGCTATGTTACTGTCCCGATTGTGCAGTCAGCAAACTCGACTGAAGACTCAAAGACTGGAGTTCTGCTACAAAAGAAGCCACGTTCTTGTGGGAAGAGCCGCCGGGTGCTACAGCATTTCGTACGACAACACTCAGATCCTTGACATTTTTCCTCAACATCTCTCCTCTCTCATCTTCCATCAAAAGCCTCACGGCCCTCTCTACCTCCTCCTTGCCAACCACCCCATCCAATCCCTCGTGGACCTCAACAGCAACTTTTAGTACGTCGACGGCAAACGTTTTGTTCAGAAATTGCTCGGCATCCATCGGCCAACCTATAATGGGCACGGCCATGCAAATGCTCTCGACTGTGGAATTCCACCCACAGTGGGTCAGAAAACCTCCAACCGCAGGATGGGCAAGGATATGCAACTGTGGTGCCCATGCAGAGAACACCAATCCCCGCTTCTTGGTCCTCTCCATGAAACCTTGGGGGAGGAAGGCAGAAATGAGGGGGACTGAGTCACCTTCACTACCTTGTGGAAGTCTTAGAACCCAAAGAAAACTTTTCCCACTCATCTCAAGCCCGAGAGCTAGATCCAGAATCTGTGTCGCGGAGAGAGTAGCATAGCTTCCAAAGGAGATATACAGAACGGATGAGGATGGCTGTGTGTTCAACCAGTCAATGCACTCATGCTTGTCTATACTCGCTTGTGATTCATTGTTGAAGCTGTTTCCCTTTATGCCATTTAGTAGTGTGGGTCCCACCGTTAAGATCCGAGGCACCTGCAAACAACAGGCTAATGTCATGTAAATGATATCCAGTAATGTATGCACATAGCTTTCATACTCGTTGGAGAGCTCTGTAGAGATGCTTCTAACATCATGTCACGAATCGACATACAGCTTTGCTCCAGCAGACATACAGATTCAACAAGTGAACTAAGCTATATTTTAGTATTGTAGTCAGTGGAGATCCAGATGCATGATTATTCTTAAGCTTGATCCACTGGTGACCGACGCGCTGTCACCTAGCAGTATCTTCGCTCTCACACTTCCCTCTTTTGGAACTGTCACAGAAATAAATAAAGTAGTTCAATAACCTCTTTGAATTTTCCCCTACCTAAGTTTATGACACTTCCGTGGTGGATCTTTGGGGAACGTAGAATTCTGCAGTGCCCTCAGTCACAACACCTCGTGGCCGGTGATGAATTGGGGTATCCCAGATCTATCATTTTCAAACTATTGTAGAAGTCAAATGTGAGGGTATCCTAGTTTAAGTCAGTTCCAACTCAGCCAGTAATATCCAAGTAAGAACGTCGAGACACTGACCTGAGTCTTCGAACCACGGCGAATTACATCGGGAAGTCCTTCGATAACGGAAGAGTCCATTTCGTGAACACTATCCACAAGAAACCCTGCAGCTTCCCACAAACTGTTTATCGTAACCGACCAAAATTCGCTAATTGGATTCTCCAGCCGCAAAGTTGAAGGCAGGTCGCTAGGTTTGATGGGAGGAAACCCCGGAATGATAAATGGAGTCTGGTCAGCTGATGTGACAGGAATTCGACCGTGTGCAACGAAAGAGCGTAAGTGGCAACACAGGGAAAGAAAATGTGTTGATGGAAACACACAATATCTCGGAATTGAATACTTGGTTGCTGTAACCTGCCATAATTCAAGTTGTGTCACTCGTGAGGTGTATGTCCGGACTAAATATCTAAACAACTAACATCTGCAAGCTGAGGCTTGCCGAAGGAATAGTCATATATGGTGTCACTTCACCACGGTCGACACCTTTCGGCTGGAACCCTCTCATGAGTCCCCAAACACCCCAAAGTAACTAACCGGTATCCCTTTTCATGGCTGGGTCGGCCATACTAGGCTACTTCCAGCATACATCTAGACCTTATACTCTCACCACTGGGCCACTTGGCAGATTGCACACAATGTTACAGATCTCGGTGAGGGCATGCATGTCACTTGCTAGATAGGGTAGATAGTGCACTATCCTCCCCCAAATCCGACAGATCTATCTAAAGATTATCTAGCAGAAATGTTGTAAATCCTTGGCAGGCTAGCTGACCAGTTCACCGGCATATTTTTGGTGAGTGAATGGAAAGCCTCCATGATTCCCACTTTAATTGGCAATCTTCCCGACGAAAAGCTCAGTCAAAATACCGAGTGCCAGGTACGAAGTTTCTAGGTTGTTGTAACTAGTGTCAAAAACGATGGACACATACAAATGAAACGCTAAATCTAAGCTCTCTTGTACACTCCAATGAAATCATACCTGAGTCCAACCCAAGAACATGTCGGAGATGATGCATGCAGGAGGACCTACGAGGGAAGCCGTGGGAGGGTTCACCAGTGATCTTATGAGTTCTTCAAAGGATTCTTTTATAGTGGGTGATGACGCTGCCATCCTCAGGCCAAGAAATGACGCGCCATATAGAGTGGCATATTCTGTAGGAAACTCAACAGCTACCAAATGAATACTGTGGCTGAATGCGAAATCGGCGTCATCGGTGAGGGCTTGTTTCGCGCTAGAGAGATGTGGGGTCGTGGTCACAAAGGTGACAGTGACGCCATTGCTAGCCAAGACCTTCGAGAACTCCACGAATTGCACAATGTGGCCTGGCGCAGGAAAGGGGAAGGCAACCACATGGGGTGCTGGACGGAGTTTAGATGCCTCGATCACCATGTCGCCAAGGAAGGTGTCTTACAGTAGAGTTCTGCAGAAAACGGAAAAAGTTCCCATCAATTTGACAGAGAGACTACTCAGGCTGAGTGGGAGATATAGTACTCCTACACAAACACATTGTTTCCAAATCCTCTAGTTAGATTCCATCCAGACTGAAATCTGTTTGGCTTGTGTGCAGGCTGTAAAATTACACGAGTCAGACCACGTCCATTGGTGATGAAACTAGCACTTGAAGAAACATTAGAGGTGGGTACCCCGGAGAAATGAGCTTTCGGAAGCCTTTAAAAGCATTTGAAAACAACATGGAAACGATTTCAGTCCATTTGGTCCTTGTACATTGAAAGCCTTCATTCCAATTGAAACACTACCATGGACGATCACAGTCCGACATTGACATCTTAACCATAGTCACTATGGTCAGTGGACTGAGCATATGGTGAAGAAAACAACCTGAAAGCAAACACTTCTTCACCACATACTCAGTGACCTGCTCAAACACTTCTTGATTAAGATGTCACTGATCATATGGTGAAGAAAACAGGGCCTGGAAGAAAACATCGTTGTTTCGGTAGCAACGTACAGTATGGAGGGTGAAGTGTGCAGGCTGAACACAGACAGAGCTGAGTGTGATGTACGGGGGTGCATTGCCATAACTAAAGCAGGCCGGCCGCGTAGGCAGAGAGCAGATGCCGGGTGCTGTTGCCCTCACGGAAGGCTGACCTCTCCATGAATGACTTAAGACAGAATCCCACGAGGACAGTGTGTTTCCCCTCTCTGTGAGGGAAAGCTCCACTGTAAAGTCCGGAAGTAAATACTTATACGGACTATGAGTCTATGAAACCATCACGTGGAGTGCGTGTGACGTGGTACATGCGAAGGCAAGGCTACAAAGCCAGGCTGCAAACAACCCTGCTCCGTTAAAACCAAGCTCAGTCCTTTATTAGTGTCTAAAGGCTGATTAAATTCCCAACTACTATAACTTACACTTGGGTACAGGCTCATGATCGATCCACTCACAGTGTGCGTGTAAATTCTAACGGCACTTGATGGGTCCGTAAAAACCCGCCTAGAAATTCGTCACTCTTCTCAGACGGGAAGTTTCAGCCTGCCGCCTTACTTACGAAATTCTGACAGCGACCATTTTGGGGGCCCAGGACGAGACACGTAACGTTGGGCAGTTGATGAGGCCCTGGAACACGGTGAACAAGTACGATAAGTCCCATTCTTGTTAACGGGTGGAAGGGCCTCATCGAGTCATCAGCTGCCCTTCCCCTACACAGAATACTGTGCAATTTGCACAGGCTCATCATGGACTCGTAATGTGATTGTGAGGTTCTGCTGGCACTTGATGAGGCCATAAATGGGGTTCAGGTTTCGCCGCTGGCGAATAAAGAATGTTGAATGGGCCCTTGCACGAGGTGCGCGAGCTGGCTTGCCAGGCTGTCATTTTTTGAAAAAGTAACCCCTGACGTAAGCAATTGGAATAACTGGGTGAAAATGAAAAATCTGCCGAATCTGACCGCATCTACAAATGTCGGTGCCTTTCTAAGCAATCCGCTGTCGGATTGTTTTTGGCCGGGCTTTTAAAATTGGGAAAATCTTGGTCTGGGTTTGGGTCCGGGTATTTGAACACCAGGTAGCACGTCCTTTCAGGGAAGAGACCTATAACCGTTCACAACATCGGAAAATGTCGCCTGATGAGATACATCCCGTCCATGGGACATGTGGGTAGTTATCCAGCAGTTGGCTTTGCCACTCTATGCAAATCGATGTCAGTGCGCACTGAAGCAGAGCCCTTTCTGGAGGTTGGCGGCTGCACATATATATTTCTGATGGTCATGTTCGCTATAAGTGTACTGGTTGCTGCTTCTGGTGTTTCCTTGCTCCCTCTCACTGCGTTGTTGTAGCACTGTTCTGTACTGGGTCCCTCTGACCTCTAGGAGATGTATTTAGAACTCTGAGCGAGAACCATTGAAGGAGTGTAACTTGTTTGTGGGGGAAAAAGAGTCTCTACTGGGACCTGTGTAGTCTGGTGCTAGATACTGTTTGTGATCGACGTTGCAGCTAGATTTGTCGAGAATATTAGCAACCATGTCATTCGGTGGCATTGAAGGTGAGGTGCAGTCTGGCACACTCGAGCAGCAGCGGTATCTAGATAACAAAGCATGGTTACATGCAATGGACTTCTTGACCATGAGCTCAGTGCCTGCAGCTTTGAAAGCCGCCGTTTTACTGAACGTTCCGGAAACCATCGCCAAAGCTGGGCCTGGTGCCGGTCTTACAGCTGAAGAGCTTGCTTTGCGAGTCGTGCCAGGAAAACAACTCAATGCTGTCTACTTGGATCGAATTCTACGTGTGCTAGCGAGCCAGGATTTCTTCAGCGAAACTATGGTGAAACAGTCAGATGATACCAAGATGGTGCGTCGTTACGGGTTACTGCCAGTGAGCTACTATTTTATCAAGAATAAGGAGGGGGTCTCGTCTGTACCGATTCTGTTGATGAGCCAGGACCCGATTATCATGGACTTTTGGCAGCAACTCCACAGCACAGCTCTTGATGAAACATGTGAACCTTTCAAGAAAGCACATGGAAAGAGTGCATTTGAGTATGGCACTGAAGATCCACGATTTAATGCAGTGTTTAACGCAGCGATGTCCAACCATTCTCTAATCTTCATGCAGCTTGTCTTGGGTGCCTACCAAGGCTTCGGCGATGTGAAGCGTTTGGTAGATGTAGGGGGAGGCTTGGGCTCCTCCATCAGCCTCATCACTAAAAAGTACCCCCACATTCAGGGTGTAAACTACGACCAGCCCCATGTTGTTGCAACTGCCCCTTCTTATCCTGGTGCGCCCTGAACACTTTCTCCATTTGAGTTTTGCATGTCCCTGGTCTGTGCTATAAGATTCAGAGTTGTTATTCCCGTGCATGCCAGGTGTGGAGCATAAAGGTGGCGACATGTTTGAGAGTGTACCATCGGGTGATGCAATTTTTATGAAGGTCCCCTGCTGACCCTGTGCCAATATTCAGTCTGCATCCCTCTGTCTTTACCTCTCAAGGATGAGTTTTAACGGTCATGTTGCCGAAATTCTCCTACCTTGACACTGGAGAGTACTTGTGAATCATTGTAACAGTGGATATTGCACGATTGGAACGATGACGATTGCATCAAGCTGTTGAAGAACTGCTACGAGGCACTCCCACCCAATGGAAAGGTTATAGCAGTTGAATCAGTGGTGCCTGTGGACGTTGATCATGGGGCAGGCGCTCGAATGATCTTCCGCATGGACCTCATCATGTTGGCCTTCAGCCCACTAGGCGCCAAGGAGCGCACTGAGGAGGAACTTCGGCGTCTGGCTATGGCAGCAGGCTTTTCAAGCCTGGACAGTGTTGTCACTTTGGGTGAACTCTCCGTATTGGAATTCGTGAAGCATGAGGTCTGATCTTCTGCACTCTATAATCCACAGTGTAATTGTTTACCGTCCGGAACGGTACATCAAGACGCTTGGGTAAATGTTTGAATGCAGGGGTCTTCTGGCTGATATGGACAGTCGTCGGACGCCCTTTGTGTTTTCTCTATAGTTTGCAGTTCAATCTATTACTTACGAGAGTGAGCCCATTTGAAAATTTGTTGTATGGGCGCAAGCGTACAGGACTCCTCTAGATAGTGTGGTAGCTGACCTGTGTGAACGGCCTCAAGCCTTTGTGAACAATGTGCTTCTTGCTCATACTACAGTTCAAGATAGAACCAAAGTCAATATCAATCTGGCTCAGGTAAAGGCATTGCATGCAGATTAGGCAGTACGAACGTAGGGTTGTGTATTCACAGGAGTTCATGGTGGATCAAACGGTATGCGGACGCTGATATCACATAGGGAGATAGAATCAAAGAGAAAAGCCAGGATAGAAGGGCCCGATCTCATTCATGAGCAGCTCCCTGGCAATCGTTTTCTTCTCTTATTGCAGCATGCCGCTAGTGTTTCTCCAATAGCTAACCATGTTCATGTAGCTGCACATCTCTCACCTGCCTCAACGTAGAGGGGAGATCGTTGCAGCTTAAACCCCCATTGCGAGAAACTGCGCGCAGAAGGAACAAGGCACGACCTGTAGCATTAACGGCGGCTCTTTGTTTCCTTCGTTATATTTAGTGGGGATTGATCACCCCTCTTCCCAAGCCACAAAGATGTTGTAGCGTAAACACACGGGGGATATAAACAGGTGGCGGATAAACGAAGGTGTTTGGGGTTGGATGTGAAACAGATGAATGGAAGTACGCTGAGATGACCGAATGCATATCACCGTCCTCGCACATGTCAGCGCCATCATATTTCTTCTCGGATTCGGAGGTAGTTGGAGGTAATTGTCAAGTAACTAGATTTGGAGAAACGTTGATTATTCGACAGGAGATTTCCATACAAGTAGAGACTGAAAATTAGATTGTAAGTTGATTCTCTCTCTGTATTTCTCAAACAAGTTACAAAAGTCAGTACTTACTACTTACCGGGATGATGATCGAGGGTAAAGATAAGATAAAGTTTCTTTAACGTCCAGTGAATTTACAGAGCCTACTGCTCAACACACAGGCCATCGAGGTAGTGAGGAAAAAAGAGGCGGTGATGAAGTTATAGGAGGAGACTGGGACTATGACACTTAGAAAATGTTTATCACAATAGAAAGTTGTTTAAATTCTCTGAAATACCCAAGTTTAGATGAAGCATCTTGGAAATTTAACAAAGGGTTGTCGGAAGATGTTGTCGAGAAAATATGGGCCACATGCCCTTAAAGATTCATGCATATTTACAGGACACAAGTACCTGCAATGCAAATTTTGCCGCATCTAGGCTAGCTGCACAAGGAAAGTCATTGAACATCACTAATACACTGTCGCTTCCCCATGCTCTTTTTGTAAAAAATTAATTTATACGCCACTTTAGGTTCATGAATATGCTATACCAGTTGGAGGTAAGTAGACTTATGCTTACCCAACCAGGTGAATGTAAACATGGCAACCTTGCCGGTATGGTGCCGGCGACATGCGGGCGAAGCTTGATGTTAAATCCCCACCCCCCGGCTGCCCCCCTCTTGCTCGCTGGCTCGTATTGTACGTTTTAATTAGTGTTGGTCAGAAGGGTCCTGGTAATAATGAATTATTATGATGGAATCCAGATTCACGTTGGCGTGCAGTGCGTTATCCAATCCAACCACCGACTCTCTTTCTTTCTTGGGAGTTAGTCCTCTTACTTACAACAAGTACAGCAGAGCTCTTCGGAGCCTGGCGCGCGCACCCCGTGGTACCTAGGGGGCCATTGCCTTACGTTGAAACATTAAAGGCAGCTACTCATGTTTAGTGGCCACATCTGGAACTTAAAGTACAAGCTCATCATGGAGTGAGCATAAACATTAAACACTAAGGAAAAAGCCTGGTCTTAAAGAAGCCGGGGTAAAAGTTCTGTAGCTTTGCGATCGCATGCATTTCACGTGTTCACACCTGCTTCACGTAATGGTATGGCCGACTACCCCTCAATCAAGTCTCTTTCAAGTTTCTTAAATGGGTGGGGTGGCCGTTTCTGCATAGTTTTTAGGTTTGATGAATTGCAGTTTTTAGGGAAGTGCCGATTCTGCACTCGGAATAATCGGCACTCGGAATCGGCTATTCCGAGTGCAGAATCGGCACTTCCTGATGTACAGAATCCGCACTTTGAAGGTGAATAACACAACTTTTATTTTCTTATAGAGGAAAAGGAACAGAGGCCCTTTTCAATGATCAAATTAATAAGGAAGAGTTAACAGAAGTGTTAAAAATAACCACTAGGGAGGCCGTGAAGGCTAACAGAGGGGGAAGTACCCCGAAACCATAGCAAACAAGCTACTGAGCAAGTGAGGGAGCAGGGGGAGGCAGGTTGAAGATCAGTCAGCAGTAAGGCATGAAGGCCGAGTGAAAACTACTGCTAACACTATAGAACCAGACAGATAAGTCCATGAGTGCGCAAACAGAGAGGCGAGTTGGAGCTGAAGCAGATGCAGGCCCCGGGGGTGTAGGCGGCCTTTAAAGACGTCAGGCCTTGAAGGTGCTTGGTAGGTGTTGCTGGAGTGATGTGACGATGAACCACAGTGTACCATAGAGATCTTCGGATAAGCGGAGAGGTATCAGAATTTGAGCTGAGTCGTTGATTTGTTGTCTCTAGGCTTCTTGTGGCGCAACACAACATTCAAAAGTAGAAAATGAGCGCCATACAGACAAAATTCAAAAAAGTCAGCCAGCTGAAATTCAATTTACAAGGACACAAAAATTGTAGAATTGGAGTTCAAAAACTCAGTTGAACTGTACACCAATGAATGAGACATTGAAACTGAAGAAGCTCCTGAATAGCTAGGAGCTTCTGTGGGGCACATGCGCCATGGACGGTGCTTCTACCCTAGTGCATTTGCTTCTGGAGGTGGAATGCAGGGATGTAGGAACTGTTCTTAGTGTTGTGCACATAGACCTAAACTCCTTGAATTTACTGTTAGTTAGTAGATTTGTTAGAATCTCGGTGGTAGTTTCGATGAGCCCCTCAAAGCTTTTATAAATGTTGTTTTGTTGTTGTGCGAATTTCATAGCATTCATTGTGGCTGTGGTTCTCTATGGTGATTTCTACACAGGAGGCAAGAGACACTACCTTTGTGAGGGGCTCACTCCACAGGTGGAACTTCCAAACAATTTTTGGGAAGCATTGATTTGCTGTGTGTGTTCTGCCCAGCAGTTGACCCCAACATCGCCAGGGCTTTAGGAGCTGAGCTAGTCCAAGTGTGGGCATCGCTCGGTGGCAGCCAGACTATCACAAGGGGATGTATTGATGGAGGCCAAAATTGGAACCGTCACCCTGCCGCAGGGTGTGTTGTATTATCAGTGGTCAATATCCAAACTAGGTATGCAACCTCTGCAAACTTGCACGATTTGTGATATGGCCAAATGAATGAATGCTCAGCTTACACTAATACAACTATTGGGAAGGGATTTTTGTATGCTACCAGTGAACAGCTACCGAGCACAAGAAGAAGCGATCATCTCAAACGAAACTCATTATGTTACTCAAATTTATCGGACGAAGCTACACTGCACACAGACCTTTAATCATGGAACGCTCTTAGGCAGAGCGGCCTTACCCTATACATGTGAAGCAGTCTGTGCGAAATTCCTTGGATTCACCCAAATTGGGCACTGGTTCTACGGCACAAACCTACACAGCAGACGTCTTCTTATGAGTACATTTTATGTTTATCCATCCCCCTTGAGGATGTGGACCCAACTAATGTAGCTCATGGCTGTAATACACAGGAATCCATGTTATCCAGGTGTGAAGTCCAACAGCCCCTAAAGTAGCCCTGGTGGATAATCGAATGTCATGTAGTCAATTACCAGCTGTACCTGTAACAGGTAGATATGGATGGCCTGAGGAGGTGGCTGGCCTGGTAAAGTTCCTGGCGCTCAATCCAGCAGCAGCTTACATCACAGGCCAGGTATGTCTGGCTGCTCTTGATTGGAGTGAAGCATTTCTGGTCACAACTCTCAACAAGTAAACTTTAACACGTGTATGTAGCCCTAGCAGGCTGAACTCTCTGCCATTTTCTCTGAGATGATAGTAGTCTTAAGGGATTATACCTCAGAAGGTACCTTCTAGCCAACAATTTCCGTGATCAGTCTCTCTCTCTCTCTCTCTTTGAAAATCTCGAGGCTGAGCCAAAAGCCCAGGCCCTTCTGAGGCCTAGTTTTTGGTCAAATCACACACAGCAGATTGATGCTTGTGTGAAGGGATTTCTAGAGGATATCTGGAAAACCTGAATCAATTCTATGTATAAAGGTAAGTCTTACTACCAATGTCAGCCCCTGACAGAGGTAGGTTCTGTCCCTTTGGTTTCCACTCAAACTGGGCGCGGGGTCAATGGCCACAAGGCTACGGCAAGAATAGGAAAGGCACCAGATTATCCCTCCATACTATAACTAGCTGCTATATTAAACTGTCTTCCGGTCCTTGCAAATGCTACTCAGGATGCTTTGCAGCAGATTGTGTTGACAGTGCACTGCTGGAGGAAGGGCACACTCCATGCACTGGAGCTCAAATTGAAACAAAGGATTATGATCAAGTTGCCAATAAGCCAAGGATTGCACACACTATGAAATACCTCATCATTGCAGGAGGGCCCAACAGATCTCTCGATTCACTGAATCCCTTGTATGTTGGAGGGCATGAATAAGGGAAACCAATGTCTGCATAGACATTAGATCTTTCAATCTCACAGATCCTGAGTCAGTATATTCAGCGACATGGCTGTCCGTCTAAGTGTTACAGATGGAACTTCTGGTGAGTTTGCAAAGTTAAGACTAAGCTGTGCAGGGAAAGGATGCAAGGGTGTTTACAGCACCTTTCTCAAGGCATCTCTGACAAATACACTAAGGTTTATGCCCACATAATCAGAGCAAGACTCCATGAAACTTCTATTGGGAGGTTGTTTCCAAGCTGCAGTAATTATCCCAGAGACAAATCCATGTAGCACGGGGACAGCCCTGCTAAAGGCTTCTGCAACAAAAGATGTGTACATGAAAGGTGCAGTACAATTCAGGCTCATGGTGCCAAAGAAAGACGTTCCAATGCTTCAGGAGTCCGTTGAACCCCTATACCTTTGTCTCTGTCTCTGCTTCTCTGCTGCTCATGGGGCCTGCTATTACAGACAGTAAACTCTCCACTGAATTTCCAACCTTGGCTAGTACTATATGCATGAATGTATTGAGCAACCCCTGCTGTGACATGCACCAGCTGTCAGCATAGGCGTATGGCTTCCATGTGAGAGGGCAGAATAACTAGAGCAAATTCAGAGTGTCTCTACAGCAAAGAGCTTGTGAAACACTCCCATGTGCGAGAATTTTCCCACTGGATCTTACACTGGTCACAGAGCCGCTGATGGTGGCACTCGCTCATTGCAAAGGGATGGCCGACAGAGTATGTTTCTTAGCCTCCCGCTCAGCCAGCGTGGCAGCATGCATCTCTCGCTCCTTTTGGCCTTTGGTGCCCTGTACATACTCAACCCTTTTTCTCTTCTCTTTCCTCTTAGAAGGCTGACGGGGCTCAAGGATGCCACGCCTTTGCAAGCTCTTGAACCTTTCCCTTGCAAGCATAGGGTAGCCCTTAAGTTTTCGCAAGGAGCCAGTTACCTCCTCCGTTAGAAGCACTTGCACTGGCTCTGGCTTGAACTTGTATCTGCCAAGCCGGGGAGGTCCCTGGGCCCTCTTCTCCTCCCTTGAGACAATTCGACGAATCCGTACTCGCTCTTTCTCTTTATTCTCCGTGTCTATGTCATCCATTAGCTCCGGTATCCTTTGAATATCTTTCCCAACCTTCACGAGTTGTAGCCTTTTGGCTTCGGCTTTAAGCACCCCACGTCTCCTGGCTCTTCTGTTGAGATCTGCCCGCGTCAACTTCTTTGCCTTCACAGCCTTCGAAGCTGAATTCAACGTGTCAGCACCGTCCGCAGCATCTTCCTCATCACCCACATCGCCATTATCTGCTTCCAGAAAGAAGACGTCCTCAGGGTCAAGAACAGTACCAGGCACAACGGGAAGAATGGGGGCGGGTTGCAATTCCTTGTTATAGACCTTCAGCATTTCTTCGGCCACCGCGACCCCCAAAACGTCCTGGTGATCGTCGAAGGTGGGATTGTACGAACACCCTGGAGCATCAACCTCGACCGCAGGCGCCTCTATACGCATCTGCTGTCCAGCACGTTTTTTCCGAGCACATTTCTCATCACCGCCAGCCCCATTTTCCTTCACCTCGTCGCCCCAAATGTCAAACACAGATTCGCTCCTTTTCTCCTCACGTATTGGAACCGTGGGTGATGCCAAGGCTCTAGACTTGGTCTGGGGCTTGGCCACATCCCGGTCCTTCCGTTTCTTCGTGGATTTTCCAGGCTCTGGCAGAACATAAATCAGAGGATTACGCTGAAGAATACTGTCAGCCTGCAGAACCTTTGCCCGATGCTTGTTAACTTTCCGTGCGATTGTTGTGTCCTTCGCATGATCAACAAAGAAAAGAGCATCACTTGGAACAGCATCCAAAGCTCCGCCACTGCGCGCCTCCAATGCCGCCTTCTCAACGAACTCATCAACGTCCTGTGTGCTAATGTTCGCCCTCCATTCCTTCTTCCCCTTCCTGGAACTCTTCGCCCTACCCATCCCTCCCTCCCTCTCTAAGATCTCTCTTACTCAAAACCCTGTCTTTCGCTGCTCACAGCTCCGAGAGAAGAGAGAACCATAAAACCCTAAGAGAGAACCAGTAGCCCTAACCATAAAACCCTAACCCCAGGTTTTGAGTTCATAACTGACGTCCTCATTCGTTACTACATACTGCATTCGTCCGTATAAAGTTGTGGGTTTTAATTTATTTGGCGTCGGCCTGTTATCGTCGAATATTGTTTATAGAGTGAAATATTTTTGTGGAATTCCTCGACCCAAGTATATTCTATGAATCTTTCAGATCCATCTTTTACCCTGTACTGTACTTAGGATGCTAAATAAACATTTTACAGCCCATATTGGAAAAGGAACTTTAAAAAAAAACAAAATCTGCAAAATGCATGCTTTTAGACAATCATGAAGAAAAGTGAAACCCTAACCCTAAAGGATACTATATATATTCGCCCGGATAATTTTGGAGCGTGAGCCGTCGGATAAGTATCGACGGCAGGACACCGGCCGTCCCCTGCGTAACGCTGCAACTCACGGGTTCCTCGCTGCGCTCCGCTCCCTTGCAACGATCCTTCGGAGGTCGGGCTGCCTTCCTCGGCGTGCTGTATTGTGTGTTGTGGGGGAAGTTGCAAGCATCTCAAGATGCTTGTGTATCAGGACAAGATCTCAGGTATGTTGAATTTTTGGTTGAATGCTGTTGTTTGCCAACCGTTTTTTGTTGTTTGCTGGGGAGTGATTGTATGGGGTTTTGATGCGCTGGATGTGGATGTTGCAGTCTCCAGCTTAGGGAGGTCGACGGGATTTGACGGGCTGAGCAGCAGATTGTGTAGTAGCACTTGTAAAGCTTCGACCTGTTTGTTGTGTCGAAGGTGATGTTTTTTGGTCCGTATAGTTTGATTGGTTTCTAGCATGTGTGCAAGATACTAAGATGTTTACATTTCTTCATGGTGCAGGGGACGAGCTGTTGTCAGATTCCTTTACCTATTCAGAGCTCTTCAATGGCGTCCTTTGGGAGGTTGAGGGCAAGGTAAGACTTGCGTTGGATCGAGCAATGGGTGATCCGTTTGAATATGTACTAAATACGCACGATAGGGCGAGATGTGATTCGAGGCATGCCTGTACTCTTACAGTGTATTCCTTTATCTCTAGTTGGGCTTCAATTCAGTCATGTTCGCAATAAGGAAGGTCATGAAGTGGGCGGTCTGCCCTACTTTGCGTGATGCTTTGGTTGGGGCATGCCAATTGTGGTAGTTGTCGCGCCCGAGTCTTTTAGAGGAAGTTGCCCAGGTTGGAGAGAGATTATGGATTGTTGGGCGAGAGAAATGGAGTGTGGAAATGAGGTGACGCAAGTGGACAAATTGCTGAAGAATATCGCTGACAAGGTTATCTCGGTGTACTGGGGAGTGCAGTGGGTGGTGCAGGGTGCACTTGATGTGGACAGTTTGATTGGAGCAAACCCTTCGGCAGAAGGTGGAGAGGATGAGAGTGCCGATGACCAAGCAACCAAAGTTGTTGACATTATCGACACCTTCAGACTGCAGGTGGGGTTGGCTTGTCCCGTAGCTGCATCTGATACAATAGAATCAAAGTAGTTTTCATTAAGAAGTTTTATCATGT
Source organism: Takakia lepidozioides (assembly GCA_030704615.1). NCBI lineage: Eukaryota > Viridiplantae > Streptophyta > Takakiopsida > Takakiales > Takakiaceae > Takakia > Takakia lepidozioides. Next base: position 28,634,876 of record CM060733.1, read on the forward strand.
CCAACTGCTTCCTGCAGCTTCATCGCATCTTCGAGGCCCATCGCATGCTTAATCACCCATTCGAAAGGATCCTACTTGGAACATTTCCAGGTCTCTTGGTCGCATCAGTTTGATCTGACTCTGCCACATTAGTGAAGACCAAACCTTTCATCTCAGCTCTTAAGATGACGTCGAATATTTGGGCATCGGACAAAAGTCCATTCTACACCTGTCATTGAGCACATGAGCTCCTTATCAATCCCACCATCTGCCGTAACTTCACTGAAACCAGAGTTTGTGAGGAAGGTTTTTGATTTATTTCCCTCACTTTTCTGGGAGCCTAACTTGCTCGGTGTAGTCTGAGCCCAAAACAGGGATTGAAAGTCCCTGGCCAGTATTTTTGTGCAGTCATCGTTCTGTATGGGGGCTCTTAGGCTTTCAGCTCTAGGGACTTGAGTTATTGACTGGGTATTTATGGTGAGGGATACTTTTGCAGGAGCAACCAGCATACAACAAAAAAGGTTTTGTGGCTTACATTAAAAACTTCATCAAGAAAGTGACACCTGAGGTGGCTGAGGACCGGCAAGATGTGTTCAAGAAGGAAGTGGAGTCTGCAGTCAAGTATTTGCTCTCCAAATTGAGTGACTTGCAATTGTATGTCTCTGCCTTCATTGTTTAACTTTCTTTGCATCGCTGGATAATTAGCTTTCCTAAGAGCAGTAGCCCTCAGGGGTCCATCATTGCCAAACTTTGCAGGGAAAGACAATGAGTCCCTCTGCCTCTTTCCCGCTTACACCCTGGTGTGTGGCTGTATGGCTGCTTTATGCTCCAGTAGATTATTCAATTCATGCCCAAACAACTGTCTATTGTATTGTTAAAATTTTGCAGCCAGACTTCAGAGTGAAAGACTGTTTACCATTAAATGGACTTTCTCACACAACCATCAAAGAAGAATCATTCCATTGCAGTTGAATTGATATAAGCTGCTTTAGAGTCTTATTAACTGCAGTGTTGTCAAATCTAGTCTAACACCAGGCCTAATGTATGCAAAGGTTCTAGAAGGATTTGCTGTGTATGTGCTTTGCCAGCAGTGAAACAGATGTCTCATATCTGTGTATAGAGTAGCTCATCTGGCAACAATTTTCATAATCTTGTATGGCAGTGGGTAAAGAGTGGCCCTGCATGCTTGATAAGGAAACTGGAACTCTTGAAGTGGCTCTTGGCTTTGGCTGGAGTCTTCTCTCTAGCTCAGGAATGAGCCTTGCTTCGGTATTCACAAAGAGCTGGAGTGCATCTAATTCAGGTGAATCATGAATAGGATATCTTCGAGAAAAGACTATTTTTCACTGAGAATCTTTTATTGAATGTGCATCTAGAAGTGCACCTATATATGGTCTTTACTAAGCATCTGTGGCATGTCTGGGGATGCAGTTTCGTGGGAGAGAGCATGAATGCAGAAGCTTCCACTGTTTTTGCCTACTACAAGGAGGGGAGAACTGACCCCACTTTTATCTACTTTGGCGATGCCCTGCGTGAAGTCAAGTGTTGACAAACTCTACTTTCTCTACTGCCCATGGTGCATTACGTGGAGATGGTGTGTTTGCATCTCACAAAGTTTGATTTGTGAGATTTTGGGAATTGGAATGACGTCCATGCACATGGAGGGATTTGGCTGGCCTCTTTGTAGGTGGCCAGGGTGCTGTCTATGTGTGGGTCAATCCCTACTTGATACATGTTAGACGGAAATAAGATGTTTTGAGTCTGAAAGCTAAGGTGTTTTATGCATAAGATATGGACAATGGACAGCTTTTGGGCCATGCGAAACCTTAGTATGTGTGAATGATTTCGACTTGTCTTCAAGTCCGCTGTGTTACTTGCTTGTATGCCTGATTCGTGCAGTTGGTATAGCTTGTAAGGTCTGGAAGGGGCTGTCATTTATCCTCAGCTCTTGCTGGATTAGTGTTCTTTTGTTGTCTTGCATAGTTTTGTCTCAGTGTAAGTGCCGGATGATGACTACAACATACTGCGCAGTGGCTTTGAGTGCATTTAGCACCATGATAAAGTCCAATTATTTCTGACGGCATTGTTGACTTGTCATGTTCTAGTGTTGTTAGACTTTTAGATTATTTGTCTGTTCTTTGGATGGCTACATGTCAAATGATGTTGATTGGAATATATGGATAATTTCGTAATATCCATCATGTTTGGGCAGCATTGCCTTTGTACCCACCTGAGTGGTCACCCTTGCTATTATGGATGTCTACTTTTTTGTGAACAGTAAGACAATCAGTTAATGTAGAAAGGAATGCTACAGTTGTGACGGACATAGCAAGTCATTCCATGGCTCTTGCTCTTCAAACTGACCAATCAACTTGAATCAGCCTTGGTTTCTTCATTGTGCACCAATCAGTTCCCTTGTGTTAACTTTTTTTTATTGTGTCGAGTTTCTTACTGGCATACTCAGATACAGGTGTATACACTCCAATGAGTTTGCTAGTACATGAGGGCATTATGCAAAGGCCTTCGCAATCTTGTTCTTTTCCATCATGTTCGTGGTTAAATTATACCGCACAAGGATGTTCACTTCAGGCCACTGCTGAACATTAACAGATTTGTACACGCATAACAATCTGACAAAGTATAAATTGACTAATCATCTTTTTGTCTTTGCTTCTTTGGATGCATTCCAGCTGCTGGGATGTTGGTTGGGCAAAATCTGAAAAATGGCACTGACTAAGATTTTGGAGTCCATGACTACACAGCCCACAATGAGCAACTGCTACCTTGGAAGATCGTTGCACCCAAACTCTAAGACTGCAAGGCATTGGGAAATAATCTATCCCTTGAGGTACACGACACTGGCATAAATGTAGCATTTTCAATCACCTGTAATGGTCAACACACCATTGTCGACAGCTGCCCATTCAACATGCGGTCATATTGCTGCCCAAATATGTATTACAAACATTGTATTTTGGGAGCTTATCGAGCTGAAGGAGAATTGTTTTCCATGTAAGTATCCTCAGGAACATCATAACCAACGGGGCTCTGTTATGCTCCATTGAAGATCAGACCTTTGGAATTTATGAATCTGTAGTTATATCATAGTTTCCATGTTACCCAAGGGCCAAGAGGGCAAGCAAAGAGGGAAAAGTTAATAAGTAATGTAGAAAACAGCCATCAAAGTTAAAGTGGCAATTGTCTGACGTCCAGCAATATCTTTCCATAAGTTCCAGAGAGTATGAGCTCTGAGGCAAGCCCAAACAGGGCATGTGTTCCAAACCTTCCCATGTTCCAGATTAAGCCAAAGCAAGGGGAGATTGGATGGAACCACCATATCCCAATTAGAGTAAAAAGAAGCAACCAAGGACTAGGTTCTCATAGATGGAAGGGAACTGGCCAAAGGCAGTGCTCTATGGATTCTGCTGAACGATTTAAGCAGATGTTGCAACAGACATCTAATTCCCCTTGGGTGAATTGGAATACAGGCAGAATCTTGATGGCTATTTTCCACAAGAACGCACTAACCTTGGCTGACCTGTCTTTCCTCCAAATGTCTTTCCAGACGGATTTCCAATCAGTGAGGTAGGTCAGCAGATGACTCCATTTCAAGTTCCATTTGCTAGTCCCAGAAGCAGTCTGTAACCCAGCTTGACCGAGTACCCCAAGAAGGGAGTTTTAGCATGGTCCATCCATGTCCACTCGCCAGGATCGAATTTTATGTCTTGAATGGGGAGCTTCATGAACCAAACAAGATTGGAGTGACGTGCCCATGCCAGTTCCATGCCAGGAGGAGGTTTGGGATTGGGCATCCCAGAAATGACGTCAAATAACCCTGAAGTGCGAAAGCGAGATCGCAGAAACAGCTTGGTTTCCCTATCATTGTTCGTAAGGGGAGTGACTCTTGCTCCCGGGATTGAATGGAAAGCAAGGCTAGTGATAACCTGTTGTTGTTGAGAGAGAGCCAAAAGGACATGGAAGGAAGATCCTTCAGCATAGCTCAACCAAACAGGCAAGAATTGGAGTCACAATGTTGCTCCGCGTGGAGGATGGGGGTGAGGAATGAGACACCTTCACGGATAGCCGGCCAACCAGCAGCAACAGAAGACCCAGTGATAGACTGACGGAGAGTAGGAACAGTGACGAAGCCCCCGTTCAGCCAGACATTCTTCACAAGAGAGAACCCAGCACGCTCCCAGGTAGCCCATTTCCGAGACAAGAGCAGAAGGTGCTCGGAATCCAGGTTGTAGTTAACAAAAAGGGGCTGGCAAAAAGCCTCGGCATAGTTGGTCGCCATACTCTGAGTGAGGTATTGGCACATAATCTGCCAGGCCTTCCAAATGGAGTGCCAGGCCTAAGAACCCCGAGGAGTAGCACAAGAATTACTTTGAACCAGCCATTTAAGAAAAGCCGGCCATGCTCTGGGGCTGGGCTCCTCGGGAAGGACATTTTCATGTGATACAAGGTAAACCTGCACCAAGGACTGTCCAGATGGGCAAATGAACGGGGGATCCATTTTGCCAAGAGGGCAGTACTCTGAGATTCAGCGTCCAGGATTCCCAATCCACCTTCAGATTTTTTCCTGCAGAGTTGGGACCAAGAAACCAAAGCCCGTCTATTAGGGGAAGAAGGGCCGGGAAGCACCCCACAAAAAGTTCCTCATCAGAGTACAAACCTATCACATCTTGTCTATAAGCAAAGTAGTGGCCCAAGCCGTCGACAGCTCAGAGTGGAGCAAGATCTGGACCCACTTGAGAAAAGGTCCCTGAAAACCGGCTTTAAGCAGCATAGCCTCCAAAAATGTCCAGTCGATGTTGTCGAAAGCCTTCTCAAAATCCAGCATGAGGAAGACCAAAGGTTGGTTTGTAATTGAAGCATGGCCGGTGCATGGCCTCTTTAGCAAAGAGGATCCTACGCTGCTTAATGAAACCAGATTGCTCAGGTCTAATAATTTTAGGGAGAAGGGGCTGCAGTCTCAATGCCAATGCCTTGGCAGTTATTTTGTAAGTGGTATTGAGGAGGGTAATCGGGCGATAATTGTAATAAGAGCCATGTCCCATTTTTTTTAAATGAGAGTGATGAGGCCTTGAGAAAGAGGGCTTGGCATAATGCCTTTGGAGAAAATGTCATTGGTCATAACCAGAAAATCCTCTGCTATCGTTAACCACAGGGCTTTGAAGAACTCAGCCGGGAGGCCATCCAAACCAGGAGATTTACCAGGGCTAAGAGCCTCTAAATTTGCCCCCAGTTCTTCCATTTGGAATGGAGCTGACAAAGAAATTTTGTCGGCTTGGGAAAGAGACATAGGAACACTGGGAAGTATATCCGCTCTCGCAGAAATTGCCTCCTGAGACAAAGGATGGAGAGAGAAGAGAGAGGTGAAATGACTGGCTGCCATAGTAGCCATCAGTTTGGGAGAGGACACAGGCAGATCATTTGGGCCAATGAAATTGGAGATGGTAGTTGCCATAGCGCGTTGTCAGCTAGTTTTAACAAAAAAATATTTAGATATTTTTTCTCCTTGAAGAGACCAGTTAATGCCTGCTCATCCCTGGCTTTTCGGAAACATGCTAGATTTAATTTAGCCAAAGCATATGAGGCACATGTCTGAGGGCCTTCCTGTCCGGATTCTAGAGCTAAGTGCTGGCAAACCTGAAGACATTTAGTAGACATTTCTCTCTCTGCCTTCTATCTCTAGCGAACTTGATGGACAGAGATTGACTTAGCGATCTGACCGCCTTCAATATCGCTTGAAGCACCAGAACTACCCTGAATGATCCCCTGCATACATCTCGTGTTTTATCGGGCTTTCAGCTACACTAGGCATTGAGCCCCCCAAATCCCCCCCCCTGCAAGCTCGCTTTCCATCTTCACGATGGAAACGTGAATTTATGAAAAAGATCCTTGTAAGCACCGCATGATCGTTGCAGGAACATAGCAAGCAGGTTTAGGCAATGAACTGGATCATAGTAATTTGCTTGGAGCTTGAGGTCCCTATGCCAATGCAACCTGCACTCCCTGAAAGAACAATTCGCGAATGCAGACCCGCGGGAAAAGCCAACGGACGAGACAAAATCTGTGCCCAATAAAATAATCATCATTCTAGTCATCTCGCTTACTGTAGTCATCCATATATCTACAGTCAGTGTACCAACTAGGAAGTGTGCTCAACGAGTCATTTGTATGACTACCAGGTAGGAATATGAGTAGTTTGTCTAACTGTGAGACATTTGTTTCATTGGGACAGGCAAGTGGTCCAGCAAGCATATACCAATGTATATTTGAATTTGATGTTAGTATGAATATCCCTACCCTGGCTATAGTTTGCCGCTATAATGATACATTGGCAGTGGATGCCCGTGATGATAGGTTTGGCAACGTGAAGTAGCCCGTGCTCATCGCGAATGTGGGCTTTCTCAAGTGTCATGCCATTGCAGTCGATGCCTTGGGGCAAGAAGAAGAACACTTTCAAATGTTCGAATGCACCTACTACAGAATGGTCGTCTTCCGGCATTCCGTGCGTGGAGAGGGAGTGGACCGCGAGATCCCCATGACGACGAATGTGACCCTCCACAGGGTCTGCTAGTGCCTCCTTATGTCCACCAGCCATTCCTCATAATGGAACCACACCATTCGCTGAAGGTTCAAAAATGGAGCAAATAGAGGTACATATAGGCCCCAACAACATTCTGTCCAAAGGAATTACCTGCAGGCTGGTCTCCCCCATAGTTAAGAATTGGGCTGAAAACCCCAAAAGATTACCTGCAGGGAGGTAATCCCCTTTGTTAAAACGTAACAGGGAGGAAATTCCGACTTTTCTGCCGGATAAGCTAGCTCAAAACCGTTGTTCTTATGAGCCCAGCCTCCCCATCAAAGTCCCACGAAACAGTTTTTAAAAAAAGATTTTTCTATTTTTATTTTTTCACCCTGCCTATTCGCGGCCTTCCGTGGCTCTAACCGCCACGACTCCTCACGGCCCGCCCTAGGCGCTCGTTGGCCACGGGCTACCCCGTGATACACCGTGGTACCAGGCCCACGAGCCTTCACGGCCCGTCATCCCCACGATCTGGTCACCGTGCCAACCCGTGGTGTCCGCACCACGGCTTCCCGCGGTCACGGTCACGGTCAACAGTTCCTTGCGTTCCCAAGAACTCTACATGAGTTCCCATGCGTTCCCGGGATGTTCCTATGCGTTCCCGAGCTCTCCCCGAGCTGGGGTTTGCTTCTACACCTACTGCCGTCGAGCTATGGCTTCTGCAAAGCCATCAAACCTGCTGCCATGCTCTCTTGGGCTCTCACGACCCACCAGAGGCACCCTAAACTCAACAAGCAAGCAATATGCTGCCCAACAAACTCCATTTCTTCATGAAGCTCACGAAAACGAATCTGAAAATACACACATTTACAAACTTGGTGCACCTGCACTTCTCATGCATATCCCCCGGCTCTAGGGCGCCTCGTTGCAGCCCTTCCAGCCCCGCTCTTGCCACTCCAAGAGCCCTTACACTGCTGAGTTTCAGATTGAAACTCCAACTCAGCACATGCTTCACAAGTACACTGATTTGCACAGAAGATGGACCAACCCCCTCTCTTCACTTATGCATCTTCATGAGCTTGGAACTGAAGCTCCCAACAGGCTGCGATGCATCCCCTCGTAGCTCCACTATTCGGCTGCTCCTCATCTACCCACAACAACTAGTTTCGGGCAGAAATACATGGAGCTGATCATATCATCTCCAACCTGCAACACGTTAATTTCCCATGTGCAGCCCACATTTTTGCAGCTCGTTAACTCGACCTGCAACTGAAGAAGACGACCACCGTTTCGCCCACTTGTGGCCAGCATCTCCTCCGCTTCACACTAGAAGCCAAAACTCAGTTGCCATAGCGTTGAGCTATGCAACACTGACCGCCTCTCTATCCATTGCAAACTTGCAACCTGTTCGCATTTGCACTCTATCTGCTTTGGATATGCTCATGCACGGATCCCTGCACTCTAGATTGAACCACTTTTCATGATCTGAAAATACAAGTGCTACAACTAACTCGAACCTAGCACTCACAGACTCGAGCTGATCTTTCTCAAATGATAAAGAAATAAATGAATGATACAAGCACACAAGCTCTCTCAAACTCACACACTTGCACATGAAAACATCACTCATATTAAGTCGAGCCAAGTGCACCCCACACCATGGGGAATCCATACTACGGCACCATAACTAGACGCAGTGAAGCTCAACTCGAGAAAGATGAACCCACCGCGATCTGTCGTGAAGATAACAACGCCAAGTGCCCCAACATATATTGGCCCCTAGATTGACACTTGGGTCAATCCCAAATGTCAATATATAAAAGCTAGTTGTTTCCTAGCTAACTTCACACTAGTGGTAAAATAACTTGATAAAGGGTTTAATCTATAGTATAATGTATCTATCCCTCATATTTCATCCAGAGTACAAAAGATTGAAAGGAAAGTTGGCTCTAAATGCGGAATATCAAGGCAGCCTTTTGATTTGATGAATAAACCTGCTCTACCCAAATCTGGGGGTCCTTCCATTATAGTATTTTTGAATTGGTTCTCTAAAAGTAGAGGTCACCTGAAGTTCAAATTTGACTCCACTGATACACAGTGGATTGCTATTGAGACCATAATCTCAACAATGACTATGACATTTGAACCATCTCAGAACTTGTACTATTTAGATCCAAGTGATGCTTCGGCTTTGAATGAGTTCGTGGCTAATGAAAATTAAACTTTTCTTTGGGTCCGACATTTGACTTATGTATGGAATGTTGTTTGTGTACATGCTTTGAAATTTTGTAATTATTTAAAAAGATAATTTAAAATATGGTCTAATTAATTGTTGCAAAAAAAAGATATAAAGAAAAATAGGGTATTAAGAAATAAAGGGTTTTACAATATTACCTAAAGATAGGGTGGAAAAAAATGTAAAATTTTAAAAATATAGCATGGTATAAATATACCTTTGTACGCACGTGATATGGAAAAAATACATAGAGTGACCCCCTCGTGCTCTCTCCATGATGTCATGCATTTTGCGTTGTGCGGCAGTAGATGCAAACAAAGAAAAGACAAGAGCTAATCTACAAATTTGTTCGTGACCCCGTGAGTAGTACTACATACATTCATAATGAGCATTGTTGTCGCGAGCTTTGTTGACTTGCTCCCATCGTATAATGGCATACATGTCTCCTCCTCAAGTGTGATTGGAATATTGTAATGGCCACCCGCCACATCATTGCCTTCGTGGTTCTCGTTGCTACCATCATGAACTATTCTCACTCCTTCCGGTCTTTCCTCTTTTTTTGTCGTATCCATCACTTGAAAAGTTTCGTGTAGCATCCTCTGAACCTCCACACCAGAATCAATTGTTGGTTCAGAATGTTGGATTTCTTCCGGATCAGCACTTGTTATTGGTGGACTCATGGCCCCAGGGGCGATTTGCAATGTTCTACCATATGTAGAGCCTTGGTGGCCAAGTTTCATGAGCTCGTGGAGGGCGGTTTGAGGAGTGTCTACAGGATGCTCTCATGGTCATGCAAGTGAGAGAAGAGAGGAAAAAAAAGGATGTTGGGATGAAAGCATGTTTGGGATTAGGCATTGCTTTAGTTTCCCTTCCTCATAGCTTTCCACCTTCTCTATAGGCCGAGACCTTTCCGTAGGTGGAGGCAAGAGTCAGTCCAGGTTGCAGGAGTGACACTGTGGAGTTGTTTTTGGTGTGGGGGAGTTGTTGTTTTCATTCTTGTGTTTGGATCCCCTCCACACCTGCATGCTTGATTGTGCGCCATGCTAGTTTTGTGTGGGCGCTTGATTTTATAGGTGGTTGACTGGGGCTTGATCGCCGATTCAACCCTAGAGTATGATGTCGATGGTGAGGCTAGGTTGATGACCAGTCTGACCATCTTTGTTTCTCCTGTGGTGAGGTTGGAGGTGATGACCAGCCAACCATGGCTATGTTAGGAACCTAGTATTTCAAACCATAAGCCGCATCAAGTTCTCTACCCGGTTACCTTGTGGAGAGGGGTTTAGGAACAGGTTCATGACCGGTTGAGTGTCAGTTTGTCAACACGGAGGGGCCCAGTGCTATGGTTTGCATCCTGAGTTGTGTCCAGGCCAGTTCCAAGGGAACAATGGTGGCTGGGGGCGAGGTGGAGTAGCCCAGAGAGGACGAGGTGCAGGCCAAGGGCAAGCTCAACATGGCCAAGGACGCAGAGGTCAGAGTGGTGACCAAGGCATGGCCAACCGGCTTCAGCAGCTAGAGCAGAGGCTCGCTGCCATAGCCACAACTCAGGTGGTACTGGCTCCAAGGCCGGATGATCCACCTCCTGCTCCTGAGGGAGGAGACATAGGAGGCATGTGATTCATGTGTGGGGCAGCACTACCACTAAGGAGGGGTGTCACTACCACTACCACTATGTGTGGGGCACCACTACCACTAGTAAGGGGTGTCACTACCACTACCACTATGGGTGGGGCACCACTACCACTAGTGTTGGGCAGTACTACCACTAGTACAAGTGGAGTAAGCTGCGGCAGTGACTCGAGGAGCAGCATGAGTTCCTGAGCCACGGGGTGCGGAGGTGGAGTTTGATCCACAACGTGGGGAGGCAAGCCGTCAGGCCAGGCTTCCTCAGTCATTCACATTGGTGGAGACAGCGTCGACGCCGTCCATGGCACCTAGTACTCGCCCAACTGTTACCGAGGCGAAGGTTACTATGCCATTGGGGAGAGCTACACCTTAGCAATACCACTACCTAGTGTTACTAAGGCTATGGCAGCTAGTGTGTTACTGGGGGCGGCCACATATTTGTGCCAAGCTCCATTGTTCTCGGCTACCATGATTGCGACGCCGGGGGTAAGACCAGTTGAGGTGTTCAGGCTGGCAGCTACACTCTGTGAGAGTGAGGAGATTACTACATCAGAGGAGATAGTGGGAGGTGTAGTGCTGGAGAGATCCTCGGATGTGAGGGTCAAGACTACCACGACGGCGCCATGGCAAGCTGCAGCTGCTAGGTTGGCAGAGCTGCCAGGTAGGCCAGCCATTGAGCATGCCATGGTGACACCTGGAGTTGTCATGTTAAACAACCAGGATGACATTTTCTGTTTGAGTGGATTGGCAGGCAAGAGGTACCGGCCACTACGGGTCTTGTTGGACTCGGGAGCTCAGCCATTGATGCTAGGCAGAACTGCTATTGCAGGCTTGGGCCTCGTGGAGGCGGATATGGAGCCGTGCCTTTTCCAGATATAGACATCTCTAGGAGGATCAGAGCGGGCTCGAGGCATGACACGGCATGAGTTGGCTATTAGACTATAGCCGGATCATCCTATAGATGGCTCAGTGATGAGAGCCAAGGCCATTGTGATAGACGCGGTCTCGTACAATGTCCTTGTTGGTGGGGTAGTGTTGTACCCCATGGGCTTCACCCTAGATTTTTTGGAGGAGTCGGCTTCCTATAGGCTTGGATGGTAGTTAAGGGAGGGCCGGCGTGTGCAGCTCCCTGTGACGTTCATAGGAGGAGTTGCGGTTGCCCACCGAGGCAAGATGTCGACACTGGCAGCATTCACAGCTGCAGTGAGTTGGCCTGAAGAGTTGCTAGAGGGCAACGCTCATTCAGAGGATGTGTCACCTCCGGGAGAGCAGGATGACATGTATGGTATGGCGAAGTTGTCTGCCATAAATGCTCACACTCCATTGTGGGGCTCGAGCAAGGATTTGCATCGGATTGTTGATTGTCGTGTGCAACAAGCCTGGGTAGAGGCTTTTGTACCATCAGGAGAGGAGGACAGTGCGGGGATTGCATCAGGTCCACCTCAGTTGTCACCATTAGATACCACACAGTGTCCGGATGAAGGCATTTGCCTTCTGGACTTGTTTGGCGGGATCAGCACCGGATTGGCTGCTATGCTATAGGCATGTGTACGGGTACGGTGTTACTTGTATGTAGAGAGGGATGAGACTGCACGACGCGTCTCACTCCGTCATGTTGCTCAGTTGGTGCAGCAGTACCTTGAGTTGTTACCGGTGTCTGCAGTTTGTGGATATCAGCAGGCCTTGCCAGCAGACAGTTCGTTGCTGGGGGCGCAGGATTTGGAGCAGGTTGGCTCCATTGATTTAATAGTGGCAGGTTGGCCCTGCCAAGGGCATTTATCAACCGGGCATGGCAATGGATTGCGAGACTCGAGGTTGGGTCTGTTTTAGGAGATGGTGCAGGTTTTGCGCCACTTACAGCTTCATCAAGCTGTATCTCCAGCATACATCTTGGAGAATGTGCCACTGATGGGCGATTCTCAGGCCAGGGTGATGGCCAGTGTGCATCAAGTCCGGTCGTGGCTTGGTTAGCAGTGTTGCTAGATGCAGCTGCAGTGGGGTCACGGACTCATCGTCCACGGTTATGGTGGACTAACTTGATGTCACATGCACTGCTCAAGTGTGCATTTGATGGGGTGCAGCGGCCAGCACACCTCACAGTGGATAGTATTTTGGATACAGGGAGACAGTCTCAGCATGTGAGACACGATGACCGTTCGCCTTTGGCAGTGGTCAACAAGGTGGGTCAACCACGAGCAGCACTACCTACACTGCTCAGCTTCCCAGGATCACATGCTTTCCGGGATAGTAGACCTGGCCTCATGTGGGATGTTAGTTGCAGCAGTTAGTGGGGCCTAATGCCGATGAGCGAGAGCGGGCTATGGGTTTTTCCACTGGGACCACGGCGGTGCCTTCTCTTTCTGAGGCATCACGTTTTCAGGTGTTGGGGCAAGCGATGGATCTCAATTGCTTGACCTGTGTCGTGCGCATATATATCGCTACACAACTACATCGCTGTCCAAACCACACCACACATATATGCACAATAAAGTAGTCTGCCACAATGCCACAATCGCCCCCCTAGCTGGTGGATAGGTCCCTCTACCTCCAGATAGCTACAAGATGTAATAGCCACAGCCGTACTAAGTCCTCTATCACTGTCCCTATTGTACTCAAACTCTATAGACCAAGAGGCCGGGTACAAGAGTAGCCCCATCGTTAGTCGCCGTCTTGCAATCTGTGAACTTGAGCCAGGACTTCGTGTATTCAAGGTCTCATGTAGCTGGGCCTTGCGTTGCTTGTTAGTATCCACTCCCACTATCCAATGCATCGTGGACATAACCAATCCCCATCCGGAACCATCTCAAGAGGTGGAGTCAAGCATCCCATATGCCAACCTCTAGAGCATCGATCACACACCAGCATGGTGGCTGCCCCTTTAGCAGACCCACACAACATGCACCTCAAACCTGCAGATACCACTGCCAGGTTTGGGTCAATCCTGCCATCGACATTCGGAAGGTGACATGGCGCACAATTACGCACATGGTCCTTCCAAGTTATGCCATCCCGACCCTCCAAGACCAAGACGCCTGAGGGCAAGACCTCTCGAACCCTCAAAATAACACGTCCTGCAGTCACATCCAGGGTCGTAGGAGCAGTCTGCTGCAGATAGACATAGTCACCAGGGTTGAATATCTGAACCCCAGGACGATAGCCCCCACCACGTATGGTAGCATACCTCAACGTATCACGGTGTTGTGCAATGGCAGGGTTCTCGAAAGCCATGGGCATGACTCTCTTGAACAACTCTGCACGCTGCTCACATGCACGTGCCCACACGTCCGGATCGTCAAGGTTAAGAACTGTAGCAGCTTCTCTGCGAATGGATGTAGGCAAATCCGGCTCTCGGCCAAAGAGAAGAAAGTATGGTGAGAAGGAGGCAAGTGATGCTTGCATACTGAACCTGTAGCCCATGGCTAACCAGGGTAACTGAAGGTCCCAATCTCCTAGGTGTCCCTTCTGCAAGCCATACTGCGCAAACCCCTCTTTACTATCTGAACAACTCTCTCTGCCAAGCCATCGGCTTCAGGATGATCCCGAGAAGTGGTGCGGTGGTCTATCAAGGCCTTGTCACACAAAGCCTGAAACTCCCCCAAGAACTCTCTCTCTTGGTCCGTGAGTACCTCAGCTGGAGCACCGAATCGGCTAAGCACACAATCCAAGAATGCATACGCAGCTCCCTCACTAGCCTTATCAGGCAATGGAACCAATTCAATCCACTTGGAGAAGTGCTCCACCATCACCAACACGTACTTGTTGTGGCGCATGGTCAGTGGCAACGGCCCTGCGAAGTCAAGACTCCACCTGTAGCCCAATCCCATGATCGGAAGAGGGTGCAATTGTGGAGTAGGGGCGTTGAATGAAGCACGCACCCTATCACACACCATGCACCTAGCCACAAATTGTTGCACCTCTGTGTGCATACCACGCCACCAATACTGCCCCTGCAGTAGACTATGAGTGCGTCGCACCCCAAAATGCCCCAACTCCTCGTGGGCATGGCGCACTAACCGTGCCCGCTGTGTTGGGTGAGGCACAATCCTCACTCGACCATCCTCCCACACTCGGAGCAGGTGTGTCCCCTCCTACTTGAACCTCTTGGCTCGTTGTAGGATCCGATCCCTCTCCTTGGCAATCACAGTGGCTGCCGTGTCTCCAGTGCGGAGGTAGTCCAACACAACTGAATCCTCATGTATATCTTTGGCGCCACCAGGGTCCTCAGACACTTGATCTACAGTCATCCCTGTTGTAGGTCCAACCTGGCCTTCCGCTGCCAAGATACACAGAATTGCAGATGCATGCCATCCGGGCACCATCTCCTCGTCCGTCTCACCATGCCACCGAGCTCCAGTGTCATCTTGTTGGCTCGTGCATGGATTGCGACTCAACCCATCTGCATTGCGATTGACCAAACCCGGTCGATGCACCACCTGAAAGTCATACTCTTGAAGGATGAGTGCCCACCGTGCAAGCTTCCCCGTAAGCTTGTCTGACTCCATCAACCATTTGAGTGGTTGGTGATCCGTGACAAGGGTGAAGAGATTGCCGTATAGATAGCACCTGAAGTGTGCCACGGCCCACACTGCAGCTAAGCATTCTCCCTCATATGAGCTATACTTAGACTCTGCAGCGTTGTTTGAGCGGCTAGCATAAGCCACTACGAACTCTCTTCCCTTCATCCACCTGTGTGAGCACCGCTCCAAGCCCCAGCATGCTCCAATCTGTATGCAGCTGAAAAGAACGCCCCCTGATAGGTCGTCTCAAGATGGGCGCCGAGGTCAACCTCGCCTTGAGCTCTTGAAAAGCTTGTTCTTGCTCATCTTCCCACTGCCACTCCTGGTCCACCTTGGTCAGCTTGGTTAGAGCCTTTGCAATGGCACTAAATCCCTTAACAAACCGTCTGTAATAATTTGCTAACCCACATGAAAGCTCAAACTCGGCTCACATCCGTGGGGCGAAAACCTGTGCAATGGACTCTACCTTAGTCTGCTGTACCCCCAATCCTCCAGGATATATCATGTGACCCAGATACTCAATCTGGTTGTGGAAAAACTTGCACTTGCCCGGATGTAACTTCAATCCGTGCGTCCTTAAGCGCTCAAATACCAGAAGGTGTCTCTCATGCTCCTCCACCAAGTAGTACTAAAGATGATGATGTCATCTATGTAGCACCAAGCAAATTCCACCCCTGCTAGAATCCTGTCCATGACTTTTGAAACTCAGCGGGAGCGTTTTTAAGCCCAAATGGTAAGAACCCCCACTGGTATAGGCAATCCTTCCCGTGCTCATTGATCCCCCAGAATGCCGTCTTTTGCTTATCCGCCTCCTTGATCGGCAACTGTGATATCCGGATCGTAAATCCAACGTGCTAAAGACCTTGGAATGCCCAATGGCATCAAAGATCTCCTCTGGTGTTGGCATGGCATACCTATCGGACTTGGTCTGACGATTTACAGGCCGGTAAGCACCGCACATACGTCTCTCCGTCCAATTGCCATAGACATCCTTCTTAGCTGGCATCACTGTGGCTGAAGCATACTCTCCACCAGAGAGCTCACCAAACCTGCCTCCCAGAGATCTTGAGTCCTCATCTGAATCAAAGACCTCTCCATGTCACTGTATCTATAGGGTCTCCGAAAGATTGGCGTGTCAGTGGCCAACTCAATACGGATCTCTTGACCCTTCAGTGCTCCCAAGTCCTTCAAACTGAAGGCAAAGCAATTCCTGTAAGCCCTCAGGAACCGCCGTATACGTCGTCTCTCTCCTCCGGTGACAATGGGTCCAATGTCAGGCTCCCAATTGTCCTCCGTAACTGCAACCTTAAGTCCAGTGGGCTTAGAGGTAGAGGACGCGTCCCGTGGTTGCTATGCTGCAACCTCTTGAGCAGTACTCCCTTCCTGCTCAGTCAATGACAAGGCCTCATCCTGCCCCATCATCTCATCATTGAGAACCTCCTCATCCCGAGAAGAATCCCCCCACCTCCTCATCCATCACAGCTGCCTTGGCTGCCAACTCCCTCTGAACCTCGAGCACCTCCCACGTGTGCCATGGATGTCTACACCCCGTGGTCCTCACCAGCTCGCCCCCACTCGCAGCCTGTACCGTCTCGGTAGGCAGAGAGACCGTCGGGAAGTGCACTCCGCACTCTACTTGCTCAGCCATAGCCAAGCTGATAATCCAGGTCAAGCAATTGAGATCCATTGCTTGCCCAACACCTGACGACGTGATGCCTCCGAAAGAGAAGGCACCGCCGTGGTCCCAGTGGAAAATCCCATAGCCCGCTCTCGCTCGTCGGCATTAGGCTCCACTAACTGTTGCACTGGCTATCCCCCAAGAGGCCAGGTCCACCATCCCGAAAAGCAGGGGATCTGGGAAGCCGAGCAGTTGCTTTGTTTAGGTATGCTGCTCGTGGTTGACGCACCCTGTTGGGGACGATCGAGGAAAAAAAGGTGGAATGCTGTTTACAAATCCAGAGAGAAAGCAGATATACATTCAGCATAGGAACTAGTGTGTTATGAGTAGGGTGGGGGTGTTTGCTAGAAAAAATCTAGGCCGTCAATGTCACCGTTTGAAGCAAGGTGAGGATGTATGCGGATGTGCAAAGGCTGGGATAGCTGAAGGAGCAAGGATAGAGTGTGGGTCCAGATTCATCCAATAGGGCAGGATATCAAGCACAAGATTACTTATGATTCCTAGTGGATTAGAGCTACAAGAAAGTGGGCACCTTCTTCTCGACATATTTCAGCTTGTTTTAGCCATCTCACCAGACTTGGCCCTGAGATGAGATGCAATTGAATGCTGTAAGTTAGTCGTTGCTGTTGATAAGTAGGGTGGGGGTGTTTGCTGGATGGAACAATTTCTAGGCTGTCAATTGTCAGCTGCTAGCAGGAATGCAAAGATGTATGCTTGTTTTTGCAGTGTCATAGAGAGCTGAAGGAGCATGGATAGAGTATGTGTCCAGATTCATCCAAGAGGGCCGGATTTCAAGCTCCACGTTACCTATGATTCCATGTGGAAGGATAGATACAAAAAACCTGCATGGATAGATGGTCGACTGGAAGCCGCAACAGCAGCGGCACAATTGATAAAATCATGCACTTCTAATGAAGGCACCTTCTTCAACACATTTCACCCTGTTTTCCCCCCTTATCAAAATTGGCCCTCAATTTTCATGTTGAATTCTGCAAGTTAGCTGTTGAGTGAATGTAGTTGGGAGTGACTTTGACATGATACTGCCAATGTGACAAGGATATGCATTGAACTCATTGGTAGAGGGGATATTGGGATAAACTCTTGGCCATTTGCCATCGTCAAAGCTGAAATTGTACTAGTTGTCATTCTGAACACTGCCCTGGTGGACATGTATGCCAAATGTGGGTGCAGCAAGCCTAATGCGAAGGGAGAGTTCGACAACATGGCTAAATGAGATGTGGTGTTGTGGAGTTCCATGATTGCAAGGTATGTGCAACATTGGTGTGAGATTAAGGCTTTGGAAACCTAAGAGCAAATGATGTGGGAAAGGATGAAGCCAGACCATGTCATGTTCATTTGTGTTTGTAATATGCATATGCGAGCCTAGAAGCAAGGGGCCAAGAGGTTCATGGTGACATCATCAAAGCTGGAATTGTACCTGATGTCATTTTGAACATTCCCTTGGTGTACATGTATGTCAAATGCGAGCCTGGTAGCCCTGGAAAGGACGCAACGGTCCACGGTGACATTGTCAAAGCTAGTATTGTACCACTAGATGTCTCTAAACACTGCCTTGGTGGACATGTATGTCAAATGCAAGCCTGGCAGCCCTGAAAAATGGTGCAGAGGTCCACGGTAATATCGTCAAAGCTAGTATTGTATCTGATGTGATTCTGAATGTTGCCGTAGTGGACATGTATGCCAAGTTTGGGTAAACTACAAGGATACAAATGGCATGCAGTTTGATAATATGGCTGAATGAGATGTGGTATCAGCCTAGCCATAATTGCACTTAACTAGAGTAGGCAATGAGTGAAGACGGGGTTCGTGGTGACATTGTCCAAGCTAGAATTGAATTGATGTCGTTCTGAAATATGCCCTTGTGGTGAGGGCATGCAGAGCATGAGCGCGGGATGGGGTTTTGGAGACCTGAAAGCAAATGATGGGGGAAGGGGTGAAGCTCGACCACATAATGTTTGTGTGCGTTTGCAGTGCGTGTGCAAGCCTGGCAGCCCTGGAAAGCACATGCAAAGAGGTACATGTTTGCTTCACCAAAGCTGGAATTGTACCAGATGTGATTCTGAACAATACCCTCGCGGGCATGGATAGCTGAAGGAGCAGGGATAGAATGTGGGCGCAGATTCATCCAAGAGGCCGGATTTTCAAGCTCCAGATTACCTATGATTCATTATGGAATGATAGCTAGAAGAAACCTGCATGGGTAGATGGTCAACTGGAAGCCGCAGCAGTAGCGGCACAATTGATAAAATCAGGCACTGCTAATGAAGGTAGTGGATTGCTAAAGTTCGAGAGATGTCAGTGTATGCATCTTCTGCTCAGGCATTTGAAAGTCTACATAGACTTTGCAGCTTTGTGCATTTTTGTAGCAGCACCGGATTAGATTATGGAATGGATCTTTGAACATTATGTCACGTTGTATTTGAATCGATGTTCCAATTTCAATGTGCTTTCATGTTTCAATGCTGCTAGAGTTAGGCCCATGACTATGGTCATGTACACGACTACCTCCCATCCACAGAGCCTCCGCCACGTGCCACTTTCACCCCTCGTGTTCGCCCATACTCGTGCCACGTGCAGTATCTAGAGTGCGCCATGGAAGTCATATGCTCCAGTCATAACAACCACCCCCATCCTGCATAATTTGATTCCACGTGTCATGTCCAGTCTTCTCCACGTGTTGTCCTGGGGTTAATCTGCGGAAGTCATATATGCCAGTCGTAAAGACCCTGACGCCTTCCCTTTGACGTGACACATGGCATATCCCTTCCGTTCCACGTGGAGCTGACATGGATTCGCAGTCATTTACTACGGTCTTATCAATGACTATGATTAGGCGTCCCCGTTGCCACGTCAACAGTGAGCTCCACGACTGGCATATACGACTCTATGGCGCTTACGACTCATTTATCACAACTAATTGGGTTTATTTGACTGGGCAGTCATGCAGTCATAAAAGGCTGATACGACTGGAAAATAACAGACATAAAAGCCGGATTTTCTACTAGTGTCATTGCCTGTACCATCTCGATAGGCAGAGAGATCGTAAAGAGAAGTGCACTCCGCACTCTACGTTGCTCAGCCATAGCCAAGCTGATAATCCAGGTGTCAAGTTAAATAAGCACAGTGTGAAAACAGCTAGAATAAAACTAGTTATTTGTATTTAACACTTGGATTTAGGTCAAGTGTTAAATCAGGTGTCAAGTTTAGTTTGACACCTGGTCCGTCTTATCTTAACGAGAGCGGCAGTCGCGCAGCTCATCTCTCTCGAATTGAGCCTGCGCGACCGAGCTCCTGCATGCGTTTAGATCTGAGTGTACTCATGATGGGAGTGTAGGTTGTTGTGGGGTGGAGTCCCCATAGCTTGGGGTGCCCCTGGCTCGACTACTATTTCAAAGAGTGATGGTTTTGGTTTTCATGTTTTGTGTCAACAGTGTGTTCTTTGGTTTATCACTCGAGAGAGATGAGCTCTATCTAGTTTCCAGTGCTAAGCTAGATAGGATTGTTTTGTTTTTAGCACTATTATAATATAGATGGTCATGGTCTTGTACACAGCTCAAGCAATGAGCATAGAAACGGCGCTAGCTGGAGTTCGTCTCACATCCTCAGTCGCAATGGTGGGACTCGGGGGGTATAGGTAGAGTGGTTGAAGCACGGCAGCAGCTCGGCCATGGCTGCCTGCCACTTTCAAGCTTCTTCACACTGCAGCCTGCGCACATGGAGACGACGCAATCCTCTGATAACTGAAGGTGCCAAGCGGCTGTTGCTGCACCGACGTGTTAGTCAAATCCCGAACTGTTGTGCGAGGGGATTCGCTCCGAAGTCTTGCAGGGTGTGCCCGAGCAGGCATGTGTGGATGAGCAGTGTCTACTTAGGAAATAGACTGTAGACCAGCCAGCACCAGTTGTCTTGTTCATACCACGCAAGTGAGATGGCGGACGGGAGGAAGCTCATGCGAAGCCTCTCTTGTGTGACCGGGGCGTGTGTACGACGGGGAAGCGTGAGAAGATGCACTGATGAGCGGGTTTTGTAGAGGGAAATTTCCGTGTTTGACTGCGCAAAGGCAGTGGCTGTGGATGTCGGAGCGATGGTATCAGAGTACGCTGGAGAGATAAGAGTCTCCGTGTTGCTGAAGGCGGAACTCATGCCCAGTGCTGAGTACAGTTGTTGTGGCATCTAGTGTCCGTCCTTATGCTACTTTGCAGAAGACCTGGTGTTGGCGAATGGGTGGCAGGGTCACTTCTCTAGGAAGAACGTCACGGGCTTGAGTTTTTTGCCTGTTAGTCCGTTCTCTCTTAAAGAGTCTGCAGTGTGCAGTTGGTTGCTTCCCCGTGCGTAAAAAAAAAACCGTGTAGGCTAACGCACAGAAGGAGAGAAGACATACAGACTGGGGGACAGTTCTTCCGGGAGCTAAGGTGGGGAGAGATGGAAGAGAGAGGACATTAAATGGGCAATACTTGTATTGGTGCAGCAAGTAAGACCGGCTTCTTCCAAGGCTTCTCACGGACCAATTCCTTTTCTTCTACATGCAACGGTCAGCCCACGTCCACCTCCCAGGCGGAATTCCGTCACGACCGCACCAGCAACCCGATCAGTAGTCAAGGCTCCCCAAAGCGAGACCTTGAGCATCACACTACCCAGAAAACACCCCCATTACTAACCACATTCAGCCTGTTGGGGCTGTCCATAACTATGAGCAGTTTAAAGAGGTGATTGAAGCCATGAAGAAAGGTGGGGAGGTGAAGGTGACACCAGGGCAAAGCCTGACTGCCGCAGTGCTTCAGCGGCAGACGGAGAATCTTAGGGAAGAAGACGGGGTCCATGGTTTGAAGTCTCATGACTACCACAATCTATTGCAAGACATCTTGCCCATAAGCAAGAGAGTGTGGAGATAGGGTAGTGGGATGAGAGCATGTTGTGATATGAATTACTTTAGTCTCTCTTCCTTGTAGTCTTCCACCCTCTCTGTAGGCCAAAACCTTTCTGTAGGTGGAGGCAAGAGTCAGTCCGGGTTTGGGCTGGGGTGTCTTGCAGGAGCGACACTGTGGAGTGTTTTTGGTATGGGGGAGTTACTATTTTGATTTTCTTGTGCTTGGATCCCCTCCACACCTGCATGCTTGACTGTCCGCCATGTTAGTTTTGTGTGGGCGCTTGTTTTCATAAGAGGTTGGTCCGGATTTGATCACCGGTCAATCCTAGAGTGTGCTGTCGATGGTGAGGCTGGGGCGATGACCAGTCAGACCATCATTGTTCTCTTATGGTGAGGCTAGGTTGATGACCAGCAGACCATAAGAGTGCTTGCGGTGGATGCAGGTGCAGATACAGGTCTACGTTAGAAAATTATTTCTGCTTGA
Organism: Takakia lepidozioides; assembly: GCA_030704615.1. Taxonomy (NCBI): domain Eukaryota; kingdom Viridiplantae; phylum Streptophyta; class Takakiopsida; order Takakiales; family Takakiaceae; genus Takakia; species Takakia lepidozioides. Next base: position 28,656,816 of record CM060733.1, read on the forward strand.
ACTAGTAGCCGCAACAGGTTCTCTACCCGGTTACCTTGTAGAAAGTGGGGATTAGAGACAGGTTGACAACCGGTTTGAGTGTGAGTTTTCATCACGGAGGTGCCACCAGTTGCTGAGGAGAGTGCCGGTACGAGCACCAGCGATACTAGTGGGTATACAAGACAAGGTGTGTGGTTTAGGCCACCTTCACCTTCAGTGTCTTCTGAGGAAGGTTCAGACTCAGAGTTAGGAGGATTCTCGCCGAGGGTGCAAGCCATTTTTGTGCCATTGTTGTGGGATACGATGGAGGAAATGTATTGAGCTACTAAGGGGCCACGTCGGCACCATCGAGCTTGATGATTTCATACAGGAGTTTGATAGTTGGTGTGATTTGCAGCAGATGCGCAATCCACAACTGTTTACGCCTTTTATGGCGTGGAAGGGGCTGAGGGGCCACCTATGGATGACTATCATGAGTTTAGGCGGGGAAATGAGGTGGAGATTGAGGAGTGTCGACAATATTGGTCATCTGACTATGTCTCCATCACTAGAGGCACAAGGGCAGCGGCGACACCAACAACAACACCAACATCCCCAACTGCAAGCACTAGTAGTGGGACAAGTAAAGATGGAGCTGGGAAATCCACTCAAGCTCCTGCTGCAGCACCAGCACCCGTGCCTACCTTTAACCCAGTTGTGGAGTTCTTCGAGGAGTTGAGGAGAAACTACCAGGGGATAAGGACGGATAAATTGCGGAGCTTGCAAGAGTTCCAACGCAAGCCTACTGAGAGTTTGAGGGAGGCTTACACGCGCATGAGGCGATTGATAAATGTAACCCAAGGAGTTACGGAAGCTCAAGCAATCCAATTTTGGTATGGGATATTGGACAAGGAGCTGAGGAGAAGGGTGCGGGATGCAACTCTTCTACAAGTGGACCAGCCCACCTTAGCAAACGTGTTTTTGCTGGTAGAGCGGATAGAGCTCAATATGGTGGAGGAGCGAGTGGTCATGGTGGGGTTTGGTAAGGAGACACAACGAAGTGGGGCTCCTAGTCAACAACAACCACTACCCCAACGTGTTCAAGGCAACAAGGGGGCTCAGGCGAAGCCCAGGGAAAGAGATGATCTCAATTGCAGAGGTCACTTCCTTCATTCTCAGGCCAACAACAGTCGGATGTGACATGTTGGGATTGTGGAGGACCCCATGTTAAGAGAGATTGCCCGAAGAGAGGCAAAGGGCCGGCATAGGCACAGCCTACACAACTACAATGTGGGCATTGTGGCAAGTATGGGCATGAAGAGGCCCATTGTTATGACTTGCATCCTGAGCTACGGCCAGGCCAGTTGGGACATTGACTCCCGAGGTTCGTGAGACAGTCTATAGATTGGGAGGTTATTCCGGTGGATTTGTTCCAAAGAGCTGGAAGAAGCAGATTTTCCACGCATGAAAAAAGAGGCGGCGGAGGTAATGTGTATGTTGGAGATCCTGGGGGGTGCACTCTTTATAAAATGTCTGTATCACGTGCGTTCGCCGCCTAATAAAAAAAACCCCCTATATACGGGTCCTTGGATCATTTATACCCCCTCTGTACATACATTTTGAAGATTATAAAACCCCCTCATGTAAATATATAAAAATTTGTAATTTAAAAAAAATACCGCCTTCTGTATGTATATTTTCCTTTCCAATAATTAAAAAATACCCTCAAATATGTATATGTATGTTTTATATTATATCAAGTTTATTCATTTAAAAATAGAATAAAAATCTAATTAATTAATTAAAAAATCTATTTGCCCTCGATAAAACTTGTTGTGGAATCTCACTTTGAACAAAAATCAGATGCAGAGAGGAAGGGACATTGTCAATGCCCGATGTGCAAGAGGCCTGAAGAAAGTTTCCATTTTCTGATATACAGTCCTGGGTATTTTCATCAGAGAGTGAACCTCTTGAAGACCATCAAGACCTAGTCACTGCACCTCTGTTCATCAACTAGGACAGTTTCTGAACTTGTTCTACAGTTTCAACCTTCGTAAGGTCCAATTATATTCAAAACCTACTATTGAGAATTCCTCTCCAAAAAGAGATTTCGTGCGCCTTTGCTGCCACTGTTGGAGTCCAACCTGCCTCGCAGTTGATAGAGTTCAATACATTCAATTAGGTGACAAACATTTCATTTCACCAATACTCCCCACAAGAACAAACACCATTTTGGAAGTGGTGAAAGCGGTTTGCATCCCGTACAACAATCTCTTGCTTAGCTCTCTTTGAGATGAATTTGGTGGCTGTGTGGCAATCACCACACATCTGAAGATTCCTAATGATCCCAAAGACATCCCAGAGGGTGCGTTGATAAGCCAAAAACAATGGCCAACTTCTCATTGTGGTGGCAAAGAGACGATTCTTTAAGCTCTTCCTCAACATCATGCAATGCAAAGCGGGCTTCACCCCTTCGCACATCATTTGCTCATAGGTCTCCAAAGCCTCCATCCCGCGCCCTTGCTGTGCATATCCTGCAATCATCGCACTCCACGACATCACATCTCGTTCAGCCATACCGTCGAACACTCCCTTCATACATGTCCACGAGGGTATTGTTCATAATGACATTTGATACAATTGCAAATCTGACAATGTCGCCATGGACCTCTTTGCCCTTTTCCAGAGCTGACAGGCTTGCACACGCATTGCAAATGTACACAAACGTGATGTGGTTGGGCTTCACCCCTTCCCCCATCATTTGATCATAGGTCTCCAAAGTTTCCATACCACGTCCCTGCTGTGCATACCCTACAAGCACCGCACTCCACGACACCACACCTCGTTCAGCCATGGAAACTCCCTTCGCATCCTTAATGCACCCATATTTGGCATACATGTCCACCAGGGGAGTGTTCATAATGACATCTGGTACAATTCCAGCTTTGACAATGTCACCATGGACCTCTTTCCCCTTTTCCAGAGCTCGCAAGCTTGGACACTCATTGCATCCTGCTAACATTATATTCCACGTGATCAAAGATCGTTGAGGCATTCTGTTGAACACTTGGTGAGCATCGATGATACTCCCGCACATAACATACATGTTGACAAGGGTGTTGAGTAGAAAAACATTGTGGACTCCCTCTCTTGATCCTCTTTCAGAAGCTGTGGTCATGGTTGAGGTGCCTGATTTTATCAACTGTGCCGCTGCAGCTGCAGCCTTTAGTTGACCATCTACCCATGCAGGTTTCTTGTAGCTACTGACCCCCACATGGAATCAAGGTAATCTGGAGCTTGAAGTCTAGCCCTCTTGGATGAATCTGGACCCACACTCTATCCATGCTCATTCAGGAAAAAACAGGGAAAAACAGGCTGAAATGTGTTGAAGAAGGTACCTTCATTAGCAGCGCCTTGTTCTATCAAATGCACTGCTGCCGCTGCTGTTTCCAGTTGACCATCTACCCACGCAGCTTTCTTGTAGCTATTGATCCGCAGGGAATCAGAAGTAATATTGTGTTTAAAATCAATCTCTTGGATGAATGTGTTCCTCGACACCACCTCGTTCAGCCATAGTGTTGAACACTCCCTCCGCATCCTCAATGCTCCCACAAATGGCATACATGTCCACAAGGGTATTGTTCATAATCACATCCGGTACAATTCCAGCTTTGGTGATGCAACCATGCACCTCTTTGCCCTTTTCCATGGCTGCAAGCTTGCACACGCACTGCAAACGCACACAAACATGATGTGGTCGAGCTTCACCCCTTCCCCCATCATCTGCTTTCAGGTCTCCAAAGCCCCATCTCGCGCTCCTGCTCTGCACACCCTGCAAGCATCGATTTCCACGACACCACATCTCATTCACCATAGTGTTGAATATTCCTTTGGCATCCTCAATGCTCCCACATTTGGCGTACATGGCCACCAGAGCAATGTTCAGGATGACATTTGGTACAATTGCAGATTTGATGATGTCACCAGGGATCTCTTTGTCCTTTTCCAGGGCTGCCAGACGCACTGCAAACGCACACAAACGTTATGTGGGAGGTTTCACCCCTTCCCCCATCATTTGCTCATAGGTCTCCAAAGCCTCCATCCCGTACCCCTGCTGTGCATACCGTGCAAACATCACAATCCACGACACCACATCTTGTTCAGCCATAGTGTTCAGAATGACAGGTAATCTGACAGGCATTCACCTTTTTGCCTCGGTTGTCCCACCATTGACTGGGGTCAGAAAAGTATTCATTCCACAGCTTCTCCTCATCTCTGTTACCTCTTTTAGGATACTTTCCTGTTATCAGTTGGGAGTATCATGTCAAAGTCACTCCAAACTATCAAAGATTCACTCAACCAGCTAACTTGCAAAATTCAATATGGAGATTTAGGGCCGATTCTGATAAGAGGGAAAAACAGGGTGAAATGTGTTGAAGAAGGTGCCTTCATTAGCAACGCTTGATTTTATCAATTGTGCCACTGCTGCTGCAGCTTCCACTTGACCATCTATCCATGCAGGTTTCTTGTAGGTAATCATAGGTAATCTGGAAAACGGCTCCTGGCAAATCACCTTCATCTTCCCAGACAATCTTCTCAGCTCAGCATGGGATTTCCTTAATTCTGGGATGCAACTTGTCATCTACAACGAAGGTGAGCACCTTGTTGCAAACCTCAATGCAGCAGCGACCTGGCTCCTTTTCAACCCCTCTGACCTTCATCATTCTTCTCACCTTTACAGTATCAACCCACCTGCCAGCTACTGCATAGATGTTTGATAGCAACATAAGTCGCGACATCCTGTTCATTCCACTTGAGGATAGATGTTGCCGCACGTTCAGGTCCACTGCCTCATCCAGTTGTCCCCCACGTCCAAGAAGGTCCACCATGCAGCCAAAGTGCTATACTGTCGGAGTGACACCATGATCTTGAATCAAGGAATCGAAGTAGTGTCTTTCTTCATTCAGAAGGCCAGTGTGGATGCATGCAGAGAGAACACAAACTGCTTCAAGCCGTTCTTTTGCATTCCTTCAAATAGTTGCAGGACCTCCCTATGACAACCATGCTGTGCATATCCTACGATCATTGCATTCCACGATACCACATCTCATTTAGCCATATTGTCGAACACTCCCTTTGTATCCTCCATGCACCCACATTTGGCATACATGTCCACCGGGGCAGTGTTCAGGATCACTTTTGGTACAATTCCAGCTCTGACGATGTCGGCATGCACCTCTTCGCCCTTTTCCAGGGCTGCCAGGCTTGCACACGCACTGCAAACGCACACAAACGTGATGTGGTCGGGCTTCAACCCGTCACACATCATTTGCTCATAGGTCTCCAAAGCCTCCATCCCACGTCCCTGCTGTGCATACCCTGCAAGCACCGCATTCCACGACACCACACCTCGTTCAGCCATAGTGTCAAACACTCCCTTTGACTTTGTAAATGAAGATAGGTCCCTTTGATGGGGCATGGATTGTAGTGGTTTCGCAGTCCTACTTGTTGTTTCCTCGTCGCCATGTCCATCTTCTACTTTGGGGCGGGGTCAGGGCTGGCAAGGTTTTAGCAACCAGTGTCATGACTCTCTCTCTCTTCCTCTTTGTTCTGCCCAATCTGGGTGCAGGATCTATGGCCACAAGGCTATCATGAGTACTTTCTCCCTCACACACACCTCTCCCTGTTCCGCCCAAACTGGGCATGGACTAGGTAAATAGCCACAATGCAATGACAAACGTCGTATGAGTACATTTCGCTCTCTCTACTCTTGGCAATAGACTGAAATTGAAATGCAGTCGGGGAGCGTACCTTTGAACAAACAAACAGATGCAGAGAGGAAAGGTAGCCTATCAATGCCCGACGTGCGGGAAGCCTGAAGACTAAACATTTTCTGATAGACCCTCTTCACTTACATCAAGAACAGAGTCCTTGCACGGCTGTTCGCCAAGATGCACCCACATTTTGCAAACATATCCACCAGGGTATTGTTCAGAATGACAGCTGGTACAATTCCAGCTCTAAAGATGTTGCCATGGACCTCTTTCCCCTTTTCCAGAGCTGCCAGGGCAGTGTTTAGAATGACATTTGGTACAATTCCAGCTTTGACGCTATCCCCATGCACCTCTTTGCCCTTCTCTAGGGCTGCCAGGCTTGCACGACGCCACATCTTGTTCAGCCATCTTCGCGGAAGGGAAGTCGAACGCGGGAGAGGAGATGAGAAGAGGAGAGGGAAAAGAAAAAGCCGTCGGAGGGAAGGGGAGAAAGATCGCGGGAAGACAGAAAAAAAAAACCAAACAAAAGGATGAACCCGCGACTTAATCCCGCGGTGCATCGCAGCCTAATCGTCGTTCTTACCACTACACTACCCCTGAAAACTCAACAACCCCCTCATGTAATATTATATTTAAGGTGTTTTAAAACCCCCTCTGTATGTATAATGTTGTACATGGGGGGTTTAAAATACCCCCTCCTGTGCACGCACATGGCTGGTACATTTAATGAGGAGTGCACCCCCCAGGTTGGAGATGCACATTCCTCCCTCCTTCTTTGACATCCACACTTGATAGTGCACTTAGTGGAAGAGGCTTCGATTACCGGCCCCGTTCATTATCGGTGGATGTACTTCCTTGAGCATTATATGAAGACTTTGAAAAGATTTGTAAGGCAAATGGCGCACCCGGAGGGTAGCATGGCGGAGGGGTATACGTTGCAAGAAGCTATGTTCTATTGCACGGAGTACATGGCAAGGGTGGATGAGGAAGCCCCTCGGATGTGGAAGGAGGATGCACGAACCAATGACATCGTTTTGCCCAAAAAATCGAAGAGGGTAAAATTGCCGACCTTGGTGATTGAGCAAGCGCATGACTTCATACTGAAGAACACCCCATCCATACATGAGTGGGAGACAAGATACAATAATCTGGTTCAGCAACGAGAGGATGAGACACTTGCATGGAGGCGGAACCATCCAAGGCCGGTTACTAGACGCCCACGACGAGGAGCGGGCCGCCGGAATGTTTCTTCACAAAATTTGCCCATGGAATTGCAGCCTCTAAGTTCATTCCAACAGTGGCTTCGGACTTCAGTTTATGACGCCGTTGCTCAAGGAGAGGTGGTTTCAGATTTGGTGCAAGACATTGCAAGGAGCCCTTCTCAATTTGCGACCTCATACACGGCGGTTTGGGTTCATGGTCGTCATTTCCGCATTCGTGCTCTTGACATGAAGCGCAAAACAACCTTTGATTCTGGCTTGTGTGCCACATATTGGCAAGACTCCATGTGGGGCAAGGGAGATACACGACCTGCTATGAGCAAACTTGAGTACATTGGAGAGCTTGAGAACGTACTCCAACTTCAGTATACAAGGTAGCGGCCTCTTCTCTTCAAGGAAAGATGGTTCCAGCCACATCTGTGGGGCCCTTCGCAACACTAGTGCAAAATGATTGTGGTTTCATGCGCATCAATGCAGATAGGCTCAACCCTACTCATCGTCCCTCCGATGAGCTTTTTTCACGACTTTCAGACATGGAGCAAGTTTTCTTTTCCGATGACAAAACAAGAGGGGGGGATTGGAAGGTGGTTGTGCATGCTCAGCCAAGAGAAAGACGTATCTATCATGGTCACGGATCTCCATGGGGTGAGGCAATTGCGGTGGACGGAGAGACTGGTTATAATGATGCTGATGATGGAGGTTGGGTAGAGGGGTAGAAGAGGATGATGATGCCCCGGACAATGCATCCTGGACCCTATATGATGAAGCTCTAGAAGATACGGATGTTGGAGAAGGAGACAAAGACACGGCCATTGACAACGAGGTGGAGGATGATTTGGAGGTGCCTTTTGAGGGCCGGGCCATTTATGACGATGACTCCGATGACCAAGAAGACTTGTTGCTTGATGAGGATGAAGAAGCTCCGGATGATGATGTTCAAGTTGATTAGACACAAAATCAAAGCTACATAACAATTCTCGCACCGAATTGGACCCATCTCTTTGATTGATTGTACATGTACATGCATATTGTACTTTATTTCTATGATTGATCAAATATGGCTGTGGCTGATAGTCTTTTAAGAAAGAAGGCAGAAGCAATGAATATGTTGGAGCGACACATACAGATGTGGTATCAAAAGAATTATCAAAATGAATGTCACAATCTACAAGAAGGTCCACAACAACAAGCTAAACCATTAAGAAAAACAAACACCCTACCCCAGTACCATATGAAAAAAAAAAAAAAAACTAAGAACCCCAAAGGCCCTAAACTTAAACCTAGAAAGCCCTGCCGTCGATGCTTGCAACCCCCACGCGTCGGCACCTGCGACGCGGTTTTTAGGATTTATGAGGCCGGGGGTTGCAAACGGCGACGGCCAACCGTCGCCAACTGCGACCTGTTTTTTTGAATGGATTTATGAGGCCTGGGGTCGCAAACGGCAATGGCCAGCCGTCGCAAACTAACCTGTTTTTTTTGTTTTGCAAGAATAGGGCAGCCGGGCAATTTGCGATGCCCCGCCATCGCAGGGGCCTTTTGCCCTTCATGTCACCATGCGACGGCCTGACGTTGCAAGAAAGGGCTGCGATGAAAGAAATGGCAAGAAAGGGTTTTTTTTTTCGGCGTGCAACGACCGGTCATCGCTAGAAAGGGCTGCCTTCTGCTCTTCGCTTGGGGGGGGGGGGGGGGGGGGCACTTGGGCGTCGCACGGAAGGGCTGTCTTTTGCATTTTATCCGCACGTGCGACGGTCAGGCGTCGCCATCTGGCCCCGGCGCTAGGTGGCGACCCGTGGGATTTGGCTGCGACGGCCCGACGTCGCAAATACGCTCCGCGGGGTTGGCGTCGCATGCTCAGCGCCGCGCGGGGCGTGGGGCCACAGCTGACATCGCAAACCCCCCCCCCCATTTGCTGTAGTGTGGTTTGCAAAAGAGATACCTAGGATATTGGGATCTTCATGTACCTTGGTTAGCCATGGGCTACAGGTTTAGCAAGCAAACATCACTTGTCTCATTCTCACCATATTTCCTTCTCTTTGGCCAAGAGTCGGATTTGCCTGCATCTATTCGCAAGGAGGCTGCAGTAGTCCTCAACCTTGATTATCCGGATGTATGGACACAAGCATGTGCCCAACGGGCAAAGTTATTCAAGAGAGTCATGCCTATGGCTTTTGAGAATCTTGCTATTGCCCAACACCGAGACACATTGAGGTATGTCACTATGCATGGAGGGGGGTATCGGCCAGGTGTTTGGCGTTTCCACCCTGGGGACTATGTGTATCTGCAGTAGAGAACGCCTACGACATTGGATGTCACAGCAAGACATGTGATTCTAAGGATCAGGGAGGTGTTGCCTTCAGGAGTATTGATTTTGGAGGGTCGAGATGGCATGGTATGGAAGGACCATGTACGCAATTGTGCGCCATGTCACCTTCCACATGTGGATGGGAGGATAGATCCCAACCTTGCAGTGGTACCTGCAGGATTGTGTTGCTATGTGGGCATGCTCGTGGTGCCGCCACTATGCTGGTGTGTGATCGATGCTCAAGAGGTTGGCACATGGGATGTTTGACACCACCTCTTGAGAGGGTTCCTGATGGAGATTGGTTATGTCCGCACTGCTTGGGATAGTGGCAGTGGATATGACTAGTGGCAGCTAACAAGACATGGGAGGCCAAGCTCATGGAAGTCAATACCCGAGATCTCAGACTCAAGTTCACAGGTTGCAAGATGACGACTAACAATGGGGCAACTCTTGTACCCGGCCTCTTGATCTATCGAGTTTGAGTGTAGTAGGGACAGTGGTGGAGGACTTTGTGAGGCTATGATCACTATCACATCTTGTGGCTACCTGGACTTAGAGGGACCTAAACGCTAGCTAGGGGGGTAATTGTGATGGACTAGTGGCTCCACTAGTGGTGGCTAGTGGCAACCTAGTGGTGCACTAGTGTTTGGTGTGCACATGTGTTGTGTGGTTTTGGACAACGACGTAGTTGTGTAGCGATATGTATGCACACCACAACTGTCAAGTTATTTTACCACTAGTGTGAAGTTAGCTAGGAAATAGTTAGCTTTTATATATTGACATTTGGGATTGACCCAAGTGTTAATCCAGGGGCCAATATATGTTTGGGCACCTGACGTTGTTATCTTCACGACAGATCGCGGTGGGTTCATCTTTATTGAGTTGAGCCTCACCGCGTCTAGTTATGGCGCCGTAGTGTGGATTCCCCATGGCGTGGGGTGCACTTGGCTCGACTTAATATGAATGATGTTTTCATGTGCAAATGTGTGAGTTTGAGAGAGCTTGTGTGCTTGTATCATTCATTTCTTTCTTTATCATTGTGATGGACTAGTGGTTGTACTAGTGGTGGCTAGTGGTCGCCTAGTGGTTGGACTAGTGGTTGTCTAGTGGCAGCCTAGTGGTGGACTAGTGGTGGACTAGTGTTTGGTGTGCACATGTGTTGTGTAGTTTTGGACAACGATGTAGTTGTGTAGCGATATGTATGCGCACGACACCTTTATTACATTAATTTTTAAAGTAAAACTCTAGATTTTTTGTGACATTTAAAAAAAAAAAATGGGTGGAAGGATATTGCTCTACAGTATTTTTTAAGTAATTTAAAAAAAATTACCTCAAAAGAATAAACTGCACCCTATATTTGTTCTCACGTGGTTTTGAAAATACGGGGAGTGACCCCCCCAAGGCAGATAGTAAGTGCCTAAACCATTCAATTTTGATGTTTTCATGCAGTGAAAATCTGCTGCCACAGTAGTAGTTCAGTTTACTCGATGTAGTCATTTCATTGACTGGAGGCAGTGAGCATACAATCACTGTGTAGCCACTACAGGTTTATGAAGAGGACTTAGGATTATTATGTCATTCTTTATCAAGGGTTTAATATATATATATATATATATATATACTGGTTTTCACTATGTTTTGTTGTGGTCAACAGAGAATGAGCATATAAAACATGCACGTGATGCATTCACAATTTCATGAAGACGAAACCAATCCACACGTGCACTCCCCATTGAGTATCCCTCGACAATGAATGAGTTGGAGCTATTAATTTCCAGCTCGGTTAGGGCCCGGGTAAGTGGATTTGCAAGGGACAATGAAGTGGAGGACAAAGATATGGTATATCTATCATTTCCCCCTTCATTGACAACCACCTCCTATCGCTCAATGAAAACTTATGGCAATCATTATCGTGTGAATGATGAAGCATCTCGTCTTAATGTAACTATTGATAGTGGCGTTGCCTCAGTTTTCCAACAGCTGTATAGAAACCACGTCCCATCGGATGGTAGAAATGGTGCGTAAAGGCCACCTTTTGCTCCGAGATGTTCCAAAATCCATTTCCTAGCCCAATGTTTCTCATGGATCCTGCAAGAAAGTGAATCAAAATGCCATGCTGAGCCATTTTCAAAGACTGTGATTTGATACATTCTAAATCAAGGGAAATCACATATTGGTCATCTGCCTCAAGGGCATTGGATTCGGCCCATGGGGAAGAGACTGCCTCAGCCAGATAGAATTGATGGAATTTCAGGGCCTTTGCTGAAGAATGGGAGTTCCAATAGAGTGAGAGAGGCGGCCCCTAGCTGTCCATGAGCCATGGCCTTTGGAGCTTGGAACTCATCTTTTTTTTCTTGTCAGAATCTCCACGAGAAGCCATGGGGACAAGCAAAACAAAAACAAGATTAGCTGAAAAGAATGAGGGGAAGAGGGGTGGGCACTTAGCTTCCCGGAGCTTTCGAAACAAGTAAGAATGCACAATGGGCAACGAAATTTGGCTTGGGGAAGCCACCGTCATTCACTTTGCACATTACGAGGAGCGGTGAGGTGATAGAGGCGAGAGGTGGCGGAGCTTGAAACAACTGACAAACGTCAGCTAGGAGTTAAGATAGAGAGGAAAGCCTGAGAAAAGAGCTAGGGACTTAAACCAGCCGAAATAGATAACAGAGAGAAGGGGCAGAAAAAACAACTCCAATAGGGCTGAGAGCTCAGAGTGAGGAGGATTTGGAGTAATTGACGTAAGGCATTAGCTAGAGCTGGGGCGGTGCAAGAGTGAAGTGCGCTGAGAGCATTTCCGTTGGTTGCCATATATTGTGCATACCGAAATCTAAAGGTCTGCCTACTTTGGGCATTTGTAACAGCTTTTATAGATACTTTGTGGTGGAGAACATGTCAAATTTTTATGTGTATTTTGGTATGTACTAGTGAGACTTCAACATGTTTGTTAGCTTTCTTATGTATGCTTGTTCTAAGATTGCGATTGCGAGAGGATGTGGTTTGTTGCGAGCCTCAGGAGGTTAACCAAAATAATCGATAGGTTATGAACAATGTGGATGGAAGTATTGGGTGGCTCTACTAAAGGGTTAGTTATGCCTTATTTTGTAACAAGGTTAGTTGCTTTGTTGTCCACCTTCATGCAACTAATTGTGGTTGTTACTATCTCATCAAACTGTGTCAACTGAACATCTATTTTATTATTTAGATAACACAAGTATAATTTGAGTCATTGACAAAAAATAAAATTAGACCAAAACCTAATTTGAGTAGTGAACAATGTGATAGACAACAAATTGGGAACATCCTAAGATCATATATAACTACTTGGTAGCAGACTTGAGGCTTGATTTTTTCTTCGGTGGAGTAGAGGCAACGGACTCGAGACTTGGTTTTCTCTCTCGAGGCTTAATGATTGGCTTTCTTTTATCACCAAGAAGGGTGGTGCCACCTTCTTTGCCAATTTGGTCACTTTCACTTTTAGCTGGCTTCTCTGAGTTAGCGGATTCCTTGGGTTTGGGTTTTGTGGGATCATTATCCATCAAGTATTTGGCTAGAAAACCTATTGGGTCTTCCGGCCTACATTGTAAATGCATATTCATATTATTTATTAGGGATTAATACGTACGATAACTTACATAATGTTAAATGTATGATCTAAAATGATGTTAGCATCATTGAGCCTCAAACCATCATTAATTGTGAACAATTTTGAGTTATAAGTTTGACCCCTTATGATGCATCATTTTTATGAAGTGAATGTAAGGTTTAGAATTGTAACCGTGCATTAAATCAGAATTTCAGCTACCATGATGACGTTTTTCGTTTGAATTACTTACAACTTGGAAAGGTTGAGACTACATATATAAATATCTCTCAATCAAGCACAAGAGTAGGAAGCACAGTGCTTAGGTGTTTATGCCTTACTTATGCATTACCTAGGTGATCTAAGGTTCAAAGTGTACACCTTCCAATGGAAGGCAGTAATCCTTTGTGATGAAGTGACACTATAATTTACGCATCATCCATGAGGAATCATCTTTCTTTCTTTTGTCTCTCAGTCAATGCTCCTCCACAATATGAATTTATCAAAGTGGAAATGATCCCTACGTACCATCAAACCATACTACCCAATATGTTAATTAGAATTATGAACAATATGGTCACCGTTCTCTTGGATGTATTAAATCTGCCATTGCCATTTGCTTATATAGACTTAATTATGTTGGCAAGTAGAAGTTTTCATTAGCTAATGTTATATACATTAAAAAAAATTGAGGTCTTCATAAAAATCACATTTGTGCCTTCATCTAAAAAAACCAACGGAAAGTGCAGATTACCTTTGAAGAGCAACCAATCGATAACCCGCAAGTAAAATGGGAATCAGCATCGTCTCCTGTACAACAAAAAAAATCAAATTAGTTAGGCTATGGTATTTACAAGATAGACTACTGTGCGCATCAGTGTCCCTCTCAATATGCAGGTTCTCATTTCATTAAAATATCATACAAATGGACTAGTTGTTTACCAGATATTCTTGGGCTGACATTGTCTTCACATTTATTTTTTCATCTTCTTTGGCTACCTCACCCTGGATGGCTCGATCACATTACACATATTTGTGAAAACATTCGTATTTTTTTGCACAAGTTGTACATTATTAAAGGCTAAAATTTTGATTAGGACGAATGGGGGAGCTGTATGTAGAAGTTCTCATTGAAGATAATGTAACTAAGAACTACTTCATCTCATGAATATTCTCTCATTTCAAGGATTGTGGACTATATATGGGTTAAAGCTAATGACGGTCGGTTTGTCTGCAAATTTGAGATATCTCAATTCCGTTGGAAAGCTCTCGATGAGTATGGGTGCATCGAGGTGGTTTCATAAGTTTTGGACCTACGGTGAGGAAAATATTTAATTTCAAGTAGTTTTTGTAAATTCATGAAAACTAACAAATTGGGGTTTTCTGGAATATTGGCCTTTCATTTGTCATTTGGTATACATGGTCATAAATGTATGTGCCCAAATAACACAGGCCACACTAGTATAATTGATATCACGTTGGATTATGATTGATTTAATGTTTGCACACTTGTAAAATATTTATGTAATTGATTCATGGTGTCACCTCTATACCTCAGAAGGTGGCAGAGTATCATCTGTTGGCATTAGAACAGCTGTGCAACAAGTGAGGCCCAACTATCAGTACTACAAAATATACAAAGTCATGGAGATAATTAGGTAGACAAAGGGTAATTACAATATATATGCTCAACCTGGAATCTTCTAAAATTTGGGAATTTGGTTTAATGACCAATTATATATATATATATATATATATAATTAGCTATATAAAATACATATATTGCAAGTTGATTTGTAGGCATTCTTTTCCATGTTATACAAATTTTGTCATACAACAAGTATTATCATCTTTGGCCTTGCGTTCTAACATGTCTAAAGATGATTTATAATATGATAAATATAATAAAGTATATATGAACTAATAAACTAAAATATGACATCTTTAATTTTTTTAAAAATAGAACAACTATGGCTCTCGTATAAAGATCTCTTAGCACTTTAATGCAAAAAGATTAGCTGGAACCTTCAAGTGCTCCAAGGAGAGCTTCTGCAGTAGATGCAACCGATGGAGTCTTTGCAACAGGAAGTGATGCAGCCATTTTGGAACCAAAATTTCAACACTATTGTTTAGAAATTAAAATCGATACTTTGTCGTTTGATATGTTACACTTGTGGGAGACATAGACCTTCCCAACACTTTAAATGTAGAAGTCTCAAAGATCAATGATATATAAATAATAACATCTATGGTAATGGTGTCAAGACATCGCGGCCTAATCAATTAATAAGCCCAAATCGACCTCCTATTGTGTATGTCTACTAGACCCTCCAAAAAATACCCATTAGTTTACAAAAATTATGTTATGTATAGTGTCAACCCTAGCTGGATCACATTTCTGAGTTGGAAACATGTAACGTTATAAAGGTCGCCCTTTGATCACAAATCTTATCCAAATATGACGAAAACATTTTCTTACACTCAGCCACATCAATATGATGTTGCATCTATAAATTGACTATGAACCTAAGTTGTAAAACATATGTTAATTAACTTTGATCCATGATCTAAAAAAAATGGATTTTCAGATTGTCTAAGAGAGAACAATCCCCCAAGCTTACTGCACAATCCTTGACCATAAGATCGAGACATTTACTTAAGGTTAGTTTTCTTTTACATATTGATGATTTGAAATTGATTTATTCATTGATCTGCCTATGAAAAATAAATATAAAGTTGGATGATAAGTGGAAAATTTGTCTTTTTTTTTATGATACAGTGGATGAGATTTTCTTCTAACTCACACTAAATAAGAATTGAGTTTTTTTTTTTTTTTTTTTTTTTGGAGGATTCAAAGCTACTACCTCTTCAAGTCATCTATATGCCTTTTCGTCTTTTTTAATACCTGACCTACCATTAATTTTAACCCACCTCTTCAAATTATTTTCGAATATTATCTCTTGGGATCTTAGTGAGAGAAGGGTGGTTGTTGGGATCTTTGTTGCTCATGATCATTCGTATCACAAAAGTGAGGCACCACGGCGATCAGAGCATTCTTTGAGAGTATAGAACCGGAGGTAGATCCGGTGATTGTAGAACAACAAACACGACAAGCCTTAGAACGAGAGATACAACTTGCTAAAGAAGCAAAGTTCTACGAAAAAGAGAGAGCTCGAGAAAGAGAGTGTGATAGACGGAGAAGACGTGAACGTTTGACAGAAAAAAGAAGAGAACGAGAGAAGGGGAGAGCAAGAGAAAGAAGGAAAAGAAGAGACCGAGAAAGAGAGCGCCAAAGAGATAAGAACCGGGAAAGAGAGGAAGAGACCGAATTTGCTCAAGAGAGAGAAAGAGGAAGGGAAGTTGATAGAGAAAATGAGAGAGAACGAGAAAGAGAGAGGTCTAGAGAGAGAGAAGAAGATAGACTCAAAGAAGAAGGAAGACAGAAAGAAAGAGATCAAAACAAAGCAAACGATCTAGAGCGAGCACAACTTAGGAAACGACAACGAGATAGGGAATACCGTAGAGAAAAAAGTAGAGAGCGTCTCAGACTAAATGAGAGAAAAAAAGAGCTCGAAGAGAAGAAGCATTTCAATGAAGAGAGACAACAAGATAGAGAGAAGAACGAAGAAACATATAAAGAACGAGAGAAAGAGAGGGGCGATGAAAGAGAAGATCTAAGAAAGAGAGATTATGAGAAATATTTGGAAGGTCGAAGAGAAAGATTGAGATCCAAACAACACGAGGAAGATAACTTAAGTCAAAGAAAATTAGATGTTGCTAGGAAAAAAGAGATAGAGCGAGCGAAAAAAAGAGAGCATGAAAGAGAAAAGTCAGGTTGGAGGGCTGCCGCAAGAGAGGCCGAAGAAAAAATGCAAAATCAAAAAAATGCTGGACAAGGGTGGGATGATTTCTGTGAGAAAAAGAGAGACGTAGAAAAAGAAATGGACAGAGACAAAACAAATCGGGAGGCATGGCAAGCAGTCTTGTCTAGAATGTTTTTCCGATGGAAGATGTAGAAATCGACTTGGTTGAAATAAGTTGAAGTTATGTTGAATTGAGTCACATGGTTGTTTTGAAGCATCAAAGTTCCATATTAGTACATTCGATTCATCACTTGCTCATCTACATAACCTAATTCTGTTTTGTACAAAACTCCCGTTCCCACACCCAACCAAAAACTTTCTTACCCAAACATGCCCATGCTTATAGTGCCCATCCCGTAAAGGGGCAGTAGCCAAAAGATGTATGACTCTTAGTTACGCCGGCTTCAAGGCCGGTGTCCTCTTTCTTTTTGTTTTGTATAAAATGTATGTTAATTAATAAAAATAACATCATATTCAAAACAAAAGTATTATTAATGACATATAATCTGAGTTAATTTACTCTAAACAGCAAATCAATCAGGAACATCCATAACTATAAAAAACCAAACTGAAACAAAAACACCCTCATGCTAAAAGTAAGTGATTATGACATTTGAGGCCATAAAATGAATTAAACTGGAAGGGATTCGTTTTTTAACCCACATGATAAACTTTCCAAATCCATGTCTCAATCCAAAAATTGTTACTATGGTTAGAAGTCTAACTAGAGGGGACATGGAAAGAAAAAAAGACTCTTTTTGTTTTTCATAATTTCTTTTTTTAAGCATTATTGCCCAAAGACTTCCACACCATCAAAGTGACTCATGCCCCCCGTTAGATTTTCCAATGGTCAAGATCTTGCCAAGGCTATATATATATCTTCTTTTAAATCTATATAACAGACAATTTGAAACATTTGAACACGGAATGGCTCTTAACGATTTCGCACTCGATCCGACGGATCAAAATTATGCTGTACAGAAGCGGTCGTAGACCCTAAGTGTTTTACGACGGAGCACCAACTTCGTTGCAGGCAGTG
The DNA here is from genome assembly GCA_030704615.1 of Takakia lepidozioides. Classification (NCBI taxonomy): domain Eukaryota; kingdom Viridiplantae; phylum Streptophyta; class Takakiopsida; order Takakiales; family Takakiaceae; genus Takakia; species Takakia lepidozioides. Next base: position 28,674,552 of record CM060733.1, read on the forward strand.
CGACGACCGTCGTCACGTTGTGTGAGGATTTCGTTACGGGAATCGTGATAGAGGAAACCCGTGATTAAGCACGGGGCCGGATTAAGCGACACAACCATCTACCCTTTCCCGCTCGTACAGCAGTCTTGCTGAGTTTTATAACACACACAACAGACACAGGATTGCTAGCAGGGTTAGATCGCGGGGAGCTGGAGCGATGGCAACCGGGATGGTGATGGACATGAAAGAGTCTCTGGTTTCTCTTCTGGATGCGCCTCTGGCTGACGCAGTTGTCTTTGGCGTTCACATTGACGGTACTCTTTCTCTCTCTCTCTGTGGGCACTTTCTCCGTTTCTCTCTCGGTCATTTGAGTCCTTGGGCCTCCCGCGGACGTAATGACATAATCAATTTTTCGGTAGAGCTTGTATGGGTTTAGTGGAATCGCTTGGTCTCTCTCCTCATCCCCCCCCTTACTTTTCGCAATCTGTGCTCTGGCCAGCACGGGACAGCAGGTCCAATGAGAGTCACAGCTGTTCTGTCCTTTAGAACATTGACTGTTTTGTAGTTTTCCCTCCTCGTGACAGGGTCCTAGTTTTTTCGGTGGTTGGGCTTGCTTGTAATGTGGGCTATATTGATCATCTTTTACCAGACCTATTATTCCAGAGTCGTTAAAACAACACTACATTTTTATGTATTGCAAGAGATTTCATTCTAGTTTGGAGAATGTGTCATTTCGAGCACAATCGGTGCAATCTTTGTTTTTTTTGAGCGGGAAGAGGGGCGGGGGGTTGGGGTGTGATTCGCTCTTTGACTCTTCACGAGGATTCGGCTAGGATGACAACAGATCTACAACGTCCAACCCAAAATCTAGGGGTTTACTAAATGCGAACATTTTTAAGACACTTATCGTTAGAGCTTCCTTTTGACACATGTAAAGAAAGGATTGCTGCAAACTCTCCACAATTTGGTCAGTGAGTGACTCCTTCTCTGCTATTCACAAAGTGTGACACAGAAAATCTAGATATCCTGTTACAGCTCACCTATGAAACCTGATTGGTATTACATTGGGGTTGCATTTCATGGAGGAGCATCACGCACACTAATCAGAGATGGTTGGGTTGGCAGGGCATTTGTTTGTGGAGACCCTGCTGGTCGTGGTGATTGCAGTCCTGCTATTACAGAAAAGTTACCAACCTGAGAAGCGCCCACTCACACAGCATGTTCTCTCTCTCTCAATCTCTCTCTTCCTCTCCCTTTCTCCGCAAGATTGTATGCAAGCAGTAGTAAAATCAGCCCTTCATACCTGGTTTGCTGCCTACCTGGTTGGTAGAAACTGCATGGCTGGGCATGTGATCGTTGTTGCCAAATCATGGCCAACTTTGGAGGGAAAAGGTGAATGGAGTTCCGTCCCTCCCATCCCAAACCTCCCCTTTTACAGTGCGACTTGGCTTTGCAACTGCAGCCACCTGTCTCATCTGTGGAAGGCAGAGGATCATAGTATCAGTGCTCATATCAACTAGACAGCAGCAATGCTGAAGTCGACATTTTTATTCCCAATGAGATGTCTATACCAGCCCCTACTTCAATACTTGGTTCCATGCAATTCCTATCTGAGTTTCCATAACCTGGTGCACAGCCAGCTCCTGGAGGGGTCACATCCTGTGGAGAGAATGCCCTAACGGTCATAGCCAAGATTTCCGGGGAACAGACAATGAAGACATTCTCTTCTCTTCTCCATCCAGATTGGGTCCAGGTTCTACGGGATGCCATGTCCAATGGACACACCTTTTCTCTCTCTCCTGCCTGCTCCCATGGCACTCTTTACTTGGACTGGTCCTCGCACAACTTGCTCCTTTGCAACCTCTACTTGTGGGAGGAGAAAGCTTGACTATATGTAAAGTCAGTTGGTTTGAAAGTCTTAAAGGAGGGAATGGTACGGTGGGGAGCAGGAAATAAACCAGTTGTGTGATGAATGGACCCCGGAGCCATTGCACCCTCCCATCACAAGTGAGATGGAAACTGTAACCCCTATTCTTGAAAGGTACGTGTTTGCAGCTTAAAGTAGTGGTATTGTGGTAGCTTGTTATAGCCTTATGGTAAGTGCACTTTCTAAGTGGTACTTGTCCGATTCCAGTCATTGATTATGTTGGAGTGATGACACATGGTCTGGCCAACGCTGGGTAGATGATTCTCTTTCCAAAGGGCAGAGTATTTCAGGTCTGTATTGGGAGAACGATCTGGAAACAGGAGTGGGCAGAGTTCAAGTTAATTTTGGCAGTTTTTCCTGCAATTCTCTATGTAACAGACAATTAAAATGCAGTGCAGCGGGCCCACACACAGTGGTCGATGGTAAGGATGTTATCAATTTGACCTCAGCAAATTACTTGGGCTTGATTGGAAACACCAAAATCAAGGTCCGTCCAGTATTTGATTTGTTTTGTGGTTTCAATTCAAGATTTTGGTGACTTTGCCAGTGCATGTTTGTTTTTCTGGCTTTAATTGCAGGCACTGCTATTACGCTCTTACTGGGATTAGTTGACTAGCATCACCAGATAGCCACTAGGCTTGGGGGCCTTGTCTATATGAGACCCATGGAGATTGCACTAATGTATGCAGTGCTCAATTAGAACCCAAACTTGTGCCTTTGCAGCCCAGGATCCTGCAGTATATATCCCCTCCTGTTCGGTAACGATCTCAGTATGAAATTGTTGGAGCACGGTGACAACACTGGACATGCCAATAATCGGGATGTTGTTCATTCATCTGGCTGTCAGTTACATGAGAGATAGAGAGAAAACTCATTGCATTGTCAAACTGAACTTCAGCATTTTTGCCCACAGGCAGGATTTTACAAAATGAGGTGCTTGTTGAAACTTCCAAACCTCTCTCTTATAATATTCTGAGCCCAAGTACCTCTATCAACCCACAATCAACCTTTATTCAACCGGCATGTAAGATTTGATCATTTTGGGTTGGCTGCTGCAGGAAGCATGCATTGCTGCTCTAGAGAAGTATGGAGTTGGGGCATGTGGCCCACGGGGATTCTATGGCACCATTGGTAAGGTGCTTCTATTTGGGCACTCCTTCACTAGGTTTTCTTGTGCGTGGGCAGGTAGGTGTGAAAGGAAAGGAAAGGATAGGCAAGGAAACAAACTTTATAAAAAAGAGATGTACACTCTAGACTGTGTTTTAGAGCTGAAACAGGAGGGAAATCTCAACTTGGGGGGTTATATGAGGAGAGGATTGCCGCCCCCAATGACTTGGTAGGGGCTGTGTTTTGGATGAGGCACAGAACCAGCTTATGCTTTGGCATTTACTATTTGGTTGCTAGGTGGCTTTGTTGTCTATGAACGCTATTTGCCGTTTCTGGGCTTGTGTACCCCCTATCCACACTAGGTGAGGATGTTATGTGGCTTCTCCCTCTTCTGTCATGCCTGTCTGGCTCATTTTTATCAGGAGGTGGTTAGCCTGGCCCTGCACATTCAATGGTTTTGGCTATCTGATCGCAACTTTCTGTGTGCTAAATCATGATGTTTCTTGGCATGCCAAGGTTGTGGTACAGGTTGTTCATTCGGAGAGAGATGCAGGCCGTTGTATTCTAGATGCATACTAGCACACCTACGGTTTTCCCTCTTATTTCTGAAAATATGAGTTTGCCCTGGGGAGCAGATGTACACATGGACTTGGAAGCGAAGATAGCCCAATTTATGGGAACACCAGATGCCATTTTGTACTCGTATGGGTTGGCTACTGTGTCCAGTGTGATTCCTGCCTTCTGCAAGCGAGGCGATCTTATTCTTGCGTGAGCACTTCTGTCCTCCGATACTCACTATTTACTTTTAAAGTCCTATTTCTGTCCTTCTACACTGTCTTTGGGTCTAGCTTCTGTCGGCATTTGTCTTCAGCATTTATGTTTATGCTTGAAAATACTTATGTAACATCAAAATGCAGGGACGAAGGTGTGAGTTGGGGCATACAGAATGGGCTATTTTTATCTAGGAGTACGGTGAGGTATTTCAAGCACAATGACATGGCATCCCTAGAAGCACTCTTGGAGGATGTGAGACAGGAGGACTGGCGCAAAAAGAGGGCCCTAAACCGCCGTTTCATTGTTGTTGAAGCCATCTACCAGGTGTCACTACCACTGTCACTTTCAATGTTACTTGTTCATGCATCTACGGTAGTGTATTAGACAAGCAACTCATTAAGGGAAGCTCTACATGAATGATGACAGGAAATGGTTGTTCACATTGTGGTCCAATAAGCGTTTCTGTGGTAACACAATGGGTGTTTTGGGACAGAATTCAGGTCAGATGGCACCCCTGGATGAAATTGTTCGGCTGAAGGAGAAGTACCTTTTCAGAGTCTTGGTGGATGAAAGCAACTCAATTGGCGTGCTTGGCAGCAGTGGCCGTGGCCTTTCTGAGCACTTCAACATTCCTGTAGGTTCTGGACTCGCTTGTTAATATATCAAGCATTGATTGGCAAGGGGTTGAGCTTTTGCAGTCATTGATCGGTTGAGGCAGCGGGGAACTTTTTTAAGGTTGTTCTAGCATCGCTGCTTTACTCTGTAACAGACAATAAAAGAGCATAGATAGCACAGCTTTAAAAAAAACAAACTGTAGGGAGTCACAGAAGTAGTCTTGTTGGGAATTTTGCACTGAAGTTTATGATGGAAAGGCACATGCAGGTAGAGAAGGTGGACATAATCACAGCAGTCATGGGCCATTCTCTGGCATCAGTTGGTGGCTTCTGTACAGGCAGTGCCAAAGTTGTGGATCATCAGGTGTGTAACAACATCTTTGCGCACATGTGATGCGATGCTTCTCTGCCTGATGCTCTCTTCACAATTGTTGGAAAGACTCTCGCTGCTCTTCTTTGAAAGGCTTGAGAAATTGGTGAAAGTTGTAACCCTCCTTGGGTCTGAATTCATGGTTATTACTTAAATCAATGCTATCCATGGTAAAGATGTCCTTCTCTGGGCATAGGGTATCTCTTTACTGACGAGTTTAGATTGTTTGTGCAGCGTCTTAGTGGAGCAGGTTACTGTTTTTCAGCAGCATTACCGCCATTCTTAGCAAGTGCTTCCATTGCTGCAGTGGAGCTGTTAGAGGATAACCCTGCGCTGCTAACCAAACTCCAACAGAACATCGCCATTTTTCGCACAAGTGGGTGTTTTTCTATCCTCCCTTTGTCAAAAGGATAGATTTAAAACTCATCCGCACACCCATGGCCTGATCTCTCTCTCTCTGACAGTTATCAAGGTCACACCACTGGAGTGAGCCCCTCACAAAGGTAGTGTCTATTCCCTATGTTTCCATCCAAACTGGGCGCGGGGTCCATGGCCACAAGGCTATGGCAAACTTCTTATCAGTACATTCTCTGTGTCTCCCTTTCTCTTACTTGGGGCTACGGTAAACAACGTTGTATGAGTACATTTTCTCTTGCTTGCTCACTTGATCATTATGAGCACAGGTCTTGCAACAATCCCAGGAGTGGTGGTTGGAGGGCATGCACTGTCTCCTCTCATATTTTTGCATTTGCAAAAATCGGGCTCCTTTGGAGAAGATTCGGTGGTTCTGCAGCGGATTGTTGATGAAGTAAGCTTTCTTCCTTCATCAATATTTCCAAACCTCTGATTGCATTTCATGGTTCTAAAAGTGTTCACTAGTCACAAATCTACCAAGGACTATTGTGTGGGCCTCATTCATGTTATGGGTAATGGAATGTTCTCATTGGCAATTTCTTGTTAGCTTGCTACCATGCCCGAATCACAACAGCACTGTCGCTCCAACAAACTGCAGGAAGCTGATAATCATGCTGTACATGTTGTTGAACTGGGTACTGTTGAGTGTGATAGAATTTTGGAGGTGGGGGAAACAGATGCTGGGGGAGGGAGTGCTATTGAGTGTAAGCAAGCGCTCGATACTTGACAAGTGCAAGCTGGGGGCAGGCATCCGCATTACTGTGTCAGCCGGTCATACAGAAGCTGAGCTCCTCTCAGTCGCTTCCACATTGAGGAATGCTGTACGATCTGTTCTCAGTTCATGAGATTACATATCTTATCATTTAGTGCATGGAACACACAGTTCCCACATGCTCATTTCTCATTTATACCCTCTCTCCCTCTCTCTCTCCCTTTCTAGGCTATGGCAAACAATGTCTCATGAGTACATTCTCTCTCTTTCGGTCATGGGGCCTCCCCCCCTCCCATTGCTATGGAGATCATAAGGTTTCTTTCTTTGTTTCACTTTCCCAGTGTAAGCTTTTACAGGTCAAGTACAGTTTTAGCTGTTCATTTTCTGATAATTTTTGGAATGTTCCCGTAGGGGTTATGCATCATATAGCTCAATCAGAGATTTTTCTTTTGGTGCTTAGTGTAATCAGGATATTCCACATATTTTTTCAAGCTTTTCCCAACCATTTGTTACAATGTATGTGGCTGAATTGGCCGCTTTTCTGCAATTTACAGTGTCACCGATGTGATCACTTCACCTCCATTTGGAGTCAGGGTGGAAACAGCTGCAAGCGCTGAACAGGAATAGTTTGGTCCAAAAACTTTGTCAGTGTCCCACTTTGGAAAGGTTACAGATTATCTGCCAATGGGGCAAATATGCAAAATCCAGCTGTGCTGAGCACAAGTGTAGAGATTGTTGTTTGAGGAAAGTTAAGTCTTTTGAGACCAAATATGGCAACAGTAGTTAATCTGAGGCAGCTTCGCCACTCGTGCAGATTGAGAACGAGTCTCCAAGGTCAATGCTGATGATGATACTCTCTGGCCTCAATGGTTACATGCACGCCTATCAGATGTTGAAGACAGCCCACCTCCTAACCTCAAGTCGAGTGCAGGGCTGGCACCCAACGCACGTTAGCTCTGCCTGCGACATTCTTCTCCTCCTTCTACGCATGCGAGGGCCCACTGTCTGCAAGCTCTGTTTTTTCCCGAGGAAGATTGTAACAAAAAAGTCGAAGAAACTTGGGTGGGGTGGGCTAGTAATGGCAGGTAGTGGCAGGCTAGATCCACTAGGCCGGCTTGTCCTGGCAGCAAGACAATGTTGCACGTTTGAGGGACGGTACCGATTTGATTTCAGCCTTTGAAGTGGCAGATCACTACTTGTTTGATCATGAAGCATAATCCAACAGTGCTGGCCCGGAGAGCGTAATGTTGACTCCAAAATATTTCGGGGAGTGTTTTGGGGCCCCACACAAGATCGGCGTGCGTTCCCTTTGACCCAGGGAGGTTCATGGAAACGTGACCAGAATCGCATGGATGGTGGGCAGCAGCAACCACGAAACGTCATCGCCTCTGTTCCTCCCCAAGAAGAAACAAATTGTTAACTACAAAACAAAATCACACTCGGGGATGGAAAGTGCCCTCGGGGTCCTTTGTGCACACAAGGAAAAGTTTAGCTCGACATTGGAAACATTCGCACCGTCCAGACGTAGGATGATTTGTTCGTGTACTGTGTGAGTTGAAACCACTAGTCTGTATGCCTTGATGGCATCTCAACCACCTAAATGTTCCTCACCAACCAAACAGAAAACAGAGCCGGGAAAATATACCTGTTTAGAATCTATGCCATAATTCTTACGCCCTCCAATTTACTATGGAACAACCTGACAAACATACCCACCAGCTTCAAAGCACTTCATGTCTGCAGTTCCAAGTTCCAACGTCTCCTCCAGCCTGACCAGAACTTAGCAAGGGACTGATCCAGAATTATATGAGAACAACTTGGTGAATCCATCATCGAGTACATAGTGGAACTTAGAGAAGGTACCTAACCGTAGGTTGCTTTTTGTCTCATCTAAAGCCAGGCGGTGTGTGTATCATGTATGTACTGGGGTACCTCAGAAGATGAGATCCAACTCTGGTTCACCACTTGAGTTGACTTTGAAGTCTGCGTACCTGTATGAAAAACAAAGAAAGAAGAATGAGTTTGGTAACTATCATTCTCTCCGGAGTCCGGAGATGCCATGTCATCGCATTGAGTACGCATACCCAACAAAAAAAGAATCTTGGGTTCTGCAAATTGACTTTCTTCCTCGTTTGTTCCTGATGTTAACACGTGTGGCGTCATGTTAAAATCGGGCTCCAGGAATGAAGGCCATGCTGCTAGCGATGAAACAGGAAGAAAAATAGGAAGATGTTTGGTGTGCCAGGCAAAGGTCCCCTTTTCCTTGGCCACAGACTTGCGTTTCTGGGGAGCTCTGGTAATCACATACAGTAGGTGTGAGGAGACACACACCTCGAGTCAATGCTGTGCTGCATTATCTCAGGTGGGTCAGTGAGACAGGGAGGAGAGAGATGAGCGTGTGAAGAGGCAGGGGGGAGCGCAGGTGGGGTGGGTCCGAGAGATGTGGCCACACGGAGGTGAGGAGGGCTGGCAATCAGGAGACAAGAGGGAGGGAGCAAGTGTCACCTTAGGGCTTGTTGTGATGGCTAGTTTTTTGATGTCCGAGTGCCGGAGGCGTCTCAGTCCAACGATCAAGGAGCCCCCATCCTTCACTTCATACAGACATGTACTGCATGAAAGTTGACAGATTCTTTGTGGAGAGGAAGAGAGGTGAGATAGCAGTAAAGGGGAAAATATATATATGAGAGGATCGGTACTCTCTAGTCTACTGATGTGTAGTTTCAGCGCTTGTCTTTAGCCCCCAGAGATAGAGGCAGACAGAAAGAGAGAATGCGATGGGCAACGTTGTGTCACGGGTGGTGGGGTGCTTTAAGCCCCGACGGGATGACAATGGCGGGCCAGATGTTGCTTTCTCAGAGCCTTTGGACGAAGGGTTGGGCCATTCGTTCTATTATGTCCGCCCCGCATTGGCCTCGCCCGCCCACTCTCCCGTCCAGCAGCAATCGGAGGAGATCTCTTCAGAATTTGTCCTCAATTCTGACACCACTTCAGAATCGGATGCCCACAGCGGGGAGTATATGAGAGGACTTCCCAACGTCGATTCTGAGAAAATAAGGGATGAATCAGAGCTCAAACTGGTGGAGAGATCTAGAGTTGGCTGGGAAAAGCCCAAATTTGTGGGCAACGACAAATCCAAAAGCCTGTCGGAGACCTCTTTCAAGGCAATATCAGGTGCATCTGTCAGCGCCAATACGACCACCCCCCGCTCCGTTAATTCGCTAGAACAGTTCAATTCCTTCTCTAATATACCCTATGATCGGGCGGCTGCTTTTGAAAGCACATCCTCCTTTAGTGCCATTCCTCTCCAACCTGTTCCCAGGGGCGTTATTGCCAACTCGGGTCCCATCTCAGGACCTCTCTCAGGTCCCATGTCCGGGCCCCTTGACAACCGGGGCTTTCTCTCAGGGCCTTTGGAGAGAGGATTTCCTTCAGGTCCTTTGGAGAGGGGATTCATGTCAGGTCCATTGGAGAGAGGGTCTATGTCTGGGCCGATAGAGCCAGTGGATCGCACCCACTTCTCTGCACCCTTGGCAGGTCCCTTCCCCAAGAAAAGGAGGAGTTCTCTTGCCCGGTTTGTAACAACAATGAGCGGACCAGTAAGGAAAGCCATAGCCAGAACTGTGTCAAAGACATCAGCCACTCTTGCACGCACCCAGCGATCTCTTGTCCTTCCCATGAAGCACCTCGTCTTGGGCGAGGGGAGGTACAAGGATCGTCCGAAAGGTTCTATAGACTCACCATTGGATATGGTGAGCTACACAAGTTCAGAACCAGATTTGACTGAGAGTGACAACCTTCAATGGGCACAGGGCAAGGCTGGCGAGGACCGTGTACACGTTGTATTGTCTGAAGAGCACGGGTGGCTATTTGCAGGCATCTATGATGGGTTTAATGGTCCCGATGCCACTGACTTTCTCATGAGTAATTTGTACCCAGCAATCTATAGAGAGCTTAAGGGACTTCTTTGGGATCAGAATGAGGGCTTTGATTTTTCCAATTGCAGCCCAACTGCAGGAGGAGGCAGTGGTTTAGGAGGGGTGGGATCATATGGGCCGGGAGGAAAAGACGTTGAGGGGCAAGGTGGGAACTTTCTAGATCGGCTGAGTCCAGTGGCCTTGGATCATCATGTTTGGGAGGCATTTGAAAATAATGGGGGCTCTACTGGTGTGGAGCTCAACAGTGGTAGAGCTGAGGATGATGAGAGAAACAAGTTAAGAGATGGGCAGAACATAGATCAAACTCATCCATGTTCTTTGCCTGTAAGAACTGTGGAGGAAGCTGGTTTCAGTTCTGCAACAGAGCACCAGCATGAAAACTGCCTGCTGGCATTACATGGCAATGACACTGACAGAGATTTCTTACAAGTGAATGGAAACATGCTGGACTGTTGTCCATGTTCTTGGGTTGAAAGTGCAGTGGATGATGAAGCTGTACACAATTCGGCAACAGACAACCAGCATGCAGAATGCATACTGGCTGAAAACAGTCTGGACTGTATCTGTCAGGTAGAGAAGATGGTGCGTGTGGATGAGGGAATTCAACAAAGGGGTGCAATGGAAGGAAATGAGCAAGCAGAAAAGAGCCCCAGGCCATCGGCAAATGGGTCCAGTGCTGAGGGAATGCTAATGCTGGAACAGGACAAAAAGCTTCAGGATAGACTAAATTTAGACCAGGCAGGTGACGAGGCTCCTCTGGTTGTAGAGTTGCAGCTGGACAAACTGGAGCAGACTGTGCCAGACTTAGAACAGAAGTCAATTAAAGAGAGGAATCTATTGGGCCTGAAAGTGCGGCAGTTGCGTGATCACCACCGTGAACAGCACCGAAAGTACTTGAAGTGGAGGTAGAACTAATCACATTGGAGATTCAAGTTTGATGCCATGGATTTTTTGCCACTCTTGGGTGTTCTTTCTGTGTCCTAAAGCATTATTGATCAACCACGCTGGAGATATGCTTTTCTAGATAGATAGGCTTCTTGTCACAACGAGTTGTTTTGCTTTCTAGCTAGAAGCTTCTTATTGCTCAATTTACAGGATGTCTATGTAGTATAGGTAGATGGATGCACACTTATCAAGTTAGAAGAACTTCTGTTGGTCTGTCTGTCGTGCAGTAGTTCTCATATGAGATTTTTAGTTAATTTTTAATCTGTTCAGTCTCTGTTCAATTGTGGGTAGGTCTGACTGGGAGCAAGAAAGGCTGGTGGCTGAAGAGCGACTCAGAGAGAAACTTCAACAGGAGCACAAGGCCCGAGATGACAACAAGGGTTCTGTCGATCACAATGCCGTTTTGAAAGCACTGGCCCGAGCACTGGAAACAACGGAAGATGCCTATTTTGAAATGGCTGACAGGTAGTCCTTTGCTCTGGTGGTACGAGAGATTTTAGCATGGTTTGGAGGCACTCACTACATGCTTTCTAAATCTGAAACCATCGGGGTTTGTATCTTGGGGAAATCTGTAACGTCCTATTTCCCCCCTCCTCTAAAAAATCAGCCTCTGCTCCATCTCTGTTCCCCCCTTCCCCCCTCTCTCTTTCGTAATTCTACTGTGTCCCATTCTACTGAACCCTGATGGACGTATTTGTCTTCTGGTTCTCTCTCTCTCTTCCTGCGGCTACAGCAGACAAGTCTTCTGATCCTGCAGATGCAAGTTTTTCTTTTTTCTTTTCTCATGCAAGATTGTTTTTGATTGGCAGGGTGTTAGATGAGAATCCTGAACTCGCGCTTATGGGATCCTGCGTGCTTGTAATGCTCATGAAGGATGAGGATGTATATATCATGAATGTTGGCGATAGTCGTGCAGTTCTTGCTCAACAGCGACTCAAACAGTGCCCCAACAGTTCTCTCTCAAAATTTACCCGCGGGCAGTTATATTCACAACCAGATGGCCATAGGTCAGATGAACCTGAACGAATTGGGGCTCGCGACCCGTTGTTGCGGCTGGAACTGGAGAGGATTATCGAGGAGACTCGTACAGAATTGGAGGCTGTTGAGACTTCATATGATACCAGCAGCCTGGCGGCTCCTGTACCAGGTGCATCATTGTTGGATGCCTTGCAGCTATCATCCGATCACAGCACTAGCATTGATGAGGTAGATAATAACCCCATGTCAGAGAACCTTCCTTCTCTTTTGCGTAATGTTTGCTCTCCATAAGTTGTGATGTACCTTTTGGGTGATGCTACTCATGAAACATACTGTGCAAGTGCCTGTTTTGAAGCTTGTCGATGCCTATTTTAAGAAATCTGAATCTGGGTGTAGTTCCTGCTGTGGCACCTTGTCATGCCATGATTCCGCCACAGCGAGTTTGAAACTCTGTTAGTTGAAGTTGTGTACACCTTCTCTGTGTATGGATATCTAGGAAGTGCTGAGAATAAGAGCAGAGCATCCAAGTGATGACACCATTATCTCCAATGACCGCGTGAAAGGGAGATTGAAAGTGACCCGGGCATTTGGTGCGGGGTTCCTCAAAGAGGTATTATTCTTTCCTCACCACACTGCATATCTGGTGCTGGAATGGACCTCTCTCTCTCTCTCTCTCTCTCTCCCTTAACCATGCTTTGTCGCGTTATTAGACCTGCCTTGGAGTACGGATCTGCTATATGGGTTGATAACTCCAACCAGGCTAAGTCTCTAGAATCCATTCAAGTGGGGGTGCTTAAGGAGTGTATGTCAGCATGCTCCAAAACAGCCAATGTGGCTGTTCGGGGTGAGTTTGGCATTCCGTCCTTAAGCTCCCGACGAGATGAATTCAAGGTCAGATGGTGGGGTCAGCTGCAACACATGCCCAACACCAGATATCCTAAGTTAATCGACTCTATATCTTGGAAACAGGACCGCCCTGTCAAACAGGCTAAGTCCTGGCAGAAGAGAGTAGAAGAGATCCTCAAGGACCTGGACCTGGATCCGCAAGTCTTGACCCTGCTGGATAAATCTGACTTAGAGGCTGTAGTGTCCTCAGCCATGTCTGTTGCCATGAGATTGTCTGATGAAAATGAAGTTAGGCAGAAAACTTCCCTGAACTTGTTTCCAGTCTGTGACGTGGGGGAGGACATCTTGGATGACCTCAAGGGTCTACCCACTCTCGGCACTAGACTGAAATTTAAACTCAGGGCAGGAAGCCTACCTTTGAACAGCAAACAGAAGCAGAGAGGAAAGGGAGAGTGCAATTGCCCGTTGTGTGGGCAATCTGAAGACAGTATTCATTTTCTGATACACTGTCCGGGGTTCTCTCACCAAAGAGACGCTCTCTTCAAATCTATTAAGGGAATTGTGCCTGTACCCCTGTTTACCAACTTTGAAAGTCTCGAGGCTGAGCCAAAAGCCCAGGCCCTCCTGAGGCCTAGTTTTTGGGCAAATCACACACAGCAGATTGATGCTTGTGTGAAGGGATTTCTAGAGGATATCTGGAAAACCCGGATTAATTCTTTATATGGAGGTAAGTCTTACTACCAACGTCAGCCCCTGACAGAGGTAGGTTCTGTCCCTTTTGTTCCCGCTCAAACTGGGCGCGGGGTCAATGGCCACAAGGCTACGGCAAACAACGTCTTATGAGTACAATCTCTCTCCCCTTAACCCGCAAGTCTTGACCCTGCTGGATAAATCTGACTTAAAGGCTGTAGTGTCCAAAGCCATATCTGTTGCCAGGAAATTGTCTGATGAAAATGAAGCTAGGCAGAAAACTTCCCTGAACTTGTTTCCAGTCTGTGACATGGGGGAGGACATCATGGATGACCTCAAGGGTCTACCCACTCTCGGCACTAGACTGAAACTTAAACTCAGGCCGGGAAGCCTACCTTTGAACAGAAGCAGAGAGGAAAGGGAGAGTGCAATTGCCCGTTGTCTGGGCAACCTGAAGACAATATTCATTTTTTGATTCACTGTCCGGGGTTCTCTCACCAGAGAAACGCTCGCCTCAAATCTATCAAGGGAATTGTGCCTGTACCTCTGTTTACCAACTTTGAAAGTCTCGAGGCTGAGCCAAAATCCCAGGCCCTTCTGGGGCCTAGTTATTGGGCAAACCACACACAGCAGATTGATGCTTGTGTGAAGGGATTTCTAGAGGATATCTGGAAAACCCGGATCAATTGTTTATTTCAAGGTAAGTCTTACTACTGACATCAGCCCCTGACAGAGGTAGGTCTGTCCTTTGGTGTTCCGCTCAAACTGGGTGCGGGGTCAATGGCCACAAGGCTACGGAAAACAACGTCTTATGAGTACATTCTCTCCTGTGTGGTCCAGTGGCCACAAGGCTACGGCAAACAATGTCTTATAAGTACTTATTCTCCCCTGTGTACATGATACATGTCTTCTTCTTTCAGAAGCGAAGTCTTCTTCTCCTCTGCAGAGTCATACTATGAGCCTATTCAGAGCCTTTGATGAACAATTGACTGCATAAAAGGGCCTTTGATGCTTGGCTTCAGGTGAAGTTCACGCTTAGTTAGCTGTCTACCTCTGTACAGTAGTTTGTGCAACTCGGATTAGAGAATTCACTTTGTCATCATGGAGGCATGAGCTTGCATAATATAGATTTGCGCCAGTGTTTGATGCCCCGAGTTCTCCAAATCAAATTGGTGCCAATTACGTCGGACAAATTTTCCCTAACGGCTGCTAGATCTGAGTGGTGGGTTTCCTCAAAATGATCTCAGGTTCTTGCACTAAAGGAATGTGTGATGTTTAACTTGCAGACCAAATGGAACAATGCTCTGCTGGAAATGTTCCGTTGCGATTTCAAAGGCACAGGTCCTTATATCACCTGCAATCCCTTTCTCCACCACCAGAGGCTGGGCCCACAAGACCACTTTTTGGTGCTTTCATCAGACGGCTTGTACCAATATCTCAGCAATGAGGAGGTAGTTTCCCATGTGGAATGGTTCATGGAAAAGTTTCCTGAGGGGGACCCTGCTCAACATCTCATTGAGGAGCTTCTGTTTCGTGCTGCTAAGAAAAACGGTAGGGAAACACCTTCAGAACCTGTTTGGGAACTTTGCAAACTCTTAGGCAGTAAATTGGGGTAAGGGAGTGTCGCCCATTGCTTGTGGGCCTGGCTTGTGGGACTGTAGGTAGCTTTTAACAGGAGAAGCCTGGGAAATCCATTTGCGTGCTGGGAAGAACACTTATTTGTGTTGACTATGGACACAATTGTGTAAGTTCAAGCTGAACCGATCTCAATTGCTGAAGGGTGCCAAGGAGCTGGTGGTGTAGCAGCCTCTCCCTATGTAAGGCCCAATATTGGATGTGCCCACCAGGGGTAGCAGTCGCAGTCATGGATTCTACGGTGTAGGAATGGCCATTTCAGATAGGTCAGCCTGATGGAAAAAGTCTGGATAGCCTGTTTCCTGTTAAACTTGGAAGGCTTTCCCTACACTTCTTGTAAGCTTTGTTTCTCTGAAGACGTGCTTACTATAAATTGGGGATCAAATCAGGTAGATTGGTGTGTTACCAAAGATTTTGGTGAGACCCAGGTTCTGATGTAGCTAGCCTTCAGCAGGCCAGTGCATTTCTAATGCCATGCCCAAGATTTATTTGATGTGCAGCAGAGTGGAATGATCCAGCATTCTGGGTTAGTTTTGCCCTTTTTCTGAGGTTTGATCCACTCAGAAACTCCTCCCTTCAGCGACACTCAAAATCTGCCCAACTTGCTTGTTCCAACTTCCCAGGTTTGGCTGTCAAGCCCAGATTTCCAGCATTAGACATGGCATCTCAGCCAACTCCTGGAGGGTTAGTGTCCTCCAGGGCTTGGGCTGTGGCAGTGCATTTTTCAAAGTTAATTTTTTCAATATTATTTCTTGAAATACGCTGTCACTGGTGGGTACAGGTATGGAGTTTCATGACCTTCTGGACATTCCACAAGGTGATCGCCGCAAGTACCATGATGATGTTTCAGTGCTGGTGATCTCTCTTGAAGGCAGGATCTGGAGATCCTCAGGTTGAGCCTCGGACCCTTGAGGTCTGGTAACTCTTACACGTGAGTTGGAGCTATTGGATTGACCACATTCATTAGAGAGACTAGCACACCCCTAACACCATGGGTCATTCATTCTTGTAACATTACTTCGAATAATGGGGGTAGCTTGCGAGCCTCCCATTTCAGAATGATGTGCCTCTGGGTATCTCTTATAAGGGTATAATCCAACAAGCATCAATGTACTCTGTCAATGTGACTCACTCTTGCTTGTTAGGTGGCAGTTCAATCACTCAAAAGATACAGTAATTAGCTCCTGTGACCTATGGTGTATTCTTAGACGCCTATGGTATAGACTCTTGAATTTTGTCATTGGTATGTGTTGGTTGAAGTTTATCAAGTGCTGTAATTTGGCATTCATTGTCCCACTTGTGTGTTTCCTTGTTGGTTTTGTGAGTGCACACTTGTATCTCTCTGTGTCATGGTGTGGTTGCAGAGCACCAACTTGAAGTTGCTTCACACCTTCGATCTCAGCCACTCACAACAGCTGTGGGCAGTTTAGGATCCTCTCTGCAACCTCTATGGACTGTCCAGCTTTCCTCAAGACATTGAAAACTCTGACTTGGCTCCCCCTCAAAAATGAAGCTGTAAGTTTCATTTTCATGCACAACAGGCTACTCGCTGCCACCTGTCCACCCGCTCACCACGTGTCGGGGGTGGATTTGAGATGCTGGAAATAAAAAACTGAACAGCAAACTGTCCGGATGATGATGTGCTGACCGCAATAGGCTCAGTGGAACCAAATAAACTATCAGGAGGCTTGCCCGGTATAAAAAATCTGCGCATAGGTGGTAATTGATACATTCTAGGCATAGATGGCTCTTGTGTAGTATTCAGATCTGGTGTAGAATTGGCCAAATCTAGGCGGATTTTAGAGATAGAAGAAGCCAAACCAATAGAGAGGAGATAGTGGTGCACAAAAACCTGATAAGAAGATTTGGTAGTAATATGGTTAATAAATTGATAGAGATGAGGGAAAGCTAGCGGCGACCTGCAAGTCCTCCCAAACATTAGAATTTTGGATTAATCTAGCTTCTAATTGGAAGATAATAGAAATGAGATAAGAACTTAATGCACATGTGCAACCTCTCACAGGATGGTAGTTTCCGGCATGTCAAATTTTCCCCACCCTCTCTTGAGAGTGACATGGAACTGAAGGAGTGTAAATCTAGTCGGGGTTATGCTGGGTTACATAATGAGGAGTGTAAGTCCACTTGGGGTTACACTAGGTTACACGGCGGGGTGTGTAACTCCACTTGGCGAAATTCGACTGTCTAAATTTGGCTAAAGTATAAAATGGACTAAGAAGAGTTACATGAGAGACCGGGGTTACAAAGTGTTACAACATTTGGGATACTGGTGCCCGGGTTATACTACAATAGCCTCCCATCAAGAATCGAACCCAGTATCTTGCCACATGCACTACCCACACGTGACTGCAGACCTCAAATTTGCAACACAAGAAAAAAGGGCTCGAAAGAAACTCAAATCATCCCTTATGGGAAGCTTTCGCAATTGCAAATCACAAGTGGATTTCTCTGAAAAGGTGGGCCAAATGTGGAGATAGTCTCTTTGAGAGATTTGGTAACTTGCACACTTAGTACCAGGTCTGTCGTAACTACCTCCCAGTGAAGGCATTAGCCCAATAATTGAAGGAAATAACAAGCCAAACAACTCAGCTGGATCAGTTATTTCAATTACTTAGAGGGCTCTGCAGAGAAGTCAAATCTTCACTCTAGATGACTCCTCTTGTTATTCTAACGATGACCGAAGGTCGGAAGCTAGTTTAGCGTAGAGCAGGAATAGGGATCATAGTGCCACGTCATCGTCGTTACGTTTCATCGCCACGTTTCGTCGTCAAATTTCGTCAATCTGCCCAAACTGCCCGTCTAAAAATCACCAATAGAATTTGTCGCGCAAAGTGTTTCGAGACTACCCAAATTGCCCGTTTCTTGAACTTCTTGAACCGCAGGAGGGGTTTCACAGGTCGCGAATCGGAGATGGAGACGTTCACAGATTATGAATACACAGCAGGAGCTCTCATGATGGTGGGACAACCGCAATCGCCAGGTGTGGCTTTTCTTAATGTACGATGTGAAGAAGTTTTTCCATCCTGCAAATGTGGGCTCTTAGTACCATGATTTGGTCTTCTTCCTGATGTTTACAAGGCTCTTGGGAGATTCAGCTTGGTCTTAGCAGGCCGTGTTTCAATCTCTGCCTGCTCAACTGCACCGTGGTGGTACAGACCAATCTGGCATTACCTGACTACAGACACAAGCAGCACACATAGAGGTCATTTTTGGGTTGATGGTCGGCAGGTCAAGGACAACGCAGTGAGGGCATCTTCTTCTTCGACCTATTTCAGCCTGTTTTGCCCTCTCATCAGATTCAGCCCTGAGATGTGGGTCCAGATTCATCCAAGAGGGCCGGATTTCAAGCTCCGGCTCACCTATGATTCCCTGTGGAAGGATAATTACAAGAAATCTGCATGGGGTAGATGGTCAATTGGAAGCCGCAGCAGCAGCGGTACAATTGATAAAATCAGGCACTGTTAATGAAGGCACCTTCTTCAACACATTTCACCCTGTTTTTCTCATTTGTCAGAATCGGCCATGAATTTCCATGTTGAATTTTGCAAGTTAGCTGGTTGAGTGAATCTAGTTTGGAGTGACTTTGACATGATACTGCCAATGTGATAACAGTAACGTATCCAAAAACAGGTAGCAGAGATGAGGAGAAGGTGTGGATAGGAACTAGTGTGATTGGGCGTTTCCTAGGCTGTCATTGTCAGCTGCTAGCAGCAAGGGCAAAGATGAATGCATGATTTGTGCAGAGGCATGGATAGCTGAAGAAGAAGGGATAGAGTGTGGGTCCAGATTTATCCAAGAGGGCCAGATTTCAAGCACAAGATTACGTATAATTCCATGTGGATCAATAGCTACAAGAAAGCGTAGATGGTCAGCTAAAGGCAGCAGCTGCAGCGACACACTTGATAAAATCAGGCACCTCAATCATGACCACAGCTTCTGAAAGGGGATCAAGAGAGGGAGTCCACAAAGCCTCTTCTGGCACTTCTAGGCATGTGAAGATGCTTTGTGTGGCAGGCAGACTGACAGAGGCTCTACAGACTTTAAACCCAAGGCGGCATTTCAGCAGATTCAGATGCGTAGTACCTGTCAATAAACATTCTTTGAAGAGAAGGAATGGCAGAAGAGGGTGTGTGCTGGATGCTTCATCGTCTTTTTATAACAACCACAAAGGGCCGAGACGGAAGAAAGTCGTTCAGGGAGAGTCCATCAAGAGGGGTTGCCTCTGTCAGTTTAGGATTGGACGATGCTACCTGGATCCTTCTCTTGCTGTCATAACATACTACAACAAAAACCATGTTAATGGATGTGACAAGGTCTGCCATGGCCACATTGATCCGACTTCTAGTAACACCCATTTCGTGCACGCACCTCACCTTAGTGAAGAGGCTAAGATGTGGATAACGGATAGCATACGTGTTGGGTTGTCGCCTGCTGAAATCATGGCCCAACATGAACAACAGGTATTTGATAGCAAAGTCAATGGAGAGAAGTGGTGTCGTGATGATGTTGTGCTTGAGCATAACATTAGAAACATCATGGACAAGTTGGCATGTGAGACTTTCAAGCGACATAAAGACGAGGGGACCAGTCTGAAGATGTGGAAGGAGGCCCAGCCCCAGAGTGTTTTCTTCTATCAAGAGGACACGCCTGATGCCCCTGCAAGAGGAACACGGCGCGACAGTGTCGACCTCAAATTTGCCATTGGCATTCAAACAGAATTTCAGAAAAAAAAACAATGCTCCAAATGGGTGACAAACGTATTGTCTCTTGTGATGCGACCTTCGGAACGAATGAACACAAGGTGTGTGGAATCGACGGCGTGGACTCCTGGGAGCATGCGAGCATATCATCTTTCACTATGAAGGGGATCAATGGGGAGCAAGGGGATCAGTGGAGAGCAGGGGCACAGGGGGAGCATAGCCTTATCCGATGTGTAGGGGATCACGACACTGGGTCATCACCAGTGACCTATTAATCCCCCTATCGGATTCGACACCACGGCTGCCTCACCCCATTAGGGGACTAGACACATAGGCCAAACTCCATTATGTATACTGATCTGTGTATGTTGGGACCATTTTGGGACCATGACGTGTACTTGTGTGATTCGTAATGAGGGGTGCGCCGGCAGGAGGGAAGACAGCTTAGCAAATGCATGCCTTGGAGGGTTATAGAGAGGAATGATGGAGAGATGGTCTCCTTCTAGGGGATCATGGCATAGCCCACAGGGGGGATCATAGAATACTAAAATGAGAATAGAAGGGGTTGCAGGGTTCAGGGTTCACCTCTTGTGATTTCATGTCATTAATTTCAGTAAAATATTTCGCCTATTTTCAAAACAAAAGTACTTACATTGCACATTTTTGTCTTTGTGTGCAGTATGCCATGTATACTCTTATGGTCTTTGACATTTGGCTGAACGGCATCCCTGTTGCATACATAATATCTTCAAGAAACAATGCCAACGATTTGTCAAGTTGGATGTTGGCTCTTCGTCAAAGGCTCTAGGCCGATCAGCTAGATTGGCGTCCCAACGCATTCATTGTGGACGATGCCGATGTTGAGATTAACGCCATTCGGTTTGTTCTCAATCCCTCCCCCCTACCAATGAACTTCCATTGCCTTGCCTACTTCTGCATGAGGGGAGCACTGAGAGGGGAAGGGTTTCAGTCAAAGGGGATCAGGGGATCACAAGCAGGGAGCATTTATCAGAGATTCATACTTGTATCTGATTTTGTGGTGGTCCTGTTGTGGTGTTGTAGTGGCCTTGCTAATGCCGTTTTGTGGATGGTTCAGGCATACGTTCCCAGGGGTGTCGGATTTCCTATGCCTTTGGTACGTTCGAAGGGCCTGGCTGAGGAATGCCATCGAGAAGATCAAGGATGCCCAGTTAAGGGCCGATGTCTTGCAAGGTATGGGTGACATCATGTACAATAAAGGTGGTCCCATTGGTGACTCTTCGCAGGCCTAGGCTGTGTTTAGATTGTATGAGTTACAAACAAAGTATCCCGCAGCTAAACTGTTCTTCTTGTATATCCACAAATGGTGGATCCCGAAAGTGGACATGTGGGTTGTTGGAGCTCGAAATATCCCACATGTCGGACAAGATACGAATGCTGGAATTGAAGCGTACCATGCGAACCTGAAGAGGCGCTTGTCCCAAACAAGACAGAAAATGGACGGGCGTCGACTAGATTGGTTGGTCTACATCCTAACAGGTAGCCTCCTCACACATTACTAGTACATTTCGACCTTGAAAGGTGAAGGGTTCATTCGCAACTCTAGGATGGAACATTTCGTGCAAAATGCGGTGTGGATGGCTGGGCAGATACCGGAATCCAACGTGGAATTGCCCGAGCACACGGGGGATCCTGCGAAGGTAAAAAACATGTCTTCTCTAGGCACTGTATACACTATATGCAATCCAACATCCGAGTGGGCTTGTTGTGACTGCCCTAATGCCATGGAAGGGAACCTATGCAAGCACCAAGTGAAGGTGTTCAAGATGTTGCGGCCACATGTACCAGAGGGTTTAATTGTCCGAACTTGTGGAACATGACTTGGGACACTCAATGGGGGCATGGCCATGCTGCTCAACCTTAATCCCCTGTCCGTTGCGGAGCCTCTGTGTGACACAGATCCCATAAGACATTGATCCCCCTGCACCAGACACGGTTCCGGCTGGCACTGTCTTGGGGGAGCAGCAGCCCTGCCATGAAACGCAGGCAACTGTCATGAGGCCATCGCAGAGGAGATGCTTGGTTACATGGCCCTTCATGCCACCATTTTTGCATTGCAAGCACACTGCTCCCCTCCTCCCATCATCCCCCTCTTCGTGTAGTGCTTCGGCCTCTACTCCCCTGAAATGGCAGAGGTTCCCTGATCCCCTTGATCCCCCTTCTCATCACAGCTGGCCCCCTCACACCCCTGCTTCCTGACGCTGTGCTTAGCTCCCCGTGATCCCCTTCCCATTCACTGCTCTCCCTCATCCCCCCATCCCCTGCAGCTTCGCAATGGACTTATATGCCCGGTCCCCTTCACCGTGCACTGCTCCCCAATGTATCACCCAAAGAGTTCGCTCAACAAGGCAGTGCGGCTGTCATCCGGCGGGGCAATTATTGAAGCCAGCGCCTTGTGTTTAGTGATCCATGACGTTTTGTGCGATTCACAGTGGTATGAGAGACATTTGTGGTGACCTTGGTAGGAACCATTTGGATTCCCATATTGTATATAATATATCGGACACCGTATATGTGGTTTTGAAAGCCATTATGTCTCATAACCATTATACATTCGCTTCCAACGTGAAGCCACCAGTTCAAAGTTCTCCATTTGAAAAGGAGGATATCATTGCGTTTGCAAGGCAGTGCACCATAAAACCGATGCTTCAATATCATCGTCCCTTTCAGAGAGCAAATGACATTGTCTTGGACTAAAGCAAAAGTTTGTGGGCTCTGGATCATCTTCCGACTCTCAGCTCTTGGCCATTGTTGGGCAAATTTCAGATTTTGCTTTGGAGTTTATTTTCAGTTTTTGTTGCATGCTTATGCACCACTCGTACATGCAAGGGATGTGACCTTTCATAGTGCAAAACACGGATATGACCTTTCACAACTTGCCCCTTCACACACGACTTTTCACCAGTGATCCCCCGATCCCCCGATTCGAAACCTGCCGTCCCTCACCCCGTGGTCCCCTCATCCCTTTATCCCCTGTCCAGCTCCTGACATTCCCTCCATGATCCCCTCATCTCCTGCCATGTTCCTCTGGTTCCCTGATCCCCTGGTCTCCTCGCCCGCTCCCCTCGTTCCCTCATCCCCTGATCTCCCCACCCGTCCTCCTGGTTCCCTGATCCCCTCTTCTCCCGGCCGGTTCCCCTGCTTCCCTAATCCCCTAATCTCCCCAACCATTCCCCTGGTTCCCTGATCCCCTCTTCTCCCCACCCGTTCCCTTGGATCATTTCCCCGGCCATTCCCCTGGTTCCCTGATCCCCTGATCTCTCCCGCCCATTCCCCTGCTTCCCCGATCCCCGCTAACCCCTTATACAATCCCTTGTCTTCTTCATCCCCTCATCCCCCGACCACCCTGAACCTGAGCTCCCTGATCCCGGGATCCCCCTGATCCCCCTTGACCCCCCCTGAACGCCTTCCAGGCTCCCTTATCTCCCTCATCCCCCGTTCCTCTGGCTAAGTCATCCCCTGTGGCACCGACCCCCCGGTTCCCTGATCCCCCTACCCCTCGTTCAATGCCCCCCATCCGCCACATCCCTGGTTGTCTGATCCACCTCAAGGATCCCCTCACCCCCTCACCCCTTCATCCCCTTCATCCCCTTCACAGCACAAGTGGACGCCAAAGAAGGCACAAATGGATTACAAAGAGGAGGACAAGCTTCATTTTTTCTTCGTGGGGAATGGAGATACAATAGCTACATCCTCAGCATCCGAGGCATGCACATGCGACAGTCTACGCTGCAAATCTGCATCATCCCAATTATCCACTATCCATCCACAAAGAAAATCCTGCTTTGATATTGCGTACTCATATGTAAACCAATCTGCTGTAAAAGATGCCCCCCATTTTTTTGTGATTTTGGTCTCCAAGTATTTTTGTATGAAAGTCATTACAAAGTAGCCACACTCCCAACCGCTTGGTTGTTGTGGCACCTCAGGTTCCAGCCACTCCCATGCCATTATTTCATTCCAAAGTACTGAGTCCGGTTCGACTTTGTGTTCGTATGCTCTAAAAGTGTGAAGACCGTTTCAAAGACAAGTCGGCTATGGGATCTGAATGATGTCATGGAATTCAGATGAACAAACTTGGACTTATCAAAAACTGTCAAACTCCAATGGCCCCTGCAGAACGCACATGTGTTTGAGGCCAGACACCACTAATGCTTTCCATTCTCCAAATCAAATCAAAGTCGGTCAAAGCTGCAAATAGGAGGATTGAGGGACGTACCCAGTGCATAAGGGGATGAACCATGTCTGAACCTTATCTGGATTCCTCCCTAGGCACTTCTTAGTTACCCAATCACTTACAAGACCTTTGGAAATCCTGTGAAGGTCGTCCTTGGTTGATCCCTCCAAAGACGTCCATATCAGTGTGTCCATCAGAGCCCACCAGCAACGATTACTCTCCTCCAGGGATAGCTGCAAAATATTGGCATACAAAAACACCCCTCTATCCCCCGTTTCCCCATACAATTTTGACAACCGTAAGATAATCCCATGAACCCAGAATGGACTCCTGTGGAGTGCCTTTGAAGAAAATAAGGGAGCCCTTGTCCTCTAGGAGCTTTTCCCTCAGTCTATTCTAGTTTCTGCATTTAACACAAGTTCACGAAGTCACACAGGTAGGCAATTAACTGTTAAGGGTGTTTTTAAGCAACCATATCATCCCCCAATCATGCATAAAGCCCTGCTGAATGTACTCACCATGAATTTGGTCCCCTCTTGGTCGTTGGAAGCCATGGCCCACTTACTTAGTGACTTCTGGCCGACCAGATTTTGCCTTCCGTTTCTTCCCTGTTCTGGTGATAGCTTTACTTTCCCCCTCAGCTGCACGGTTCTCCTTCCTCCCCCGCATCATCACCTTGATTTTTTGTGCACACTTCGGCTCCCCCTCATCCTCGGGGGGTCTTTGCTTCCCCTCTCCGGTCTGCTCCCCCTTGCCCTTCATGTGTTCCTTCTCTTTCCTCTTATCCTTTGTTTCTTTCTGATCCCCCTGCTCCATGCCCTGTAGGTGCAATTGGCGTCCCGAAGTTTTTGCAACAACGACCTGCTATTGGGCTAGATGATGTTTTGCCGGAGGTCAAACCCATGTGCAAGGGGGTTGGAGCAGAAACCATAGGCGCAGGCACCGTCTGACCCGTGGTGAATGTGGAGCCAAGGGTGAGCCCCAATTCAATATTCTAAGGATCTGTGGAAGCGATGGGAGCAGTACCAAGGGGCTGGAGTAAGCGCTCTGCTGTGGGGGAGACCAGACTATCTGCGAGTGCGGATAACAACGGGATGGCCTGTGGATGACACGGGGGTGCACATGGGAAAATAGACATGGGCGGAACAAACCCCTCCGTTGCCAATTCGGTGTTCCCCACCAATGACTGGCGTTCAGGGGTCACCAACGTTGAAATAACCTCAACCTGTGTCGTCGGCAGAGGACTGGAAACAGCTACAAATCTGCTGGACTTGGCAGTTGGATACACCATTCTTGGCACATTCTCCCTCTCCACGTGGGAAGTACACACAGACTCGGGATGAGTTGAAAGAGATGATTGGACAAGGGCAGAGAGTGAAGGACCACAGAGAGACACAGGAGCCCGCGACAGAGCATATACATGGAGGGGAACAGGCATGACATCGGGAACAACGTTGGGGGATGACACCTCAGGTGATGGAGCACTGAGGGGGGGACCAGAGGGAGTCACAGTAGCATGCGAGAGAGCAGACAGATATGGGGAAGAAGAGTGGAAGTCAAGGGCAGACAGGGGGGGGGGCAGGGTCACACACGGATGCATGATTCGTAGAAGACAAATCTGGGGGAGTAGACAAAAATCGGGAGTAGAGGTGGGGGCTGCCAGGGCTAAAACGAGATCAGAAAGGGAGGGAACAGTGATACACACTAAAGATGTACCAGATGAGGGGGGAGCACAAAAAGAAAACTCATGCGAGGAGGGAGATGAGTCCGATGGGATATCATGTGGTGAGACAAGGGTAGCCACTTCTAGGGGAGTAGATAATGGAAGAAGTGCAGAGGCGGGGGGATCACATAATTGGGGAGGAGTCGTAGAGAGGGCGGCAGACACAGAGGGGGGGGCGGAGAGGAGGGTAGCACCTGGTGCGGGATCACAGATTTGAAGGGGAGCAGCGGCGGGGATATCACATGATGGGGCAGCAGAGACAGAGAGGGTAGCGGAGAGGAGGGCCGCTCCTTGGGAAGGATCAGAGATAGGAAGGGGAGAAGAGGCGGGGGCAGCAGAGATAGCGAGGGCAGCGGAGTATGTCCTTGGGGAGTATCAAGGACGAGAACATGACTGAACACAAACAAGATATCAGACTAGCGATACAAGACTAGACAAGAAGTCAAGGTCAGCATGGCCGAATGCATGACGAGTAAATAGGAATTAAGACGATCTCTTTATAACAATGAACAAACGTACAAGATATTGGAACACGACTTGAATACTGGAACGCTGGAAACTGGACTGGAGTACCAGATACTGGAAACTTGGAGAGAGTACTAGGAACTGGAAACAAGAGTAGCTTGAACTGGTGTTGGCGAGACTGAAGAGTGTCCAGTCTCGCCTCTTATATATACTGGCTACTAAGAGGTTCCCTAAGAGGCTTCCCCAAAGGAGGTTTCTTGATGGAGAGGTTTCCAAGGTTAAACAAAGGTTTCTTGATGGAGAAGTTTCCTTAAACAAAGGAGGTATCTTGATAGAGAAGTTTCCTCCAAATGAAGCTTCTTAAGTAGTTTTCCAAGTTACTTTCGGTAATTTGATAAATTCCCGATAACTTGATAACTAATGGTAACTTATGATAAATCATGGTAGATCATGGTAGATCATCGTAGATCACCTAACTTTCGGTAACATGATAACTCGATAACTTGATAACGTATTTACTCCTGGTAAGTTCCTCTGGGCTATGTCCGTGACATCACCCCCTCCTCTAGCGTCGAGTTCCTCGAGGAGCAGTAAAATCTTGGACTTGCTTAGAGTTGGAGAACCTCCCTCCTTAATATGTATCAGATACACTGAATGTGGAGTGTTCACCTTGAAGCTAACTTGGCTGACATCATCGTTGTGACATCTTATTGACGTGTAGCTCGGGACTTAGTTGGATATTGTTGATGAAACTCTTGGACTTTGTTACATGCATTGGCAAGGTTGGATGAAGGTTCCCACGTTCGTTCGCTGATGCCGTAGCCTTTCCAATGTACGAAATACTCAAGACGTTTATACTTGATGCGAGAATCTAGGACTTCGTCGACTTCATATTCGATTTCCTGATGACTTCGATTGGTAGAGGCGGTATGGAAACTCTCCCTGGAATATTTGATGGATGATACAACTCCAATAATAAAACATGAAAGACTGGATGGATGCACATACTTCATGGGAGTTCAAGCCGAAAACTAACCGGATTTATTTGTCGAATAATTTTGAATGGTCCCAGACGTTGATAATCCAACTTCCTTGATAGTCGCGAGGTTTGTATGTCCCGTCAAAGAAGCCACACACGATCTCTGACCTTGAACTGGGGTTGGAGTTGATGATGTTGATCAGCATACTCCTTGTATTGTTTTTGAGCTTCTGCGAGGTGGAATATAAGCTCCTTGTGAATCGTAGCAAGATGAGTAGCAAGGTTTTCTACAGCAGGACTTCCAACAGTCTTCATGTGGAAAAGGTTTGCTCGAGGATGATGACCATAATTAGAGAAAAATGGAGTTTGCTTGGTCGAAGAATGTATAGTGTTGTTGTAGGCAAACTTAGCCAATGACATAAGGTCCGTCCAATTATCTTGGTGATAATTTATCGTACAGCGAAGATACTGCTCCAAAATTTGGTTTACGCGTTCGGTTTGACCATCAGTCTGTGGATGATTAGCTGTAGAGAGATTGATCTCAGTATCCAATATGTGAAATAATCCCCTCCAGAAATTTGATATGAACTGTGGTCCTCGATCAGATACGATGTCCTTCGGGAGTCCATGAATGCGGTAGATATTATTAAGGAAGAGTCTTGCAGTTTCCTCGACGGGAACCGTCTTATTACATGGAATGAAATGTGTCATCTTTGTAAAACGATCTACAATAACAAGGATTGAATCGATGGTTTTGGAAATTGGAAGGTCCGTAATAAAGTCCATAGATACGGATGACCATGGACCATTGGGAATGGGTATTGGTTGAAGAAGGTCATAAGGTTGAAGTTGTGGTCCGTTTGCTCTAGCACACGTGTCGCAAAATTTTATAAATTCTTTCACAAGTTTCCACATCTGCGGCCACCAATAGTCCCTGGATATCAATTCCATTGTTTTGTTGAAGTCGAAATGTCCTGCAGCCGGAAGATCATAACATGTTTGAAGAATTCGCAGTCGTGTAGGTCCTGGAGGTATATAGAGAAGTCCCTTGAAATAAAGTTAAGTCATCTTTGAATTCGAAGTCGTTTGTAACATGTGGGTTGTCTCGAGGTCGATTTAGCTGACTTCGTAGTGTCGTAGCAAATTGGTCGCTCTTCAGTGCTTCCTGAATCTCCTTTATGATCTCTGCATCATTATAGGTGGACATGGATAACATATTCAATTGGAGATTTGCTGGTTTCAAGATGATGGATTTCTGATGGTCGAAAGCTGTCTCCTTTTTTTTTGGTGCAAGATACGATCGTCGAGAAAAAGCATCGGGTTTCCCTTGAAGATGTCCGGGGCGATAGGTAATAATAAAATCAAACTTTGCTAGTGACATACCCCGTCTTGCTTGACGTCGATTCAAAACACGAGCACTCATAAAATATTCGAGGTTTTTGTGATCGGTGTAGACAGTGACCTGATGTTTAGCTCCCTCCAATAGATGACGTCACTCCTCAGAAGCATCAATGATCGCTAGAAGTTCTTTGTCATGGATTTTATAATTGATCTCTGCAGCGGAAAATTTGCGAGAACGAAAACCAACAGGGTGAAGTCGGCCATCCGTACCGTATTGAGAGAGTATAACGCCAAGTGAAAAGTCCGATGCATCTGCTTCCAAACAGAATGGTTTAAATGGGTCTGCATGTACCAGTATTGAGGCCATTATAAATGTCTGCTTCAGCCTTTTAAATGCCTGGTCAGCCTTCTCGTCCCGTACAAATTTATCATTCCATGTGAGTCGTGTCAATGGTGCAGCAATTTTGGAGTAGTCAGTGATGAAGATTCTATAGAAATTTGCAAATCCTATAAAACATTGTACATCTCGGACCGAAGTTGGTTTAATCTACTCGATGATGGTTTGTATTTTTTTCTGATACTTAAAGACGCCTTTGTCGGAAATAATGTAGCCCAAAAATTCGACCTCAGATTGATGGAAAAGACAATTTTCCAATTTGACATATAGTCATCTTTCTCTTAATTTATCAAGGACAAGGCGTACATGGCGGCCATGTTCTTTTTCATTCTGTGAAATATCAAAATGTTGTCTAAATAGATGACTACAAAGTCATCTAAAAATTCTTGAGAGATGTCATTCATCATATGTTGGAAAATTGTTGGAGCATTTGTATGACCAAAAGGCATAACACTGTATTCAAAATGTCCATATCTTGTTCGAAAAGTTGTTTTCCATTTGTTTCCTTCTTTTATCCGTACAAGGTTATAAGCTCATCTCAAGTCAATTTTGGTGACGACAATGGATAACGATTCTTAATTGTGACTTTGTTGAGACCGCAATAGTCCACACACATGCGTAATGATCTGTCCTTCTTTTTCACAAACAAGATAGTCGCCCCCGCAGGTGATTTTGAATGTCGGATAAAGTTCTTCGACAAATTTTCATCAATGTACTCTGTCATGGTTTTAGTCATGGTTACCTAGAATTACCTACTTCTAGTTAACTAGGACATTTTAGATATTTATATTTATATTTTGTGTGTTGAGACTTCATTTGGTCTCACATGCCAAGTGAGGTGTCGAGCCTCACTTGAGACATGGAGATAGATTTTCCCCTTGTGAGTGTTGAAGAGGCTCATCTTCTTGTAGTTGAGCCTCCATGAGCTTCTTTCACCTCTATAGCTCTAGGTATTGAGAGGGAGTGTGTTGAGGGTTTTGTAGGGTGGATTCCTTTAGCAAAGGTGCCCTTGGCTTGACTTAGTTTATGTGATAGAGTGGATTTCACTTGGAAGGACTAGGGCTTGTTCTTCATGTGATTGCTTTATGCTTTGAGAGCTTTCATTGTCTTCTACTTCTCTCATTTCTCATCTCTTATCACTACAAGAAGATCACCTTATGCTTGTGAGTGCGGAGTGTAAGGATTAGTTTTGCACTTGTATTTTAAAGAGGTTGAGAGCTAGGAGAATTTACCTCTTGTATCACAAGGCTTGCAAGGGGTTGCAAGGAAAGATGCTCGAGTATTGCATGCACCAAGGAGTTGGAGAGCTTGAGAAGATAGCTCTTGAGTCACAAGATTTTGCAAGGATTGTAAGGAGGAAGTCTTGTGTGTGTGGAAGCATGGATTCTAGGGTTTGAGAATCCTTTGTATGCATTATGGAGTCGATGGTGTGCGCCATGGCTTGTGGAGAGTGACTAAGGTTTGTTAGTGCTCATTTCACTATCAAGCTAGGGTTAAGCAAGTTCAAAGTGTGGATGTTGTGGAAGAGAAGCCAATGAGCTATATATGCTTGGGCTTGAAGACAACAAGGGCAAGCACTTGGAGAGCACTAAGAAGCTCAAGAGGTTTTGAAAGGGAGCATGTGAAGAAATCTTCCAATCATGGTGGTGTGGAGCCAAGCTTCATTGGAAGGGCTTGGAGAACATGTGGTGGGAAATCCTTGAAGGGAAATCATCATTCAATGTATGCATAGCTTCACCCTAACTATGTAATGTGACAAGAGGGGGAGGCAATACTTGGCTATTCATGCTCTTGGTAGTGCGAGCTTTGTGGTGGATAGTTGACCAAGCAAGTGGTGCATGTGTGGAGCATGCTCGCTTGAGTTTGTAAGTTCAAGTTTGAGAAGGGGAGCTCTTGAACTAGCAAGAGGTGAAGGCCTTTGAGATCCATTTGTGTGTGAAGTGGAGAGGTGTTGATTCATGTTATGATGAAGGAGAGCAACACATAGGCCAAGAGGTCATGAAACATGCATTCAAATGACCACGGGGAGCACATGGATGATGGATTGGTGCAAGACCCCAAATGAGGCATATGGCGTGAGAGTGGGATCCAAGGCGGATTGCTTGGGAGCATTATTGTAAGTGAGAAGCATTGCTCCTACACATTGAGATAATTTGTGTTGATTTGGAGCAATTGTTAAGTGATGAGGAGACAAATGCATGATTGCTCGGCAATGGAGATATGGTAGTTTGCAATCAAATCCCAAGGACTAGAAGGGGGATTGATTTGGTGGACAATGACTTGCAAGTTGAGTTGGACCACTCTTGGTTGCACATTAGGGTGGAAGAGAGCAAGAAGATGCCTCTTATGACCACCTAGAGACCATATTTTTGCTTGAGTAGAAGCATAGAAGTCAAGGACTTGCATTCTAGCTCTTCATTACAAACCCTAGTAGTGTATGCTCAGACTATACCTCTGTTAGTATACCAAACAGGAGCTTGTCCCTTTGACTATACCTCTATTGAGGTATCACCATATGTGAACCCTAATGTGAGACTATACCTCTGTTAGTATACCAAACAAGAGCTTGTCCATTTTACTATACCTCTATTGAGGTATCACCATATGTGAACCCTAATCAGCTCAGACTATACCTCTGTTGAGGTATCACCATATGTGGACCCTAATCAACTCAGACTATACCTCTGTTAGTATACCAAACAGAACCCTCATTTTCAGACTATACCTCTGTAAAGGTATCATCAACATAAGGGACCCTAGCAACCTCAGACTATACCTCTGTTAAGGTATCAACAGTGAAATGACTTGGTGAAATTTAAGGGCATTTGGAGGATTGTTTGAAAGATATTTGAGGGCCCTTGGAGGAGTATTTGGAGGATCTTTGGGGTCCTTGGAGGAGTGTTTAGAGGATCTTTGGGGTCCTTGGAGGACCCTTCGAGGAGCTTTGGTGGACAATGTTGAAGAGCTCTTGAAGGATTGATTGAGGGATATTGAAGGATACTTGCCACGGCCATACAAGCGAGTGGATAGAAACATGAGGGAGAGTGGTGGGATGAGAGCATTTTGGGGTTAGGAATTGATTTAGTTTATCTTCTCCATAGTCTTTCACCCTCTTTGTAGGCCAAAACCTTTCCGTAGGTGGAGGCAAGAGTCAGTCCGGGTTTGGGCTGGGGTGTCCTTGTAGGAGCGACACTGTGGAGTGTTTTTGGTGTGGGGGAGTTGCTGTCTTGATTTTCTTGTGTTTGGATCCCCTCCACACCTGCATGCTTGACTGTGCGCCATGTTAGCTTTGTGTGGGCGCTTGTTTTCATAGGAGGTTGGTCCGGATTTGATCACCAGCCAATCCTAGAGTATGCTGTCGGTGGTGAGGCTGGAGTGTTGACCAGCAAGACCACCAGTGTTTCTTCTATGGTGTGGCTGGGTTGATGACCAGCAGACCATAGGAGTGCTTGCGGTGGATGCAGGTGCAGGTACAGATCTACGTTAGAAACCTATTATTTGTGCTTGAACCAGTAGCCGCAACAGGTTCTTTACCCGGTTACCTTGTAGAAAGTGGGGATTAGAGACAGGTTGACAACCGGTTGGGTTGTGAGTTTTCATCACGGAGGTGCCACCAGCTGCTGAGGGGAGTGCCGGTACAAGCACCAGCGATACTAGTGGGTACACAAGACAAGGTGTGCGGTTTAGGCCACTTTCACCTTCAGTGTCTTCTGAGGAAGATTCAGACTCGGAGTCAGGAGGATTCTCGCCGAGGGTGCAAGTCATTTCCGTGCCATTGTTGTGGGACACGATGGAGGAGATGTATGGAGCTACCAAGGGGCCACGTAGGTACTCTGGAGCTGTGGGCACCATCGAGCTTGATGACTTTATACAAGAGTTTGACAGTTGGTGTGATTTGCAGCAAATGCGCAATCCACAACTGTTTACGCCCTTTATGGCGTGGAAGGGGCTATTCCAGCACCTTGAGGGGCCGCCCATGGATGATTACCATGAATTTAGGCGGGGACATGCGGTGGAGATTGAGGAGTGGCGAGAGTATTGGTCACCTAACTATGTCTCAATCACTAGAGGCACAAGGGCAGCGGTGACACCAGCAGCTACACAAACATCTCCAACTACAAGCACTAGTAGTGGAACAAGTAGTGCCGGCAAGGTGGTACCAGTTCAAAAGGTACTACTACTCCTCCTGCCACAATTACAACACATGTGCCTAGATTCAGATTCAGCCCGGTGGTGGAGTTCTTCCAGGAGTTGCGGAGGAACTACCAAGGTGTACGGACAGAGAAGCTGTGAAGTTTGCAAGACTTCCAGCGCAAATCCAGTGAGAGCTTGCGAGAGGCCTAAACTCGTATGAGGCGCTTGATAAGTGTGACCCAAGGGGTTACTGAAGCTCAGGCAGTCCAGTTCTGGTATGGAACTTTGGACAAGGAGCTCAAGAGAAGGGTGCGGGATGCAACCCTGTTACAAGCGGCCCAACCCACATTAGCGGATATGTTTCTGCTGGCTGAGCGGATTGAGCTCAACATGGTGGAGGAGCGAGTTGTTACCATTGGATTTGGCAAGGACATGCCTACACGAGGTGCAGCTGCCAGCCAACAGGTACAAGGGACTGCCCAACAGCGTGGTTAGGGGGGCAAGGTTGTCCAACCCAAGTTCCATGAAGCTTACATGGGACCTCAGGTGCAGAGGCCCGTGACATCTTTTGCAGGCCAACAGCAACCGGGGGTGATATGTTGGACATGTGAAGGACCCCATGTCAAGAGAGATTGCCCAGAGAGTGGCAGAAGGCCGGCACAAGCACAGCCTGCACAGTTGATGGTGTCTCCACGGGTTGACACGAATGGTTACTTCTATTATTATTATTTTCATCTCTTGGATGAAAACGATGGATGATGATGAGAGCGAGCAAAATGGGAGCTGCACCTAGATACTTCTTGATCTAAGCCAGTACACTATTTTCCGGCAGAATCAGAGTGGGACTGTTCCTGGGCTTGTCTGATTGCGTCCTTCTTTTGCTTTACGAGTGATGGCTTGCTGCAGCTTCAGTGCCAGCGTCTCTAGTCACATTATTACACTGGAGCCGTGATTTTTCTCCCGGGTTTAGGTGGTCATCGTCACTTCCTCGCTTTGTTTTTCGTTAAGTACTCATCAGAATCATGATTATAAAAGACATTTCCAACTTCTCCGTTGATGATTGCTGACTGCTGCTCCCGGGGTTGTGAGCTAGTTAATTCTTCTCAAACGCCAGTGTTTCTTTGTCAGATTCCTTGGATTGGAGCCGTGTTTCTCCCCAGGCTCAAGGTGCCGATCTCCACCTCCTTGCTCTCTCTGTTTTGTGCTTCATAGTATTCTGCTACAATGGATTCGTTTCATAACTTTCGTTCTAAATCTCTGTGTTGATTCGCAGCCTGTTCCCTTTCTGTATTTTGTTGATGATTGCATTCCGGATTGATGTGTGAATGTTGATCGGTCCCTTGTTACTATACTGTCAACCGCTGTCTCGCATATTTATTCTCATCTGTTATTAGCATTTGATCAACTTGTCCACATATGTTTGGCTTCAGTCTGACACGCTTGTCTCTCTTCCCATCATCGTGTGTGTCTGTTTCCATCAATCCGGTATGTGTCCAAGGTGATACATTGCCATCATTCTACGGATTAGTCCTACCCATTGGTGCAGATTTTCCTTATAAAAGGATTTGGACAACTTCATTGTGTTATATTGTACTGTATCGCGCTAAACCTGACAGGCCATTGGTTCCAACGGACCGTAAAAAACTGCTCTCTGACTCTCTGCTTGTCTCGGTCCTTGGCCTTGTGTGTGTCCAGCTACGGAGGCAGCCGGCTAGATGTGGACTCTCAAATCATCCGAGGGCGGGGGTCCCTGGATGCGCACCATGAATGGATATGTCGGACGACAGACCTGGCATTATGCTGAGGAAGGGGAGTCGCTCGCAGATCATGTAGCAGTAGAAAAGGCGAGGTCTGTATTCACGGAAAACCGATATGAAAAGCGACATAGTGCAGACAAACTCATGCGCATGCAGGTCAGTTTATAGCGACTTCATCCAGGAATGCCCTTTCCCCAATGATGCAATCAACTTGGAGAAGAAGATTGTGAGCGCTACAGAAGTATAGCATTTAATTTAGATGGAGTAATGTGATGATGTGCAAGAGCCAAAATGGGTCCTTGCCTTTTAATTGTATAGGTCTCTATTGATTGAGGTTTCCTCCCAGGAATGCACCAATGCAGCATTAAAAGCCATCCTTTTGAAACTTCAATGCGAGTATACCATGCTTCCAGTTCTCCTGTTATCTCATTAAATGCAGGTGACTTAGTCTAAGAATGATACCTTTCACAGCTGTTACATGTGATTGACTGAAGAGATTGCATTGAACAACCACTGAAGCTCAAGTACATTCAACATTCACACGCTTAAAGATATAGGTAACTGTTACTGTGGCATTGTGTCCGTGTATCGATGCTCAGCAGAGTATTTGCAAGACTTAATGTGATAAGACACCAGTCTCTGCTCCGCAATAGAAGATGACCTTCAATTTGTGGAGGAAAATTGGTGTGCTCCCTCTTGTAGAAAGGGTGGGAGGAATTTTCACAGCATTGGTTGGTATGGTAAAGTGACTTTCTTTTTTCTACCTTTGACATGATTTATTGTTTGAAATGCTCACGTAGTTTGCGAGGGAGAACCCTCTTGCTCCTCTGCCTACTCAAGTCAAATTGGAGAACAGAAGTGATTTGACTGAAGATGCTGTCACGACAACTCTCCGCCGGGCTTTGAGATTCTACTCCACCATTCAAGCCCATGATGGGCACTGGCCTGGTGATTATGGAGGCCCTATGTTTCTTATGCCAGGCCTGGTGAGCATCCCCACAAGGCCTTGATGTTGAATTGTTATTTTTGGGCTGCTTGTTGAGCACCCCACTTTATTCTGTGTATCCTCGTTTCTCTTCTACCATAATCTCTTTGAGCTTTCCGTGGATGTTATACAGTTTTTTTTTTTCTCTCTCTCTCTCTCTCTCTCTGCCACAAGGATCTGAATCTAAGCCCGCAAGTCTTGACCCCTGCTGGATAAATCTGACTTAAGAGGCTGTAGTGTCCAAAGCCATGTCTGTTGCCAGGAAATTGTCTGATGAATTATGAAGTTAGGCAAACTTCCATGAACTTGTTTCCAGTCTGTGACATGGGAGAGGCCATCTCAAGGGTTTACCCACCCTCGGCACTAGACTGAAATTTAAACTCAGGGCGGGAAGCCTACCTTTGAACAGCAAACAGATGGAGAGAGGAAAGAGGGATTGCAATTACCCGTTGTGTGGGCAACCTGAAGACTATTCATTTTCTGATTCTTTGTCCTGGGTACTCTCACTAGAGAGACGCCCTCTTCAAAATCCATCAATTGTGCCTAAACCTCTGCTTAGCAACTTTGAAGTCTTGAGGCTGAGCCAAAGGCCCAGGCCCTTTTGGGGCCTAGTTATTGGGCAAACCACACACAGCAGATTGATGCTTGTGTGGAGGGATTTCTAGAGGATATCTGGAAAACTCGGATAATTGTCTGTTCCAAGGTAAGTCATACTACCGGCGTCAGCCCCTGACAAAGGTAGTTTCTGTCCCTTTGTGTTCCGCTCGAACTGAGCGCGGGGTCAATGGCCACAAGGCTATGTTCTTATGAGTACATTCTCTGGCACAAGGCTACGGCAAACAATGTCTTATGAGTACATTCTGACACACAACAAACTACCAAGGTAAGTCCCACCTCCTCACAAAGGTAGTGTCTGTTCCCTTTAGTTCTGCCCAAACTGGGCGGGGGTCTATGGCCACAAGTACTCCACTTGAAGAAGTGAAGGGGAGGTGAAATAGTACTCGACAAAGTTGTTATCTGCTGTTAAACCAGCACACTAGAATCATGTTTTGCAATCCACAGAACAAGTCCACTCAAGACATGATATTACATGTCTTTTCCTGCAGCCATTCAGTCATTAACAGATCTCTCCATCTCATATCTTACTTGCTTACACATCAAAAATCATATGTGGGACATCTTCAAACTCTCTCCTTCACACCTTCATTCACACAATACTTTGAATTGGTAACAGTCTGAAGCTTAATGTTCTTCATTCAATGAGGAGATACAAAATCAATGTTTCCATAGCAGTGTAACTCTGACACGCACACAAAAGTGGTTCAAGCAGCCAATCGAAAAGCTTTGGGTCTCACTAAATTTTTCCACTGCAGAGGTATTAGTTCTGAGTTTAAAAGTTCTATGCTTTGTAATTTTAATAGGCCTACACTGGCGTACGCATCGGCGTGTGGGAAGGCAACTCCAACCATGCTAAATCTTTAGAACCATTCCAATTTCGGTGCTCAAAGAGAGCATGTCAGCGTGCTCTAGAACAGCTAACGTGGCTGTTCAGGACGAGTTTGGTGTAATGCCCTTGAGCTCTTGATGTGATGAGTTCAGGATCAGATGGTGGGTCTGTTGAATCGCATGCCTAATCAACTCTATTTCTTGGAAGCAAGACCATCCTGTTAAACGGGCTAAGTCCTGGTGGAAAAGGGTGGAGGAGATTTTCAAGTTACCTGAAGATTGGGCAGGAAGAACTGACCCTGCTAGATGAAGCTGACTTGGAGGCTGAAGTGTCTCTAAGGTCACGTTGGAAGCACAAAGAGTGTTTGACAAAACAAAGTTAGGCATCAACCTTCCTTGAATTTGTTTCCAGTCTGTGACATGGGTGAGGACCTTAAGGATTGACCTGAATGGCCTACCTACCCTCGGCACTACACTGAAATTTAAACTCAGGGCAGAAAGTCTACCCTTGAACAATAAACAGATGCAGAGCCGAAGGGGAGGCTGTCAATGCCTGATGCACGGGCAGCCTGAAGACAGTATCCATTTTCTGATACAATGTCCAGGGTATTCTCTTCAGAGATCGACCCTCTTCAGGTACATCAAGAACATAGTCCCTGCACCCCTGTTCACCAACTTTCAAAATCTTGAGGCTAAGCCTAAAGCCCTGGCCCTGTGAGGTCTAACTGTTGGGCAGATCACACACAGCAGATTGATGCTTGTGTGAAGGGCTTGCTAGAGTAAATCTGGGAAGCCCATATAGAGTGTTTATATCACGGTGGGTCCCACTACTGGAGTGAGCCCCTCAGTGTCTGTTCCCTTTTGTTCTGCCCACACTGGGTGCAGGGTCTATGACCACAAGGCTATGGTAAAGAACTTCGTAAATACATACTCTCTCTCTCTCTCTCTCTCAGGGTTCACAAAATTCCACAATGAGGAGGTCAAGGCTGAGTACGTCCAGGCCTTGCAAGAGGCTCTCCATCATTTTGTCCAATCGCTCCAAGAACTTCAGTCACGCTCTGTTAACGCAAGAAATGAAGTCGAAAGAGCAGTGGACTCTTGGGAGAGTTTCGTTTCCTCCGTGGCTGACAAGATCATTGGGAGGAAACTAATTGTCTGCGGTAGACCAGTTAATTGGTGGATTAATGAGATTAAACTCAAGATAGCTGAGAGACGAGCCCTCTATAAAGAGTGCTGCAATTTGGAAACCAACAGAGAATTGTGGGCGAGGTACTACCAGCTCCGTAAAGATATCAATCAGCTTGTTAGGTCTCAGAAGAAATTATACTGGGACAAGTTATATAGTGAAATAAACTCAAACCACCATGGTGGTAATGACAAGAAATTCTGGTTGGCCCTTCAACGTTTGTACAAGCCGAAAAACGGTCAGCAAGTACAAGCGCTGAAGACTACTAAAGGTGCAGTGGTGACTTCATCGGTTGACATTGTCAAAACCTTTGAAACTCACTACAGTATCCTTGGCAGAACTTCTAGGTCTAACAGTGAGGGGTCTTCTGCTGAATGGAGAGACACAGTTGGAAAAACTGTTCCTATGATTCAAAACAGCCCTGATGAACTGGAGTATATTTCAATGGCTTATAATGCTCCCATTAGTTCTTCTGAGATTGTGGAAGCAATTGAACATTGAAATGGATATAAAGCTGGTGGACCTGATGGTATTGTCAACGAGCCAGAGAAGAACCGGGGAACTACCGTGGCATCACGCTCCTCAATGCTGTTGGCAAGACATTCTGCAGAGTTATAAGTACTCGTCTCGAGGTTGATCTGGAGTCTAGAGGTTGTTTCCACGAAGGCCAAGCTGGCTTTCGGCGAAACAGGGGCTGTGTGGATCATATCTTCACTCTAAGCCAGATTATCCAGGGAAGGAAAAAAAAAGGAAAACCCACTTATGTCTTTTTCCTGGATGTCAAAAAGGCTTATGACACAGTGTGGAGAGATGGCCTATGGTTCCGCCTCTGGTCTTGTGGGATCAAGGGAAAGATGTGGAGAGTTGTCCACAACTTGTATGCTCACACCAAAAGCTGTGTCACTGTTAACGGACAGAAGTCCAACTTCTTTGACATAGACCAAGGTGTAGCTCAAGGATGTACTCTCTCCCCTCTGCTCTTCAATGTTTTCATCAATCAACTCCTCGAGGATGTGGAAAGTGAGGGATTTGGGTTAAGGGTGGGTGATACCACCATACCAGCCCTTATGTTTGCGGATGACTTCGCAGGCATAGGGGAGACTCCAACCAATCTCCAGGAGTTGATTGATTGCGCGAAGAGATACTTTGATCTTTGGGGGCTAGAGGCTAATGTCAGCAAATGTGCAGTGGTAGCATTCAACGACAGAGGAGAGGGAGGAAGTGATCTTAAGTGGCAGTGGGGGTAGCCAAGAGATCCCGGTCCTCCCTTCCTACACTTACCTGGGCGTTGAGTTCTCCTCCAATTGTAATTGGGATGCACATATCCGGAAAGTTGTTCAAACTGGCAAGGGCAAAGCTCTGGGGCTCACTAAATTTTTCCACTGCAGAGGGGTCAACTCTGAGGTTAAGAAAACCGTGCTTTGTCGCGTTATTAGACCTGCCTTGGAGTACGGATCTGCTATATGGGTTGATAACTCCAACCAGGCTAAGTCTCTAGAATCCATTCAAGTGGGGGTGCTTAAGGAGTGTATGTCAGCATGCTCCAAAACAGCCAATGTGGCTGTTCGGGGTGAGTTTGGCATTCCGTCCTTAAGCTCCCGACGAGATGAATTCAAGGTCAGATGGTGGGGTCAGCTGCAACATATGCCCCAACACCAGATATCCTAAGTTAATCGACTCTATATCTTGGAAACAGGACCGCCCTGTCAAACAGGCTAAGTCCTGGCAGAAGAGAGTAGAAGAGATCCTCAAGGACCTGGACCTGGATCCGCAAGTCTTGACCCTGCTGGATAAATCTGACTTAGAGGCTGTAGTGTCCTCAGCCATGTCTGTTGCCATGAGATTGTCTGATGAAAATGAAGTTAGGCAGAAAACTTCCCTGAACCTGTTTCCAGTCTGTGACATGGGGGAGGACATCTTGGATGACCTCAAGGGTCTACCCGCTCTCGGCACTAGACTGAAATTTAAACTCAGGGCAGGAAGCCTACCTTTGAACAGCAAACAGAAGCAGAGAGGAAAGGGAGAGTGCAATTGCCCGTTGTGTGGGCAATCTGAAGACAGTATTCATTTTCTGATACACTGTCCGGGGTTCTCTCACCAAAGAGACGCTCTCTTCAAATCTATTAAGGGAATTGTGCCTGTACCCCTGTTTACCAACTTTGAAAGTCTCGAGGCTGAGCCAAAAGCCCAGGCCCTCCTGAGGCCTAGTTTTTGGGCAAATCACACACAGCAGATTGATGCTTGTGTGAAGGGATTTCTAGAGGATATCTGGAAAACCCGGATTAATTCTATATATGGAGGTAAGTCTTACTATCGACGTCAGCCCCTGACAGAGGTAGGTTCTGTCCCTTTTGTTCCCGCTCAAACTGGGCGCGGGGTCAATGGCCACAAGGCTATGGCAAACAACGTCTTATGGGCTCCCACAACCTACGGATAGAGACTGGCAGATGGGAAAACCTGCAACGGGAAGACCGCCTATGTCCAGCTTGCACAGGGGAAATTGAAACTGAGGAACACTTCTTCTTCTATTGCCCTCTATACTATGAGATCCGTGGGAGATTCCACTGTCTATTCCGCGGAACCCAATCTCTCACTGAAGTCTTCCACTATGAGGATCAGAAATGCTTGGCAGCTTACGTGCACGAGGCCCTCACCCTTAGACAATCACTCGAACAATAGTTTTTTATTTCTGGCTCTGATTTTGTTTCCTCTCTCATGTTTTCTTCCACTTTGTCCCATAAGATCTACGAGCTTTCCGCGGACTTATAAAGCACCATTTCATTTCATTTCATTTCTCGCTCTCTTTGGTAGGGTCAATGGCCACAAGGCTACGGCAAACAACGTCTTATGAGTACATTCTCTCTTTGGTTACTTAAGCCAAATCTAGGGCTTCATGTGTAGTTTTTGGGGTGAATCCCAGGATGGACGATGTGCTCTTTAAAACTACCTGCTCCAGCGTTTCTGGCTAATGGTCCATCTCGAGACTTGATTGAAGGTTTCAATGTCTAAAAATGCTACAAATGGAGTCTCACATCAAAGCAAATTCAAAGAAGTTCGTCCCTTGACTGGCTGGAGAGCTGTCTTAGACATTGGTGATTCAATGAGGCGCTCTAGGAAGACAACCAAGGGTGGGGACTTCAAGGGTTTGATGCCCTGGATGTGGTCGATACCTAGCAGCCAGACAGACTAGCTCGCCCTATGTGTGCTGAATCTGAGCGTCGTGTGACTGAAGGATACGGTACTCTGAATGGTTTGCCAACCTTAAAGTTTACATAAGACCAGCAAAATCTACACAGGGGGTAATTGACCCCCCTTTGCAGATCAGTTGGCCGTCTAGGGGCAATCATAGGCTACCTAGACGGCAAAAAATCCATATGCAAAGGGCTGGCTTGTGGCTGGGCACTTTCAACTTCTCGGGGTTGACTAACCAAAGGAAACAATTTGAGGCGGGACAAGTTCTTCAGGCAAATGGTAACAT
This sequence comes from Takakia lepidozioides, assembly GCA_030704615.1. Lineage (NCBI taxonomy): Eukaryota > Viridiplantae > Streptophyta > Takakiopsida > Takakiales > Takakiaceae > Takakia > Takakia lepidozioides. The sequence continues at coordinate 28,716,303 of CM060733.1, forward strand.
CTGTGCAGGGCAAGAGACATGGGAAACTTTGGACAAATGGAGATGTCAATGGTTATAAGTTGTTTGGTAAGATGTGTGCACTTCAGGCGGCCTCCGCCAAGCGCGGTCAAAGGTTCCAAAACTGAGACAAATCGAAGTCTTCCACCATAGCCCGGTGTTTTGCCATGTCTTAAAACAAAACAAACATAGTATTCAAAATGAAACCACTCAGCTGGCCTGTAAACTGAGATTGATCCAAGTCAAGACGGGTCTTCAGAACCCTCTGGTATCAGTTCCCAAGGGTAGATTACTTCTGTAAAATACTTCCCTCACAGAAAACATGAGGCTGTCATCCAGTGTTGTACCAGGCAGTGGCTGCCTCATGTGATAGGCGATTTCATCATCTATCTAATGTACTCTGTAGCAAAACTTACACATATAGCTTAGAGACCCATGGAAGGTGAAGGACCCTCAACTGCGCCCGTCCCGAAAACCACCACATCCAACAGAATGCGTGTTAGTGAGGATGCGCAAGGTGAGTAGCAGGTCTTCATGCTAGCTATCGCTGTCCAAAATGCAGAACTAAGCAAGTGAAAGATTGCAAGAGTAACAGCAAAGGTGTGACATTGCACAGAACCTCGAAAGTTTGAGGCAGACAAGTCTGCGATGTTGCGCATATCCATTCACGCAACAACAAGTAATTGCAAAGCACATGTAAGGGCTAAGTGTAACTTCCTATTAATGTCAACATGGGATTGTCAGGGAAGTGTTTGTGTTGACTTTACTTTGATGAAACCAAATTATCCCCAGAGTCAAGCAGTTTGCTCAGACATTTACTGGTTTTAAGCAAGCACTGGTTTGCTTAAGTAAAGGCTAAGGCTGACTGGAGGTCACTGACCTACAGTCCACATGCTAAAAAGCCCAAAATTTCGGATTTCTGGAAATCCCAGTATGACAGTACAGTGAATAGGAATATTGTTCAGTATGAGGTCTGTCACTATGAAGAAAGGTGGTTTTTTTATGGGTTTCTAACAAACCCCACCATCCACCCCAATCACCCAGAAGTGTGAAACAAGTCAGGAGCAAGTCAGGTTTAGGAGAAGGGTGATGGTGCCTTGCAATGCAAGGCTGTTTTGTCGGTTTAAAAATAAAAAACCTTTCTAATCTGGTCAAATCCTGACAGATCCTTCCTTTTCTGACAAACACACACACACATCCACATGTGTGCAAGTGCACATCCACCATCCTGAATGGCTAAATGGTCTACAGCCGCAGATCTGCGGCAAGGATGTTTGAAGGGGGGAAACACTTCTCTTTGTTTTGAAATTTGTTTTCCCATCACTTTTTAATCTGGGGGTCTGAAGAGGTCTTTCTCAATCAAGGACTAGCTACAAAGAAACGTATGACATTCTTGCTTTTCAGCAGAGTTACATTAGCAGGGCATGTGGCATCATTCTTAATGTCCAAATTATAATGAACACACCTGCAACCACAATCATGCACACCAGTGCCATGGCATTTTTAAACACTGATAGATGAAACCTGACGACTGGCTCACAGTATGCTGCAGTTGCAATAATTCTATGGCAAGCTATGTTCTGCACTTTATGAGCTGCAAGTCTTGTCCTCTCCCCTCCTATGCCTTAGCTGAGCTCTTTCCTTGCCTTTTTTGCACCTCTTTTTGGCCTGCTAGCCACATCAGGAGCTCATGTGTTTTGTGTCAATTTTGTTGGCAGATAATCACTCTGTCTGTGACAAGATCACTAGGTGCTGTGTTATCCCAAGCTCATCAGTACGAGATGCGTCGTTATCTCTACAACCATCAGGCGCGTCTGTTTTCTTCTCTGAGCTGATACATTGTCTGGGAATATGCTTTGAGAAACTGTTTCAACTTGCTACTTGGGGAGTGAAAAAGCAGGCCAGGCAGGCAGGCGGGAATTGCGTTGAGAGAGGAGGTAACATCAACTGGGGGTCATGGAGGTTTGGGGTTGTCTGGTCCAGGTAGCCCCAGCGATACAGTGAGAGGGGCTGAGAGGGTGTTTTTTCCAGCACTGAGCCACAATGTAACTTGGGGGGATGCAGAACAAGGATGGAGGATGGGGTTTGCATATAGAGGGCCACAGTACCATGTTTGGCTCGGTACTCACTTATGTCACCTTGCGCCTGCTTGGTGATGGGCCTGACGGTGGTGATTTTAATGCTCTGGAGCGTGGGCGTAGTTGGATCCTGAACCATGGTGGTGCCACCACGATTCCGTCCTGGGGCAAATTTTGGCTTTCTGTATGTGCACTAACTCACTTACTCTTCACTCACCACCCCGCAAAAGAGGAAAATAAATCCCTCTTCAATAAACAGTTCTGTCCCTGCCCCTCCAGATTTGAATGGAGTGAATCTACACCAGTTCAAGTTCATTCAGAAGATGAGGGGTTTGTGAAGCGAGATCTGTGGGGCCCCAATCCTCATGATACATAGCCTTAAACTCAGGACCGCTGTTTAGTAGAGCCTACACTTTCTCTGCTGAAAGTTATTTAACAAATGCCAAGAAAGTTGAATGTATGCCAAATCTTTCTTGTAATATGAAGTCCTTAAACTTAAAAGATTGTTTGAAATTTTTCGTTATGTCTTTTGTGGCTGCAGGTTCTAGGGGTATTTGAATGGTCGGGCAACAACCCTTTGCCCCCTGAAATCTGGATGCTACCCTACTTTCTCCCTATGCATCCAGGTGCACTACCTCTGATCCAACGCAACATTGGTGTTACTCTTTGAAGGTAGCATTTGCTGTGAAACATGTGTATCGTCTGCTCCTATACGGGCAAGCATGTCCTTATCAATCCTCCTGTAGAGGCCAATGCAATATCTGGACTTTTACATGACTTCTTATCCTCTTTGCTTGGAACACTTTCGCTTGGAACTAAAAGATTGAATGGACACATCTTCAATGGATTTAGCTATTAGAAGGAAATACAAGAATAAAGAGCAGAACACTTATCCAATTTATTCAAGTTGCTGGATGATGACAGGGGTCCATATTGCTGTAGTGTCTGCCTACATGTGTCTTGCCTACATGAGCTCTTAAATTGTTCTCTTTGGGATCAAGCAATTGTAAAGTGTGTATTGATGTCGTATGGACAAATGGAAATACAACATGCAAACAAAGCTTGAGCAATCTGGAACATTGAGGCCTTGACTGACTTACCTTTATTGATCAAAATCAAAAGAAGCGAGAAATGAACGGAGACATCGAAAAGTGCTTTATCCTGACTCAATTACCGTTGAAGTGAAATGTCATATGCAAGTGGTGAACCTTCTCCCGGGCAAGCATTGCCATTGATAATGAAGCCCCTAACCAATCAAAACTGTGGGATCACAGGACGCATGTGGTGTCACTGTCGAATGGTTTACCTGCCCATGAGCTACATTTATGGGAGTCGGTTCACAGGACCAATTACTGACACGATCAATGCTCTGAGAGAAGAACTTTTTGTGCAGCCATACAGCACAATTAACTGGAATAAGGCCCGCAATGAGTGTGCCAAGGTATGTTTGCACCTTGAGACCACATTCCTGTCAGTTTGTCCGGCACAAATCCCGGTACTTTGAATGATTGCTATCTAAGTTGTAGAATAAAGATTGGTGGAACAATATTGATTTCTGTTGCAATTGAAGGTAGGATTTAGGAAGACAAGAAGGATAAAGGAGAAATAATTGCAGCATGAAGGTTCCCTTTGTCGCAGAGAGGAAGACCACTTTGAGGTTGACATGGGACTGGCCGTCTGTGCATATGTGAGAGACAATGGAAGAAAGAAACTTAATAGCCTCCACTGAGGGCAAAGATGATGACCCATGGAGAGGGCACAAAAAACAAGGAACTTCATAACATCTCCTGGGCCCAGTTTGGGTGGAATAAGAGGGGTTTTTGAAAGCTGGGAAGAGAGGGTTATAAGACATCATACATATCTGCTGATTTGGTCGGTCCCTGTTTGTAGGAGGACCTGTACTATCCTCATCCATTAATACAGGACATACTGTGGGGCACGCTGCACAAGGTTGTAGAGCCTGTGTTGATGCATTGGCCAGGCTCCCTTCTTCGTGCTAAGGCCCTTTCCACGACCATGGAACATATCCACTATGAGGATGAAAACACCCGTTATCTAGACATTGGGCCTGTCAATAAGGTATGTGGGCTGAATCAGACTTGATATCTGGAGTATTCTGCACTGGCTGATTCCAATGAAACAAGGGAGTAGTAATTGAGGAGGCTTCTTAGCTCCTTGTTCTTGAGTGAAGGTCTTGAACTTCTTTTAGGCACAGGAAAATTGCAATATGGGGAATCTGCCATTACTTAAGTTGGTCTTCTCATCAGTTTTTCTGAGAAACATTCAATACCAATTTTTGGAGAGACTGCTGTCTGGGGTTGCGCACAGGTCATGAACATGTTGTGCTGTTGGGTGGATAATCCCAACTCAGAAGCATTCAAGCTGCACCTTCCTCGCATCCTTGATTATCTCTGGTTGGCTGAAGATGGCATGAAGATGCAGGTTTGTTTTGCCTTTGACTGGGCATGTCAAGTGGTAATGACACCTGTCACTACCTCATTGCTTGAATGATACAAGGGCATCAATTTCACAATCTATTTGTGTCCAGGAAAGAGGAGACAAATAGGACCCTTCGTTGTCTGGGGTCCGCGACATCCTTATATGCTTGTCTCTTTTTGTCTCCATTTGGTAGATAGAGTTCATAAGCCATATCTGGTAGCATAAGCTTTGTGTATCCAGATAGTCCAGCTGTTAGGAAGAATGAGTGTGGTTACAAGTGTAAAACTTGGAGAGAAGTGACCTATGTTACGTTGAGCCGAGGGATTCGCTGAGGATGCATTTTGTCAACATCTAGATTATTCCGACATTGCCACACTGAATTTGGGATTGCAGGGATACAATGGGAGTCAACTTTGGGACACGGCATTTGCGGCACAAGCGCTGGCATCGACCAAGCTACACAATGAGTGTGGGACCATGCTTAAGAAGGCTCACTCCTTCATTGATAAGTCCCAGGTTCTTCTCTAGCTCTCCTTCACCATCTCTTGTACCACGTTGCAGTCTAGGAAGAGTACCGAACATTTGCGATACATCATTTCAAGCAGGATCAATCAGTAATATCTGGTTGATGTGTTGCAGTTCAATCCACCTGCAAGCTGTAAACAGTAAATTCTTTGACAGGAATACAAGTAAGGTTATTAGAAGAAAGTGCACATAAGCACGCCCCAATACTTTTATTACCGGGATGCGTATGTTTCCTATAGTTGTGTTTAGGGTTGAGCTAGGATGTGAATCACAGCTTTCATCTGCATGTTGTGAAGGTCATGGAAGATTCCCCAGGAGATTCGGCCCACTGGCACCGCCACATTTCAAAAGGGGCCTTCCCCTTTTCTACCAGAGACCATGGGTGGCCCATCTCTGACTGCTCCTCTGAGGGCTTGAAGGTGGACACATTTCTCTTCCACCATTTTTGTCATGAAAGGTTATGTTCCTTTAATGGGAGTACCCCGAAGGGCTAAGCTTGTTAGCTCAAAAGCAATGTTGCCATAGTGATAGTGTTGTTCATGGTTTCTTATTCAACTCTGTGGAAGGCTGCAGGCAGCCTTGGTGTTGTCAAAGTTACCACGGGAACTGGTTGGGGACCCGATCTCAGCAGAGCGTTTGTATGACTGTGTCAACGTCATTCTGTCGTACCAAGTAATTTCTTCTCTTCAGAGAATTTTCTTCTGCGAAAGGCAGACAAATGTACTTGTGACTAGTAATCAGGAATTCTCACTTTTTCATACTGCGTATGGTTATTAAAGCCAGTAGTTATTGCATAGGAACTAACAGGAGGCAGGACCTCATGGGTTAAGAATTTACTGAATCATGGTACCTTGTCTGAATCATTCTTCCTCATGTATGTAACCTGACTTACCTTCTAAAACTTTCACTAATATGTAGTCGGTGGGGTGCCTCATATGGTCTCTTGGGTAAAATGGCAGAACAAGGATGGAGGGTCAGCCACCTATGAAAACACCAGATCCTCTCCTTGGCTTGAGGTAAGCTGACAACATGTTGTTTTTACTATGCTCGCCTTCAGCTCCCCAGTAACGTGAAGAAGGGGGAGGGGGAGAGAGAGGGAGGGGAGAGAGAGCATGTACTCATAAGACGTTTGCCGTCGCCTTGTGGCCATTGACCCCGCCCCCAGTTTGAGCGGAGCACTAAGGCACAGAAACTACCTTTGTCAGGGGCTGACGCCGGTAGTATGACTTACCTTGAAACATGCAATTGATCCGAGTTTTCCAGATATCCTCTAGAAATCCCTTCACACAAACATTAATCTGCTGTGTGTGATTTGCCCAATAACTAGACTCCAAAAGGGCCTCGGCTCTTGGCGAGGAGTGAGAGAGAGAGAGATTGTACTCATAAGACGTTGTTTGCCGTAGCCTTGTTGCCATTGACCCCGCGCCCAGTTTGAGCGGGAACAAAAGGGACAGAACCTACCTCTGTCAGGGGCTGACGTTGGTAGTAAGACTTACCTTCATATAAAGAATTAATTCGGGTTTTCCAGATATCCTCTAGAAATCCCTTCACACAAGCATCAATCTGCTGTGTGTGATTTGCCCAAAAACTAGGCCTCAGGAGGGCCTGGGCTTTTGGCTCAGCCTCGAGACTTTCAAAGTTGGTAAACAGGGGTACAGGCACAATTCCCTTGATAGAATTGAAGAGAGCGTCTCTTTGGTGAGAGAACCCCGGACAGTGTATCAGAAAATGAATACTGTCTTCAGATTGCCCACACAACGGGCAATTGCACTCTCCCTTTCCTCTCTGCTTCTGTTTGCTGTTCAAAGGTAGGCTTCCTGCCCTGAGTTTAAATTTCAGTCTAGTGCCGAGAGTGGGTAGACCCTTGAGGTCATCCAAGATGTCCTCCCCCATGTCATTGACTGGAAACAAGTTCAGGGAAGTTTTCTGCCGAACTTCATTTTCATCAGACAATCTCATGGCAACAGACATGGCTGAGGACACTACAGCCTCTAAGTCAGATTTATCCAGCAGGGTCAAGACTTGCGGATCCAGGTCCAGGTCCTTGAGAATCTCTTCTACTCTCTTCTGCCAGGACTTAGCCTGTTTGACAGGGCGGTCCTGTTTCCAAGATATAGAGTCGATTAACTTAGGATATCTGGTGTTGGGGCATATGTTGCAGCTGACCCCACCATCTGACCTTGAATTCATCTCTTCGGGAGCTTAAGGACAGAATGCCAATCTCACCCCGAACAGCCACATTGGCTTTTGGAGCATGCTGACATACACTCCTTAAGCACCCCCACTTGAATGGATTCTAGAGACTTAGCCTGGTTGGAGTTATCAACCCATATAGCAGATCCGTACTCCAAGGCAGGTAATAACGCGACAAAGCATGGTTTTCTTAACCTCAGAGTTGACCCCTCTGCAGTGGAAAAATTTAGTGGGCCCCAGAGCTTTGCCCTTGCCAGTTTGAACAACTTTCCGGATATGTGCATCCCAATTACAATTGGAGGAAAACTCAACGCCCAGGTAAGTGTAGGAAGGGAGGACCGGGATCTCTTGGCTACCCCACTGCCACTTAAGATCACTTCCTCCCTCTCCTCTGTCGTTGAATGCTACCACTGCACATTTGCTGACATTAGCCTCTAGCCCCCAAAGATCAAAGTATTTCTTCGCGCAATCAATCAACTCCTGGAGATTGGTTGGAGTCTCCCCTATGCCTGCGAAGTCATCCGCAAACAGGGCTGGTATGGTGGTATCACCCACCCTTAACCCAAATCCCTCACTTTCCACATCCTCGAGGAGTTGATTGATAAAAACATTGAAGAGCAGAGGGGAGAGAGTACATCCTTGAGCTACAGCTTGGTCTATGTCAAAGAAGTTGGACTTCTGTCCGTTAACAGTGACACAGCTTTTGGTGTACAAGTTGTGGACAACTCTCCACATCTTTCCCTTGATCCCACAAGACCAGAGGCGGAACCATAGGCCATCTCTCCACACTGTGTCATAAGCCTTTTTGACATCCAGGAAAAAAAACGTAAGTGGGTTTCCCTTCTTTTTTCCTTCCCTGGATAATCTGGCTTAGAGTGAAGATATGATCCACACAGCCCCTGTTTCGCGAAAGCCAGCTTGGCCTTCGTGGAAACAACCTCTAGACTCCAGATCAACCTCGAGACGAGTACTTATAACTCTGCAGAATGTCTTGCCAACATCATTGAGGAGCGTGATGCCACGGTAGTTCCCCGGTTCTTCTCTGTCACCCTTCTTGTATAGATTGACAATAACCCCCTGTCGCCAGCGAAAGGGGATCATTTCAGTCTTCCAGTTAAGGTTAAAGAGGAGAACTAGGGCCTCTATCATGGGATCGCCACCGTGCTTGATAAGCTCGTTGACAATACCATCAGGTCCACCAGCTTTATATCCATTTAAATGTTCAATTGCTTCCACAAGCTCAGAAGAACTAATTGGAGCGTTATAAGCCATTGAAATATACTCCAGTTCATCAGGGCTGTTTTGAATCACAGTAACAGTTTTTCCAACTGTGTCCCTCCATTCAGCAGAAGACCTCTCACTGTTAGACCTAGAAGTTGCCAAGGATACTGTAGTGATTTTCAAAGGTTTTGACAATGTCAACCGATGAAGTCACCACTGCACCTTTAGTAGTCTTCAGCGCTTGTACTTGCTGACTGTTTTTAGGCTTGTACAAACGTTGAAGGGCCAACCATAATTTCTTGTCATTACCACCATGGTGGTTTGAGTTTATTTCACTGTATAACTTGTCCCAGTATAATTTCTTCTGAGACCTAACAAGCTGATTGATATCTTTACGGAGCTGGTAGTACCTCGCCCACAATTCTCTGTTGGTTTCCAAATTGCAGCACTCTTTATAAAGGGCTCGTCTCTCAGCTATCTTGAGTTTGATCTCATTGGTCCACCAATTAACAGCTCTACCGCAGACAATTAGTTTCCTCCCAACGATCTTGTCAGCCACGGAGGAAACGAAACTCTCCCAAGAGTCCACTGCTCTTTCGACTTCATTTCTTGCGTTGTCAGAGCGAGACTGAAGTTCTTGGAGCGATTGGACAAAATGAGGGAGAGCCTCTTGCAAGGCCTGGACGTACTCAGCCTTGACCTCCTCATTATGGAATTTTATGAGAGAGAGAGAGAGAGAGAGAGACATGCCCATATGTAATCTATTGCAGTAAACAACAGATGGGCGCCATGGTACTCAGTGACTCTTTTTAGCCAATTCTTGTGTGGTGTATTCGAACATAGAACTGCTACGCTGGTTGTTAGATGCTGTGGAGGCAGGCATAGTCTTTGTCGAGTGGTAAGCCCACTACATGCACTCTCTAGGAATTCAGAATGTGACCAGCATAGCAACTCAACAGTGCAGATAATTGAAAGCTTGCTGCTTGTGCATGTGGTTGCAGCTAATCAATCCTGCCGAAACATTTGGCGACATTGTGATTGACTATTCGTAAGCCATGACCGTCGATTCCCGTTCTGACAGTATTATTAATCTTTGTTGTTGAATGCCAGACATGCTACTCCCCTGGCTTTTTCTCTAGAAAGGCATGTCAGCAAACCACTTTAGTGGCTAGTTTCAGCACTGCATTCCTATTAAGGAAAGAGGTAAGCACAGAGATGGAGTAAGAAAGGACAGAAAACGGTATCAAGGAAGTTTGTTATCATTACTTGTTGTGGTTGCTGATTGTTGGTCCACAGATATGTGGAGTGCACAAGTGCCTGTATCCAGTCCTTGGCTGCTTTTGCGAAACAGTATCCTCAGCACCGGTCTCACGAGATCACTGATTCCATTGATCGTGCACGTCAATATATTGAAAGGCAGCAACTGCCGGATGGGTCCTGGTAGGCAAAACCCATGCTCTTCTTTTTTACTTTGGAGTTTTCTCTCTTTGTTAGGCCGGGTCAATGGCCACAAGGCTACGGCAAACAACGTCGTATGAGTACATTCTCTTTGTTAGACCCTACTATGCAAAATACATTCATTTGGCTGTGCTGGACTTCTTGATTGGGGTTTTGGGCTTCCTCAATCAAGAGCAGGACTGAATCTATCGCTAATCACCGCTATGTTCAAACGTTCCTCCCACGGACATGTCTCTTATTCTGACTTGGCTAGACCTGGTAAGTTGGGAAGAGTTCAAACCGTATTAGCTGTCTGGTATTCAGTGTTTAATGGTTTTGGGGAACTGACAGCTATATGCTCTCGTTTCACATTCTCGCTTGTTGCCCAATGCCCTCTCCCTGTTTCCAACTGATGTGAAACTCTTCTACAATGTCGTTTGTCTATTGATTTCATCGCAACCTCATCTTCTCGGATGTAGGAGTCCTATGATGACAGCAGCAGGTTCTGTGAAGGTGTTTTTTTACCATTTTGCATGGTTGATCATGATCTTTCAATAACTCAAGGTTACAGCGCAGACAAATTCAAGTGGGGATTGGACTCATCTTACCTTGCTAGAAATTGCATACATCATTGATTAACTATCTGTATCACTCCGCGGTCCCTTGGAAAGCAGAGTTTTGATCACATCAGAATTCTGTAGTCTGAAAATAAGTCCAACTAAGGTTCATCATGTGGGTTTTGGTGAGATGGAAATAGGTATGGCTGCTGGGGAGTTTGTTTCACGTATGCTACATGGTTTGGAGTGTTGGCCTTGATAGCTGCCGGAAGAGAATATGAGACATCAATTCACATTCAAAAGGCATGCAGTTTCCTTCTATCTAAGCAGCTTCCGTCTGGAGGCTGGGGAGAGAGCTACCTTTCTTGCCAAGACAAGGTGACCACTTGCATCATTTTGGGTTGAAGTCAGAAATTGCAGCATGGGATTGATCCAACTCTTTTGCTGTTTTCGCATTCTCTCTCCCCAGCCAGAGAGGCACAACTCCATCGACATACTGAATGCAGAATTCGCCTGCGTGCCACTTCAAACTGAGGCCCACTTCTGGCTTACAATTTTCCTGCATAGGTTATAAGCCCTTCCCCCCAAGGGGATTGTGGCCAGGGCCCTTGCGACATCTATTAGACTCAAAAATGCAGGTTTCAAACAATCCTGGTATGCTCGTGTGGATACCTGTTTTTGAACGCCATACTCTCTATTGCTTCACTATTGCCAGTGAACCCAGAAGGGGTGGACATCACATCCAAGCATGTCCGCAACCAACTCATTAGAAAGGAGCTCATGGAGCTACATGTCAGGAGACCTTGGAAGTTACCCAACCTCACGACAAAGCATTTCTATCGAGAAACATTCTTGGTTCTCCGAGATGATAGAATCTTGCGGCCCAATTACCTTTCGGCCTCTTTATCTCCTTCTCTCCTGAGGGCTTTGGGGCGGTTCAGGGTGGGCTCCCACAACCTACGGATAGAGACTGGCAGATGGGAAAACCTGCAGTGGGAGGACCGCCTCTGTCCAGCTTGCACAGGGCGCAACCAGGAAATTGAAACTGAAGAACACTTCATCTTCTATTGCCCTCTATACTATGAGATCCGTGGGAGATTCCATTGTCTATTCCGTGGAACCCAATCTCTCACTGAAGTCTTTCAGTATGAAGATCAGAAATGCTTGGCAGCCTACCTGCGCGAGGCATTCACCCTTAGATAATCACTCGAACAGTAGTTCTTATCTCTGACTCTGGTTTCCTGTTTTCTCTCATGTTTTTCTTTCCATTTTGTACCATAAGCTCTATGACCTTTCCGCGGACGTTATAAAGCACCATTTCATTTCATTTCATTTCTCTCCCCCTGTCAAGCATCCTAGGGATAGCCAGGCAGGAAGCTAGCAGCTACCTCTGGAGCATTAAGTCTCATTGCAATTTTGGCTTTATTCGAAGTTTCACTTTCGTCCATAATTTCCTTTCTCCTATTCTTCTCTCTCTGTCTCTTGTTCCGCCCAAACTGGTTGCGGGGTCTACGGCCACAAGTCTATGACAAACAACGTCCTATGAGTACATTCTGTCTGGTGGAACGTTTTTTCATGTTATACCTCAGCACAGCCCAGGAGAGTAATAAACTTTCTGTCTCACCCCCCTCAACCTCATTGACAAGCTTGCACTTTGAAAAGATTCATTAGTTTCTATGGTTTTAGAATTTGTTTGTCCTGTGGTTGTACTTCCGTCCCTTGGGCCATTTGCTTCCTATGGACATAATAGGTTTCTTTCTTTGTCTCTTCTTTATCCCTCTCTCGTGCATAAGCCTCTTCATCTTCTGGCCTCCTTTGGTGTGGTTTGATGTGGGTTTCCTGTAAGGTTCCCCCTGGACTTGGATAAAGCTTCTTTCCAGCCTCCCATGGATGCAATGATGTCCTTTCTTCTCTGTCTCTCATACACACACAGTCACACTTGTCCCCTATTTCCAGTTAGAGGGGAATTAACTTCAAAATTCCTAGTATGGATTCCAGTTCTAAATGACATGATAATCCTGTAACCTGATTTGCATCTGGTTGGCTCTCAAACTCACAACATGCTCCAGGAAGGTTAGTATGCTGCAGGGACTATGCCCATGGATAGCCGCATTCATCAATCCACTCTATGCCTCTGGTCCCCCATGGACATTATTATGCTTTTTTCTTGTTTCTCTTCTCAAATGTGAGCCAAAAGCCCAGGCCCATTTTGGAGCCTAAATATTGGGCAAACCACACAGAGCAGATTGATGCTTGTGTAAAGGATTTCTAGAGGATATCTGGAAAACTCGCATCAATTGTCTGTTCCAAGGTAAGTCATACTACCGGTGTCAGCCCCTGACAAAGGTAGTTTCTGTACCTTTGTGTTCCGTTCAAACTGAGCGCGGGGTCAATGGCCACAAGGCTATGGCAAACAACGTCTTAGGAGTACATTCTCTTCTCAAATGTGAGTTCTGAGTTTATGAGGCTCTCAAATTGATTTATTTCCTTTTGTCTCTCTTCCTCATGCACCTAGTGTGTTGAAACCCTGTATAAAGATATTTAGTTGTACTTGTTGGCCTCTTTAGCTGGAATGTCAAAAAAAGTACACGTCAGTGTCTCTTCTCCACTATTTTCTGACTAGTGTTTCTGGCAGTGCACAATAGCCACATGTGTCATCTCTTCCGTTTAAGGTATAGCTACATTACAGCCAGCCCTGACAATGTGTGAGATAATAAGCATAGGAAACGGCAAGGTCAGGCCGAGTTTGCGGATTGTTAAACCCACAATATGCCCAAGGAGTGCGTATCATGGAACAGGCCCAGCAAAGATTTAATGCTCCGTACCTTTGGGAAAGAAGTTAGCATTCAGAAGTACAGACTGGAGGTCAGTCAAGCTCATGTAGGAGGAGCTGGGTGCTTGGCTAGCCTTGTTGTCAAAGTTTGGTGCTGATAAAGGACAAGGATGTATTACTTTTTCAGGTGTACACAAACTTGGAAGGAGGCAAAGCGCATGTTGTGAATACATCGTGGGCATTACTTACTCTTATTGCTGCGGGACAGGTGCTTGCTCTCTTCAGCCAATGCTCTGCTTCTAGTACTGACTGTATTTGAATCAAACCAGGGCATTTGTTGATTGTTTCAGGAATCTGAGAGCCGTGTTGAGAGCCATGTTGATCAAATTTTATTCTGTGCGTGTAGTAGTATATTTATTCTGGTTGTATGTACTTTTGACAGAGAAAGAGGGACCCTGAACCCTTACACAGAGCAGCCATTGTACTGATCAATGCACAAATGGAAAATGGTGACTTTCCTCAAGAGGTACACAGTTCCCGTTTGCCCCAGAGAAAGACCCAAGGACTTTCCTTGTCAATCATGCTTTTGAAACCAATGTTGGAAACAAAATTGTGTTTGTTGCTATACCAAGTGAATCTAGGTCTAGATTTCCATCTAATCATGCAACCAGCTCATTGTTGAATAGCTATCCAAAGGTTGTCCAGTGGTTGCAGACTTTGTCACCTGTAGTGGTCCTGCACTCTGCCCTGTGGGAGGTTAGAAAAATGGTTGGTTTCGCTGTGGCCAGGGCCATTGCATTGCATTCAGGCTTCTGATCGTTTAGTGGAGCATCTGGGAAACTAAAACCTGGTTTTAGTGGAAGTGGCTTTTAAGAGGTGCCCACATGCAACTGGAGAGAGTACCCTGAGAGATCCATTAGGAATCATGTACGATGCTGGCTTAGGTCAATGTCATCTTTTCCTTCTGAACATAAGTCAGTGATTGTGACAGCCTTGCACATTGGCCATTCACGATAAAAATCTAAGTTTCAAGCAAGTAGATGTGAAGAGGCCACGCTTTTCCTAACATTGTTCTTTGGTTGCAGGAGATAATGGGTGTTTTCAATAGGAACTGCATGATTTCATATTCGGCATATCGCAACATTTTTCCAATCTGGGCACTCGGTGAATACCGCTGCAAAGTCCTCACCTGAGGTGGGTCTCAGGGAGCTCTTCAATTGGTTCACCAACTCTTTCTGATCAAATTGTTAGTCATTCTACTGCTTTAGAGAATGATTATTGTGTCATTCTTTGGGGGCAATGGGACTTTCAATGATTCAGCCTGTTGTGGAGCTGGCATCTCTTGCTTGTGTTAGTTGCTATACCAAGTGAATCTAGGTCTGGATTTCCATCTAATCATGCAACCGGCTCATTGTTGAATAGCTATCCAAAGGTTGTCCAGTGGTTGCAGACTTTTGTCACCTGTAGTGATCTGCGGGAGGTTAGAAAAATGGTTGGTTCCGCTGTGGCCAGGGCCATTGTGTTGCATTCAGGCTTCTGATCGTTTAGTGGAGCATCTGGGAAACCAACAACCTGGTTTTAGTGCAAGTGGCTTTTAAGAGGTGCCCACATGCAACTGGAGAGAGTACCCTGAGAGATCCATTAGGAATCATGTATGATGCTGGCTTAGGTCAGTGTCATCTTTTCCTTCTGAACATAAGTCAGTGATTGTGACAGCCTTGCACATTGGCCATTCACGATAAAAATCTACGTTTCAAGCAAGTAGATGTGAAGAGGCCATGCTTTTCCTAACAGTGTTCTTTGGTTGCAGGAAATAATGGGTGTTGCCAGTAGGAACTGCATGGTTTCAAATTCGGCATATCGCAACATTTTTCCAATCTGGGCACTTGGTGAGTACCGCTGCAACGTCCTCACCTGAGGTGGGTCTCAGGGAGTTCTTCAATTGGTTCACCAACTTTTTCTGATCAAATATTAGTCATTTTGCTGCTTTAGAGAATGATTATTGTGTTATTCTTTGGGGACAATGGGACTATCAATATTCAGCCTGTTTTGGAGCTGGCATCTCTTTCTTTATTTGTGACACTAGAAATCACAGAAAGATTTGTAATCGGCAACCTACGAATCGTGTTGCATCGCCCGCTCTCCCGGCATTGCTCTCTACCATTGCCACTATGTCATCATGTCTACATTTATTGGCTACATTCAACGTCGTTCTCAAATTGTAAAACACCAGGGCCTGCGATGCCACATCAATCATATGGCTTCCATTGGTCAGGCCCTTAACCCTCTTGTGCGTCTGTTGATAATTTGCTTGTGGGTCTGCCCAATCACCACAAATCATATTTCATGTTTGAGAGTGCCAATTGTAACTAAACACCACATGGCAGATAGTAGCATTACTTTGGAGGGAAAAATCAAATTTCACTCTGTAGGGACGTGAGGGTCTATGGATGGAGGTTGCTGTTTGTAGAAGAAAGGTCAGATAAGGATGCACAGCATCTGAGACAAGATGCACCTTCTATGGAAAGTAAATGTAGTCTCCAGATTGTCTCCCAACAATTGAAGTAGACTCTTCCTCCCGTTAGAGGGTAGACAAGATCCATAGTTTGAAGTAGGGGACGAAACAATCTCCTTCCATCTTGGAGACGACATATGTTTTTCATTTATGACATCAATGAGCTCCAGCAAGTCTTGTGATCCAAGACAAGAGACCTCTCTTAGCTTCCAATCTGCGAATCTCAAAGCAGTGGAAATCTGGACCCTAGAAACTAATTAGTGTGCCCATCATTCTAGCTAGAATCATTGACATGTAGAAGGGAAGGATTCTAGAGGTCTAAGCAGAATACAAAGATTGAGGAAGTGCTCAAGAAGAGTCTGTTTGAAAGTGACAGATCGACCTGGCCTAAGAACTTGGAAACTTGATCTGCTTTACCTGAAGATAAGACTTGGAGTAGAGCCTAGTTTTGGTTCGGTGGGATCTCCACATGGTATGTAGCCTAGGATCAGTTGTCCACTATCCGTAGGAAAGATCAGTAATGTACCAGCAGCTCTACCCTGCATCAAGACGTCAAATATACCCTACTTTTCTGAGGGGTGTATGTTAAAATGAAGGGTACATCCAATCAGGGTATATATGAGGGTTAGGCATTAGGATATAATTGAGCCGCCATTCGTAAATGTAGCTATGCTAGGATAGCCACCTTCGACACAGGAAATCGTTCCTTCTCGATTTCATATTCTAATATTCTCTATTTCTCCTTCATGTCGACGGTTCTGCATCTAGTTACACATAGCATGATCTTCAGTTCACGAGTATGGATACTCAGAACGAGTATGTCATTGGCTATACCATTTGTGGGCAGCGGGCGTAGCTACAGCATGAGCCTAGCCACGCGAGCCCGGGAGCTGGGCTCACGCTTTGCCATCTAAGCTAAGCGTGAGCCCAGGGTTTAGAGGAGGGAGAAGCAAGTCCTATAACCGAGGACAAGGTTTAGAGGGGGTCCTATTACCGTGGAAGCGTATATTTTGGAAGAAGAGATGAACACGGAAAAACTTCCAAACACGGCAAACATGGCAATATTGAGTCCCTTCTATAAGCACGAAAATCCCAATTCCCCCAGCCCTACTTCGTCAACCTTAAGCACTCCCACCCAAGCATTTCACGCAGTTGGTCCCACCTTCCACCAGCCCCAAGCGCTCGCTCCACCTTGAAGACGAGGCCCAAGCCGCGATCCCACCTAGCCCCACTCTCACCACGCTCCACCTTGAAGACGATCCCCAAGCCACGATCCCACCTAGCCCTACTCTCACCACGCTCCACCTTGAAGACGATCCCCAAGCCACGATCCATTCTCACCACGCTCCACCTTGAAGACGAGCCCCAAGCTGCGATCCCACTTGGCCCCACTCTCACCACGCTCCACCTTGAAGACGAGCCCCGAGCCGCGATCCCACTTGGCCCCACTCTCACCAAGCCCCAACCACCTTCTCTGGTCACTATTCCTATAAGTATATATTCCTGCATCATCAGTGAGTTGCTTTTCAACCCACCGACAATAGTAGAACTATCTAGAAAGTCAACTAGTGAACTAGGGAAGATGGTTATACCAACTCTGGTTCGCCATTAGCGTTTTAACGGGTTCTGGACCTGTCTGGCGGGTCGGGTCCGTTTCCGGGCTCATTTAAAAATGAACCCGGCTCAGGGTCCGAGTTTTTTGTGATGGCACGGGTCCAGACCCGGATAGATACCCCGGACCCTAACCCGTCGGGTACCCGGGGTCAAAATCTAGACCCGCACAACATTGTCGTCGATGATCATCATGAAATCATGATCACGAAGAAATTGAGTGCGTTGACGCACTCAGTTGTCCGCTGGGAGGAACCAAAAAAACAAGATTTTTTTTTTTTTATTTTTTTCCTTCCTCCCCCTGCGGAGAACTGAGTGCGTCAACGCACTCAATTTCTTCATGATCATGATGATCATCGACGACATCTACCCAAATGCCGGGAAAAAAAAAACAAAACAAAAAAAAAAGGAAAAAAAACCTTCTTCCCTTAATTTTGTTTTTTGAATTCTCATGTGCCTGACGCCCGCTTAATTCCCAACCTTGTTTCCCTCCACAAATATGGCAGTTCGCTAAGGGTTAGGGTTAGGGTTTGGGGTTACGATTTGCAGTGTTTCTCCGGTTTGCCGTGTTTGTCGTGTTTCCGCGGTAATGACGTCAACTTAATTCCCAGCCTGTTTCCCTGCACGAACATGGCAGTTTGCTAAGGGTTAGGGTTAGGGGTTAGGGCTTGCCGTGTTTCACCGGTTTGCCATGTTTGCCGTGTTTCCGCGGTGATGACGCCAGGTTAACTCCCACCCTGTTTCCCTGCACGAACATGGCAGTTCGCTAAGGGTTAGGTTTAGGGTTTGCCATGTTTGCTGTGTTTCCGCGGTAATGGGTGCTCATCCGCGGAAGTACACCCTGCATCTTCCCCCATTCTCGTGCCACGTGGACTGGGCTCACGTCAAGCTCTTGGGCTCATAGGCTTGCGTGGCTAGGCTCACACTCTAGCATTCCCCGTGGGTAGCAAATAGATGGCCACTTTCTTGACGTAGAAGAAACTCCTGATATCGAGCACGACCTTGATGTCAGGCCTTCAAGTGTCTCTCGACATGACAATCATATATCGGTTTTATGTGAAGGGTCCACGACATGTAGGAGCGGAGACACAGAGGAGTCAGCTGCAAAAGAGACAAGAGTATGTCGGGAGCTGGAAGCCTTAATAGATCAGGCAAAATGTTGGGTGTCGTATGGTCGAAAATCTCCACCGTGGGCATTTTTTTACGACAAACAGTGAGGAGGCAGTTTCATTGGGCAGTGAGCGGATTCTTCGTTGCATTCTATGTTATAGCAATGCTTGTGGTGTTGAGAGTCTTGTCTTAAAGACCAGAGGTAGAAAATATCTCATAAAATACAACAAATTGCATGGCACTAATGCGATGAGGAAGCACATTGAAAATGAGCATAGAGAGGTGTCGAGTAGATATCAAGCACTTTGCTGCTCGTCGTAAGGATCCTTTGGAGCCACATGAATGGGAGCCCCTTAAGAAACGGCAGAAAGTGACACCGAGTCCCATTTCCACATTTTTTTGTAGCACTGTTCCCTACAAGAAAAATGATGAGAAGCAAAAGTCTTTCATGGAGGATCTGGTATTGCTTATAGTAAAAGTTTATTTCCCCTTGTCGAGTGTAGAAAATCTCTGGCTCAGACGTTGTGTTCTACGTCGAGACCCACGTCGTGTCTTTCCTTCTCGGAGAATGCTCACGGAAGAGATTTTGCCCACAATGGTTGAAACTACTGTTGAGAGACATGGCCCGTTTGTGGCGCCAATTGAACTCCACCTCATCCCCCTCACCAGGGGATCTCCCATTGAGGGAGGATTGATTGTTTCCAGGCAAAGCGTGTGTTGGAAACACCGGTGCCAAGCACGCAGTCTTTGCCCCAGGTGTCGTGGAAATCTTGAAGCAGCTTCCTCCCCCGTTGCTCCGAAGTTCTGGAAACAGTTGCACAAACAGTAAATCATGCCTCCTCCCCTCAGTCAGCAGATCATGGTAAGTATTATACAATACTGATCTGCCTCTGGGGGGTTCCCATCATAGACCCAGGCACACCTGGTTTTCCATAGATTCCATAGGGTAATGGCTCGAAGTGAAGCCCAAACCGGACAAACAGATTGCCCTTGACCAAGAATGAAGTTTAGGAGCAGCAGAGAAGGCGGGGGAGGGGGGGGGGAGTATCCCAGTGTGAGTAGAAGGCAAGGAGGTGCTGCCAGATTCTGCCGGACAGGATGCACATGAAGAAGCAGTGTGTTCGATCGATTCTGGGTTAGAGTTGCACATAGTGCAGACTGAGTTTTCTTCATGAGTTTGGGGTTGTTGGATGCATCGACTCCTAGGCAAGGGGGCTTGAAGTTCACTTGGTCAAATAACAGAGACCCACCTGATCTGTGCCAGGCCCGTTTGGACAGGTTCTACTGTTCCTCTACGCTCAAAGGTTGGTCTAAAAAAGTCCCTCTGCAGCCTATCTTGCCAGATTTTGACCATGCAATAGTGCAACTCCTCCTTGACACTCCAGGGTCAAGGGTCAGAGGTAGGGGCTTCTTCAAGCTCTACAAGACCCGCAGGTAGTTGAGACCTTGAAACATGCCTGGGAAATAGCAGTCTCTCCTTTGGTCTCCCACACAGCAAGGTTCCTGGCAAAGCTCTCCTCCCTCACGGACTTGTGCAAAGATATCTCAAGATTAAAAGCGGAGGAGAATACGAGGCGTCAAAAAGCACTTACTAAATGCTTAGAGGTCTGCCAATTTCAGCTTCAGTCAGGGCATGGGGGACCGCATACTATAGCCTCATACAAAGAAGCAAAGAGGAACCTCTCCATGCTTTTGCATGCCAAGGAACAGTTCACCAGAATCAAAGCTGGAGTCAACTGGTCTCTCAAAGGAGAGAAGATGACTTAGTATTTTTTCATCAAAGCGGCTCAAAGAAGACTTGATCCCTGCTCTTCGTGACAACGCTGGGCAATTGGTGGACAACCCTAAAAACATGGCAGAGGTGGCAGCCACGTACTTCCAAGGGCTTTTTCAATGTCAACAAATGTCTCAGCTGAAAGATAATGCAACAACAGCTCTACTACATCACATTCCCTGCACTTTATCTCAGAAGGATAAAGCCAATCTAGCGGCTCCCCTCACGGTGTATGAGCCAGGCCAAGCCGTCAACTCCATGGCATCGCAGAAGTCCCCTGGTCTGGATGGCCTACCAATTGAGCTGTTCAAATCGTTGTGGGAAACAATTGGGGAAGAATTCCTACTCATGGCAAATGATATAATGGAAAAAATGCTGATGCCTTCACAAATTTTAGAGGGTCTCATCACCCTCATATTCAAGAAGGGGGACAGAGAAGACATGGCCAACTATCGCCCTATAACTCTGTTGAATTCCACTTACAAGATTATTGCCAAGACCATGGCTTTGAGGCTGCAACCCCTTCTGCCAAAGATCATAAGGAAAGATCAAACAGGGTTTCTAAAAGACCGTATGATTCTGGATAACATCCTCTTGGCACATGAGGCCTTGCACCGAGCAGAGATTAATAATCAACCATTGGCTTTCTTGATGCTTGACTTCGAAAAGGCCTTCGATTCCATTGATTGGGATTTTCTGGAAGGGGCTTTGGAAAAATCAGGATTGGGGGGACCTTTCCTCACTTGGGTACACATCCTTTTACATTCAGCATCTAGCAAAGTCACGGTGAACGGAGTCGTTTCCAAGGCCTTTCCAATTTCCAGATCAGTAAGGCAGGGCTGCCCCCTTGCTCCCTTCCTCTTTCTAATCGTGGCGGACTCCCTAGGGCATATGTTGGATTTCAGGCAAGACATTGTCGGGCTGCACTTACCTACTCTACTACGTGAGATGCTGAAACTGTCTATGTATGCAGATAACACCGCCCTCTTGCTTGACACCTCCTCCAGAAGAAATATAGACAGGGCACTCCAAGCACTGGACACTTTTTGCCTTGCTTCAGGACTTAAGGTCAATTGGAAAATGTCCATGGGCATTCTTTCTTTGCTACAGAACGGTGCAGTTGCAGCTCATTGTGATGCTTGGGGTGTGGACATAGGCCTGAGATGGCCCCAGACAAAGCCTTGGTAAAGGAAATCAAAGCACTCATCCGAAATTTCATATGGGGTGCCGCCAAGCACGCATCCCACGAGTTTTTTTCAGCTGAGGAGAGACCGTGTGCCGACCCACCCAATCTGTCAATGTCGTCTTCTACCATATTGAAGTCGCCACCCATCAGCCAGTGTTGAATTTGCGGGTGATGCAACGTTCTATCTCTGATTTGATTCCAAAGGGCAATCCTTTCTTCCTCCACATTAGGGGCGTAGATGTTTAACAGACCCACTTCTCCCAATGATTGTCCCAGGTTTAGCACTAGAAACTGGACCCTGCCTTGCAACCACACACCATTAGAGACAATTGATTGTTGTAAGGAAGGAGACACCAGAATTACAGTGCCCCCCCCCCCCCCCCCCCCCCCCCCCCCCGTGAATCACTGATGGTGGGATTCCAGAATGTCGAGGTTTGAGGCCACATGGAGGCACCTACAGATGAAATTTTAGCATGATTTAATTTATGCTCTTGCAGAAACATGATATTGGAGCCACGCAAAAAAGGTGGAGGCCCATGTTCTGACTCTGGCCCTTTTGGGAGCCGAATGGTCAGAGCCAAGGCCTCTGACATTCCAGGAGAAGAGGGATAGGTTCATAAGGGGGGCAAAGAGGCCTGCACTGAGTGCACGATTTGATGGCCAAAGAGGACAAACAAGAAATTTAGAATGCCTGTCAGAGAGAGGGAGGGTGGAGACCCACTTGAAACCCCGAGGAGGAGAGAACAAAAGATGAAGCTGCTAGGTGAACACCGTTCTAGCCTTTTTCCCTTTACTCTTACTATGGAGGGGCACAAATTGTTTTCCACACTACAGGAAAAGGGGGGGGGGGGGGGGGGGGGTTTCCACGCCGCACCCACGCCGCACCCACGCCGCGGCGTCGTAAAACGGCCCTTTTCGGGTAGGGGGAAGAACCAAATTTGCGACGCTCAGGCGTCGCAAGCCCGTCGTCAAAAAAACGTCGCAAATTTGCGACCAATGGGGGTCACAAATAGGCGAAACCGCGATTTGCGACGCCCGGACGTCGAAAATAAAAAATAAATAAAAAATAAATAAATAAACAACCCTGCAATGCAGAATTAGCACCGTCCGGGGGTCGTAAAGTGCGACGCCCGAACGTCACAATTTAAGGGGATACATTTGAATTTAGGCGGGAAAATTTGAATTTGAAATTTGAATTTCAAAAACTTGTTGACCGTTGACTCCGGCGTTTACCATTGACTCCAGTTCTGTCTAATGACGATATGTTCATTGTTCTATCATATATCATGCAATGCATACTTGAACCTTAGACCTCCACGTTATAACATTTCTAAGACGCGACAAACTAACCAACACACCTACACTACATCTATGTATCACAAAAACAATCTAAATATATATACATATAAAGATTTCTTTCAAGTTCTTTCAAGTTCCTTCTAAGGGGGTCTCTCTTGTGACACCGGGGAGTTGCAACCTCCACAGCCTTAGTGCCCAGCCCCAGCCCCAGCGTCGTTGCCGTTGTTGCACCCCCCTCCCACCGCCAAGGCTCCCCAAGCAACGTCCTTCTGATGACCTAAGCTGATCACAACACCATTGCGACCCCCTATGGCGACGCCGTTGCGACCCCTGGCGTCGCAACGATGGGTGGCCCAGCGACGCTTTTGTGAAGTTGAGGGCCGCAAAATCTATAAAAAAAAAAAAAAAAAAACAACTCCCTCTATGGTGATGATGTTGCGACGCCTTGGCGTCGCAGAGGCGCTGGGGCGTCCTTAGTGACGTTTTTGCGACGCCGAGGCTATTATTTTATTTTTCTGGATTTCCAACGCCGGGGCGTCGCAAGAAAAAAAATCCATCGCAGCGAGGGCCCTCTTCTCCCCTTCATGCCACCTTACGACGGCTGGGCGTCGTAATGGTGTCGCAGCGGGGGATTGCGACGCCGAGGCGTTGCAAAAAAACGCCGCGGACTCGGCGTCGCGGGCTCAACGCCGCGCGGGGCGTGGGGGCGCGACTGACGTCACAACCCCCCCCCCCCATTTGCTGTAGTGCCACTATTACTTATAAGTGATAACATGTCTGCAGAGATGTCCCAGGACAAGGCTTTAGACATAAATTTGTGAGCAAAGGGAGAAGAGGGAGGGGCAGAGGGATCTGAGAGGATTTTCTACCGATTTGATTGTTCAGCAGCAAAGTCCAAACCATTTTACAGTCAAAGAGGTGAGGAACGAAAAAGATGAGGGGAGAGTAAGCATGAGAGGCCATGCTTACCGCAGGGGGGGAGTCCACGGTTTCTTCTGATAACAAGAACGAGATGGAGTGGTCAGCTGTAACATTGGAGGAGGTGTTGAAAAGAAAAGTACTCGCCAACACCAGCTCTCTGTTTAAATTTGCCTCTTGCTGAGGTAGCCCCATACCCGTCTTGGATTTTTTCAATTTGTAATGCTCGTCCACCAGCTTGGATCCCTTGTTGAATATCTTCCTACATCTTGCCCATTCATTTGGGTCTTTAACCCTGCAAGACAGATAAAACTTACTTACCCAAATCCATGTGTTATGCGCTCCCGAGGTATCCAAATCCCTACTGTAGATGACTAGCATGCATTCTACATACTAGCCAACCATACCATGCCATCACCATTCCAAACAAAATAGGAAGCACAACATTTGAAAACCATTTCATTTGTAAACAAAATTTGTACAACACAAGTTTTTGCAATCGGATTCATGAGCTAGCTAAGCCGGACTAAGCATACATTTCCTCCCCCACGATCCAAGGTTGATGTCCCCATCAAGGCTTCTCCGCTTTTGAGGTCGCCCTTCAAAAGCTGCAATCGCCTCGGATGCGTTTCCCATTTCTGAGGCACGCACCTAAGTTGCCTCCACTCAATGATAGCCCTTCCATTTCACGAGATACTCCGTTTCTCAATTCTTGAACCTCCTCGACTTAAGCATTGCCTCCACTTCGTACTCAAGTTCATTTTCATGATCCAACAGCACAGGTGGTAGACGCAACATTTGATGCCGATTCGGACGCGCTTCATCTTTGAAGTAAGGCTTCAAAAGATAAACGTGGAATACCAGATGCACCTTGCTGTTTGTCGGCAGTTCCAATTCATATACATCCTCATTCATAACCGTCCGGATGCGAAGGGGCCCCGCATACGGAGGTACGAACTTTGGACTCACTTCCGGAGGTAGTCAAAAATTCTTGATGCTCAACCAAACCTCCGTGCTTGCCTCAAACTTAACTTCCCTCCGCTTCCAATTTGTTGGCCGTTCATACCGTTTCCTAGCTTTGGCAATGTTGTACTTTGCGAGCTCCAACAAACGTTCGGGTTCTTCCAACACCGCTGCTGCTGCCGGCTCCTCACCATCTTGGGTGGCCCAATTTGTCGGCACCAGATGTGCTTTTCCATAGACCAATACGAAAGGGGAAACTCCTGTTGCGGAGTGTTTTGTGTTATTATAATAGAACTTTGTCGCATCCAAGTGCTCCACCCAGTCTAACTGGTCTGCCGATACATAATTCCGCAAGATCTGCTTCACCACGGAATTCACTCATTCCGTTTGGCCATCTGTTGTAGGTCGGAAGGCCGTGCTCATCTTGAGCCTCGTCCCCATTTTCTTCCAAAGTGCTCTCAAAATTTACTTATAAACTTTGGATCACGATCCGAGACAATATCCTTCGGGAGTCCATGATGCTTGAAGACGTGGGCGAAGTAAAGTCGTCTCGTCTCCTGCACTGGATAGAGGAGAGCTGAGGGAGATGTATTGTCCAACCAGCAATTTTCACCATCCTCCCTCCGGTCCCAGGAACCTTGGCAGCAATTTTCCAAGCGACTTGGGTTGCTGGGTCAAGCACCCCTAAGCCCCATTTTTTCTTGGGCAAGGTAATGGCACCATATTCCTAAATCCAACCATCGTTAACAGTTAACACCTAGTACAAAAATAAAAAATAAGATAAAAAAACACTTACATATCGTATTTGTAGGATACATATGTAATGTATCTACTATAATTTGTCATAGACTTATTTTTTCCTTTCTTTTTAATTTGAGTAATCATAGGGGCGGCCGCCTCTCATTTTAAGATAATAGGGTCTTCAATGGGCACGTGCGATGTGGCCGGTGGGCCCCGCGCACGGACGCCCGGCTCCCCAGCACCCCGCCCGCCGCTGCGCGCGGTCGCCCAGCCGTGGGCGCGGCTGCAGCAACCGCGCCCGCGCCCCCGTCCGCCGCGCGGTCAGTCTCCTGCCCATGAGTCCGCTGCCCTCCAGTCTGCCAGTCCGCTGCTGGCCAGTCGGCTGCCCAGCAGTCCGCCAGTCCGGTGCTAGTCAGTCCGGTGCCCAGCAGTCTGCCAGTCCGCCAATCTGCCCGCCAGTCCGCTGGCCAGTCCCCTGCCATCTAGTCCGCTGACGGCGCAGGATCGCCACCGTCCATTCCCATAACCCATCCGAGCCCTCCATTTTTAGGGCTGCAATT
Organism: Takakia lepidozioides; assembly: GCA_030704615.1. NCBI lineage: Eukaryota > Viridiplantae > Streptophyta > Takakiopsida > Takakiales > Takakiaceae > Takakia > Takakia lepidozioides. The sequence continues at coordinate 28,742,200 of CM060733.1, forward strand.
CAAACCTGCATCCCTGCCGCCTGCCACTTGCCAGCAGCCGCGAACGTGCGCACTGTTCTCCTAGCACGTTGTCGATCGTGTCATGTACTGCGGCGCGTTTCTTGCATGTTCAAAAGCGTGTCCTTTGTACTGTATAGGGCATGGACGTGGAAGCAAAACCCGATGATATATTGATCACGAAAAGTCCGCTTCAACAGGAAGGATCTCCATTGGAAGAGTGAGACGCAATATGTGTTTATGGGTGTACGAGTGAATGTTGAAAAGGCATGCATACCTTGGGATAGAGTTGGTGACTTCGTCCTGGGAGAGGAGAGTTTGGAGGACTACCCCACTCAGTTTTGGGTGAATGTCCATTCTAAAGTGGAATCCGGCTCGCGAAAAGCACCCAGAGCCAACACATTTCTGTCCAGTATTATGTGTGTACCATCCTCAGTCCTTTTGGCGTTTCATTGCATGTCTGATGCCATTTTTTGTTTCACGAGTTCTCTGATTTTATGCTTCCTCAAGTCGTTGGATATCGATTTTAGAATTTTCTGTCCAGGTATCAATGCTGCTACGGTCCTGATGACAAGCACACCAACAAGGCAATAGTGGAGGATCCAAAACAGAAGCGTGAAGGATCTCTTGTGGGTGCTGGAACATCTTGCCCTCACAAAGGCCCAAGGAGAAAGAAGTCGGAGTATGGAGAGTCTTACAAATGTGGTTGCCAATGTTGTTTCAAGGTCCAGCAATGCTATCTCGCCCCTGATATCTGTGTCCTCACGTACTACAACAACATGGAGCATACAGATGCGCAAGGGAAACCCTCGCATGGGAAGTCCGCAGAGTTCAGGAACACCCGCCACGCCTATGCACCACACATTAGCGAGGAATTGAAAGCCTGGGTCGTCGAGTGTTTGTGCCGAGGCCTGTCGGTCGCCCAAATCATGATGGAGCATAAAGAGCACGTGATGAACAACACCGGCTTGGGCGATGCATGGACCCGCGATGATTTCTTGTTGGAGCAAGATGTTCGCAACCTTGCCGAGAAACGTGCGTGACAAACCTTAAAAAAGCACGCCGATGATGCAGAGAGTGTGCGCATGTGGAGAGACCAGAATCCTGCATCCGTTTTTTTCTATCAAGAGGAGAAATTAGAGCCAACATTCGAGCATTTTGATGGAGATTTGACATTCACTATTGGCATACAGACTCCGTGGCAGAAACGACGAATGCTGGAACTAGAACATGACCGTAAAGTTGCATGTGATGCAACCTTTGGGACAAATCATGACAAGGTACTATTCGAACGATTCCATGGACTTGTATGATCATGATAGCATAGTACCATGCAACATTCACATAATATTTGGTGTGCTGACCCTTTCTGTATGTTTTCATGTGTACGTTGCGGAAGACCGAGGGGCAGACCCATTGTGAACCGCTACAGACCTCATCACTCTTATGAAGTCTTCTCGTGCAGAACTGAGCGGAATTTGCATGCTCTGACCATCTTACATTGTGCATTCCAACAGTTCCCATTGTACACGTTGATGGTCTTCGACGAGTGATTGAACGGTATACCAGTTGTCTATATCCTATCCGCGAGGAATCGGACAAGAGACCTGGTTCCGTGGATGAGAGCCTTGCGCGATTCACTCCTCGCAGATTTGCCGAGCTGACGGCCCAATGTCTTCATTGTGGACGATGCCGAAACAGAAATCAACGCTATTCAGTAAGTCTGTTGGTCCACAGCACCGGTCCATTGTCGAGGTCCACTGCAGCAGTCCATTGCTACAGTCCACTGGCAGACTCCTGTGGCGAAACCCGATGGCAGTTCGCTGGGCAAATCCACTGGTAGTCCGCTGTCAAGTCCGGTCATCAGTCCCCTGGCAAGTCCGCTGCCAAGTCCACTCAGCAGTCCCCGGGGTCGGCCGTCTGCTGCCCAGTCCACTCGGCAGTCCCTGGCAAGTCCGCTCGGCAGTCCGCTGTGGCAGTCCAATGGGGCAGTCCGCTGATGCAGTCCGCTGCCCTAGTCCTAGCTAGGGGAAGTTCAATGGGGAAGTCCACTGGGTAGTCCAATGGGGTTATTCTAGCACATCAACGTCATGGCATTGTACTGTCCACTGAGCGAGTCTAGTGGCTCTGCCCGCTGATACAGGTCGTTGTTATAGTCCACTCCGGCAGTCCACCATTGCAGTCCAATCCCAAGACTCTAATGTGTATCATGTGTGTTGTGCAGAATTGTTTTTGAATGAGTACTCATTTTCCTCTGCCTTTCCGCAAGGCATGGGTGAAGCAATTATGCAAGAAAACGAAGGATCCGGTGACCGCTGTAAACTTGTTGAAGGATATGGGAGACCTCATGTACTGTAGAGGGGGACCACGCAACGAGAAAAGAGTGCTTCGGTGGGTTGCAAGGAGAATCCGTCGTATGAGGCCAAAATACCCGAAAAGACATGAATTTCTTGACTATATCAAACAGTACTGGAAGCCCAAAATAGCATTGTGGTGTACAGCAGCCCGCCATGTCCCTCATGCGAGCCAAGACACAAACGCAAGCATTGAGGCATACCATGGAAATCTGAAGGCAAGACTTGCCATGGGGAAAGGCAAGATGAGTGGTCGTAGAGTGGACTAGCTTATATGGGAACTCACTGGCCGTGTGCTAACACACTACTGGTATGCAATCCATTTGAAGACCACTACAACAGATTGCGGCTTTTACGACTCCCATGGGTGCGCAGTCATGACAGATTTGTGGCAGAAAATGCCATTTGCAGTCGTAAAATGCTTTTGAAGTCATAATGCAGGTCTGGGGAAGGCGTATATGCGACTGCATGGCTCCGGACTCTGCGGAACACAGGTCAAACATGTTTGACCACGAATATTGGCATGGCAGATATGACTACCAGTCACGGTCATGGCTACACTAGAATGACGTGTGTATATTGTTAGAAAGACATATGACTTCATGACTCGCATTCTGCCAGATCATCACATGGATGAATCACTACATGACTGCACATGGCAACACATGCTTTTCTGGTTATATATATAATATATGAGTATTTATATTTTGAAAAAACGGAGACTCTGACCACTAGAATCAATTTTTTTTTTTAAAACAAAATGCAATTTAAAAAAAAAAAAAAAAAACACACATCGGCTGGTAAGTGCACAGTGTGTCGCCCTGGTGGTTTGGGGTTCAAACCCACTGCCTTATCCCGTGTATGGGATTGTTCGTGACAGTATGTCTGGGCGTTGATCGTCCTGTACGTCTTATGGCCCATAAATGAAGGCGGGTGAATTTTCCCCCCTCCTCAAGGACCTGTGGTTTCCTTTAAGAAAAGAAAAAAAAGAAAAAAAATCAAAGAGGGGCTTTTAGGGTTTACAAAAAGGTTAAAAAACTTAAAAAGTTGCCCATCACGGTAGCGTGAACAGACTTAGAGCGAGCGGGAGGGAGAGAGAGAGAGAGGGTTGGGACTTAGAGCGAGCGAACGGGAGAGAGGGCAAACATGCATGGGAGGCCCGCAGTTGGATCAACCTTCGCATTTGGAGCAAGCAACCCTAGAAACGCTACGGTATGTGTGCGAGGAGGTTTTGGCTGGGAGCCCGCCGTTCTTGGGAGAGTCAGCTTCGTCTTAGCAGGCCGTGTTTCAATCTCTACCCGCTCGGCCCTGATTTTACAGCACGGAGCTGAGCTGGCATGAGTTTCTAAAAGATCCTTCACGATGGTGGGACAACCACAATCGCAAGGTGTGGCTTTTTCTTAATGTACGATGTGAAGAAGTTTGTCCATCCTGCAAATGTGGGTTGTTGGCTCCTGTTAGTACCATGATTTGGTATTCTTCCTGATGTTTACAAGGTTCTTGGAGAGTTAGCTTGGTCTTAGCAGGCCGTGTTTCAATCTCTGCCCACTCAGCTGCACCGTGGTGGTTCTCACTGACCAATCCGACATTACCTGACTACAGAAACAAGCAGCACACTGAAGAGGTCCTCTTGGGTTCATGGTCAGTCAAATCCTCCATGGGCCATGACACAAGGTCGAGGACAATGTGGTGAGGGCACCTTCTTCTTCGACCTATTTCAGCCTGTTTTGCCCTCTCATCAGACTCGGCCCTTCATTTGCAGCACGGAGCAGAGTTGGCATGAGATTTTTAAAGATCCTTCATGATGGTGCGACAACCGCAATGGCAAGGTGTGGCTTTTCCTTAATGTACGATGTGAAGAAGTTTGTCCATCCTGCAAATGTGGGCTGTTGGCTCTTGTTAGTACCATGATTTGGTATTCTTCCTGATGTTTCAAGGTTCTTGGAGAGTCAGCTTGGTCTTAGCAGGCTGTGTTTCAATCTCTGCCTGCTCATCTGCACCGTGCTGGTTCTCACAGACCAATCCGACATTACCTGACTACAAGACACAAGCAGCACACACAAGAGGTCCTTTTGGGTTGATGGTCGGTCAAATCCTCTATGGGTTCTTCTTCGACCTATTTCAGCCTGTTTTGCCCTCTCATCAGACTCGGCCTTGAGATGCATATTGAATTATGTAAGTTAGCTCGTTGCTCATTGATAAGTAGGGTTGGGGGTGTTTGCTGGAATGATTGTTGTATGCATGATTTGTGCAGAGGCATAGATAGCTGAAGGAGCAGGGATAGAGTGTGGAAGAGGGCCAGATTTCAAGCTCCAGATTATCTATGATTCCCTGTGGAAGGATAGATACAAGAAACCTGCATGGGTAGATGGTCAATTGGAAGCAGCAGCAGCAGCAGCACTGCTAATGAAGGCACCTTCTGAAACACATTTCACCCTATTTTCCCCTCTTATCAGAATCGGGCCTAAATTTTCATGTTCAATTCTGCAAGTTAGCTGGTTGAGTGAATCTAGTTGGAGTGACTTTGACATGATACTGCCATGTGACAAGAGTATGCATTGAACCCATTGGTAGCGGGATATTGGGATATCTCTTGGCCATGTGCCATCATCAAAGCTGAACTGTACTACTAATTGTCATTCTGACCACTGCCCTAGTGGACATGTATGCCAAATGTGGGTGCAGCAAGCCTAATGCAAAGGGAGAGTTCGACAACATGGCTAAATGAGATGTGGTGTTGTGGACTGCCATGATTGTAAGGTGTGTGTAGCATAGGTGTGGGAGTAAGGCTTTGGAAACCTAAGAACAAATGATGTGGGAAGGATGAAGCCAAACCAGGTCATGTTCATTTGTGTTTGTTAATATGCATATGCGAGCCTAGCAGCCCTGGGAAGGGGCCAAGAGGTTCATGGTGACATCATCAAAGCTGGAATTGTACCTGATGTCATTCTGAACATTCCCCTGGTGTACATGTATGTCAAATGCGAGCCTGGTAGCCCTGGAAAGGACGCAAAGGTCCATTATCAAATCTGGAATTGTACCACTAGATGTCACTCTAAACACTGCCTTGGTGGATATGTATGTCAAATGCACGCCTGGCAACCCTGAAAAAGGGTACAGAGGTCCACGGTGATATTGTCAAAGCTGGTATTGTATTTGATGTGATTCTGAACGTTGCCGTAGTGGACATGTATGCCAAGGTTGCAGGGTGCAACTACAAGGATACATGGTTGTTTTGATAATATGGCTGAATGAGATGTGGTACCAGCCTAGCCCATAATTGCACTTACCTAGAGTAGGCAATGAGTGAAGACGGGGTTTGTGATGTTGATCGTCCAAGCTGGAATTAAACAAATGTTGTTCTGAACTATGCCCTTGTGGACTTGTATGCCAAATTGGGGTGCATGGAGGATGATGATCCCAGGATATGCACAACAGCGGCACGGGATGGAGGCCCTTTGGAGAGGTCTATGAGCAAGTGGTGTGGGAAGGGATACTGCAGCGCAACCACATCGCGTTTGTTACATTTGCAACATGTGTGCAAGCCTGGCAGCCCTGCAAAATAGCAAAGAGGTTCGTGGTGGAATTGTACTAGATGTCGATCTGAACTTTGACATGATGCCAATGTGACAACAGGAAAGTATCCAGAAATAGGTCACAGAGACGAGGAGAAGTTGTGGAATGGTGGGACAACCGAGGGAAAAAGGTTAATGTCTGTTAGATTATAGAGGGCAGACGCAATTCAGCATAGGAACTAGTGTGATAAGCTGAGTTGGGTGTTTCCTAGAACAAATGTAGGCTGTCATTATCAGCTGCAAGGCAAGGAAGTATGCATGATTTGTGCAGAAGCAGTGATAGCTGAAAGAGCAGGGATAGAGTATGGGTCCAGATTCATCCAAGAGGGCCAGATTTCAAGCACATGATTACCTATGATTACCTGTGGATTAAGCTATAAGAAACCTGCATGGGTAGATGGTGAACTGGAAGCCGCAGGAGTAGCGGCACAATTGATAAAATCAAGCACTGCTAATAAAGGCACCTTCTTCAACACATTTCACCCTGTTTTTCCCTCTTATCAGAACCGGCCCTAAATTTCAATGTCTGCAAGTTAGCTGGTTGAGTGAATCTAGTTTGGAGTGACTTTGACATGATATTGCCAATGTGACAACAGGAAAGTATCGAAAAACAGTTAACGGAGATGAGGGGAAGCTGTGGAATGAATACTTTTCTGACCCCAGTCAATGGTGGGACAACCGAGGCAAAAAGGTAAATGCCTGTTGGATTACAGAGAGTAACATATGCAATTGAGAATAAGAACTAGTGTGGTAAGTTGAGTTGGGTGTTTGCTGGAACAAATGTAGGCTGTCATTGTCAGCTGCTAACAGCAATGCAAGGATATATGCATGATTTATGCAGAGGCATGGATAGCTGAAGGAGCAGGGATAGAGTGTGGGTCCAGATCATCCAAGAAAGCCGGATTTCAAGCTCCAGATTACCTATGATTCCCTGTGGAAGGATAGCTACAAGAAACCTGCATGGGTAGATGGTCATGGGTAGATGGTAGATAGTTTGGAGTGACTTTGATATGATACTGCCAAAGTGACAATAAAAAAGTATCCATAAACAGGTAACAGTAGCAGATGCAATTCAGCACAGGCACTAAGGCAAACTCTCCTTCCCCGTAAGGGTGTGTTTTGGTATCTGAGCGAATAAATATTTTATCTAAGAATATAATTTCAAAAATTCGTTATTTAATAATGTGCCACTGTCCCATGTTGGTCAGTAATAATAATTATAATAACAAATAATTATAATAATTATAATAATTATTTTAGTAATTATAATAACAATAAAGTAAATCTACAACCCCCAACAGCGACGCGTGTCAATTGACATGAGGAACCACGTGTCAAAATCACGATGCGACACATGCTGACGTCTGATTCCCTCCTCTGCAGTCGGATGGCGTCGCAGTCTAACACGTGGCGTGTTCTGTAGAGAGCACGTATTTCTATTACACAGCGGCTGACATAGACCCGTTCAGTCATTCAGTAATGCCAGCGTGTATGACTACCCCCACAGCTGCTCTGGCGCCACGTGACAGCCAGCCTGGAGAGTCATATCTGCCATGTCACAACTGACTAGGTCTTTACGTCTGTAGAGTCAGGAAGTCGTAAATGGCTTCCATGACTGCATTTGCAGTCATAACACAGAGATGTAAAAGCCGCAATTTGTTGTAGTGAGCGGCAGATTTTTGACTCCCACATTTGCTCACGCCACAACGCAGACATTTTGGTTCTGTAGGCACGACATAATGACCTGTGTATTTGGCAAGCCCAAGTACGGGATTTAGGGAATGCCGGAGCCTCCGGGCGTCTGGCCTGTTGCACCGGGTTGCAGCCTCTCTCAGAATGAGGCGGATGCTCTATCTGCAGCAGGATTTCGAATGGTGCAACGCACAGACGTCCCGGCCCACGCATTTCCAGTTCCTGAGACCCAGCCATTGCAGACTGCTCGGTCCAGTAGAGACGGATTGGACAATTCTGCACATCCCACAATGCGATTCGGAAGAGTGAAGAGACAACACCCTCCCAACAAGTTGAATGAGACTCGGATTGCCAATGCTCTTGGGATGGCTTGCACTATTCAGAGCTCTATGGACGTACCTCCACCCGGCCTTGGGTGTGTTTATCGGATGGCAACGGCCGGCTCGGCTGTACGCGACGATGTATACACAATTACAATTGGAGTGGAGCCGACTTGCAATTGTACGAACTTCTCGTTGATGGAAGCAAAGAAGGGTTCAAAGTATTATCCGTGCAAGCATCTGTATTACATTTACCTGAAGAGGTTGAGGATGAACGTGACTATTGATGACTTTATTCATGCACCGGCGTTGAGCGTGAACGAGCTGCACAAACTCCTCCTTAGGGATTCCAGAAATCTTTGATGGGGCAAAGGGAATCCTCCATATGGATATTTTCAATTGCATTTTCATGTATCAGACTTTTTTTTTGCAGTGTAATGAAATGCACCCCAAAACTCCTGGAATGAGGCAATATTTCATTCAAACTGAGATCCAACAGAAGCAGTTGTGGGGCCATTTCTGGAAAAATGACGCCGAATTTCTCTATTTTGGGCCGAAAACTGGCTAATTCCCAACATGCACTGGTACCCCTGTGTCAGGAAAAATGGCGCCGAATTTCCCTGTTTTGGGCCAAAAACTGGCTAAGTCCGAACATGCTCGGGAACGATGTCTGGAAAAATGGCGCCGAATTTCCAGTTACATGGCCCAGAACTGCCCAACATCTGTGCAATCCCCGGCACCATGTACCAAAATTCGGCGCCACATTTCCAAATTTTGGGCTTACACACCTGTCATGAGGGGACCTATAGCCGCGGAATTCGGCACCATTTTTCGCCAGAGAAACCTATTACTGCGAAGTACGTCGTGATTCTTTCCGGTTACGGACCTTATTACCGCGAAATTCGGCGCCATTTTTGCACATGTCGCTGGGAATTGGCATGAGCGGAAGACGAAATATCATGAGCACAACTCTCAAAACTACAATTTTCCCTTCAAGGAGCCGAATACTATATTTGTTTTTTCTGACACATTGCATTAAATTAATGTTTTATAATGTTTTTTATTTTCAAAATTTGTACTTCTGCTCATGAAAACCGATTGTCTTGCTACTCCGCTCATGCCGCTCATGCTCATGAAATAGCTAACCTCCCACACTTGAGATGAGTGATCTGCGTATTTCAAAGAGAATCGATATCAAACCAAAACTCAAAGTGGGGCACCCAAAACTGCTAATCTACTACTTCCCAAAGACGTGTGATCATCATCTTCACACCGGAACTAGAAGCCATTTAAGGACACAAAGATATAGGAAGCTCACTTGGGCGCCAAAAAGAGGGCCGCGGGTATGCCTGTCACAGTTCCTAAATCCCATAGACTTGACAAGACAAGACAATGACAACATGAGATAGAACGCTTTCACGGAGCATAACATTAAGACATGATCACAATACAAGCAGGAATATCTGCCTTGATGCCAACTGACATCTGAAACCCGTGTACCAACCAACGTAACAGATAACTACTTAGAATTGACTAGTAACTGTTACTCAACGTTCAGGTACCATAGGGTGTGACGCTTCATATCATTAACACTCCCACTAAGCTAGCACCCTAAACACTCAGTACTGACATAGCATGTCTACACCAAATGTGTTTATCTCTTGGCACAGCCTTAGTGAACACATCTGCAACCATCTCTTCAGTGCTACTGAACTCTAGCAGTATCTCTTTACTCTCCACTTTCTCTCGAATAAAATGGTGTTGGATTTCTATATGCTTAGTTCTAGCATGAAACTTAGGGTTCTTAGTTAACGCTATACAACTCTGGTTGTCACAAGAGAGCCTAGTAGGATGAAGTTGCTCATGACCAATACTCTTGAGTAAACTCCTCAACCATACAATCTCCTTGGCTGCTTGTGTAGCAGCAATGTATTCTGCTTCGGTAGATGACAATGCAACTGTTGCTTGCCTTTTACTACTCCAGCTAACAGTGGCAGAACTACCAAGCAAGAAAACATAGCCTGTGGTTGACTTCCGGTTATCAGGATGACTCGCCCAATCAGCATCACAGTATCCATGTAACTCAATATGACCAGCAGCCTTCTCTCTACTCCCACTGAAACATAAGCCATGATCTTCAGTTCCTTTAATATACCGGAAGATTCGCTTTACAGCACTCCAATGTCGTATGCCAGGATTTACTAGAAACTGGCTCACTACTCCCACTGCAAAAGCCAAGTATGGTCTAGAACATATCATTAAGTACATCAAACTTCCCACAACACTTTGACATGGAACACCGCTCATAGCTTGCTTCTCTTCATCGCTTTGAGGATACATATCTGTACTCAACTTAACACCAGTTTTGAGTGGAGTACTCACTGGTTTGCAAAAGCTCATTCCAAACTTATTCAAAATAGTTTGCAATTCCTCTGGTAGCATTGTCCCTTTCTGAAATACAAGTCCGCAATGGACTAATGCACAGTCTCCCAACGGACTCCTCCAGTCTCCCAACTGACTCCCACATAGTCTCTCAAGCATAGTCTCCCAACGGACTTACGCACAGTCTCCCAACAGAGTCACAGTCAACAGACTGCGAGCGCCAGTAAGCCAGTCTGCTGGTCAGTCTGCTGCCCACTCCAAAAGTCTCCTCACCACACTTCCACCTCATCCCTGCAACTCTTCCTGCAGACTGCTGGACAGACTAAGTCTCAAGCAGACTCATCCACAACAGCAGACTCAAAATGGACAGGCTCCAGTGGACTACCTCCCTAACGACTCATGCCAATCCAGCGTCCCAGCGGACTCATGGACATGGTGCCTACCAGACTAGGTACCAGACCCAGCAATCCTAGCCTCGGCAGCGTACTGCTCACACATTCAAGATCAGCAGACTCGGGTGCATAGTGCATGGAAAAATTGACACCATTGTGTCCATTGAGTTTAGTGACAACATTACAAAACATGCCAGCACCCACAGTACACAAAAGTGCTCATCACCACTGGAATAATATGCGAAAAGACTCGCATTTTTTATTTCGGTACATAGACTTCACATGACAAGTACATCATACTCATGAGAGCAGTTTCTCTACATTGTCCAACCCCCGCACGATATACTGGGCACACTGCATTCGCTGCCCAAGTGCAAACTTGAAAGTAAACCAGTCCTTCGTGAAAGGTGTTCCTCTCTCTGGCTTTGCAGTCTTGGAGACATTTGCTCTGACTTTTACCCACTCATAAAACACTTGAATGAATGACATGACGTAAAAACCACACTCCCAGCTGAATGGTTGTTGGGGCACATCAGGTGCGTGGAACTGAAATGCTTGGACAATCTCATGCCACTCTGGTGAGTCCATCGAGTACCCTAAGCACTCAGCATGAAGCTTCTGAATCCACCCTAGAACAAAGGGACATTTATGCGAGTCCCTGATAGAGTTCAGGTGAGTGTAACAGCCCTTGCGGAGGTCGATGATACAAACACTCCACTACAACAGATGAGCGTTTTTATGACTGCACATATGACTATTTTTTCAGTCCTATATGCGTTCATGACTACATCACTCTGTAGTGAAAAAAGCCCTGTCATAGCGACTAGTTGTTTAATTTAATAATGCTATATAAAATAAAATAGATTAAATGATTTAAATTCTTCATTACATGGTGAAATTCCGATATAAAAACAGAATGGACCCCTCTTGCATACTAGCAACCACAATGACAGTCAAAATAGACAAGTACAGGGGAATACACGCCCTGTAAATTATATTACAAAAATCCAAATGAGACCACTGTCCCAATGGATACCTCAAAGGCCACAAGGTCCAAAAATCCATGCCTGAAAAGGCCCAGTAAGCAAAAAATAAGCAAGCCCACACACATGGGTTGTAGTACTAGTTTGTTCTGGTGCTACTAGAATCAAAGACCATGTTAAACAGTGCAATACTTCTTGATACGGTCGATTCTGATAAGAGAGAAAAACAGGGTGAAATGTGTTGAAGAAGGTGCCTTGATTAACAGTGCCTGATTTGATCAATTGTGCCGCTATTGCTGCGGCTTCCAGTTGACCATCGACCCATGCAGGTTTCTTGTACCTATCCTTCCACAGGGAATCATAGGTAATCTGGAGCTTGAAATCCGGCCCTCTTGGATGAATCTGGACCCACACTCTATCCCTGCTCCTTTAGTTATCCATGCCCCTGCACAAATCATGCATACATCCTCGCCTTGCTGCTAGCAGCTGAGAATGATAGCCTAGAATTGCTTGAGCAAACACCCCAACCCTACTTATCACACTAGTTCCTATGTTGACTTACGTCTGCTTCCAAAAAACATTCACCTTTTGCCTCGATTGTTCCACCATTGACTGAGGTCGGAAACGTATTCATTTCAGAGCTTCTCCTCGAGTCTCTGTTATCTATTTTTTGATACTTTCCTGTCGACCACATTGGCAGTAACATGTCAAAATCACTCCAAAACCACCATAGATCCACCAACGAGCTAACTTGCAGAATTCAACATGAAAATTTAGGGACGACTCTGATAGCAGGGGAAAACAGGGTGAAATACGTTGAAGAAGGTACCTTCATTAGCAGCACCTTATTCTATGAATTGTGCTATTGCCGCTGCTGTTTCCAGTTGACCATCTACCCACTTGTAGCCGCTGTGCTATTGAAGAACGAGCCCCCTTCCCCCATCATTTGCTCATAGGTCTCCAAAGCCTCCATCCCGCACCCCCTACCTTGCAAGCATCGCACTCCACGACACCACATCTCGTTCAGCCATAGTGTTGAACACTCCCTTGGCATCCTCGATGCACCCACATTTGGCATACGTGTCCACCAGGGCAGGGGCAATGTTCAGAACCTAAACCGTGCACAAAGGTTGAGTATTGGAGGTTGGCAAAGTCTGAGTATAGGTAGGAACAGTACTGTGGGCTCTGCCAGTCTTCTCGCACAAGAAAACGTCACCAATTTGATGGTACGTACAGGTTCTACCAGAGCACCAATGATCACCAGCATATACGTCAGTCATGCTTTGGCTGCGCCGCCATGCTGTCACTTGGTCTGCAACCGATGTATCCACCACCACAAGATCATCATGTACCTGAGAACCGAAAAAATCCACAAAACCATCTAGGTCTTTAGCTCTGTTGACCAGCAGAGGTAGCCGAGATCAGAAGCATAAATGCCATGATCACAGCCCTAGATAGCAAAACCAAGGGGACAAAATGCTTTGGAAGGAAAACTTACAGCTTGCACCAGAGGGCCTCATCAGATGCAATGCTTCGTAGGAACCGGCACACACTTGAACATGTAGAAAGATCTTGCACAAAGATGCAATCCCAACCAGGTCACACAACCTCCAAAATATGAAAAGTTCATTACTTTTACAGCGGAAAGCCAGACTTTCAGCACTGCCCTGACGCCCAAGACAACAGGGCCTCGGGTCGCAACATGACTGGTGATCAAAATCATGACAGACATTCACCTTTTTGGCTCGGTTGTCCCACCATTGACTGGGGTCAGAAAAGTATTCATTCCACAACTTCTCCTCATCTCTATTACCTCTTTTTGGATACTTTCATGTTGTCACATTGGCAGTATCATGTCAAAGTCATTCCCAACTATCCCATGTTCACTCAACCAGCTAACTTGCAGAATTCAACATGAAAATTTAGGGCCGATTATGATAAGAGGGAAAAACAGGGTGAAATGTGTTGAAGAAGGTGTTGTCATTAGCAGACCATCTTCTCATTAGCAAATGTCTTGTAGCTGTTGATCCACAGGGAATCAGAAGTAATCTTGTGTTTGAAATCCGGCCTTCTTGGATGAATCTGGACCTCTATCCCTGGTCCTTCAGCTATCCCTGCCTGTGTACAAATCATGAATACTTAATGTAAGCAGCTGACACTGACGGCGTGAAGTTCTTCCAGCAAACACCCCAACCCTAATTATTACAGTAGTTCCAATTCTGAATTGCATCTGCTTCTCTCTTGTATAGTCCAACAGGCATTCACCTTTTTGTCTCCATTGTCCCGCCATTGACTGGGGTCGGAAAAGTGTTCATTCCAAAGCTTCTCCTCATCTTTGTTACTTATTTTTGGATACTTTCATGCTGCTACATCGGCAGCAACTTGTCAAAGTCACTCTAAACCACCACAGATCCGCCCAACAAGCTAACTTACAGGATTCAATATGCATCTCAGGGCCGAGTCTGATGAGAGGGCAAAACAGGTTGAAATAGGTTGGTGCCCTCACCACATTGTTCTTGACCTTGTGTCATGACCCATGGAGGATTTGACCGACCATCAACCCAAAAGGACCTCTTGTGTGTGCTGCTTGTGTCCGTAGTCAGGTTATGTCGGATTGGTCTGTGAGAACCGCCACGGTGCAGCTGAGCAGGCAGAGATTGAAACACGGCCTGCTAAGACCAAGCTGACTCTCCCAAGAACCTTGTAAACATCAGGAAGAATACCAAATCATGGTACTAACAGGAGCCAAGAGCCCACATTTGCAGGATGGACAAACTTCTTCATATCGTACATTAAGAAAAAGCCAGACCTTGCGATTGCGGTTGTCCCACCATCGTGAAGGATCTTTAAAAAACTCATGCCAGCTCTGCTCCGTGCTCCAAGGTAGAGGTTTGTGCTCGAAAATCCGACAGCATCGACACTTTGACAAGGTCCTTTACTGAGGGGTGCTAGTGAGCTTTCAACAACATTCATGCAACTTGTTTTGGGCTCCATTGGGCTCTAGACGATGAGGAACAACGAACATTTCCAGACTTTACACAGATGCTAACCCAGCTTATGTTTGCAGTCTGGAGATTGTAGAGTAGTCTCTGAAAACGACCAGGGAGGATGGCGCTGAGCAGCCAGAGTCTTTTACCATAATAAGGTCGTTGCGGTGGGTCCCGATGAGCGGCTTCACCGCCAGACCAGGGCGGCCCTCGGCCCTATGTCCCAGACACCGTGTCTGTAGTCAGGTGATGTCAGATTGGTATGTGAGATCGAACCACCATGGTGCAGCTGAGCAGGCAGAGATTGAAACACGGCCTGCTAAGACCAAGCTGACTCTCCCAAGAACGGCGAGCTTCTCCTCGTCTCGTCTCTCTCTCAAAAACGGCGAGCTCGCAAGAATATTGGGAGCTTCTCCTCCTCGACGAGATGACGAGAGATGTCGGATGATGTCGGAGTTGTCTCGTCTCCTCCTCCTCTTCTCCTTCATTTGCTCAAGAGTGGGTAGGTCTGCAAAGCCTCCATCCCACGCTCCAGCATCATCACGTTCCATGACACAACATCTCTCGCAGGCGCAGAAGGAAAAAAAAAGCCCAAGTCCCAGGCCTTTGTTCAGGGAACCCTATAAGCAACTTTTTGATTTTTTTAAACCTTTTGCAAACCCTATAAGCAACTTTTTGAAAAAAAATTAACTTTTTACACTTTGATTAATTCTAGTGGTCATAGGCTATCCTACTACCATCATCATCCCCTTCTATTGTTGCATCTGCCAAAACTCTCAGCCCGGACTTAAGCGAATTTTCTCATGAAGTTCGATACACCTAATCTTAAACCGTTAGATCTTAAACAATCTAGACCGTTAGATCTTATACAATCTATCGATTCAAAATAATTTCCATGTACAACCATGACCATTGCGTATCTTAATCTCATATATCTTGCGATGCTTGTTAAGCCACGTCCATCCAGGTCCAATTTATTGAACAGATATCAAATCCCCACACATATTCAAAGCTGATAGGAATTTGTGGTAAACATGGATGGATGAGCTCATCCAATGGATGGATCCATTCATGTATATGCCTTCAAAATGACACGTGTAGTAATAGAATCATATAAATGCCTTTAAAATGACACGTGTAGTGATGTAGTCATATATATAGGGTTATGAAACAACCTGCACTTATGCAGTCATAAGTTTACATGCCATGTCATGTTGTGGATGAACTCATCCAATGGATGAATACATTCGTGTATGTGGCTTCAAAATGACACGTGTAGTGATGTAGTCATATAATTAGAGCTGTGAAACCATCTTCAGTCATGGAGTCATAAGATTCCATGAAACGTCGTCCACGTGTAGTCAAACATATCACACTAGTCATATAAACCATCCCTGTCATCGTGGTCAACAATGTTTGACCAATGCTCCCTAACTTTCCAGAGTCATGTAGTGATATCCATTACTACAGAGTGATAAAACTATGATTGCAACGCATTTCAGCGGTCTGTAGTCATATACCTAGTGCAGTTTTTATGACTCCGCCAAAGCCGTAGTCCTAAAAACGCTCATCTCTTGTAGTGCTCCAATGCCCCCTGCAATGGTATCAAACAACATGGCGTCATTGCACAATCATGATGGGCAGACTCAGCAGACTGACACTCAGCAGACCGACCACTCAGCAGACTCAGCACTCAGCAGACTCAATCTTCAAACCTAGTCCACTGCACAAATACAGAGGTCAACTTAATCGCTCAGAGTCAAGACGACACTGCAAAACCAGACTATGACTCAGGAGACAGTCTCAGCAGACTCGGAAGAGTTCTTACTCGTCCCCAATTGGCACCAAAATGAAATCGCACTCTTTCAAGTCCTTGCCCAGTCATTCAGTGCTGAGGCAACCTTTCAAGACCTCCAGAAGGCTTTCATGTTGCCCCACCCCCAATGACTTCAACACCGTCCACGTCGACGTTGGAAGAATAACAATAGTGTTGGTGAACGCAGCCTCAACCGACTTCTCATAGAATCGACACCATAGCTCCAGGAGTCTATCTGTGCACTCCGACTCAACCTTTTGGAGCGCCTTTATGTCATCCGGCGACAGTCCGCATTCAAACCGTGGGTTCCCTTCAAAAAACATCAGCATGGAATTACCCGCCTTCATGTGCAGAGCATGTGCTTTGCCAAACCGAGCACCCATCCTGCACAAAGCAGACCATCCTTCGGGAAGCCTTATGTACTGAACAGACTGACGTCAACATGGTACCAAACACTCTACAGGCTGAACAATTCATCAGACTGACAAGACTAACCACAACAGACAATGATGAAACCAGCAGCAGATTGACCAGCGTGCAGACTGACCACAACAGAGCGCAAAACACTTAACGACAATGACAGACAAGGAGACTGAGCACAGTACTCACATGTGCTGCTCCAGGAAACGACCCACATCTTTGTCCATGTCCAAGGCCAGCTTGCGGTTCTTGTTGATAAAGACGCCAGACTTTTTCTTCGCCGGTCTCTTGGTACTCGGACCCTCCTCGACCTCCTCAGCATGGTCCACGACAGTCCGCTTCTTGGCTTTGCCTCTCCCCTGGGAAGCAGGGACAGCTGTAGGCGGGCTGGATAGAGCAGACAAACGTAGCGCTGCCGCCCTACTTCGCAACTGAGGCTGGTTAGCAGGTTTGTTTACACTTGCTGGACCTGTCTTTGCAGCTTTGTGGGTCGCATGCGTAGAACTGACCCGCGCATCGGGGGGCGTGCTCACCCCCACACCTTTCTTGGTTGTCAATCCCACGTTTGCAGCATGGGCGGAAGATGTCATGTCTTCAGAAGTAGACAGTCTGCCGACGGAGGGACGAACATCCTGTGAGGATACCGAGCAAAATGACGAATTAGCCCAATTTCACAATGTGCTAAAACATAAACAATAGTGCTAAAAGAGGAAATGACACAACCTGCCCAAGGGGCGAGGGAGCAGACTCCATGTAATCCAGCGCTATACTAGACGGTGTCTGCGCCGCATATGGTTCCTTGTCAGTGTGCCTGCCAGCATGTTTAGTCTGTTGCTCAATGTGGGCAGTCTGCTCGACCGCCGGTTCTTCGTCAGTCCTTTCGTCTGTGAACTGTGCAGTCTGTTGGCAACTCTGCGGTTCAGTCTCTTCCTCAATGTGGGCAATGTGCTTGGTGGCAGGTTGGTCGTCAGTCCTTCCCTCTGTGAAGTGTGCAGTGTGCTGGTCAGGCCGTGCAGTCTGAACTGTGCAGTCAGAGCTGAGCTGTGCAGTCTGCCGCTCCGAGCCATCCTGGTCAGTCCTTCCATCTGTGACCTGTGCAGTCTGCTGGTTAGTCTGCGGTTCAGTCTGCTCATCAATGAAGACAGTATGCTGCCCTGCCACAGGTTGCTCGGCAGTCCTTTCATGTGTCCACTGTTCAGTGTGCTGGTCAATCTGGTGGACAGCCGGCTGGGTGTTCGGATCTCCATGGACTTGGGAAACATCAAGAACATGTATGGAAGACCCACCGGCAATTGCTTCCTCAGACTCTTCTGTAAGATCTATGATACGGTTTTGCGTTCCCAAATTGAGTTCGGTCATCACGTAAGACTCATCTATGGCTTTTGCCGGTGAGC
The DNA here is from genome assembly GCA_030704615.1 of Takakia lepidozioides. Classification (NCBI taxonomy): domain Eukaryota; kingdom Viridiplantae; phylum Streptophyta; class Takakiopsida; order Takakiales; family Takakiaceae; genus Takakia; species Takakia lepidozioides. The sequence continues at coordinate 28,760,512 of CM060733.1, forward strand.
GCACAAAAACGGGACTAAGCTGGAAGGTCATAGAAGGCAGGCCACGGGGAGCTGGATAAGAATGCTTTACCGGTGACCTGATGACGTCGTCAGTGAATGTGCCTGGGGGAAAAATGGACTCGGTCAAACACTCATACTGGCAGATCCAAAAACATGTTGTTGGGAACTCAGCAGAAATTCGTCCACAAGGTCCCGGTGAGGCCAGTGAATCCGAGTCTGTTGCACAATCCAGGGAACAGACTAGCTGTTAGTCTCCTGGATAGTCTGCTCGGCCATCTGATGAGTGGGTTCGCCAGTGTGCTGCACAGTCTGCTGAGGGGCAATCTGCTGGCTGAATTCGTCGGTCTGCTGTACGGTCTGCTGAGGGGCAATCTGCTGGCTGGATTCGTCGGTCTGCTGCACGGTTTGCTGTATAGTTTGCTGAGGGGCAGTCTGGTGGCCATGTTCGCTGGTCTGCTGCACAGTCGGTTGAGGGGCAGTCTGTTGGCCGATCTGTTCTCCGGTCTGCTGCAAAGTCTGCAAAGTTCGTTGCCCGCTCAACACTGTTTGCACAAATTGAGTATGTGTGTGCGGGGCAGTCTGCTAGGAGTGATCCGGCCTATTACCCGGGACGGTCTGGTGCACATGCTCGGTCTCCAGCACTTGGGCAGTCTGCCCACATGTGTCGTGGGGAATATGTTGTTTGACATTCTTGTGGCCAGTCTGCTGGACAGTCTCCCAAACTCCTTGTAAAGCCAGGACAAGGTCCCTTGCACCTCTGGCAAAAGAGTCAAAAGCAGCCTGCACTTGCTTGTCTCCCAGATCAACTCGCCCTGCAACATATGTTTATGCAAATGTGAACTTCTAAAAAAGTTGGCAAAAGAAATTGAGCTGAAACACGAAAGTTGCCCATAATATTTTACCTTCCAAGAGATTTCCGACGAGGCCAATGTCCTTGATTTGCCGGCACAGGCATGCTCCATCGAGATGAGCAATGACGCCGATGCGGTCTTCAGTTGGGATCCCACACCACAGGACTTTGAAGACATTGGGATTCTGCAAAACAATGTCGAATACTGCTCGCTCCATCACCAATGCAAACCAGTGCAATGCGTCATCCACCACAAACTTCTATGAATGGTCTGTTCCATGGAGTAAGTCCATCCTCAAACTATGCAGATCCTTCATCAACTTGTTGTATGAGCGGAAATTGCCAAATTGCATCCATCTGTGTTGTAGGAAGGAAGCTGCCATGCGCTCAAAGTCCTCCTCAGTCAATCCGAACAAGTGCTTTCTTCGCACCCCAAAGGTTGGATGTGCCATAGGCATATGTCTGAGGTCTTCAGGCCGTGGGTCATCCATGAGAATCAGCTGCACAAGTAGAGGCGTCGCATTTTGGTCGCTTGTGGCTTCAATGGCAACAACAGAGGCGGCTTCTAGAACATGGTTGGCTTCCTCAATAGAAAACTCCATGGAATAATGAAAGGGTACAAATGACCACCAGCGGTCCGCAACAATCCGGTGGAGCTCATTATGCCAATCCAAATGGGGATTAATTTCTCTCACCCTAAGTCGGGGAAGTGTGAGGTCTTCAGCTCCGGGTCGAATTACCGGTGATGGCGATCGCCAAACTGCAAAAAGCGCCGTGCTATGTGAGAGAAAGGAAGTCTGCTGGTCTGCAGTCTGTTCGATGATAGGACTTCCCATTGGCATGGGCTGTATGATGGGCTCCTGGAGAGGAGTCTGCAGGATGACAGGCTGCTCGTTGGGAGTCTGCTCCGTTGGAGTCTGCTGGATGACAGGCTGCTGAATGGGAGTCTGCTGGATGACGGCCTGCTGAATGGGAGTCTGCTGGATGGCAGACTCGGCTGTCCCAGACGCATTACCCCCCGATGCGTCTTGAATATGTAATGTCGCTATAGCAGCAGATGACCCAGGATACTTCAATAATATGTACTCTCGCACGCGGTCCACTTCCGCACGCACTGCAATCGCTTGTAAAAGAGCATCATTGCTAGGTATCCGCCAAGCCTGAATGGCCCTACGAATAGAAACACGTTCATCCTGGTACACGGCAGAGAACTTGGACGTCAGGAACATGGACGTGGACTCTATATTCACCTCATGCAGCAGACTGGACTCACAGACCAGCAGACTGTAACGTGCGTACGTAGGGTGGAGGCAACTAGTAGACTATACCAGTGGACTGGACCAACGGACTCAGTAAGTAATGCAGCGATATAAAACAGACTAATTGACGAGCGGAGTGAGCCAGCGGACTGAGGAGAGAATGCAGCGGACTGACCAGACTGAATAGGCAACGTGACCCCGATGATGGACTCAAACAGCACAGAGAACAGACTGGGCGGTCAGACTGACCATTACCTCCTCTACTTCATCATCGTCATCTTCATCTTCAAAGCTGTTCAACCAGTTCTGTTCCGCCTGTCGGATGAATGTGCGTAGCAGACCTGACTGGGCAACTCTGTAGAAATAACGGAAGAAGTCTGGTATCCCCAATTGGTGGGCACTCTGGTGGGAAAAGCCCAAAGTCAACGAGGTGCAATGTGCCAGGGCAGACTGGCCCTTCAGTGCTCTGTTGAGTTTTTGGTTTTGACCCTAAACCGATGGCATGGGTCGCGATATTTGTGTGAGTCTGCTGCCGAGTCTGGGTCTGCCGCCCAGGACGGGGTTCAGTCTGTTGCGTGGATTTTGCCCTTGCCTCGCGAGCAGATCTTGCAGCCTTCTTCTTTTTTTGCCTCTCCTTTTTTTGGGCCCCATCACTCAGTTTACGTTTTCTGGGAGCGTCCGGCGTTCCCTGCACTTGCAAATCCTCCATTGACGGGCCACCACAATGGACGCCATACCGTGCGTGCACTTCGTCTAATTCCAAAGTGCGGGGGTCAAGCACTGATCCGCACAAGCGCATTGTGGCCTCTTTGACAATCAACATTTCTTTCAGTATCGGCCAAGGCTTGAAATCCCGTGGAATCATTGCAACAGTCTCCTTGCAACCCGTGTCAACACAATGCCGATTTAGTTGGATTTTGTCCTTGATAACCTCTTCACAGAAGGGACAGAAGAGCTTGTCCTTTTGCGAATTCGAGTTTTTGGGGTTCTGGGCGTGGAGGTCTACAAATGCTTCCATTATTTTATGATCAAACTCGTCTGGTGAGTACCAGTACCTTCGTTCCTTCTTCAGTCTGGTTTGGTGCACAAAATCCACCCAGTCCGCTCCACCCTTTTCACAAGCATCCTCCATTGCTGCAGAATGAAACGAAGGTGCAAGGACAATGAGCGACAGAGCGACAGATAGAAGTCCTATGAAAAGACTCACCCTAAGCAAGAAGAGGACACAGAATAGAATGGAAACACCGCAACAAGTGAGAACATCACCGAGCCGATGAACTTCGAGTTGTTACGAAGGCGAGCGTGTTTGCGACGCTTCGCGGCTCACCGCGACTCTCCACACCTGGGGAAGAACGGTCGTCTTTCGTTACGGTGATGGAAACGCAAAGAGGAAAACAAAACAGTGCAAAACTGTGCGAAGAAACAGGCGCGAAGATAATGGAGTCGATCGCACAGGGAACATGAGAAGAAAGTAGAAGTAGAAGGGGGAAATCGGGCATGGCACTGCCAACGTGGCGCGATTTCACAGGCGCCAACTATCCGCCGTCATCACATTGAATACGTCCACCGAACGAACGCATCGTACTAAATTCATCCACGGTCCTCGCAAGTGCAGCAGACTCATTTCCCATCGGGCCGAGAGTCCACCGGACCGCCAGTCCAGCGGACTATTCGCTTTGCTGAGGCGAAGCGGCTTCATATTGGAGGCACTTCCCTGCCAGCGGAATGAAGACAAAAGAGAGTAAGGGGAGAACATGAAAGTCGAACACACCCATTGCGAATAGACTCGCGGCACAACAGACTGATGCATGTACAGTCCAACAGACTGATATCCATAGAGGAGAACTGTCCAGCAGACGGACGTTTCGCCAGACTGGCGGGAGAACAAGCCAAAAGACTGACCGGAGGGAAAATAAGAAGTCAAACAGATTTAGTACAACAGACTTCCAACACAACAGACTGACACATTCACAAGTGCAACAGACTGATATCCCAACAGACGGACTTCCAGCAGACCGCACAGACTCGCGACACAACGGACCTCAAACATCCACACGCATTTGCAGATGCAATTGTCTCAGCCTGGTCCGTCTCTTGGCAAATGCGACAATGTACCGATTCTGCACCTACTCCCGTCGTGGCTCAGACATCTGCATTCAGCAGGTGCGTGTGGATGTTTGAGGACCTTACGACTGGATGGTGTTCCGTGACGACTCAAATTGTTCTTTTGTGCTGCCATCCCTTATATAATACCATGTGGATCCATCACAAAGCTGGGTTTCTTCAGATTCTCCGCCCTTTTCCACAATTTATGCACGACGGATGTAAGCCGCTATACTTGGTCACATAAACAGTTTCATCGTCCAATACGAAATCTGCAATACACGCCCCCATGTGCATACGCTTCCACCATTTTCGCGCCCATGTTACCCATGGGTTCCTTTAACGAACTAAACTTGTGAAGGCTCTCATGATGGATGCAGTACAAAGGGGCTAAACGTATTATGACGGATCACAAGCAGATGACGTTATCGACGACAGATGTCCGCATTTTTCATATTTATGACATAGAACCAAACCATAAAACGAAGGTTCCCGAAAGCACAACAAGAAGGCAAAAATAGTGGAAGCATATGCACGATGGTGGCTGTAGTGCCGAGACAGTCCTCTCATGTTCATGCACACGCTTCATCATCATCATGAACATCGCGCGCAAAAAAAGAACGGTCGCGTGCATGGAAACGCCTACCGCAACATCGGACAACAAACAGCCGTAAAAAGAGAGCGGCCGGGATTTGGTGGGAAGATCATTGCCATTTTCGCAGCCCTAAAAATGGAGGGCTCGGATGGGTTATGGGAATGGACGGTGGCGATCCTGCGCCGTCAGCGGACTGGCGGGCAGACTGGCGGACTGGCAGACTGCTGGGCAGCGGACTGGAGGGCAGCGGACTCATGGGCGGGGATTGGCCGCGCGGCGGACGGGGGCGCGGGCACGGTTGCTGCAGCCGCGCCCGCGGCTGGGCGACCGCGCGCAGCGGGGGGCGGGGTACTGGGGAGCCGGGCGTCCGTGCGCGGGGCCCACCGGCCACTGCCCATTGAAGACCCTATTATCTTAAAATGAGAGGCTGGGCGGCCTATGTCCCTTTTCCTTCTTACAAAAAAAAGAAAAAAAAAAGGCTCAACATGCTTTTTGCCACACACTTATGAGAGTATATGGGAGAGCGTGTAACCATAGTGCCCAGTGCCCGTGGCAAGCGGGGGCGGTGTGGGCCCCGCAGGGGGCTTGTGTGCCTGCGTGGCGTAGAGGACGTGGCGCAGCGGGCAGGTGGGAGGCTGGCAGCCCCGGTCCGTGGCCCCCGCCCAATCTACCTCCTAGGCGGCCCAGGGCAGCCTGGGGCGGCTCTTTTCAGGCCCATTTGTGCTCATGTCCCGGGGCCTACTGTCCCCTCAGTGTTTGGGACATAGTGCCGAGGCCAGGCCAGTACACTGGTTTCTGGAAGAATCAGAGTGGCATTGTTCCTGGGCTTGTCTGATTGCGTCCTGCTTTTGCTTCTCAAATGATGGCTTGCTATGCTTGCTGCTGCTTCAGTGCCAGCATCTCTTGTCACATTATTGCACTGGAGCCGTGATTTTTCTCCCGGGTTTCGGTGCTCATCGTCACCTCCTCGCTTTGTTTTTCGTAAGTACTCATCAGATTCATGATTTTAAAAAACATTTCCAACTTCTCCGTTGATAATTGCTGGCTGATGCTCCTAAATGCGCTTGTTCTCCTTGCATTGGAGCACCAATTTTTCCCGGCTTGAGGTGCTTATCTTCACCTTGTGGCTCTATCTCCAATTTTTCCCGGGGTTGTGAGCTGGTTGCGTCTTCTCAAACGACAGTGTTTCTTTGTCAGATTCCTTGGATTGGAGCTGTGTTTTCCCCAGGCTCAAGGTGCCGATCTCCACCTCCTTGCTCTCCCTGTTTTTGTGCTTCGTGTATTCTGATACAATGGGATTTGTTTCATAACTTTCGTTCTCTGACTCTCTGCTTGTCTCGGTCCTTGGCCTTATCTGTCCAGCTACAGAGGCAGCCGGCTAGATGTGGACTCTCAAATCATCCGAGGGCGGGGGTCCCTGGATGCGCACCATGAATGGATACGTCGGACGACAGACCTGGCATTATGCTGAGGAACGGGAGTCGCTCGCAGATCATGTAGCAGTAGAAAAGGCGAGGTCTGTATTCACGGAAAACCGATATGAAAAGCGACATAGTGCAGACAAACTCATGCGCATGCAGGTCAGTTTATAGCGACTTCATCCAGGAATGCCCTTTCCCCCAATGATGCAATCAACTTGGAGAAGACGATTGTGAGCGCTACAGAAGTATAGCATTGAATTTAGATGGAGTAATGTGATGATGTGCAAGAGCCAAAATGGGTCCTTGCCTTTTAATTGTATAGGTCTCTATTGATTGAGGTTTCCTCCAAGGAATGCACCAATGCAGCATTAAAAGCCATCCTTTTGAAACTTCAATGCGAGTATACCATGCTTCTAGTTCTCCTGTTATCTCATTAAATGCAGGTGACTTAGTCTAAGAATGATACCTATTTCACAGCTGTTAAATGTGATTGACTGAAGAGATTGCATTGAACAACCACTGAAGCTCAAGTACATTCAACATTCACACGCTTAAAGATATAGGTAACTGTTACTGTGGCATTGTGTCCGTGTATCGATGTTCAGCAGAGTATTTGCAAGACTTAATGTGATAAGATACCAGTCTCTGCTCCGCAATAGAAGATGACCTTCAATTTGTGGAGGAAAATTGGTGTGCTCCCTCTTGTAGAAAGGGTGGGAGGAATTTTCACAGCATTGGTTGGTATGGTAAAGTGACTTTCTTTTTTCTACCTTTGACATGATTTATTGTTTGAAATGCTCACATAGTTTGCGAGGGAGAACCCTCTTGCTCCTCTGCCTACTCAAGTCAAATTGGAGAACAGAAGTGATTTGACTGAAGATGCTGTCACGACAACTCTCCGCCGGGCTTTGAGATTCTACTCCACCATTCAAGCCCACGATGGGCACTGGCCTGGTGATTATGGAGGCCCTATGTTTCTTATACCAGGCCTGGTGAGCGTCCCCACAAGGCCTTGATGTTGAATTGTTGTTTTTTGGCTCCTCAATTGCGAAGCGTTGGGTCTCACTAATTTTTTCCACTGCAGAGGGATCAATTCTGAAGTAAAAAAAGCCATGTGTTATTAGGCCTGCCTTGGAGTACGCATCTGCAGTGTGGGTTGATAACTCCAACCAGGCTAAGTCTCTCGAATCCATTCAAGTGGGGGTGCTCAGGGACTGCATGTCAGCATGCTCCAAAACAGCTAATGTGGCTGTTCTGGGTGAGTTAGGCATCCCTCCTCTAAGCTCCTGACGAGATGAATTCAAGGTCGGATGGTGGGATCAGCTGCAACGTATGACTAATATCAGAAATCCTAAGCTAATCAACTCTATATCTTGGAAGCAGGATCACCCTGTCAAACAGGCTAAGTCCTGGCGGAAGAGGGTAGAAGAGATTTTGAAGGATCTGAATCTTAGTCCGCAAGTCTTTGATCCTGGTGAATAAATTTGACTTAGAGGCTGTAGTGTCCAAAGCCATGTCTGTTGCCAGGAAATTGTCTGATGAAAATTAAGTTAGGCAGAAAACTTCCCTGAACTTGTTTCCAGTCTGTGACATGGGTGAGGCCATCATGGACGACCTCAAGGGTCTACCCACTCTCGGCACAGGACTGAAATTTAAACGCAGGGCGGGAATCCTACATTTGAACAGCAAACAGATGCAGAGAGGAAAGGGGGATTGCAAATGCCCGTTGCGTGGGCAACCTGAAGACAATATCCACTTTCTGCATTATTGTCCTGGGTACTCTCACCAGAGCGACACCCTCTTGAATTCCATTGGGAATTGTTCCTGTACCTCTATTTACCAACTTTGAAAATCTCGAGGCTCAGCCAAAAGCCCAGGCCCTTTTGGGGTCTAGTTATTGGGCAGATCATAGCAGATTGATGTTTGTGTGAAGGGATTTCTAAAGGATATCTGGAAAACTTGGATCAATTGCTTGTTTCAAGGGGCTGTACTACCGGCGTCAGCCCCTGACAAAGGTAGTTTCTGTCCCTTTGTGTTCGCTCAAACTGGGCGCGAGGTCAATGGCCACAAGGCTACATTCTCTCTCCTTCTTTGATCCTGGGTAGAATATTTCAGGTGGAATAAAGTGAGTTTTTCCTATGGAATCCTGAAACTGACAAGTAGATACTTGCTACAAAATCATTCTCTGGTTAGGGCCTTGTGGGATTTATTGAGTGCTTATGTGGTGGTTTGAATTTAGGGTTTCAGAACCCTTAACCTGCAATTTAGTACTCATTTACAAAAGTTGTTTGAGTACAAATGGCGGCTGCCTGAAACTACAGGCAAAGTGTCGGGCACACCACTCACTGAGCTTTACCTTCAAGAGATTTTCAACAGGGCTGTGGCCAGCAAGGTTTAAGCGCAACCTTGCCTTCATTATGCTGGTCGAGCTCCCTATGCAGTTCCTTTATTGACATGAACAGGAAGTTACACTTAGCCCTTACATGTGCTTTGCAATTACTTGTTTTTGCGTGAATGGATATGCGCAACGTTGCAGACTGGTCTGCCTCAAACTTACAAGGTTCTGTGCAATGTCACACCTTTGCTGTTATTCTTGCAATCTTTCACTTGCTTAGATCTGCATTTCGGACAGCGAAATGCAGATCCTTCACCTTCAATGGGTCTCTAAGCTATATGTGTAAGTTTTCTACAGAGTACATTGGATAGATGATGAAATCACCTACCACATGAGGCAGCCACTGCCTGGTACAACACTCGATGACAGCCTCATGTTTCAGTGAGGGAAGTATTTTACGGAAGTAATGTACCCTTGGAATCTGATACCAGAGGGTTTTGAAGACCCGTCTTTGACTTGGATCAATCTCAGTTTACAGCCCAGCTGAGTGGTTTCATTTTGAATACTGTGTTTGTTTTGTTTTAAGACATGGCAATACACTGGGCTATGGTGGAAGACTTGGATTTGTCTCAGTTTCGAGACATGGGATCGTCAGGGAAGTATTTGTGTTCAGTGGCAAGCTATGTTCTGCAGTTTATGAGCTGCAAGTCTGGTCCTCTCCCCTCCTATGCCTTAGCTGAGCTCTTTCCTTGCCTTTTTTGCACCTCTTTTTGGCCTGCTAGCCACATCAGGAGCTCATTTGTTTTGTGTCAATTTTATTGGCAGATAATCACTCTGTCTGTGACAAGATCACTAGGTGCTGTGTTATCCCAAGCACATCAGCATGAGATGCGTCGTTATCTCTACAACCATCAGGCACGTCTGTATTCTTCTCTGAGCTGATACATTGCTCTGGGAATATGCTTTGAGAAACTGTTTCAACTTGCTACTTGGGAAGTGAAGAAGCAGGCCAGGCTGGCAGGCAGGAATTGCATTGAGAGACTGGGGGTCATGGAGGTTTGGGGAGTGTCTGGGCCAGGTAACCCCAGCGATATAGTGAGAAGGGGTGAGAGGGTGTTTCTTCGAGCTGAGTCACAATGTAACTTGGGGGGATGCAGAACAAGGATGGAGGATGGGGTTTGCATATAGAGGGCCACAGCACCATGTTTGGCTCGGTGCTCAGTTATGTCACCTTGCGCCTGCTTGGTGATGGGCCTGACGGTGGTGATTTTAACGCTCTGGAGCGTGGGCGTAGTTGGATCCTGAACCATGGTGGTGCCACCGGGATTCCCTCCTGGGGCAAATTTGGCTTTCTGTATGTGCACACTAACTCACTTACTCTTCTCTCACCACCCTCAAAAGAGGAAAATAAATTCCTCTTGAATAAACAGTTCCTTCCTACACTTTCTCTGCTGAAAGTTATCTAACAAATGCCAACAAAGTTGAATGCATGCCTCATCTTTCTCGTAATATGAAGTCCTTAAACTTAAAAGATTGTTTGAAATTTCTTTGTTATGTCTTTTGTGGCTGCAGGTTCTAGGGGTGTTTGAATGGTCAGGCAACAACCCTTTGCCCCCTGAAATCTGGATGCTACCCTACTTTCTCCCTATGCATCCAGGTGCACTACCTCTGATCCAACGCAACATGGGTGTTACTCTTTGAAGTAGCATTTGCTGAGAAACATGTGTATTGTCTGCTCCTATAGGGCAAGCATGTCCTTATCAATCCTCCTGTAGAGGCCATTGCAATATCTGGACTTTTACATGACCTCTTATCCTCTAACAGTTTGCTTGGAACACTTTCGCTTGGAACTGTAAGATAGAATGGACACATCTTCAATGGATTTAGCTTTTAGAAGGAAATACAAGAATGAAGAACAGAACACCTATCCAATATATTCAAGTGGTTGGATGATGACAGGGGTCCATATTGCTGTAGTGTCTGCCTACATGTCTTGCCTACATGAGCTCTTATACTGTTCTCTTTGGATTCAAGCAATTGTAAAGTGCGTATCGATGTCATATGGACAAATGGAAATACAACATGCAAACAAAGCTTGAGCAACCTTGAACATTGAGGCCTTGACTGACTTACCTTTATTGATCAAAATCAAAAGAAGCGAGGATGGATGGAGACATCCAAAGGTGCTTTATCCTGACTTAATTACTATTGTAGTGAAATGTCATATGCAAGTGGTGAACTTGCTCCCAGGCAAGCATTGCCATTGATAATGAAGCCCCTAACCAATGGAACTGTGGGATCACAGGACGCATGTGGTGTCACTGTCGAATGGTTTACCTGCCCATGAGCTACATTTACGGGAGTCGGTTCACAGGACCAATTACTGACACGATCAACGCTCTGAGAGAAGAACTTTTTGTGCAGCCATACAGCACAATTAACTGGAATAAGGCCCGCAATGAGTGTGCCAAGGTATATTTGCACCTTGAGACCACATTCCTGTCAGTTTGTCCGGCAAGACGAGGGGTACAAATCCTGGCACATTGAATGATTGCTATCTAAGTTGGATTTAGGAAGACAAGAAGGATAAAGGAGAAAAATTGCAGCATGAAGGTCTACTTTGTCGCAGAGAATGAAATGAAATGAAATGGTGCTTTATAACGTCCGCGGAAAGCTCGTAGAGCTTATGGGACAAAATGGAAGAAAACATGAGAGAGGAACAAATCCAGAAGAGGAAGACCACTTCGAGGTTGACATGGGACTGGCCGTCTTTGCATATGTGAGAGACAATGGAAGAAAGAAACTTAATAGCATCCACTGAGGGCCACGATGATGACCCATGGAGAGGGCAAAAAAAACAAGGAACTTCATAACATCCACAGTAGCCCAGCAGCTGGGAGGCCAGGGAGGGTAGTCAATCCGCTGTGCTTGTTGTAACCTTGTGACATAAATCCTGGGCCCAGTTTGGGTGGAATAAGAGGGGTTTCTGAAAGGTGGGCAGAGAGGATGATAAGACATCATACATACCGCTGATTTGGTCGGTGCCTGTTTGTAGGAGGACCTGTACTATCCTCATCCATTGATACAGGACATACTATGGGGCACACTGCACAAGTTTGTGGAGCCTGTGTTGATGCATTGGCCAGGCTCCCTTCTTCGTGCTAAGGCCCTGGCCACAACCATGGAACATATCCACTATGAGGACGAAAACACCTGTTATCTAGACATTGGGCCTGTCAATAAGGTATGTGGGCTGAACCAGACTTGCTATCTGGAGTATTCTGCACTGGCTGATCCAACGAAACAAGGGAGTAGTAATTGAGGATGCTTCTTAGCTCCTTGTTCTTGAGTGAAGGTCTTGAACTTCTTTTAGGCACAGGAAATTCGCAAAATGGGGAATCTGCCATTAATTAAGCTGGTCTTCTTATCAGTTTTTATCAGAATCATGCAGAAACTGTATGGGGTTGCCTACAGGTCATGAACATGTTGTGCTGTTGGGTGGAGAATCCGAACTCAGAAGCATTGAAGCTGCACCTTCCTCGCATCCTTGATTATCTCTGGTTGGCTGAAGATGGCATGAAGATGCAGGTTCGTCTTGGCTTTGACTGGGCATGTCAAGTGGTAATGATACCTGTCACTGCTTCATTGCTTGAATGATACAAGGGGATCAATTTAGCAATCTATATGTGTCCAGGAAAGAGGAGACAAATAGGACCCTTAGTTGTTTGGGGTCTGCCACATCCTTATATGCTTGTCTCTTTTTGTCTCCATTTGGTGGATAGAGTTCATAATCCATATCTGGTAGCATAAGCTTTGTCTCTCCAGATGGTCCAGCCGCTAGGAAGAATGATTGTGGTTACAAGCGTAAAACTTGGAGAGAAGTGACCTATATTTATTTGAAGGCGAGGGATTCACTGAGGATGCATTTCTTCAACATCTAGATTATTCCGACATTGCCACACTGAAGTTGGGATTGCAGGGAAACAATGGGAGTCAACTTTGGGACACGGCATTTGCGGCGCAAGCGCTGGCATCGACCAAGCTACACAATGAGTGTGGGACCATGCTTAGGAAGGCTCACTCCTACATTGATAAGTCCCAGGTTCTTCTCTAGCTCTCCTTCACCATCTCTTGTACCACGTTACAGTCTAGGATGAGTACCGAACATTTGCAATACATCATTTCAAGCAGGATCAATCAGTAACATCTGGTTGGTGTGTTGCAGTTCAATCCACCTGCAAGCTGTAAACAGTAAATTCTTTGACGGGAATACAAGTAAGATTATTAGAAGAAAGTGCACATAAAACACGCCCAAATACCTTCATTACCGGGATACCTATGTTTCCTATAGTTGTGTTTAGGGTTGAGCTAGGGTGTGAATCACAGCTTTCATCTGCATGTTGTGAAGGTCATGGAAGATCCCCCGGGAGATTTGGCCCACTGGCACCGCCACATTTCAAAAGGGGCCTTCCCCTTTTCTACCAGAGACCATGGGTGGACCATCTCTGACTGCTCCTGTGAGGGCTTGAAGGTGGACACATTTCTCTTCCACCATCTTTGTCATGAAAGGTTATGTTCCTTTGATGAGGGTACCCCGAAGAGCTAAGCTTGTTAGCTCAAAAGCAATGTTGCCCCATAGTGATAGTGTAGTTCATGGTTCTAATTCATGGAAGGCTGCAGGCAGCCTTGGTGTTGTCAAAGTTACCGCGGGAACTGGTTGGGGACCCGATCTCAGCAGAGCGTTTGTATGACTGTGTCAACGTCGTTCTGTTCTACCAAGTAATTTCTTCTCTTCAGAGAATTTTCTTCTGAGATCCCCAGACAAATGTACTTGTGACTAATAATCATGAATTCTCAATCGTTCATACTGCGCATGGTTATTAAAGCCAGTAGTTATTGCATAGTACCTAACAGGAGGCAGGACCTCATGGGTTAAGAATTTACTGAATCATGGTAGGTCTGTCAGAATTATTCTTCCTCGTGTATGTAACCTGACTTACCCTCTAAAACTTTCACTGATATGTATTCAGTGGGGTGCCTCATATGGTCTTTTGGGTAAAATGGCAGAACAAGGATGGAGGGTCAGCCACCTATGAAAACACCAGATCCTATCCTTGGCTTGAGGTAAGCTGACAACATGTTGTTTTTACTATGCTCGCCTTCAGCTCCCCAGTAATGTGAAGAATGGGGAGGGAGAGAGAGGGAGAGGAGAGAGCATGTAAGACGTTTGCCGTAGCCTTGTGGCCATTGACCCCGCCCCCAGTTTGAGAGGAACACAAAGGGACAGAAACTACCTTTGTCAGGGGCTGACGCCAGTAGTATGACTGACCTTGAAACTTGCAATTGATCCGAGTTTTCCAGATATCGTCTAGAAATCCCTTCACACGAACATCAATCTGCTGTGTGTGATTTGCACAATAACTTGACCCCAACTACATGCACTCTCGGAGAGAGTGTGACCAGCATAGCAACTCAAAAGTGCAGATAATTGAAAGCTTGCTGCTTGTGCATGTGGTTGCAGCTAATCAATCCCGCCGAAATATTTGGCGACATTGTGATTGACTATTCGTAAGCCATGACCGTCCATTCCCGTTCTGACAGTATTATTGATCTTTGTTGTTAAATGATTAGTGGCTAGTTTCAGCACTGCATTCGGATTAAGGAAAGAGGGAAGCACAGAGATGGAGTAAGTAATAACTGAAAACGGTATCAAGGAAGTTTGTTATCAATACTTGTTGTGGTTGCTGATTGTTGGTCCACAGATATGTGGAGTGCACAAGTGCCTGTATCCAGTCCTTGGCTGCTTTTGCAAAACAGTATCCGCAGCACCGGTCTCACGAGATCACTGCTTCCATTGATTGTGCCCGTCAATATATTGAAAGGCAGCAACTGCCGGATGGGTCCTGGTGGGGCCTACTATGCACAAATACATTCATTTGGCTGTGCTGGACTTCTTGATTGGGGTTTTAGGCTTCCTCATTCAGTAGCAGGACTGAATCCATCACTAATTACTGTTATGTTCAAACGTTCCTCCCGCGGACATGTCTCTTATTTTGACTTGGCTAGACCTGGTAAGTTGGTAAGAGTTCAAACCATATTAGCTGTCTGGTATTCAGTGTTTAATTGTTTTGGGGACTGACAGCTACATGCTCTCCTTTCACATTCTCGCTTGTTGCTCAGTGCCCTCTCCCTGTTTCCAACTGATGTGAAACTCTTCTACAATGTTGTTTGTCTATTGATTCCATCGCGACCTCATCTTCTCAGATGTAAGAGTCCTATGATGAAAGCTGCAGGTTCTGTGAAGGTGTTTCCTTAACCATTTTGCATGGTTGATCATGATCTTTCAATAACTTAAGGTTACAGCGCAGACAAATTCAAGTGGGGATTGGACTCATCTTACCTTGCTAGAAATTGCATACATCATTGATTAACTATCTGTATCACTCCGTGGTCCCTTGGAAAGCAGAGTTTGATCACATCAGAATTCTGTAGTCTGAAAATGAGTCCAACTAAGGTTCATCATGTGGGTTTTGGTGCGATGGAAATAGGTATGGCTGCTGGGGAGTTTGTTTCACGTATGCTACATGGTTTGGAGTGTTGGCCTTGATAGCTGCCGGAAAAGAATACGAGACATCAATTCACATTCAAAAGGCATGCAGTTTCCTTCTATCTAAGCAGCTTCCGTCTGGAGGCTGGGGAGAGAGCTACCTTTCTTGCCAAGACAAGGTGACCACTTGCATCATTTTGGGTTGAAGTCAGAAATCGCAGCAATGGGATTGATCCAACTCTTCTGCTGTTTCACATTCTCTCTCTCCCTCTCTCATGCATCCCAGGGATAGCCAGGCAGGAAGCTACCAGCTACCTCTGGAGCATTAAGTCTCATTGCAATTTTGGCTGTCTCATTCGAAGTTTCATTTCGTCCATAATTTCCTTTCTCCTATTCTTCTCTCTCTGTCTCTTGTTGCGCCCAACCTGGTTGCGGGGTCTACGGCCACAAGGCTATGACAAACAACGTCCTATGAGTACATTCTGTCTCGTGGAATGTTTTTTCATGTTATACCTCAGCTCAGCCCAGGAGAGTAATAAACTTGCTGTCTCACCCCCCTCAAGCTTTATTGACAAGCTTGAACTTTGAAAAGATTCATCGGTTTCTATGGTTTTAGAATTTGTTTGTCCTGTGGTTCTACTTCCGTCCCTTGGGCCGTTTGCTTCCTATGGACATACGAGGTTTCTTTCTTTGTCTCTTCTTTATCCCTCTCTCGTGAATAAGCCTCTTCATCTTCTGGCCTACTTTGGTGTGGTTTGATGTAGGTTTTCAGTTGTTCCCATGGGCCTTTGAGGTTCCCCCTGGACTTGGATAAAGCTTCTTTCCAGCCTCTCATGGATGTAATGATGTCCTTTCTTCTCTGTCTCTCATATACACACAGCCACACTTGTCCCCTATTTCCAGTTAGAGGGGAATTAACTTCAAAATTCCTAGTATGGACTCCAACTCTAAATGACATGATAGTCCTGTAACCTGATTCGCATCTGGTTGGCTCTCAAACTCACAAC
Organism: Takakia lepidozioides; assembly: GCA_030704615.1. Taxonomy (NCBI): domain Eukaryota; kingdom Viridiplantae; phylum Streptophyta; class Takakiopsida; order Takakiales; family Takakiaceae; genus Takakia; species Takakia lepidozioides. The sequence goes on from CM060733.1 coordinate 28,776,629, forward strand.
ATGCTCCAGGAAGGTTAGTATGCTGCAGGACTATGCATGCCCTGGAGGGTGTGAGATAGCGGCATTCATCAATCAACTTTATCCCTCTGGTCCCCCATGGACATTATTGTGCTTTTTTTCTTGTTTCTCTTCTCAACATTCATTCTGTTCATTGCATGCCGTATGAGGCCCAGATCGGAACTCCCCACATCGAGAATTTTTGCGTTCGCAGGGCCTTTGGGGCCTAGTTATTGGGCCAACCACACAGAGCAGATTGATGCTTGTGTAAAGGGATTTGTAGAGGATATCTGGAAAACTCGGATCAATTGTCTGTTCCAAGGTAAGTCATGCTACCAGTGCTAGCCCCTGACAAAGGTAGTTTCTGTCCCTTTGTGTTCCGCTCAAACTGAGCGTGGGGTCACTCCATCTTCAGTACTTACACGTTGTTGAAAACTGGACTGCATACGTTAGTGTGTCACATATATAATGATTTCTCAAACCTCCTGACGTTGTTGAAAGTATGAGTTACAACCTGTTCATACACAAAATGCTATGTTTGAAACTGAGGTGCCATAATTTGGCCTCTCATCTGCCATTACAGTTTTCACAACTTGTGTGGTCGCTTTCACTGCTAGGACATACAGTCTTCTCCTTTCAACCACTGCTCCGAAAGGACTAGCTGATCGAGAGCAGTGGTTCTGAGCACCTAGCCCCATATTACCGAGCCACAAGCTTCTGTGGCTCTGACCTTCAATTTTTGCACTTTTCAGCAGAACTTAACATACCCATGGACGCCAAAAATTTGAGGACATTTTCGTGGTTGTCCCTTCCTGGTGGCAGTCTCTTGCATTCCTAACGATGGCAGGAAAAATATGGGCCACAGCTTGTCATCGCAGTCCATAAAGATAACAAGTACAATAATAAGTCAGTCTCTTTCCCCTTCCCATTTCGAGGGCAAATCCCTAGAAACACTACTATGTTCCATTGCGTGACAGCAAGGAGTATGCAACTGTGTTCATGCATTTAAGCTTGTGATGAAGGAACGCTGCAAAGAGTTACTGTGATAATGAGATTTGATGCCTGTTGAGTGCACTGACTGGATGTCATGCACCAGCAACGTCAAGAGTAGGGAGCACCCCCGTGACTGAACAATGACATCTCACAGGCACAAAAGTGGATATAAGCAGGAGTCCCCTTACAATGGGATTTCATGCAGCCCAGGAACTCACTGCCCAATACCAGTCAAAATATCCTGTGTCCCATCCTCAACTTGGGGCACTTTGACTTAATTCGCCTACTGTGGGGCAGGCAACCTTGACCTGCCAAAGCTGAATCAGGTTCCATTGTTGGTTTCAGTCGAGTTCAGGGGTTGCCCCCAGTGCACCAGCATGCTCTTCCAGTCACAGAATTTTTCTGAGCACTTCTTTAACCTGGAATCCTTTATCTTTATTGCCCAATGCCTGTCTGGGAAGCCAGATGCCTCTGCCTGCCGCCTGCTGAATTCGAAGCAAGCTTTTGCCAGTGAGGGTAGCCAGCAGTACTGCTGAAGCCTTTTTGGCATGTGGTCATGGATCTGCGATGGATGAAAGTAATGTCAATCAGCCTCTGATGGATGTGGATAGAAAACTGACAGTGGCTGCCTTCAGAAGCAATGGGATGCCACTGATCTTTAGTCTGGGAAGAAACCAGTCATTCCTTGTATCGTACCTTGAACCACTGGGCGTGTGCAGCATCACTGGCATACATCCGCTGCGAGCCGACATTCCAGTTGCAGTCGTAGTCTCTATAACAAAGCCAGGGCTTGATTCCCAGGTAATGGAGGACATAGAGAACTGGAGGATTTGCTGCAAACAACCTGTTGCCAGTGAAAAGGTGCAATATTATGAGAACCAGCCAACTGATAAGGGGTTAGTACTCTACATGCTGAAGAACAGGTATATGAATTACTTGCATCATCCTGCTACTGTTGACCTTGACACAGTCACATCCTCATAACTCCGACCCTCTCATACTTTGGTTTCAGTCAATACATTATAATGAACTCTCCACTGCATGTCTCTCGATGAATGGGGCCTCATATACTTACCTCGTTTTGTACTCGTACTCTGTTTCATTTGACCAAAAATGTTTCAGGAAATTCATTTGCTTGGGAAGCCGGTGCCACCATGGAAAGATTTCATTCAAAAACCCCTGATCGCCCCCATTGTATGAGACTATCTCCTCAATTTGATCCATAAAGAGCTGGAAAGTACAGTTTGAAGGCTCTATCACCATCACACCAGAATTGAAGATGGATCTTGTGTTTCCACTAACCACTATTTCCGGCATGTCGAACAGGAAGTCCAGGTTGCGGAGAACAAGGTTGTCCGCATCAATAAAGATAACCTACATGACCAACATTTTGTTTAATGCAATGAACTGAAAGGTGGAGTGAAATGATCAGTTCCACTTGACTACTGCCTCTTTTGCTGTTCTTAGACTATATGGCAGTCAGTAGGAGAAGAAAGGAGGGAGGGTGTAGCCAGAGATACTTCTGATATAACCAACTACACAGCCTGCAGTTTGAACTTGGAGACAACATTGAATGTATTGATGTTATGGAGAAGGAGAGATGACCTTGCTATAGTCCGTAAGCTGCCAAAGTCTCAATTTGCTATAATTCCACTCATTGTAGCTGTCCTTCTCCGCATGGGGGTTGCGAACTCTTTCTATCTGTCGCACTTGCCATCCAGCATCACTCAATCCCTGTCGGTGCTCAGGTAAGATGTTTTCATCAACCAGCACGATAAGATCTTGCTTAGAGCCTGTCAGTCGAATGCTACGGGCAACCATGATAGCACCACATGTATAATCAGGTCTGGTGTGAAGGATTGTTGCATATGCATGCCTGTGCATATTGGCGACCATTGGTGTTCGTGGTCGATCTGCGTGCAAGAGTACTTGAATGATTTAGGCATGCATATGTGCAGGGACCTTGTGAACATATTCGATAGCATACCCTGGCCCCAATCACAATCCTTCCAGAGCTTGTTGTGGGGACTCAGCACACATACGAATCCCTAGGTACAATTGCCATAGGACTTGTGATAAGATACATAATCAAACACTTTGCATGCAGCAACCCATATTTTAGAAAAATTAGTACCTTGGCTTGTCAAAGGCACAGAAAGCTCGCATGATCCAACTGGCAATGCCAGCTGCTTCTGCATTCTCCCAACATCCACTTTGTACAGCCACCCTTGATCTCGTTGCTCCATGAGCTCCCCACAAGTGAAAAGGTTTACAATGGGTCTACATTCACTCAGTATCAATACATGCATGCTTTGATTTCCAGTTCGTACTGCAATGCTTGCAGCTCCACGGAGAAGCTGCAGCCGTCCTACATCTCTCAATTGCTGAGTACTATCACAGGGTACCCTTACAACCAATGCATCAAGGTCAATCCTCTCTTTAAAAGAGGGCAGCAGAAGCAGAGGACACTTGGGGGTTTCAACTTGCTGTTCCTCATCAATCCATTCAGGGTAGAGGTCATTCCACTTCAAACTCTTATTTACTGCCTCTAGTGGAAAAATTACAGGTCTCTTCCTAGCAAAGAGGTTCCACCTCCATATATCTGCTGGGTCCACGTTGTACAATCCAATCTGCAGTGGTTCACTTTTCATTTTCTGCTTCAGAGGACCTAACAATGCAGCTCCCTGTGGCCACTCATAACTGCTGCTGCTTGGAGCTTCCACCCAGTGGTTCCGTTCCTTGTATTTGACCTCCTTTTCTGCAAAATATTTGGAATTCCTTCGAAAACGTTCCTCTCTAGATCTGCCAACCAAAAGGTCCTTCTCAGATTCTTTTTGGCAGCTTTCTTTAGGCAGAACGAACACCCCCTCATGAAGACAAGTGATTATGACGCGGTAAGTCCTTCTAAGCATCCATATGCAAGGCTTAATGAGTGAACCTGGCCTCACATCTATGACTTCCATTGGCAGGACCGACTGAGGTCAAGACATGCACATAATTCAATTCCACAGGAACAGAGGGGACCAAACGACGTAGACGCAAAATCACACACCTTTCAATAACCTCAAACTCGCGATGAAAATCACCCGGGAACCTGTCCACGAAAACAGCAGGGAATGCTAAGGCACCTACGACAGCCATGATTAAGAGCGCCAGGCCCAGCCTGCTCGCCAGCTGTTTCAGCTTCATCTCCGGACACAAGCAACAGAGAGTGAAAATACCACTCGCGTTTCCCGGCACCCGCCTATCAACATCGCAGCTGCCTTCCCTCTGCTGCTCCAGCGGAATTGATTCTCTCCACAAATTTCTGAAATATGCACAACATCATTATACCTCCACATCGAAAAGGAGCAAAATACCTCCGGTCATTTCCACGCCTTTCAAGTGAGGAACGTTCAAAGGTGAACATCACACATCTTATGAAGCGCTATGAAGCACTATATTGGACACAGCCGCAAAAGCTACAACCAGTGCAGGCAGTTCTATTTTCAACTTAACCAGTTCCTCTTCTCAGCAGACTGATGGGTGAACATATTAGATTGCTGACATTTTCAGCCAGTGTGGGCAATGATTATGTTGCAAGCCTCTCGATTACTTGACGTAACTGTGTTCTAACATCAACCAAGGAATCACGAAGTACAAGTCAAACCAATTTCCTTCAGCTAACGTCCAAGTATAGTCTGTCTTGTCATGAATGCAAGTGAGGATAACTAGACCCAACAGTACATTAGCTTCGACAACAACGAGAGCGAGAGAAACAGAGAGAGAATGAGGCACTTCAGTATCTCACATAGAAGTGGGTAGCCGATGTAGAGACTCGATAATGCGGACTGACCTTCATTCCTACTGGCAGTGGGAACTGGCAGCCACTAACGATTACCACGTAATCATTCTGTAGACATACCGTCAAACAACCTCTGTTGGGTATTAAGGGAATTGGTTTCGTCTGCTATCCACAAAAGGAGAGGTTGGAGAAAGCTAGAGGGTATCTTGTGCAGCTGCAGGTGCTTACTCTTTCAGAGCAGAGAGGTACGACAGAAGCGACACGCAAAAGAGGGAATGCCACCTACCTGTGAGATACGAAAATACAGATATACGACTAAGCAGGATTCGACTGGTAGGAGAAGAGGCAGGGGACACGAAGGATGACCCTGTCAATGATTTCCAAGAATGCTCGGCTACGGAACGAGGCGCGACCTCAACCACTACTGATTGTCGGAACCCAACTGTGAGCCCTCATCAAACTACACCGGATGACCTCTGACCTGCAGGAGATACAACAAGACTGACAGTGTTCAGGATTTCACACACTCGCGTGAGAGAGAAAGCCAATCTCGCGCGGGAGAGACATCCCACTAGCCTAGCCTATGTCAGAAAGCTCCTGAAAAGTTCCGAGACCAGAAATCTGCTGGATCTACTGCAACCATAGCCCGCCAAGGCCGCCACCCACAGCAGCCCATACGTTGCAGGACACTGCAAATGTACAGTACAAACTTATCGCCCATCGAGACATTAAAGCCATGCGCCGCAAGCAGGCCTGACTTCCGAAGCAGGTGGCGCGCTAGGAATCATGCATGGCGAGCCGTGCTGCCAGCATTACCCCTCTTATTAATGAGGCTCATGCGATCGTCCCCCATTTTCCTTTTAATCTTTGCCTCCTTTCAGGTTTCAATCCTTGCTTTTCCTTTCGTCAACATGTTCTTTTCCCTCCATAGATTGTGCTCCGAGCTGGATGCGTGTTTAAATTATAGATTCGAACCTACCACGCCCGACACGAAGCATGTCAACGTTCTTCCAGTGCGCTGACAGAATCACTGTGCTCCTCTCACTTTTTGTGTTTCAGGCTCTCACATCGAATCCGTTGCAGACGAGGAAATAGTGCAATGGGACCCTCTGATGCCGGTTTCAAACACAATCCTACCCTCACTCCTGCAAGACAGTCTTCCGAAGTTTTTTAAGGGGAATGTGCTGCAAGCTCAAGCCTCAGACATTCTAGTAGTAAAGCAAGTGGAAGATATGCAAAAGCAAATGCAGGGTTCACACAATAAGATGTTGAACTGGAAGTGAAAGCACATCTGTCGTGCTGCATCCCTTCAGTTATCTCAACTCAAAGGCAGGAGAAGAATCAAACAATGACTCTCACAAACATCTTAAGATGCATACTGTTGGGCTCTTACCACTTCCATCCGCATATGACTGTCAGAATCAAAAACAGATTGATGCTTACGCAAAGTGAAAAACAGACCAATTGGCCTCTTCCCTTATTTCCAAAAGTTTCTGCTTGGAAACTTGTCTATTTCCAACAACTTGTCTTACAAATCACCTCAATCTTGGAGGCTTGTAAACAATTTCCATTTTACAGTGAGTGCTGTCAGACCAACTTGAAGTCACGATTCAGAACCCTCAATCTTGATTAGTATGTTAGTAATTCTGCCCGCAGGCAGGGAAGGAAAATGGAAACAATGTTAGTAAGGACTAATGTACTTGACCGTAGGAGAGGCCAGCCCAGGTTTGCTGGAGCCCTCAATTCTAGCTAGAGAATGTACTGATGCCATTCCCTGCGAACGTTGGCTTGCCATTGCCTTAAGGCCTCTAGCTAGAGAGCCGCCTACTACCTTCATATCACCAACACAAATTAAAAATGTATCCTTACAAATAGACAGCAATGAAATAAACCAGTGCAACCAATCACTTTCTCAATCGTTTCTTGGCTTGCTGTTCAGGTACCCTGCTTGGTTCTTTCATTGAGCTCAGTGTCTTCCGTAGACCCCGGGCAGGTCGTATGAGACTCTGAGCCAGTGTGTCCTGGGACGTTGATGATACCCGAGCAGCTATGGAAGCTTTCAAATTCAAAGCTGACTTGCCGTCTCCAACAACATCACGATCCCTCACTTTCGAAAGGCTTTTCCCCTTACGCAACAAATCATCATCCTCAATTTCGTCCCTCTCCTTCCCCCTATCTTTCTCTCCCTGCTTTTCTCTCTCATCTCGGACCTTCTCTCGTACCTTCCCTCTCCCTACTCCCTTGTTTGGAACTGCCGGTCGCTTCAAATCATCCTCCCTCGTCTCTCTGAGCTTCCCTCTGCCAGATGCCTTGTTTGAAGCCTTATTCAGCAAAAGGCCCCCCAACAGCTCTTCACGTGGTGGTTTTGCCCTTCCAAGCACACCTCCTTTATGCAGCTTTTTAATCTCCTTCATCCTTCCATCAACCTCTTGATCATCCTCTAGTGAGTCTCCCCTTTCCTCAACCCGGCTAGTGCTAGGGACACCCACAACATTTACACTCCCGCTACGGGCACCCCCACCCTCTGAGTCCATCACAGCCTCGCTTCCTGATGTTTCTACAGCCGACAGCCGAGCACCTACTCTCTTCTTGCTGCCACTTTCAGGCAACCCCTGGGTGACAGGAGAGGAGGCCCCTATTTTCATTGCCCCTACCCCAGGGCTAGGGGTTACCCCTACTTTGGTGAAACCACCTCCCATTCCCACAGCCTTTGGCTTTTTGAGTTCCCTTGTCCGTGTAGCAGGCCCATCTTGCTTCAACAAAGCCTCTGTCTTGAAGATTTTATCCATCTCCTTTGTGGCCTCCTGACGCAGGGCCTTCGCACCTAAAAATTCGGCTGACTCACTCGGATAATAGACCAACGCGTTGTTGAAGATCAGTAGCAGGTCACGGAAGAACTCCTTGCTCCCTGAGTATGCACCCTCCTCCAGGCGTGCCCGAATGATGGTTAAGTCCATATGTCTCCTGATTAGAAGATCATATCTAGAATCCTGCATACATTTACAGCTGTTCATTACTATTATCACATTGTTTCAGATAAAGTCACTGATGTAAAGCAGGCTGCCTTCAATGCTCTCAACAAAATGAAAAACCGTAACATACATTGTGATGCAAGGGCAGCTGCTGGCGGAAAGTTTTGCCGTAAGAGCGAAGGAACTTTGCAGGGCCTAAGCCACCACAGCAAGAGCACACTGGAAGCACAAACCAGTTGAATGGTTCGAACTTCTATGGCCAACTGCCATTTCAAAGGCTAAGCCATTATTAGAGGTGTAAAAATTTGGTAGCTTGCAGGGAGTTCCTAAAACAAGTTTCAATGATTTGGTGATCTTGTCATAATCAAGTAATCCATCAACCATGGAGCAAAATTTCCAAACCTGAATCTCCTGCCGCCCTCTAAACAGGCATGCTGACTTATGGGCGCATATATTTCGAAGGCACTCGAGAAGGGGTAGCAACTTCCCCGGGACCTTTGGTTCCCTCCGGTTGCGTCTACTGGATGGAGACATATCATCAATACCATCCATTGGGGACCCTGCCTCACTCTTATCCACCTGACTGTCCCCGTAGTCTCGAGTCCCTTGCCTTCCTTCTTCTCCATCATCATCACCACCATCCTTGGACTGCTCATGCACACTACCACTTCCCTCATGGCTTGAGAGCCTGCCCTTGGATTCCATCACACCAACTAGAGATTCCACTGGGCTCGTTGGTTCTCTTGCTACTTCCATAGCTGGCGATGAAGATCTCTGCCTGTTCTCTTTCTCCTCTTTAAAATTGTCCATCTCTGTTACCTCAGTTTCCATTTCAGATTTCACATCTGTAGCTTGTGTAGCTTGAGGGTTCAACCGGGAAACTTCTGGATGCTCCTCTTCCACGACTTGGGGTTTGACTTCCTCAACAAGCTCAGGTTTAACTATTATTTCCTCTGTTTCCGCCCTCCCTGAGCCTTCTGGGCCCTGTCCATCAGCACCTCCGGACCCTGAGCCAATGCAAGGCAATGGCAAACACCCATTGGGAAGCCCAGAGCCTTCCAGTGAACTAATCTCCTTCCCTACATCGACATCCATGACATCTTTGCAAACTTCAGCATCCTGCTCAGTTCCTTCCCTGGGAGGACTTGAAATTAACTCCCTGGATACTAACTGCCGCTCATCTGCAGACACTCTTGGCACAGAGCTCATCTCACCCACATTCACATTCCCTTGTTCCGGAAGATTCTCTGCATCAGCCCCCTCCTGTTTAAGACATAGACGACGATCTTGCCTGTCATCCCCATTCCCTCCATTAACATCTACTTCCTGAGGCCGTTCACTGACATCTGCTTCCATCTCCACATGCAAGGAAAGCTGTTGGGTGTTGGAATGATCAAGTCCCTCTGTGACTTGATGAGAGGTATCCCCTTGGGAAGGAATGTCCACCACTGGTCCTGCAGGTATGAAAGCCTCCAAAGCAGATGATGGGGATGGTGATGAAGCTGCAGGAGGCTCCGACACCAGAGGCTTCGCAGCCACATCTATTGAGAGAGTAGATGATTCAGGAATTGTATCAGATACAGAGTCATACACCATCCGTAGCAAATCCATAGCATTTGCAGAGGAAGGATGTGCCAGCTCTTGCTCTTCAGATCCAGGCTCATGGAATGGGCTCTCTGTTCCTGCCAGGCTCTTAGCACTGGGCCAATCAATGCTCAGACAGTCAGGAGAGACAGAAACGATTTCTGTGCCAATCAAATCAGCTTGAGGTTTGTCTGAAGAAACGAGTGTAGTCTTTGCAGTAGCAACCTCCACTTCAGACACCACATCCGACTGCACAGACGAGCTCAGTTGGCCGGTCATTTCAGCTCCGGGATTGTCTGGGGAGACAGGTCTACTCTTTGGGTTGGCTACATCAGCTGCAGGCTCATCCAAAACAACAACAATCTCCCTTTCAAGAGTATCTCTTCCTGACTCAAAATAGACAGAGTTAGGAGCACAAATGGGGATAATAGAACTTTTCGCAAGCTCCTGAGCTTCCAGCATGTCTGGATTAACAACTGGGTTCTGCCCGAGACCATCATTTTCTAACTCCCTGAATGCTGACACAGACAGCACAATGTCCAGGTCTTCAGACTCATTCAAGCTTCCAGTATCAATAGAGGCTGTGGTATCTAGCACATCAGCAGCCTCTGTGCTTGGCATGCCCATATTTGTCACCTCTATTGCTGATTCAGTGAGTGCCAAACCACCCACTGGCCTTGGCTCCAAGGACTGTTCCTTCTCAAATTGAAAGAAATCACCCTTTTGATGCTTCTGATCATCTGAGTCAGATGTCAGATCAACCAAGGACCCCTGCTTTACAGAACCCTCTGCTGAGTCTTGTTCCTTTTCTGCAACCACCTCGCCAACGGTCTCAACGAATGTTTCCGATCGGATAACTCCCTCGCCATCACGCTGCCTATGAGGGCTTTGCCCGACGTGAATAACCATTTCACCCTCGTCTTGTGTTTCCACCAATTCATTTCCCATCTTTTTGTCCAATAGACCGTTGCCACTGTCGTTCTCATCAAGCTCTTTTACTTCCATATCCTGCTGGTTCTCTTCCAACTCCACTGGACTATGATGTTGTCCTTCATTCATTTCTTCAACCTGATCAGATGTTGCCACAATACCCTCAGCTTGTACGTCTTCAATTTTTTCTAGTATCTCTGTCTCCATGGATGTGGAAGGCAGGGGAGTGGAAGAGGGTGCTGACTCCCCACTTGCCCAATTATCCCTTTCAGGTTGTTCTAAGATAGGGGTGTGACTATCCAAGTCAATGTCCCTAACAAACTCAAAATTTCCAGCAGCAGCCATACTTCTATCTTTTCCATTACTCCGACAACCATCTTCACTTCCTTCAACCTCAGCAACTTCTGCTGCTGGGAAGTCACTTTCCTTGGCCTCAGCTATTTCCTCTTTCACACCTTTGAGCTTGAATGAGTCTTCATCTACAGTAAGCAGAACATTTCCACCAGCTTCACGGCCCCCAACCAAGAGCTCTGCTGGCTCAAGAGCCACATCATGTCCTTTATCACTATCAACTGGATCTGCCTCTGGGGACTTGCAAAGTTCCTCATTCTCTCGTGGTGATGAAACAACTAAGTCTGGTTCCACAGCTTCCAAACAATTCACCCCAGTCCCTGAGACCACAACCGGCTCAATGGCCCCTGTTATAATACCACATGCAAGTTGCTGTCCCTCCAACTCCTGATGATCCACACTGCTAGCATTTCCCTTAGTATCATTGCATGGCTTACTGTCCACATTATTGACAGTGATTTCTGTAGCATTGGGAGAAGCGGCCTGGAATTCCTTGTTGGCATCATGCCACTGTTCACCTTCTAAAAGTAATTCTGACCGACTTGGATCTAAAGATTCCTTAGAGTTCTCTGGGGCAACAGAGACAGATATGTCAGAGACTGCAGTATCTGAATTCTGTGTAGAGAGCTTGTTGGCAACGGATTTCAAGCCTTCGTCAGGAAGTCCATGATCAGTTGGACTACAAGGCACAGAGTCCTCGTGGCTGGAAGCTAACAAGGGCTCATTTGGTTGAGCTACAGCCACACTTTTCCCCGCCTGTTTGTTGACATGCGCCCTCTCAGCTTTTAATCTTTTGATCTTCACCTGAAGTGACCTGAATAACATGCCAACACGTTTTTTGGACCTTGAAAACATCTCATGCTGACAGAAGCACTAGTTAGAATTACATATGGATCCGAAAATTGCAGGCTGTCGTGCTATCCCAAGGGACAGCAAGACAACATCAATTCCTCGAAGTACATCCAAAGTCCAAACATAGACCTACCTAATGACCTGAGTAGATCTAACATGACATACCCAATAGACCCGTCATAGCGCTCAAGTTCCCGCTTAAGGTGTGCTACTCTCAACTTGCGCAACTCTTCAAACCAGGGCATGCTGTTGCTCAACTCTTCATCCCTGAAAACACAAAAGAACACAAACGCACCAAAAGAAATCAATAACAGTTGAGCCACTCCATGCTCTCTCCAGAGATGCCATCATATATTCTCTGATACAGGGCCTATAATCTAGATATGAGGATGATTCTACAAGGTTCTGGAAATCAAGAACGGTGGAAGTACCTGCTGATACTGCAGCTGCTGGTGCTGGCATACCGCCCTTTCAGAGCATCATACTTATGCTTGCATGCCTGTCAAAAGCCAACCAACACAATTGCTCAGAATGAGATTTGTCTTTCCTACCATACTACTGGTATGTCTGTGAAGAAACTAGTCAGCCTATCCTACTACACAACTCCTCTTTCAGAGAGAATCTAGAGGACATGGACCCTCTAATTATTATGGTATTGAGCTATAAGTTCAAGAAAACGAGAGATCGTAGTCCACACATAACGTCACCAAAGGAAGAATCTTCGGTCACTTAACGAGACATATCACGTAAATTCTATCTTCAAACGTGAAACCTAGACTCCAAACTCACCGTTCACTTCCAGCTCCTCTTTTCGACTTCATTTCGATTGAAATTCGCTTTACAAACTCATGTAAGATAGACCCACCTTTGGTTTTTCAAGGGGCCTGGCCATCCAAGGCAGGGGTGGACTTCAGGATGTCAAACCCAGATCCCTGTAACATGAACTTGATAAAGGGGAAGAAGGGGGAAATAAGCTCCTTACTTCTTCAGAGAAATATAAGGGACAAACTTTGAGAGAGATCGCTCGATCTTTGAGCTCTGAAGAGATGAGATTCCAATTGTTGGTTCCATGTCTTTTCACAGCACTGACCAGCAGCAATTCTTCACAGGTCCCCCAGCATCCGGCCCCCAATCCAGATGCCTCGGGCAGCTCTGGTGGTAGGGTGGCAGCCACGGCCAAGACTTCATGCTTCCCCATGTCTTCTCCACTCCGAGACTCTATTCCATATTCCAGGCCTCACAAAATCACTGACAGCCTCTATCTATGACGACCCACATGACATCTTGACAGCTCGCTTCCATCATCCTACCATAGCGGATGTAACCGCCATCTATATGCAAAGCAGCAGAGATCAGCCTGTGAAACCCTAACACCTCTCCACACACGCATACACCAACATTTCACACCAACAAATTTCTGATGCGCAATTAGGTCTGAAATCAAATCAAACCTCAGGGAACCAACCACTGCATACAAGAAACAACACCTCTTACAACTCTCAGATGGGACATACGAAATGACGGTGCTTCATTACAAATGAAAGCTCCACGTCCCTCCCCAACTGGATTTGAAACCGATTCCACTTCCAGCCCATCATCTCCCGCCATGCCTCGCATCCCTCACTTTCAAAGACGGGATGTCAAAACCGATCCGCGGCTGCCATGGACGTACTTGAATCCATTGCCATGGAGCAGCCTGCCATGGCCATGGACCTCCTGATCGCCGGGGTTGCTATTCTCGCTATAATGCCGGAGCTTAGCCGATGGTAACCGGCTGCCTCCAGTCGCCCGGCCGCCCAACCAACCGCAGAGCCTGCCACGCCGACGACCGCGGTTCGACCCTATCCCAATTACCTTGTTTTATTTTGGAAAAGGAGATGGAGAGCGCGGTCCGACCGGACTTCGAAGTTACTGGAATTAAATATATACATTACAAACTTCCACAATTCCCTTTGGAAAGTTAAAACAGGCTTTACATAATGTCATCTGCCTGGGACCTTCGGTCGCCTCAATATTTAGAGCAGTTTTGGCCTGCCCGAAACGAAAAAACATTGGGGGGTGATTGGAAAGCGCCTTTTAGGATTTGAAAGAGAAAAACCTGCATAGCTTTATAAAAAGACCCAAGTGGGCTCACTGAACAAATGGGTGTAACTGGGTAACAACGAACATGTAGCCCAATGGTAAGGGCATATACCCTCTTACGAGTGGTTGTGGGTTCAAACCACCCTGTTGGTTGTTACAAAGGTGTCCACCTTCCTACCATAAAGCAATAGCTTTTCTGGGTCAAGTGACACCATAAGTTACGCTTGCTTTCGCCACGCATCCACCTGTAACTGGGTGTAATTTGAAAGAGGCAGAAAGTGCTCAGCAAAGTCAATCGCTTATTACCAAACTATAGCTCAATTGGTATGTGAGGAGGTTAGGTAGCGCGTAAGCATGCTCACGTGAGCACAAGGGCAATTTCCACGAATTTCCACAGCGAAACGAAATTGACGAAACTAACAATTTTGCGAAACTAACACATAAAGAACAAGTAGCCCCTTCTAAGCGTGGGTTTTTCTCACGTTGTGCTCACACGACCCTTTTCATAACAGACATGAGAGTGGGCAGTGAGGCCTAAGCTTAAATTTAAGATCATCACCAATGGATAATTTCGCACGGCGAAACTTTGTACCAATCAGCCTGAGAAGAAATCACATTGTAGTTGAAATGATGAATATGTCACTTTTAAAGGCCCTACCCATGTATATTTTTGTAGAACAAAACTCTCTCCCCTAACAACTAGTACAATTATATATTGAGATATGCATTTGCAGTGCGAAACTCTGATCCCTGAAGAGAAGTTGGGTAGCGTGCGGTTAGGATGCTCACAAACAAAAAAATATGAAAAATATTCTTGAGATGTCCAGAGAAAATCGCACATGTTTTTTAACACAAGTTTTTGAACAAGAACAATGTCAGACATGAGTTTATTGTTGAGAAACTCTTTTGATACAGAAAAGCATTTCAATTTCCTCGATTCATATCCCTTCATATTGTCTCAAAGCATATTGGTTTTTGAACAAATACACTGTCAGACGAGAGTTTTGTGTTGAAATACTTTTTTGTTACGGCTAAGTAGTTCAAATCCCTCAGTTCATATCCCTCCATAAACATTTTCAGACAAGAGTTTCGTGTTAAGGAAATGATTCAGATTTTTGAATAAAACCGATGTTAGACAAGAGTTTTGTGTTGAGAAACTATTTTGTCACGGCAAAGAGTTCAAATCCCTCAATCCATATCCCTCCATATTTGTTTGAAAACATGCACATTTGTGAACAAAAACACTCTCAGAGAATAGTTTCGTGTTGAGAAATTCTTTTGTTATGGCGAAACAATTCAAATCTCTCAGTCCATGTCTCTTCATATTGTTCCAAAGCATGCAGGTTTTTGAGCAAAAACACTGTCAAAAAAAAAGTTTCGTATTGAGAAACTTTTTTGTTATGGCGAAGCAATTCAAATCTCCTAGTCTATGTCCCTCCATATTGGTTAAAAAACATGCAGGTTTTTGAACAAAAACACTGTTCCAGAAGAGTTTCGTATTGAGAAACTCTTTTGTTACGGCGAAGCAATTCAAATCTCTCAGTCCACGTCCGTCCATATTGGTTAAAAAACATGCAGGTTTTTGAACAAAAACACTGTCACAGAAGAGTTTCGTGTTGAGAAACTGTTTTGTATGACGAAACAATTCAAATCCCTGAGTCCATTCCCCTCTATATTGGTTCAAAAGCATGTAGGTTTTTCAACAAAAACATTGTCCCAGAAGAGTTTCGTATTGATAAACTCTTTTGTTACGGCGAAACAATTCAAATCTGTCGTGCGCATACATATCGCTACACAATTACATCGCTGTCCAAAACCACACAACACATGTGCACCACACACTAGTATACCACTAGTCCAACCACCAGTCCAACCACTAGGCTACAACTAGTCAGTCACTAGGCTGCCACTATGCTGCCCACTATGGCAGTCACTAGTCCACACAATGGATAAAGAAGAAGAATACAAGCACGAGCTCACGAATCTGAAGCATAAACTCATGCATATATAACCTCATCACTCAAATACAAGTCAAGCCAAGTGCACCCCACGCCATCGGGAATCCACACTACGGCGCCATAGCTAGGCGCGGTGAGGCTCAACTCGAGAAAGATGAGCCTTCCGCGCTTGCCGTGAAGATAACCACTCCAGGGCCTAAATCTGCCTTGACCCCCTGGATTGACACTTGGGCCAATCCCAAATGTCAATATGTAAAAGCTAGTTATTTCCTAGCTAGTTTCACACTAGTGGTAAAATAACTTGACAGCTGTCGTGCGCATACATATCGCTACACAACTACATCGCTATCCAAAACCACACAACACATGTGCACACCACACACTAGTATACCACTAGTCCAGCCATTAGTCCAACCACTAGGCTACAACTAGTCAGTCACTAGGCTGCCACTATGCTGCCCACTATGGCAGTCACTAGTCCATACAATCGCCCCCCTAGCTGGTGCTTAGGTCCCTCTAAGTCCAGGTAGCCACAAGATGTGATAGTGACCATAGCCTCACTAAGTCCTCCACCACTATCCCTACTACACTCAAACTCGATAGATCAAGAGGCCGGGTGCAAGAGTTGCCCCATCGTTAGTCGTCGTCTTGCAACCTGTGAACTTGAGCTTGGGATCTCATGTATTGACTCCTATGAGCTTGGCCTCCCATGTCTTGTTAGCTGCCTCCAGTCATGTCCACTGCCACTATCCCAAGCAGTGTGGACACAACCAATCTCCGTCAGGAACCTTCTCAAGAGGTGGTGTCAAGCATCACATATGCCAACCCCTTGAGCATCGATCACACACCAGCATGGTGGCTGCCCCTTTGGCAGACCACAGAGCATGCACCTCAAACCTGCAGGTACCACTGCCAAGTTTGGGTCAACTCTGCCATCGACATTGGGAAGGTGACATGACGCACAATTACGCACATGGTCCTTCCAAGTCATGCCATCCCGACCCTCTAAGATCAGGACCCTCGAGGGCAACACCTCTCGAACCCTCAGAATAACACGCCCTGCAGTAACATCCAGAGTCGTAGGAGCAGTCTGCTGCAAATAAACATAGTCACCAGGGCTAAACCTTCGAACCCCAGGACGATATCCTCCACCACGTATAGTGGCATATCTCAACGTATCACGGTGTTGTGCAATGGCAAGGTTCTCAAAAGCCATGGGCATGACTTTCTTGAACAACCCTGCACGCTGATCACATGCACGTACCCACACGTCCGGATCGTCAAGGTTAAGGACTTGAGCAGTGTCCCTACGAATGGCTGCAGGCAAATCCGGCTCTCAGCCAAAGAGAAGGAAATATGGTGAGAAGGAGGCAAGTGATGCTTGTTTGCTGAACCTGTAGCCCATGGCTAACCAATGAACCTGAATATCCCAATCTCCTAGGTGTCCCTTCTGCAAGCCATACTTGCGCAAACCTCTATTTACCGTTTGAACAACTCTCTCTGCTAAGCCATCGGCCTCAGGATGATTCCGAGAAGTGGTGCGGTGGTCTATCAAGGATTTATCACACAAAGCCTGAAACTCCCCCAAGAACTCTCTCCCTTGGTCCGTGAGTACCTCAGCTGGAGCACCAAATCGGCTAAGCACA
The DNA here is from genome assembly GCA_030704615.1 of Takakia lepidozioides. NCBI lineage: Eukaryota > Viridiplantae > Streptophyta > Takakiopsida > Takakiales > Takakiaceae > Takakia > Takakia lepidozioides. Next base: position 28,793,778 of record CM060733.1, read on the forward strand.
CGATCCAAGAATGCATACGCAGCCCCCTCACTAGCCTTATCAGGCAATGGAACCATTTCAATCCACTTGGAGAAGTGCTCCACCATCATCAACACATATCTGTGGTGGCGCATAGTCAGTGGCAACGGTCCTGCGAAGTCAAGACTCCACCTGTAGCCCAATCCCATGATTGGTAAAAGATGCAACTGTGGTGTAGGGGCGTTGAATGAAGCACGCACCCTGTCACACACCATGCACCTAGCCACGAACTATTGCACCTCTGTATGCATACCACGCCACCAATACTGCCCCTGCAGTAAACTGTGAGTGCGTCGCACTCCAAAATGCCCCAACTCCTCATGGGCATGCCGCACTAACCGTGCACGCTGTGTGGGGTGAGGCACAATCCTCACCCGACCATCCTCCCACACTCGAAGTAGGTGTATCCCCTCCCACTTGAACCTCTTGGCTCGTTGCAGGATCCGATCCCTCTCCCTGGCAGTCACAGTGGCTGTCGTGTCTCCCGTGCGGAGGTAGTCCAACACAGCCGAATCCTCATGTATATCTCTGGCACCACCTGGCTCATCACTAGCCTCAGGGTCCTCAGACACTCCGTCTACAGTCATCCCTGTTGTAGGTCCAACCTGACTTCCCGATGCCAAGATACACAAAAATGCAGATGCGTGCCATCCCGGCACCATCTCCTCGTCCGTCTCACCATGCCACCGAGCTCCAGTGTCATCTTGCTGGCTCATGCATGGATTGCGACTCAATCCATCCGCATCCCGATTGACCAAACCTGGTCGATGCACAACCTGAAAGTCATACTCCTGGAGTATGAGTGCCCACCGTGCAAGCTTCCCCGTAAGCTTGTCTGACTCCATCAACCACTTGAGTGGCTGGTGATCCCGTGACAAGGGTGAAAAGATTGCCGTATAGATAGCACCTAAAGTGTGCCACGGCCCACACTGCAGCTAAGCACTCTCCCTCATATGAGCTGTACTTAGCCTCTGCAACATTGTTCGAGCGGCTAGCATAAGCCACTACGAACTCTCTTCCCTCATCATCCACCTGTGTGAGCACCGCTCCAAGCCCCAGCATGCTCCAATCCGTATGCAGCTGAAAGGGACGCCCCCTGATAGGTCGTCTCAGGATAGGCGCCGAGGTCAACCTCGCCTTGAGCTCTTGAAAAGCTCGTTCCTGCTCATCTTCCCACTGCCACTCCTGGTCCACCTTGGTCAGCTTGGTTAGAGCCTTTGTAATGGTACTAAATCCCTTGACAAACCGTCTATAATAGTTTGCCAACCCCATGAAAGCTCGAACTCGGCTCACATCCGTGGGGCGTGGAATTTGTGCAATGGCCTCTACCTTAGTTTGTTGTACCCCCAATCATCCAGGATATATCATGTGACCCAGATACTCAATCTGGTTGTGGAAAAACTTGCACTTCCCCGGATGCAACTTCAATCCGTGTGCTCTCAAGCGCTCCAATACCACCTGAAGGTGTCTCTCATGCTCCTCCATCGTAACACTAAAGATGATGATGTCATCTATGTAGCACCGAGCAAAGTCCACCCCTGCTAGAATCCTATCCATGACTCTCTGAAACTCTGCATGAGCATTCTTAAGCCCAAATGGTAAGAACCGCCACTTATATAGGCAATCCTTGCCGTGCTCATTGATCCCCCAGAATGTCGTCTTCTGCTTGTCCGCCTCCTTGATTGGCAACTGGTGATATCCGGATCGTAAATCCAAAGTGATAAAGGCCTTAGCATGCCCGATGGCATCAAAGATCTCCTCTGGTGTTGGCATGGCATACTTATCGGACTTGGTCTGACGATTTACAGGCCGGTAATCACCGCACATACGTCTCTCCGTCCAATTGCCATAGACATCTTTCTTGGCTGGCATCACTGTGGCTGAAGCATACTCTCCACCAGAGAGCTCCACCAAACCTGCCTCCCAGAGATCTTGAGTTCTCATCTGAATCAAAGACCTCTCCATGTCACTGTATCTATAGGGTCTCCGAAAGATTGGCGTGTCAGTGGCCAACTCAATACAGATCTCTTGACCCTTCAGTGCTCCCAAGTCCTTCAAACTGAAGGCAAAGCAATTCATGTAAGCCCTCAGGAACCGCCGTATACGTCGTCTCTCTCCTCCGGTGACAATGGGTCCAATGTCAGGCTCCCAATTATCCTCCGTAACTGCAACCTTAAGTCCAGTGGGCTTAGAGGTAGAGGACGCGTCCAGTGGTTGCTATGTTGCAACCTCTTGAGCAGTACTCCCTGCCTGCTCAGTCAATGACAAGGCCTCATCCTGCCCCATCATCTCATCCTTGAGGACCTCCTCAACCCGAGAAGAATCCCCAACCTCATCCATCACAGCCGCCTTGGCTGCCAACTCCCTCTGAACCTCGAGCACCTCCCACGTGTGCCATGGATGCATGCACCTCGTGGTCCTCACATGCTCGCCCCCACTCACTGCCTGTACCGTCTCGGTAGGCAGAGAGACCATCGAGGGAAGTGTACTCCGCACTCTGCGTTGCTTAGCCAGAGCCAAGCTGATAATCCAGGTTAAGCAATTGAGATCCATTGCTTGCCCCAACACTTGACGACGTGATGCCTCAGAAAGAGACAACACCACCGTGGTACCAGTGGTAAAACCCATTGCCCGCTCACGCTCGTCAGCATTAGGCTCCACTAACTGCTGCAACTGAGCATCCCACAGGAGGCCAGGTCCACTATCCCGGAAAGCATGCGATCCTGGGAAGCTGAGCAGTGTAGGTAATGCTGCTCGTGGTTGACCCACCTTGTTGACCACTGCCAAAGGCGAACGGTCATCGTGTCTCACACGCTGAGACTGCCTCCCTGTGTCCAGAATGTTATCCACTGTGAGATGTGCTGGCCGCTGCTCCCCATCAAATGCACGCTTGAGCAGTGCGGGTGGCATCAAGTTAGTCCACCATAGCCGTGGACGATGAGCCCGTGACCCCACTGTAGCTGCATCTAGCAACACTGCTGACCCAAGCCACGACTGGACTTGATGCACACTGGCCATCACCCTGGCCCGAGAATCGCCCATCAGTGGCACATTCTCCAAGATGTATGCTGGAGATACAGCTTGATGAAGCTGCAAGTGACGCGAAACCCGCACCATCTCCCAAAACAGACCCGACCTCGAGTCTCGTAATCCATTGCCATGCCCGGCTGATGAATGCCCTTGGCAGGGCCAACCTGCCACTACCAGATCAATGGAGCCAACTCGCTCCAAATCCTGCGCCCCCAGTAACGAAATGTCTGCTGGCAAGGCCTGCTGATATCCACAAATTGCAGACACCGACAACAACTCAGGGTACCGCTGAGCAACATGGCGAAGTGAAACGCGTCGTGCAGTCTCATCCCTCTCCACATACATGTAACGCCGAACTCGTACACCTGCCTGTAACACAGCAGCCAATCCGGTGCTTATCCCACCAAACAAGTCCAGAAGACAAATGCCTTCATCCGGATACTGCCACACAATAGGTGTGGTGTCCAATGGAGACAACTGAGGTGGTCCTGGTGCAATCCCCGCACTCTCCTCCTCTCCTGACGGTACAAAAGCCTCCACCCAGGCTTGTTGCATCCGTCGATCAGCATCCCGCTGCAAATCCTTGCTCGTGCCCCACAATGGAGTCTGAGCAACCATGGTAGGCAACTCCGCCATACCATACATGTCATCCTACTCTCCCGGAGGTGGTACATCCTTTGAATGAGCGTTTCCCTCGAGCAACTCTCTAGGCCAACTCACTGCCGTTGTGAATGCTGCTAGTGTCGGCATCTTGCCTCGCTGGGCAACCGCAACTCCTCCTATGAACGTCACAGGAAGCTGCACACGCCGGCCCTCCCCTGACTGCCATGTAGGCCTATAGGAACCTGACTCCTCCCAAAAATCCAGGGTGAAGCCCATGGGGTACAACATTGCCCCACCAACCAGGACATCGTATGAGACCACGTCTGTCACAATGGCCTTGGCTCGCATCACTGAGCCATCTGTAGGGATCCGGCCGTAGTCTGATAGCCAACTCACGCCGTGTCATGCCCCGAGCTTGCTCCGATCCTCCCAGAGACGTCTGTATCTGGAAAGGACAAGGCTCCATATCCGCCTCCGTGAGGCCCAAGCCTGCAATAGCAGCTCTGCCCAGCATCAGTGGCTGAGCTCTCGAGTCCAACAAGACCCGCAGTGGCCGGTACCTCTTGCCTGCCGGTCCACTCAAACAGAAAATGCTATCCTGGTTGTCTAACATGACAACTCCAGGTGTCACCATGGCGCGCTCAATGGCTGGCTTAGCTGGCAGCTCCATCAACCTGGCAGCTGCAGCTTGCCATGGCACCGCCGTGGCAGTCTTGACCCTCAAATCCGAGGATCCCTCCGGCACTACACCTCCCAGTATCTCCGCAGAAGATGAAGTAACCTCCCGACTCTCACAGAGTGTAGCTGCCAGCCTGAACACCTCAGCTGGTCTTACCCCCGGCGTCGCAATTATGGTAGCCGAGAACAATGGAGCCTGGCACACAGATGTGGCCGCTCCTAGCAGAAAGGCGTAAATAGTTGTGGATTGCGCATTTGCTGCAAATCACACCAACTATCAAACTCTTGGATAAAATCATCCAACTCGATGGTGCCCACCACCCCAGAGTACCTTCGTGGCCCCTTGGTAGCTCCATACATCTCCTCCATTGTGTCCCACAACAATGACAAAGAACAACTTGCACCGCCGGTATGAGTCCTCCTGATTCACAATCCGAATCAGAACCTTCCGTAGAAGACACAGGAGGTGAAGGTGGCCTAAACCGTACACCTTGTCTCGTGTACCCACTAGTATCGCTAGTGCTTGAACCGGCACTGTCCCCAGCGACTAATGGCACCTCTGTGTTGACACTCAACCGGTCATGAACATGTCCTTAACCCCTTCTCCACAAGGTAACCGGGTAGAGAACCTGTTGCGGCTTATGGTTTGGAATACTAAGTTCTTAACATAGCCTACACCTGTACCTGCATCCACCGCAAGCACTCCTATGGTTGGCTGGTCATCACCTCCAACCTCACCACAGGAGAAACAATGATGGTCTGGCTAGTCATCACCCCAGCATCGACAACATGCTCTAGGACTGGCCGGTGATCAAATCCAGACCAATCACCTATAAAAACAAGCGCCCACACAAAACTAGCATGGCGCACAGTCAAGCATGCAGGTATGGAGGGGATCCAAACACAAGAAATCAGAACGACAACTCCCCCACACCAAAAACAACTCCACGGTGTTGCTCCTGCAAGGACACCCCAGCCCAAACCCGAACTGACTCTTGCCTCCACCTGCGGAAAGGTCTTGGCCTAATGAGAGGGTGGAAACTACAAGGAAGAGAAGCTAAAGCAATGCCTAACCCCAGCATGCCCTCATCCCAACACTCTTCCTCTCCTCTATTCCCTCACTTGCATGACCATGGGAATATCATGAAGATACTCCTCAAACCGCCCTCCACGAGCTTCAAAATTCGGCCTTCAAGACCACATGCCAGTCCTTAGGCAGTCCACCAGTGCCTCCACGAGTCAGCACAGGCCGTCCACAGGTCAACACGAGCCACCAGACCAGCACAGGCCCACACAGCTCACTGGTCACAGCCATCACAGTCCCACAGGCCACTGGGCACAGCCCGTCACAGCCCGTCACAGCCCCACAGGCCACAGGGCATAGCCCGCCACAGCCTGTCACAGCCCCGCACAGCCCGTCACAGCTCGCCACAGCCTGTCACAGCCCCGCACAGCCCGTCACAGCCCCACAGGCCACTGGGCACAGCCTGTCACAGCCCCTCACAGCCCGTCACAGCTCGCCACAGCCCCTCACAGCCCCAAAGGCCTCAGGCACGGCCTGACATAGCCCCTCACAGCCCGTCACAGCCCCAAAGGCCTCAGGCACGGCTTGTCACAGCCCCGCACAGCCCGTCACAGCCCCAAAAGGCCACCGGCACAGCCCGTCACAGCCCCATCCATGGCCGCTCTGGCAGTTTAGCCATTTCTCCAAGGGGTTTAGCCACGCCAAGCTAGGGTTTGTATCTCTTGGACTCTAGGCTTCTTTCCACCGAGCTATGGCGGCTGTGAGGAAATCAGCAAGGTATTCTTGCTCTTTCGGCTCCCACACACCACCATAATAGCCCTAAGCCATGAGGTGGTTGCCACAAACCAAGCCTTCTTTCTCACTTAGCCTCCCCAAACACGCCACTAAACTCAATGGCAAACAACCAAGCCCTGCTGGTTCCCAGCCCTTGTGATCACTCATTCAAGCACTCTCATTGGCCATAGCATCTATCTTAGAGCCTATTCCAACCCCCTACACCTGCTGCTTCAAGAGTTGCGCTCCCTTCAAGCTTGAAGTTGAAACCCCAACTCACATAGGCCCTACAAGTGCTTTTCTTTCACTCCAAGTGGAAACCAGCCCTAGACCTTCCATTCTAGCTCTCTAAAGCTTGAAAACAAGAGCCTCAATGGCCTGAAGGCATGCTCCACACATGCCCCACTCTCACCATAAGAGAATCAGCTCCTTTGCTTCATTTCTTGCACCCACAAACCTGAAAATACAAGCTTCAGCAGGCTGAAAGCATGCTCCACATGCCCTACAGGGAAACCAGCCCCTTCCTTCCTTTCTTGCACTCCCACACCTGAAAGTGCAAGCCTTCACCAGGCTGATAGCATGCTCCACACATGCATTGCCCTCACATAAGGGAAGTCAGCCCTTCCCTCTTCCTTGCTTGCCCTCCAAGCTTGAAGATGGAAGCTTCAATGAGCTGAATACATGCTCCACACATGCAACCTCTTCACACAAGAGATATCAGCCCCCTATCTTGGCTCCTTGGCTCCTTGATGCTCTCTAAGACAAGACTAAGCACTCCACAGCCTTTGCCAAGCTCCTGAAACCCTAAGGCTTACATTTCCAGCCACAAGACACTTCTCTTGTGGTGCAAGAGCTCTTCTTCCAAGCTCTGAAACCCTAGGTGCACATTCCATGGCCTTGCCGCACCTCTTAGCTCCTGTTCCAGCCCTGCTCTTGCCATGACAAGAGCCCTCTCAATGCTAAAGCTCGAGATTGAAACCCAATCTCACCATACTCCACAAAGTGCACTGATTTGCCCCAAGCCAAATCAGCCCTTTTGCTTGGTCTTGCAATCCTTCACACAATGAAAGCTCGCATTCCCAAGTCCAGTTCTCAGCTTTGCCACCAAAGCCACTATAACCTGCTCTTGACTGGTCCTCTTCCCAATCGTGCTTGCTCATGCATGTACACAATCTGAAACCATCAAGGTGCTCTGGAATTACCTGCAGCATGGTGTTTTCATCTCTGAAGCTGAAGATCGAATGCCAAGGTCTACCACCTCGTAACCCACATCGCCTCCGCTTCTAACAACCAAGAGCTCCACGGTGCTCCTTGCATAACAACTTGGTTTCTCTCATTCTCAAGCAAAAACCACAAGTGCTACAACTAACTCGCATCTGACACTCACAGATACGAGCTGATCTTTCTCGAGTGATAAAGAAGAAGAATACAAGCACGAGCTCACAAATCTGAAGCATAAACTCATGCATATATAACCTCATCACTCAAATATAAGTCAAGCCAAGTGCACCCCACGCCATGGGGAATCCACACTACGGCGCCATAGCTAGGCGCGGTGAGGCTCAACTCGAGAAAGATGAGCCTTCCGCGCTTGCCGTGAAGATAACCACTCCAGGGCCTAAATCTGCCTTGACTCCTGGATTGACACTTGGGCCAATCCCAAATGTCAATATGTAAAAGCTAGCTATTTCCTAGCTAGTTTCACACTAGTGATAAAATAACTTGACAAATCTCTTAGTCCACGTCCGTCCATATTGGTTCAAAAGCATGCAGGTTTTTGAACAAAAACATTGTCATAGAAGAGTTTCGTGTTGAGAAACTCTTTTGTATGGTGAAACAATTCAAATCCCTCAGTCCATTCCCCTCTATATTGATTCAAAAGCATGTAGGAAGAGTTTCGTGTTGAGAAACTCTTTTGTTATGGCGAAGCAATTTATATCTTTCAGTCCATGTCCATCCATATTGGTTCAAAACATGCAGGTTTTAGAACAAAAACACTGTTAGAGAAGAGTTTCTGTTGAGAAACTCTTTTGCTACGCCGAACTAGCAGTTCATATCTCTGAGTTCATATCCCTCCATATTGGTTCTAAGCATGCAGATTCTTAAACCATAACACTGTCAAACAAGAGTTTCGTATTGAGAAACTCTTTTTTTATGGCAAAAGAGTTCAAATCCCTTAGTTCGTATCCATCCATATTGTTTCAAAAGTATGCAGATAAATACACAACCACAGTCGGATAAGAGTTTCGTGTTGAGAAACTCTTTTGTTATGGCGAAGTATTTCAAATCTTTTAGCTCATATCCCTCCATATTTGTTCAAATGCATGTAGTGCTTTGAACAAATTCACTGACAGACAAAAGTTTCGTGTTGAGAAACCTTTTTCAATCTTTGAATTTATTATTAAAAATTGTCGACATTGATGTTATCAAAGCGAAACAATATCAGACCTTCTCAGATTCTGTGATAAAATTCACGGCACAAGAAGGAATATCCTGGTTTTATTGATGATCTAAATGACAGATGTACATGTTAACTTTGTTGTTAAAGGAAATTTCAGTAAGCAAAAGTATCATCATTTGTTATTATGTCTACATTGTCCTGTGAATCATTTCAATCAATATCGCTATATTTTCTGCTTACTGTGTGTTTGGTGTTATTTTCGGACAAGGGAACAAATACATTTTCCGAGTTCTATTTAGCATCACATTTCAATAACATTAGAATTGTATTTTGTATCAACTGCAACTATTTTGTTTTCGTTGCATGAAATTATTGCGATATTTTTTCTTTTAAGGCTCTCTTTTCTCAATGCGAAACCCACCGCTGCTTAGATTTGTGCCCATATCACCAAGTATTTCTCAATGCGAAATTCGCCGCCATCGCTATAGGTTTAGGGTTTCTGGCTACACTATTGAAGGTTTCGCCTCACTGGATTGGTGCAGATGTACCATATAAATGCACCAGTCCTCTATATCCACTTATGATTTTATTCCATTATGAAAACATATAACTCCTATGACCGAGGTTAAAAAATCATAAAACTCCCATGACCGTGGGTTGTGCTAACGCGCGCGTGAGCATGCTCACCGCTGTGCTCACGCGATACCAACCCCCGTATAGAACACTATTTTAACTAATTCTGGACTTTTGTTTGGTCCAGAAATAATACAAGATATATGAATAATTATAATCTATAATAGAAATAAAGAGATATATCTATAATTATTTGACTATTTGTGCACTATATAACAACAAATTATGTAATCCTCCACACATTCTACGCAAAAATACAAGTATGTATTGTGGTCTTAGATGAACATCCACTGCCAAGTTAGCCCCAATGCCGCCTAGGGTCAGGGTGCGGACCCTACCTGCGGTAGACCCATCCTCGTGGCAAACCCACCGGGGCCCGGTCATGGAGGTCATGGATCGCAGCGGGGCCACCTAGGGGCGTCCGACGTCCGTGCATGGGCATGCTACCTGGCTCACACGTGAGCCTTAAACTCCCAATTATTCAACAATGAGAAGCATCTCCCCCCCTATTTCATTAACTATCACCAACCTGGGCCCACCTCTTCACATGCCCTCGTTCTCCTCACTCCACAATCCTTGCCCGCCCCTCCCACACCACTAAACCACCTATGCAGGGCTTTTGGCGGGCCTCCTAGAGCCATAACCCGCCTATAGAGGTCTTGGGATAGGCCTAGGGAGAACCAAACACACCTAGGCAAGTCTTGGGCCGGATAAGACGCACGGATGGGCCCGGCGGTCAGGGTTGGACGTTCACAGCAGATTAGGCACAAATTAAATTTAAAAAAAATGCCTAAGCAAATCTGTGATTTTCCAAAGATTTATGCATAAAAGGTTGGAAAAATAATATGAAAGTGCCTAATTAAGTAAAATTGTCTAAAAAATTTCTTAGGTCCATACAACCTCCAAAGGACCTTCCAATGAGTCCCAAACATCCTGCATATGCTCATCATTGAAGTCTTCATCCCAATTCAAGTTAGGCACATCTGAGTCTTCAATGTGCAAATTTCCAAGGCAGCGACTCATGCTCTCCACCACGTCAACATCAAGATAGAAATTTGGAACCTCTGAGCAACTAAGAGTTCTTTCCACTTCCACTTGAGGAGCTGTGGGCTGTAGACAAAGGCTATGTAAAATTGGCTCTCATAGCCTCACACTGAAACTGAATAAGGGTGACATAACAAAAAAGCGGGTAACACTTATCCAGGGTTGACTGTAATACATTCCTAATGTTTGGAAAATACCTAGGTGAGGTGCCTAAATAATAAAAACGAATCTGCCCAATAATATTTCAAATTTAATAATTATTAGGCACTGGGGTGCCTAATCTGCTATGAACCTACGGTACGGTGGTATATATCCGGCTCAGCACAGGGAAATTCCCTGTCCGTAATAAGACAAGATATGTCTAACGTGGAATTTCCCTGTAAGACACCCCGCATCGGGAAAGTCTGCTCCAGAAGACCCGTAAAAGCACAAAGGAAAAAGCCAAAAAATCTTTACGATTCAAGTGAGATTCCGAGTCAAATCCTCTTACCATGTTAGGTGGTATTATATTCTCCCGGTTGTGCCAAAGTTACTTGGAAAGAGGTTATTTTATTCGCTCATGTCGCATTCCATAGGACGAGGAGGGGAGTGAGGACCGGGAAAAGGGGATTCCATAGGACGAGGAGAGGAGCGAGGACCAGGAACGGGGAGCAAGCCACGTTCCATAAGGCGAGGAGGGGACCGGGACAAGGGAGCGGGGACCAAGAACAAGGAGCGAGGACAAGGGATCGAGGATAGGGGAGCAAGACTGGGAACAAGGAGGGGGAGCGGCGATATTGGACTTAGGATCATTTTGGAGATGAAAAAGTATATTCATCAGTCCCATGTGCATCCAATCAGTCACCGTGATTTCATGGCCACGAATTGAACTTCAGATTTCGTTTTTGCAATATTCATCACCTAGCCACCACACTACCATCCACTTCCACTAACGGCCAACTTCCTTGTCTCGGCCATAGGCCAAGTTGGCACTAGATGACAAAAATGACACCCCGCTTTCATGCCTGAGCGCGAATTTGGCGCGAGAGTTCATGGCTGATATTGGTAATTGCTTTTGACCTGCTGTACTAGGTTACCATGTCTCTTCTACCTACTGTGAAGGTCACCTGTGTGCACATTGCTTGCCTCGGCACTCTTTGATTACGGGACCCACCCTTTGACCGGCTCAATTGGTCCCGGCGCCTTGGACGGCGAGGCAGACTACATTCCTTTTGAATCCTATGCACATAAAAGCAACGAGCCATGCCACCAGTCGGCCATTCTCCACAGACGTCGGCAATCCTTAGATAACTTGGCCGATTTGGCCTAGACATGGAACTTGGCCCTAACCTTTGATTTCCTAATGCTTTATTCTACAAATACAGGCTGGCATGTGAGAGGGGAGCAAGGGGGGGTCTGGGTTGGGGATTTCACACTGCGCCCTCCAGGAAAGTCGCCGGTACGGCCATCCCCGGCGACAGTACCCATCCCGGGGCTACCTTACTAGCAAGGCTCCAACGCTTGCATTCAACTCGTTGGGTAAGCGTAGTATGCTCCCAGTGAAATGGGCCTAGGGTGTTTCCTTTACTTTTGATTTTTACTTTTTTTAATCTCTTATCTAGGATTTTGGCTACATGGTTTCACCACGTTTGGAGGGGTAGAGCGGAGGTTGCTTCGCAGGGCTATTAAAATATATATCCTGATAAACTCCGATGGCCAATTTGCCACAGTGCATGTTTGGAACACGAGAAATTCAGCCAACAGAGAAAACATCATCTGAATAGCAACCAAATGTGTACTCCGAGCCGATCACATGAGACTTGATTATTCTAGCGACTACTCTAATGTGCTTTGTTACAGGCATGGGCTGCTTTGCAAGTGACAAGGTGTTAAAGCTACTGGGATGTCCTGCCCTGCGACGTTTATACCTTTACAAGATAATATTGGCTCAAGAGAGCACTGCCTTCCGAGGTGGTCGGTTGATGTAGCAGCATGGGGCTTCATAAAACCAATACCTATAGTTCCTGGTCTTGGACCGCCTGCCATGTGAGATGGTCCTGTGGGTTTCCAACCCAGGGACGATCTCTGAAAAGCTCTTTTTCAATATCCCTGCCTGCTTCTCTTCTGCTACTGGGGAATAGAAAGCCTTCTTGCAGACTGCACACGCACTCTCTCTATGGGGCACCGATTAGTCTCTGGTCATAGGCCAACCCATAAAACAACGAAATAAAGTTTAGGCACGCTGCATATGCCTACAGAAAGAAAAGGGTAAAAGCAGCAACCATCGAAACCAGCAGAGGCGCGCCCACTCTGAATGTAGCTGAACTTCTGTTTGGTAGAGTCGGATAGTCCTGAGGATCAGGAAGCACACAATCATCCCCATTGAAGTAGACACGACGGGGAAAAGCCCACCCATCGCTGAATGTAAATGATGAATCCTTCCTGAACAGTAGTTCAGACTGAACATTTCCATCTCGGCCGGCGTGCATGAGCCAGTCATTGTAATACTTTATACCCCAGAAAACAGCCGAATCATCTGCACCAACAAACAAAATTACAGATGTCCAAATATAATCAGCTCTAGCGGTTGAAGATTCTTATTTCAGCCATCCAGTCGTACACTTACATATTCATCTCCTCCTAATCAACATAACACCTGGCTTTGCTGAAATATCTTGAGGTGCTCAAAATGTGAGTACGTACAGACGAAATGACTTGTCTACTCCATGTTGTGGCCTACAAGCAAACTGCACGCGCTAGCCGTTGGTGCATGGTCCCAGATCAAAATGTTTTTTATTTTGCTTTGCAGAAAATTTTGGCACTCCTGTGATGCCTGTGTGCAAATGCATATTATACATTTCAGTTATAATTGCACACAAAAGAATTGAATGACTGCAACTAGCTTTTCGGCCCTAGATTTCCTTCAAAGTAGACTTTTATCAAAGATTACTAACTCAGGTGCTTCCGGCTTTACGATTTTAGGAAAAGTAGGACACTCACTTCTGTGTGACCCGTATGGATGCAATAGCTTGTAGCTGAAGCTGAAAGCCTCTGTGAAGTTGTCAAAGTTTGGGTGCTGAAGTGCTAGAGTCCACCGTGTGAAATTTCGGGACAAGTCACGATTTGTGATGGTGACTTTGACTCGCCAATACTCCTTATAATTAGTCTTAACATGCCAGTGAATTTTCACAGGACACATATCCCTGGTACAAAACATTGTATCAGGCTGGTTGACATCTCCGGTGCTTATAGCAGGAATATGAGAATACCGCGTTCTCCTGCAATCCATCTTTCCATTGTGTTAGTACGCAAAGACATTAGCCACACAGTGAGGATCTAGCTAGCTCGAGTGTCTTAGGTTTAAAGTATAATGAGATGTAACATGCTGAAGTCTTGTCTTAGACTACAAACAACTTTCCAAGAAGTTTGAAATTGTTTGCAGTCCCTTATTTGAAGAATGTGCAAGCGTGGTGCTTGGCATAGCTAGGCCACTTTCAACATACTACACTCCCAAGGTGCTAGCTGACTGAATTTGGGAGCTCCCCAAAATTAGTGTTGTTTCGACTTAAGCCCCCTGATACATTTAAGTCTTCCATAAATATTTGCACTCTAAGCACACTGACCAGTTAAAACGAAATTGGCTACTGTGTTTTGTTGAACGTGAACAAAAATGATAAAAAAGTGAAGGCTAGAGGATCTCTCATCTGTTTGGAACAAGAAATCATTGAGGCCGGGCTCTTACGGATCCAAGCAGGCCTCTAAGTTGGAATCGGCAGTTCTCAAAGCTGTTGAGGTAGATGCACAGGCGCATGCACATTCCGCGCAAGGGATAATGGTGTCGTTGTAGAAGGTTGACAAGGACACACAGCATGTTGGTGCCTTCTGCGCCAAGTACTGGGAATAGGTGCATGTAACATTCCAAGTCACTGCACCCGTGAAGCAAATACAGTTCACACACGTTCTTAACCTCTTATCTGATTTTGCTGACAGCTACCTGCAGTGGACGGACTAACATTCCTAATCTTGAGGATAGATGTCAGGCATGCTGCTACTCCCAGGACATTGCACGCTTTTGGATATACCACGGGGATAAGAGCCACCAGTGGCCGAGCACATAACAAGATCCATAATGCAACGGATGAACAACAACTTTTCTTTTCCGCGGATTTAATTTGTCTAACTCACTGAATGAAGATTGTGGTACATGTCGATCATCCCTTCAGCGCATGCACTGTGTCAGAAGATAGAAAGAGACAGAATACATTTCTCAGCATATAATTACTCGAACCCCGTTTAGATTGGACAAGGAGAGGGAACGCACTGAAAGCTTGGGTGAATCTTCTCCCGTCTTCCGAAGGAAACAAGCTTGCCTTCACCTTCATAGCAGGTCCGCAGGTGTATCCAGGTCCAGGCGGCGCTCGAAGCGTGAAATTCTTCGGTAAGACAACTGTGGTGTTTGTGTTCCCTGACTTCCCCACCTTTATCTGGAAAGCAGAGAGTGCAGTCGCAGGATCTTGAGCATAGGAAGATAGCACCCCACCTCGACAGCAGTTTGCAACTTGTTGAGTATAAGAAACATCTGGAAGCAGATCTTCAACAGCCGGATTGGGAGCACAACAGTGTGGTACAGGTGAAACGTGAAATTGAGAGCAGTCGCTCTGGAACGTAGTTTGTGCTCCAACCATGGTCCAGATAACCTCCTTCCTTGCCCAATGCCAGCCAACTGTCCAGCCAGGGGCGGAAATATGTCGATATTTTTGCCAGTTGAATATTGTAACCATAGCCTGCACGGGATCAGTGTCCATCGATCATCAGTACAGTTGCTTATCATCTCACTTGCTCTGGAAAATTTAACAGCATTTTTAGCGAAAACAGTTGACCACCTTCCCAAGAGGAGGTGGCGGATCAGACATTCCATGCATCTTCAATTTTGACAAAGGTTTTTTATCTACTTTCTTCCTTTGACACCTTTAGGACCAGCCATATTTCAGACGTGCGGCTTCATTACTCTGAAAAATGAAAGTGCTCACTGTCCAATAGAACGTAGAGAAAAGAATTTGTACAATGTAGCCATCGTCAGTCCATTCCGTGATATCCCACTTGATGGTAATATTCCCATTTGGATCCAAAAGATCAAAAGCCTCTGCACATGCGCAAAGTTGGCACAGGATAGATGAGTTTTAGATTTGAAGTGAGCAACCACAAAATCAAATGGAATGATAAGATTTGGAGAGACTCAGCCTAGAAGACTATATGTTCCTCAAGCCTTCTGGGAATTACAACATTTTAAATAGACTCCTCAACATGGCCAATGACCCGAATCGCAACAGCACCTGCATTCTGGAAAGCAAATAAGAGGATGACCGCTGCTGCAAAGCTGTTCAAACACCAGCACTTCTTCATATTCGTTTGACGCTCTTATCCACGTGTAGATTCATCAGATTTCATGATGACATATTGGTTACCACAATATTAATCACCGGCACCACTTGTGCTGCCTCCCAAAGCCTGTAACCTCCATGATTCGGATGCCAGTTATTACTGGAGCATGCAGCATTGACTAAAAAGGAGAAATGCGCCGCGTCCCGATCGGACAATGCCTCTATCTACAAACCGAGACTCATCCCAACGCAAATACTTACGATTGTTGACAGTATAATATCTAACGCTTTGAACGACAGAGACACGCAGACGCAAGTGCTAAAACTATTACCACAAGAACAAAGAACAGAATAATCACCGCTGCCTGTAAGTTCTTGCCCCGCCGCCATTACCACTCCGTGTTAGCATGCAGCAAGAACAACTTTAGAGAGAACTTAGAAGCTCCTTGGCGGGCAGAAGAGAATAGAAGCGACCGTAGCCCACGTGTCTCTCCCCTGATGGCCATACACAGTTCAAATTTCGAATTGGCGACACTCGTGGAGAATTTCATTCATGTTTCTGTAGTAATATTATCCGTAAGACGGCCATTCAACTGTTCATCGCTTTTTCTCTCTGTGACTAGTCTTTTCAATGCTTTTGGTTTAAAGGGAAACCTTGAGCTCTACATATATTTAAAATATAGAGGATGCTGTGAAGAGGCTCTAAGAAGCTGGTTGCACTGATTGGAGATCCAGCAGTGTCAACAGTTGCGAGCAGTGCCCAGAATGTGAGGTGCAATTAGAGAAGCTCCTTGCACGATCACTCTTTGAATGTCCATGTCTGCAAAATTGGCGGCCTCGATGAAGCTCAGTGTATCCCGCGTTAGATGGCACCCATCGGCTACCAGCTGCTGTACAGGATCCAGCAGATTTTGCCAAAACCTCAATGCACTGCCCTCTGTCAAACCAACAACAATCTGGTAAAGATATCATGCAGATGTTGATTCCATCACTGCTCTAGCCCCCAATCTGCCACATATGTGGGACTGCCAATATCACAAGATCACCGTGCAGAGCAGCCAGAGACCAACAGAGACTCAGAAAGGGAGAGAGGTAAAACAAAGAGATCCCATTGCATGTAATGAAATTCAGCATGGCAGGCATACCAGGTGCAGACACGTGCTCAACAAATAAAAATATGCCTCCTGGCTTCAGCACCCTTTGCATCTCTGCAAGACAGCTTGTAAGTTCATGTGAATGAAATTTGCATTGCACTTATCCCTACTGATCCTCTTCACTCTTAGAGCTCAAAGAACAAGTGCCATTCAGCTACTGGCGAGGTATTACCTCACGAAATTGGATTCATAGAGATTTCAAGTCTCAGGGAAATTGGCCAACAAAAATGCTCAAGTCACTTTGCCACTGACTATATTCCCTATCCTTCTGGTCAAAACCAACCTTTTAGGAAAAGAAAATAATTGAGGATGATGGAAGTACACAACTTGAGTTGCTCAAAAGATGTCGGTGGCCTGAGGAGGACAGAGTACCTTTTAGGGTCGAAGAGATGTCAGAGACGGAGCACAAAACCAGTGTGCTAACCACCGCATCCACACTCGAGTCACGAACTGGTAGCTTCTCCCCTACCTGTGAACCGCTCGCCAACTTGTATTATCTACTCCCTCTCTCAAAAGAGGAAAATTGACTTTGCCCGGAAGCAGTGGGTCTTACATTGGTTCTGGCCTTCCCAGATTTTCCTAGAGAGCTCTCAACTCCAGCATCAGTTTGATACGATTACTAGAGTTTGGACCCAAGGCTTGTCGATCTGGGGAAAAAAGAGGTGCAGTGACAGGCCGTTTGATACGTTTGAGGGGGGACTCTTGTTGGGCAGGTATCCATTACAAGTGCAGCAGAAAACATTCACAAGAGTCCATGTCCTGGCTTCAGACCAAACATGCAGATCCCCTGTTTCCCAGCTGGTTCACTTACATACTCCTAGAAATTCAGCTTGAAAGATTTGTGGTCATGTCGCTCTTTGAGAGCACAGACAGCAACAACAATACTGCTGGCTAGCAAGGAGTTCAGTCTCTGATACCAGTCATTTTGCTGAATTCAGTGCTACTGCCATCCAGGGTCGGTTACTTGAGACCCCCAAAATGAGCACTACCAGCACTTAATTGTGACTCTTTTAGTAACTTGACCTTGTCTGCTCACATGCAACGAGTTTGCACAAGTGCTTCCACTGTCTCTTTCAATCCAAAGAAGCCTTGTTGGTGAATGTCTCTATTTGTCCAACTGTACATAGTGAGACCCATCTCCAGAATCTGAGCATTACATGTGTCCGAAGGTCCATTCACCGAAAGTGAAGATAAGAAAGAGAAAAAGAAAGAAACTTCATAATGTCCATGGGAAGCACCAGGTAATTGGCACAAGGTAGAACAACACATTAAAACTACGGAGAGAGGTTATGGATGTACCGCATGCACAAATTCAAACTGAGAAGGAGTTAAGCCAACAGAAGCAGCAGCAGCTCCAGCAAATCTGGCCATGTGTTCATTGGGATCAACCCCTATCACCTTCTTGATATGAGGGCGCCTCCCATAGAAAGACAAGTTGGGGCCGGTGCCTATGCCAATCTCCATCACTGTTGTAACACTGTCATCCAGGTGTCTGAACAGCTGCTGCTTGTAGCCTGCCATCTTCCCCCTGCCAGAATGCTGTTAAGAAGAGAGTGGATAGAGATGCAAATTTCAACACCTAACCCTTCACTATCCCCAATATTTATGGAGAATGTTTGTCATGGGTAAGTAACGATCACGTGCAAAACTGCCCTACCTTTCTCCCATCCAGCAGCATCCTGGTTGCAGACTGAGTTATAAACTCACTACTCTCAGACACGACAGTGACATTCAGCAGTACGAAGTGATGACATTCAGCCGCATGCACACACAGATATTTGGTGAGGGGAAGGGCAGGTGGAAAAGAAGGAAGAATGTAAGAACGCAAACTGGTTCATACTTGCACAAAGATTAGGTTAGATTTCACCTGGGCTTCATATGGGCGCATGCTGGTGTCCACGACTTGGGCATAAAACTCCTCGTACCAGCCTGGCCTTGCTGGGTGCACTGCCTCCAGCATTGCCTGCCACACATCATACCTTTTAGAACCCATTCCATTGCATAACAAAAATAGGTGAGTGACAGGGTATTGAGTGCTTGAGATACGAGCGGGTGTAGACATCGTCCAAGGAAAAAAAAGAGCCTGTATAACGTCTGGAAAGAGAGGGATTACAGTGGGATCCATGTCCTTGACGGCATATGCAGCCTGTGTCTCCTTATCTCGTACCCCACTGACAAGGGTCCCTCCCAGTGAAGCAAGCAAGCTCCGACGGCTACAGCTGTGGCACCCACACCAGTTTTTTCTTCCTATCTTGTCACCCCCTCTTGTATGTTGAGGCAAGCCTTCCTCCTCTGTTTCAGCCAGTAAAGCTCAAAACTTTCAGCACAACAATGCCCGTGATGACAGTTGAATGCAGTTCATTTGATGATCATCTAAGGTGCCATCACCTAGGCCAGTTATTGTTATCAATACAGGCTAGGCGTTTCTTGTGGCAACTACCAGAGGAGGAGGCATCTTCACCAAACCTGAATAATTAAGGCAACAGTGTCCATATATGGCTCTATGGGGGTTCGGTGTGAAGATGAATCCGACTCAATCTAGTTATTTGGAAAGCTCTCAACAGATGCCACAAGCGGCCCGAGACCATTTTCGAAAATCCAAGCAACCTTCACGAGAGTTTGAATTGTTTCAGCGAAATGCACACACCATCGGATAAGCTGTAGTAGTAGCTTTACAAAATCAATCAAAACAATTTATATAAATAGACGCATACCCAATGTCTTCACAAGAAATGTACACCACTAATCTGTTCTAGCCTCGAGATCAGAACCCAGACTTAAAACATTGCAAGCCAACTGACATCGGACCAACATGCAGGAACGTGACATTTAGATACTTTTGGTCCGGCCAACCCTGCCAAAGGTGCCAAAAAAACTAATAGTTGTCAATAACTATCAACTCACCAGATTTCAAAGAGGCAAGGAGAATCATATCCCTCCTTTTGCAAACCTTCATCTCCATGAGGTACTCGCATAAGGTCCTCAGTCGACTTGCCTTCATCGACCGAACATTGATAGACTTTGCAGCAGCTGCTGGACGAAGACAAGCCCATGACAGCAAATCCCCAGAGAAAGGTAACGCATCTGGAGAAAAGACAACATAATTTGATGGCATGAACGGGGAAGTGAACCGAGAATGCATGCAGCTCAACGGAACATAGTCGGCCGAAGCTCCCCAGCTGAAGCCCAGGGCAGCCATAGCCGAACTCTAAGTAGACTGTCTGAAATCCCCCGCCCCCTGAATCACCTCTATAAAATCCTGTCTTTCGTCACCTACTGGAAAATGTCTCCGTTAGTGTCGTTTCTTAACGGAGAGTCAACGGTCTGAGGATTCTATCCATCCATCTGTTGGATGAAGTGATATTGCTAACCAGTTGTAGTCACCGCATGCATGCACCGTATGTAGTTTATTATTGGTGAGAGGCAGGAATGATTATGGTGCCACGCTTCTATGGAAGATCTGTTTCTGGCTGTTTCTATTTCTCCAGCTACATAGCATTTGATGAACCTCGGCCGTCTACCTCTCTCTCTTTCGGTTAAGAGCTTGTTACTTAAGGTCCCTGCAATGTTCTTTCTTGCAACCTGTTTCTTTTGTCCCGTAAGCTCTTTGAGATTTCCAGGGATGTTATGAACTAACTATATATCTCTCTCTCACGGCGCAGTGGTATATCTGTCGTCGAATGGGGGGCTGGGGGCCTGCAGCAGCAGTGCTGGAAACAACACCGTCTGAATTAGGAGCGAAGTAGCTGCATGATGTCTACACACCCATCCCCTACCTGAGACATGAGCAATTAAAATCCAGGTGCAGCTCTTCAGTTCTTTGAGGGTTGATCATAGTCATTCCACAGAGACTACATGCTCTTGAGGATATGTCATAGCAGTGCTATGACATGCATTTTTTGGTCGATTCGTTACTCAATTTTTCCTAGGACCGATTGCAATAAAACAACATGCATGCATCAATCATATCAACTCCATATCAATCCACGGTTCAATTCAATATAATAGTTTCAAACTACATCTCAATCTGATGATATACATGTTCTGACCAGCGACAAACTAAGTTAACTTTAGCCTTAGAACTATTCCTAACTGTAAATAATGAATTATGAAGTGCACGCAGATCATTTTCCTTCAGCACATGGGTGTTGTGCGCTGAACAAAGTCCCAAACACTGTCGAAGCCACGGAGCCTCATCTTCATTATTTTGTGAGGTGCATCATAACCCTCAGGTGGGCTAGAATCAATAATCAAGTTTTTCACCATTCGTGGGTCGATGTAAGAAAGCAGATCCTCAAATTCGTCAAGTGAGATATTCCCTGCCCACTCTATTGTTTCTCCCATGTAGCCCCTGCACGAGTAAATCTTGCAGATGTTTAAGATGAGATTATCAACTACGCCAAGGTGTATATGCAAAAGTATGGACGCCACTTGTTGCGGTCGATCCATAGTGTATGGGTCCCACAGATTTTGAAGCTCCACTTTCATGGTCTTGGATCTCTGATCATATGTCCAACAATCGGCCCAATCATCGAATGTTGCCTTTAGAATTTCCTCTTGGATATCTTGATGTTGGTCTCGCAGGCTCTCCAGTGAACCCACTGCTGCTTCGTCTTTTCTGTTTCTCTCTGTCTTCGCCATCTTCTCCATCTTCTCCATCTTCTTACGCTGTACTTTTGCTTCTCTCTTTAGTTGTCTCTTCGATTTCATAATCATGCTTTGCATTTGGCTTGTGATTAGCAGAGGGTTGGCAACTTGTTTTCAGATCCCGAGCCGCACAAATTGACAAACAAGCCAAGTAACACCTTAACACAAGCTGATCTGAGCGATCGACCAAAGCTGATCTCAAGCTGCAGAATATTAGAACAAATGATTTGAAGACACAAGCTGAGCTCACTAATCGCCAAAGCTCTAGTCAAGCTGCGAACAAGTGATTGTGAAGACTCGCGCACAATCTCATTATGTATCCTCTCGGACAAAAAAGTAAAATCTCCACACTGAAAAAGAAAACTATTTGGGCTGATCTCCATCTCGGACAAAAGCAGCGCTCCTTCGAAAAGCTTGCTATGTTTAGAGACGCTCCTTCAAAGGCTTCCTGCCAAAGTTTGGTTCCCATGTTTTCGAAGATCTATAACCGTTCTCACAAATGTTCCCCAGGTGATTTCTGTATGTTTCATTTACGTTAAGTTTCAGATTGTTCATCCATTTTGAATGTCACTTGCTAAGAAAAAGTTAAGGATATAAAGCTAAGGATAAAGTGAATTTACAGATATAGTGCGTTAAAAAGTAAAGTCTCGTTTAGTAGTTAGGTGGTAGTTAGTACTTTAGTACGTTATTATTAGTAGGTATTTTGAGGGCGAGTCCTTGTGATGCCTGATTCCGGCGCTATGGGTTTGTTCCCCTTCCTCTACCGGACTTGACCCTATCTTGATTCCGGCGCTATGGGTTTGTTCCCCTTCCTCTACCGGACTTGACCCTATCTGGGAATGTAGTCAGTAGAAGGGCATGGCAGAGAAGACGGAATCTTTCCAAGAGGACGTCACACACCCGTACCTCCAACACTTTCATCCAACCACACCGTTACACCCAACGTACGCTTGCGTAAGACTCAAAAGCCACCACCCTCACTGCCACGGCAGTGAGGCTTAAATAGCATTAGGTCATAATCTAATCTTAGTGCCATGTGGCACTTACACATAGGTTCGCTAGATGTCTTTTCAGCATAGCCATAGAAAGAAGCCAGATCACCTAGTCCCATCCTAATCTGATCCTAAACTAGCTGTTAGAATAAGACAGCCCTTAATAAAGCCATCAGCTATTGCCAGCTCAAAGAAAGGAAGCCTAGCCAAAACAAGCTACACACCCGGCGCACAAGGGATGAAAAAACCTAGGGAAGAAAACCTCACCCTGCAAGCTGGGTGGAGGACAAAACATCCCATAGGAAAAACCCCAAGTGCTACAAATGGTGTAGAAAACTAGCACGAAATTCAAACACTACTCTAAAGAAGAGGCTGGCAGATTGCAAGCTGTCCGAGCTGTGGGAGTGAAGATCACCTGACGGTTCTCAACATTCAAACAGGTTAGATCAAAAGTAAGAGTGCATAGAACAAGTAATGAAACATGAATGGAGCTAGCTAAGTGAAGAGTCAAGGCATGTTATGGGAGCAAGACATACTGCCTGCCAGGAAGAATATAAGAGATAAGGTAAGGGCCATCAATGCGTTGTTTAGCCTTGGAATTCTACTTACCAGGCTGGAGTTTCACACAAACAGACTGGCCTACCTTGAAGGACTCAGAATATACAACACGGCAGTTGTAATTCTTTGCCTGAGCAGCTTGAGCAAACACAATGTTAGATTTGGCAGTCTCCCTCAAACGACGCCGTTGCGCATCCATGAAAAGCAAGAAGGTTTCCCAATTCTCAGGCTCAGTAGCCGAGACCTGCAGCCAGGAAATATGCAAAGGGGTCCTACATTTTCTACCATATAAAAGTTCAAAAGGTGAGATTTTGGTACTGGCATGGATAGAGGTCCTGTGTCAAAGAGCAGAATAGGCACAACAATATCCCATTCATCAATGAGTGTCCCATTCTTCTCGAGCATCTGGCATATAGTTTTGTCAAATCGTTCTGTCAAAGCATTGCATTGGGGATTGTAGGGAGCAGTAACGGCATGCTTAGTGTTGAGATTAAACAAGACAATCTCCATAAGTTGGTTGCAGAACTTTGTACCTTGATCCGTGAGGATTTCGAGAGGGCAACCATGATGAAGAATCACCTTATCAAAGAAGAATTGCACCACCTCATCACTATCCTTAGTAACCAGAGATCGGAGCTCAACCCATTTCGTCAGGTAGTCCGTTGCAACCGCAAGGTATGCATGGCCCTTGGACGTGGATTTAAGGGGTCCGACTAGATCTAAGCCAACCCTGGCAAATGGTTCAGTCACCGGGATAGGCTGTAAAGACAAGGGAGCATCGGTTCTAGGTAGGATGGTCTTAGCATGATAGGGCACACACCTTGCAATGAAAACTGAGACATCTTTAACTAAGCATTTCCAGTGATACTGCTCCTTTAATCTCTTGACAGTTTTAGCAACCCCCAAATGACCAGCATAAGTAGAAGCATGGTATAATTCAAGTAAAGTAGGGACAGCGGACCTAGAAGGGACTTCCACAGCAGAGGTACCTTCCAAAGCAGTGACTCTGAACAATCTCCCTTCACTTTTCCCGGTGGCTGGGTAAGTGATAGTTGACTTGCCTCATGAGAAGCTTGGATATGCCACTAAGGTAAGGAAGAGTACCAAACTAAGCTACAGGATACCAGACCAAAATTCATGCCAATACCAGGGGAAGTTCAGCCAACATCAAACTGTAGAAGATCCGAAGTATCAAGTAAATCTGGAGGAACATAAGGATAATCCAACAAATGACACAAGGCATATGGGTCTAAAACAGGTACAGTAGGTGAGGGAGATCGTTCAGCAGGGGAGACAAGATCACTTAAGGTAGTGTAGGGGGCAGGTATTTTGGATTCGCCTCTAGTCAGAGCATCTGCAATAACATTGTCATTCCCACGCTTGTATGAGATGGTGAAGTCATAGCCTTGCAAGATTAGAGCCCATCTAGCTAACCTGCCAGTGAGTTCATGAGGAGTTAGCAAGGCTTTTAAAGGGAGATGGTCAGTTTCAACGGTAAAAATGATAGCCATGCAAATACTGCCTAAAATATTTGACGCCAAAAATAACGGCAAGGCCTTCCTTGTCAGTGATGGAGTAATTGCGTTCATGTTTATCAAGGCGGCGAGAGGCGTAGGCGATGGCATGCTCCTGACCATCTTGAATCTGGCTTAACACAGCAGAGATAGCGAGATCACTGGCATCAGTTTGCAAGAGAAATGGCAAGGTAAAATCAGCACAGGAGCAGAGGTAAGTGCAATTTTGAGCTTCTCAAATGCTGACGTTTCTGCAGTACCCCAGACAAAACGAGCATCCTTGGATAACAAGCGAGTGAGGGGAGCAGCTAACTTGGCAAACTAAATGAAGCGGCGATAGTAAGAACCCAAGCCTAAGAAGGCTTTAACGCATGTTCTAGTCCGAGGGGCTGGATAGTTCCACACAGCTTGGATCTTGGCAGGGTCGGGACTGACGCCAGCAGCAGAAAGCAGATGGCCCAAGAAATGGAGCTGTTCCATACAGAAATCACACTTCTTGGCCTTAACCTTAAGCCTAGCGGCACGAAGCCTGCACACAACCCGCTGTAAATCCAACAGATGAGCATCAAACGTAGTAGAGTAAATGTTGATGTCATCGATGTAAACCAGGGCACATTCCCAACGAAGGTTTCCTAAAACGATATCCATGAGGCGCTGAAATGTGGCAGTGGCATTGCAAAGGCCAAAAGGCATGGTTTCAAATTGAAAGAAGCCCATCTTGCACGTGAAGGCAGTTTTCTCTTTAGCAGCAGCAGTTAAAGGAACTTGCCAAAAGCCAGAGGCTAAATCTAAGGAAGAGAAGATAGTGGCCCTATTAAGTTGATCTAGCATTTCATTCATGCGTGACGAAGGGTAAACATCCCTCTTAGTGATGGCATTTAAACGCTGAAAATCAACGCAAAAGCGGGTTGAGCCATCCTTTTTAGCCACCAATACAATGGGACTGGCCCAAGGAGATATGGAGGGGGTAATGACACCAGCATCAAGCATTTTTGTAATCTCATCCTGAATGACCTTGCGCTCACGTACACTCTCCCTGTAGGCATGTTGTTTGATAGGCTTACCATCCGTGATGATGTCATGATCCAGAAAGGTTGTACGGCCCAAGTCATGAAGCCCTTGATTAAAGATATCGAGGTTGGCACGTAGAAACTGGTGCAGGCGACTAATCTGTTGGGGAGCGGTGATCACCCACCTTGATATCCTTTAATACTTGCTGGAAATGTTGCTATGCCTCCGGAGTAAGCGGGCCTTTGTCAGTGGGACCAGAGTGAGAGGCAAAGGCCTGGAGTTGGTCCACAGGGGAGTCCACCAGCCCAATATCATGAAGACTGAGACCTGAACAGAGGTCAGCTCAAACAAAGGAGTAGCAGTAAGTCTAGCAAGGACCTGACCCTTACGTATACAGATGCTGATGCGTTCAGGATTAGCAAGAAGTAACCGGACCTCGCCTTTGAAACCTCAGTCTAAAACCCCAGAAGCAATCAGACAGTGCTTTTGGAGGGTAAGTTTCTTCCAACCCTCAATCTCAAGGAAATGACCTGCAGGGCAAGCAAAAGCTAGACCTGTAGGTATTATGCGCTGAGAAAAAGCAAGGATGATGAAGTCAACAGGAGAACGTAGCAAAAGAGAGTTCTTTGCCACGGGCAGTGGAGGTCCAGACTTCTTACCTGGTGGAGGGAAATGCCATTGATACAAGGTAGCACCAATTGGTTGGAACTGGCTGAACATGGCCCAATTATAATGCAAACCCACCTGCTCCTTCATCTGCTCAGCTTGAAGCTTGAGACTAGAATAGTTGGCCATGGAGGTCCCAGCAACAATGGTACACATGGTTTAGATTCACTTTGTAGGGTTGCCCTTCACCATTGTGAAGACACATAATGTTATTCATGATGTCTATGCTGGCCTCTGCACCCTTCATCCAATCCAGACCCAGCAAAACTTGCTCACCCATGGTGGCAATGCAGGTTAGCAAGACAATTTTTCCATAGGTAAGGTGACTAACCCGATAGGTTCATAAGCCGTGCCATCAGCTATGGTGACCACAAGGCCGTGAGAAGAGCCAATCTTTAATCCAAGAATGCGAACTGTGCTAAGTGGAATGGCAGACATGGTACAGCCCATATCAATAACACATGGAAATGAAAGGTAGCCTACATGGCATTGTGTCATCAACGGATGAATACGGTCCCGACTGACACGTTTATAGGCTTCACAATGCATGAGTTTGAAATCACGAGAAAGACCAGCACTTACCAGCGTGTTGGGGTTCTTACCATGGTCATCTGGCACCATCACAGACGACCGGGTTCGTTTAAAGTACCCTGCTGTTTCTTATCCCTTTGTAACTGTTCAATCAGGGCAAGCAAGTCAGACTGGTAAGGGCACCACCTGGTGTATTGCTTGATGGACTTGCAAATCATGCAAGCCACCACTGAGGTCCTGGTGTCATGACGCATGCCAGCATAGGCTTTAATTTGAGTCCCAGATCTGGCAGGGACTGCAGGGTTCCAGCCTACCTTAGCCTTGAAGGCTTGCAGCTCTCCTTGGATTTCATTACGAAAGGATGACAATTCATGCACAATGGAAGGGACCAGATCTGCTGCAATACCTTTCACCCCAGGGTCCCCATCAGTAGGCTCTACACAGTGACTCTCACTAGCGAAATGAGTGTGTTTCGTGGTGGCGACTTTAGACAGGCCTGCCTTAGCAACTTTGAGACGTAATCGTTCTTCAATCAATTCCACCATCACATCTTCAGTGGTGTAAGACTATTTTTGCAAAAACACTTTCTCAGCAGGTGGCAAGCCTTTTACAAAACAATGTTTCAAAATAGCAGGTCTTTCTGATGTAATCAAAACCGACTTACAAATTGCAGTTCGTAAATCAATGTAGTATTTCCACACACTATCGCCATAATGAAATTTTAAGTCTGGTGTGGTGTAAGGTATGGGCTTTTCTTCACGAAAGAGCTTGCGAGCCAACTCTCTAGCCTCGACCCACGTAAGATCAGTTTTGTCCTTAATGTTGGACTCAAATAGTTTCTTGGCCTCTCCCTTGAGATAGATCCGAAATGACTTGACTTGGAATCGTGGAGGAACCCCATTCATTTCAGTGTTGTCGTGCACCTAAGCATCGTGCCACAACATACATCGTTGTCCATCACACAATCTAAGCACACAATCCTAGAAAGCTATACCACAATGATAATGAAAGTGAACATAATGGAAACCCTCCACTCATGAATCCACTCAATCACATAAAGTAAGTCAAGCCAATGGCACCCTTGCTAAGGGAATCCACCCTACAAAGCACTCACCACACTCCCTCTCAATACCTAGAGCTATGGAGGTGAGAGAGGCTCATGGAGGCTCAACTACAAGAAGATGGGCCTCCTCCATCCTCACAAGGGATATAAATATCTAAAATGTCCTAGTTAACTAGAAGTAGGTAATTCTAGATAGCCATGACAGCTGTCATGCACCTAAGCATCGTGCCACAACATACAAGCACACAATCCTAGAAAGCTATACCACAATCGCCCCCCTAGCTGGTGATTAGGTCCCTCTAACACCGGATAGCTGACAAATATCCATCCCAATAAGATCATCGCGTGGTCATCAATCGCCCATTGGCAAACTACTATCGATGGCGTGTCAAGGGATTTAACAGCATTGCAAAGGCTCTTACCAAGTTGACCAAGGTGGGTCAAGAGTGGCAGTGGGAGGAAGAGCAAGAGGAAGCATTTGAGGAACTCAAGGCTCGATTGACTTCTGCACCTATTCTGAGGCGGCCTTTCCAGCTACATACAGATTGGAGTATTCTGGGGATTGGAGCAATGCTCACACAGGTGGATGATGAGGGAAGAGAGTTCATAGTGGCATATGCTAGCCGCTCGAACAATGATGCCGAGGCGAAGTATAGTTCCTATGAAGGGGAGTGTCTGGCTGCAGTATGGACAGTGGCACATTTTAGATGCTACCTCTATGGCAATCTCTTCACTCTTGTCACGGATCACCAACCATTGAAGTGGTTGATGGAGTCAGACAAGCTTACAGGGAAGCTTGCACAGTGGGCACTTATGCTTCAAGAGTACGACTTCTAGGTGGTACATCGAGCCGGAATAGTCAACCGGGATGCGGATGGATTGAGTCGCAATCCATGCACAAGTGAGCTTGATGATACAGGAGCTCGTTGGCATGGTGAGACGGACAAGGAGATGGTGCCAGAATGACACACATCTGTCTTTTTATGCATTCTAGCAATGGGAGCTCAAGCTGGTCCATCCCATGTGATTGGTCATAGAGATAGTGTGCATGACGATCCAGAGATCAGTGAGGAGTTTGGTGGTGCTAAGGATGTACATGAAGATGCAGCAATGTTGGCCTACCTTCGTACTGGAGAGACAGCAGCCAGTGTGACTGCTAAGGAGAGAGATCGGATCCTACAACGAGCCAAAAGGTTTAAGTGGGAGGGGACTCACCTACTCCGAGTATGGGAGGATGGACGAGTGAGGATTGTGCCTCATCCAACACAGCGAGCGCGATTGGTACGCCATGCCCATGAGGAGTTGGGACATTTTGGGGTGCGACGCACTCATAGCTTGCTGCAATGACAGTATTGGTGGCGGGGCATGCACACGGATGTGCAACAGTTAGTGGCAAGGTGCATGGTGTGTGATAGAGTGCGGGCTTTTTTCAATGCACCTACTCCACAATTGCATCATTTCCCCATTATGGGTTTGGGCTATCGTTGGAGTCTTGACTTTGCAGGCCCATTGCCACTGACGATTCGCCATAACAATTATGTGCTGGTGATGGTGGAACATTTCTCCAAATGGATTGAACTAGTGGCATTGCCTGATAAGGCAAGTGAGGGGGCTGCGTATGCATTCTTAGATCGAGTGCTTAGCCAATTTGGTGCTCCAGCCGAGATACTCACGGACCAGGGGAGAGAGTTCTTGGGGGAATTTCAGACTTTGTGTAAGCAAGCCTTGATAGATCACCGCACTACTTCTCGGGATCATCCCGAGGCTGATGGCTTGGCGGAGAGAGTTGTTCAGACAGTCAAGAGAGGTTTGCGCAAGTACGGTTTGCAGAAGGGACACCTAGGAGATTGGGACCTTCAGCTGCCTTGGCTAGCTATGGGCTATAGGTTCAGCAAACAAGCTTCGCTTGCCTCTTTCTCACCTTACTTTCTTCTCTTCAGCCGAGAGCCAGATTTGCCTGCATCTATTTGCAGGGAGACTGCAGTAGTCCTCAACCTTGATGATCCGGATGTGTGGACACAAGCATGTGCCCAACGGACAGAGTTGTTCAAGAGAGTCATGCCTATGGCTTTTGAGAACCTTGTTATTGCCCAACACCGAGACACATTGAGGTATGTCACTATACGTGGAGGGAGGTATCGGCCAAGTGTTCGGCGTTTCCATCCTGGGGACTATGTGTATCTGCAGCAGACATCGCCTACGACATTGGATGTCACAGCAGGTCGTGTGATTCTAAGGGTCCGGGAGGTGTTGCCTTCAAGAGTGTTGATTCTGGAGGGTCGAGATGGCATGGTATGGAAGGACCATGTGCGCAATTGTGTGCCATGTCACCTTCCACATGTGGATGGGATGATAGATCCCAACCTTGCAGTGGTACCTGCAGGGTTGCATTGCATGCTATGTGGGCATGCTGGTGGTGTCGCGACCATGTTGGTGTGTGACAAATGCTCAAGGGGGTGGCACATGGAATGCTTGACACCGCCACTTGAGGAGGTTCCTAGTGGAGAATGGTTGTGTCCACGATGCCTTGGATAGAGGTAGTGGGGCATGACAGTGGTGAGGTTGACAAGTGATCCAAGGTCTAGCTAACGGGAGTTCAATGCCATGGACACCCAATTGAAGCCATGAAAGCACGAACTCTGCTCACATCTATGGGGCGTGGATTGCATGCAATGGCCTCCACCTTTGTCTATTGAACACCCAATCCTCCAGGGTATATCATGTGGCCCAGATACTCAATCTGATTGTGGAAGAACTTGCACTTTCCAGCGTGCAGTTTCAACCCGTGCGTTCTCAAGCGCTCAAACACCATCTGAAGGTGTCTCTCGTGCTCCTCAATCGTAGCACTAAAGATGATGATGTCATCAAAGTAGCACCGGGCGAAGTCTAGCCCCGCAAGAATCCTATCCATGACCCTTTGAAACTCTACAGGAGCATTCTTCAACCCAAACGGTAAGAACCGCCATAGGTACAAACCATCCTTCCCATGTTGGTCAATCCTCCAGAATGTCGTCTTTTGCTTGTCAGCCTCTTTGATTGGCAACTGGTGGTAACCGGATCGCAAATCCAATGTGTTAAACACCTTTGCATGCCCAATGGCATCAAATATCTCCTCTGGAGTTGGCATGGCATATCTATCGGACTTAGTCTGACGGTTCACAGGACGATAGTCCCCACACATCCTTCTTTCTATCCAATTGCCATAGATATTCTTCTTAGCTGGCATCACCGTTGCCGAGGCATACTCCCCGCCTGACAACTCCACCAATCCAGCTTCGAACAACTCCATAGTCCGTGACTGGATCAATGACCTCTCCATGTCACTATACCGGTAGGGCCTTCGAAAGATTGGCGTGTCACTTGTCAAATCAATACGAATCTCTTGACCCTTCAAACTCCCCAAATCCTTCAATCCGAAGGCAAAACAATTTCTATAAGCCCTTAGAAATCGCCGAATCCTCCGTCTATCTCCTCCGGTGACTGTAGGTCCAACATCTGGTTCTCAATTGTCCTCAGTGACTGCAACCTTGGGTACACCAGGCTTGGAGGTAAGAGACGCATCCTTTGGTTGCTAGATAACAACCTCTTGGGCCTTGTCCGCCCATCCTGACTGTGGCATAGCCTCCACTTGCTCCGCCATAGCCACCTTGAGAACATCCTCTGAACAAGAAACATTCTCAACCTCTTCAAAAACCTTAGCCACCTTGTCCTCCAATTGATCCTCAATGTATGGCTCTCCCCACTCCTCCTACTGCTGCTTGAGGGATCCAATGACTCTCTCTTTGCGCATCTCATCCCACATCTGCCATGGGAGTTTTCACCCGTATGATCATGTGCTCGCCTCCACTCACTGCCTCCACCGTCCCGGTTGACAGAGAGGGTGCAATATCCAATAGGAGTGCGGAAGTAGCCTGCTTGCAATCTCCGTTGCTCAGCCATACACAAGCCAATGACCCATGTCAAGCAATTGGGATCCATTGTCTGACCCAACACCTAGCGTCGTGATGCCTCTGACACACTTCGGTAAGCTCCCCTTCAAGTCATAGTTACTTGCTTGATGTGCGCGCCTAACTCCCAAACTAGCCACCGGGCCAACTCGGAGCTTCGGCTACTCACCGGGGCATAACGGTCCCCCTTTACTCCTCCACTAGACCCTCTCCCAATTTGAGCCTAGTGGAAATTCCCTTTGGTCGAAGGCAGTCCGGAATAGCTCCCCACACCTTGGTCGCTTTCCGGCTCGCACGCTTACTCACTAGTTTTTGGACACCAACGGGCTTGCACCGTTCTCGGGGTTACTACTCCCTATATATACTTTTGTGACTGTCCGCGGGGGTTTCACAAACAACACCACCATTTTATGGCGAACCACCACGAAAACCCTCGATTCCCGGTGATGAGTCGCGGTGAGTCTTGGCCCACCCACCACGGTCCCCTTGGACCATGATGAGTCCCAAGACTCCCCACGACTCCCACCACAAGGTCTCCGCCCCCATGGTGAGTCCTATGCCACCCCCACTAAGTCCCACTAAGCTACCACCACCCCTTGTGGAGCCACCCCCACCGCAACCCGGTGTGCGGGGCTCCACCTAGTGAGTGCCTCCGCCTCCTCGAGTGCTTTGGGCACTTGAGGTTGCTTCAGCCCCCTGTACCTATTGCTGCCACCGCCCCCACCACAAGGGCAGCCCCTCTCCGACCCGACCCCCTGCCCTCAAGGCAAAGGGCCGCGACACACACCCCTACCAACAGGGAGTTGATGTCCTTATCGACTTGTCCATTTTGTAGAAATGAACATCCAAGTTGTGGCGTCCCACATCAAGGAGTTTGTTTCTACACCATGGCATCCCATGACTAAGAACCAAACCCCCACTTGACTCTTCTCTCCACTAGCTAGTTCGGCCGACTTCATCCAAGTCCCAGCCAAGGGTGGAGCCTCTCAAGCTCCTCCCAATGCACTCTTCTTGACCCACTTCAGGGCCAAGGATCGATCCTCCCCGAGGATTGAATCGCCTTACTGCAACAACATTTGCTTGCGACCGCTCGTGATGTCATTTTTGGCATCACCTTGAGCAAGGGTTCACCTTGAACCCTTTTTGACTAGGAAGATAACCTTGAACCAACCGTGCGCCTCAATCACTACAAATTGGGTCCGCTTTGGAATGCTGGCATGAGGTACGGGAACACGCTGAAGCCGCACTACGACTTCGTCCCAAGGCTACACGATTATAGTACGTGAACGGAAGCATGTAGCTTCCGCGTTAGCCCGCACTACAAGGCAACCCCCTCGGTAGCGCAGTTATAGTACGCGCACGCGCCAGGTGCGCACTAGCACGTGAACTCCCAACGAAGGTGCAAGTTTCATTGCCCCTTGGGTGGGAGTCACCCGATTTCGGCACTACACAAACACACGATTAATCCAATTTACCTCTCCCACTTTGTAAGCTTAGCATGCATTCTACACACTAGCCAACCATACCATGCATCACCATTCCAAACAAAATAGGAAGCACAAGATTTGGAAACCATTTCTTTTATAACAAAATTTGTACAATACAAGTTTTTGCAATTGGATTCCTGAGCTAGCTAAGCCGGGCTAAGCATGCATTTCCTCCCCCATGCTCTAAGGTTGATGTCCCCATCAACGCTTCTTCCGCTTTTGAGGTCGCCCTTCGAAAGCTGCAACCGCCTTGGATGCGTTTCCCATTTCTGAGGCACACACCCAAGATGCCTCCACATGATGATAGCCCTTCCATTTCACGAGATACTCCGTTTCTCAATTCTTGAACCTCCTCGACTTAAGCACTGCCTCCACCTCGTACTCAGGTTCATTTTCATGATCCAACAGCACAGGTGGCGGACGCAACACTTGAGGCCGATTCGGACGCGCTTCATCTTTGAAGTAAGGCTTCAAAAGGGAGACATGGAATATCGGATGCACCTTGCTGTTTGCCGGCAGCTCCAATTCATACACATCCTCATTCATAATCTTCCGGATGCGAAAGGGTCCCGCATATGGAGGTACGAACTTCAGACTCACTTCTAGAGGTAGTCGAAATTTTTTGATGTTCAACCAGACCTCCGTGCCTGCCTCAAACTTAACCTCCCTCCGCTTCCGATTCGCCTACCGTTCATACCGTTTCCTAGCTTTGGCAATGTTGAGCTTCAACAAACGCCCGTGTTCTTCCAACACTGCCGCTGCTGCCGGTTCCTCAACGTCTTGAGCGGCCCAACTTGTCGGCACCAGAGGTGCTTTTCCATAGACCAATACGAAAGGGGAAACTCCTGTTGCGGAATGTTTTGTGTTATTATAACATAACTTTGCCGCATCCAAGTGCTCCACCCAGTCCGATTGGTCTGCCGGCACGTAATTCCGCAAAATCTGCTTCACCACGGAATTCACTTCACCGGGTTGGAGCCAATATAGTGGCGCCAAAGCTCAAGGCAATGCACCACTTCCTTCATTTCTTTCTCGTGCGTTGGCCACCGCCGCTCCACTTCATTCAGTTTCTTATTATCGTAAGCCACTGGACGTCCCTCCTGCATGAGTACACCGCCAATCGCGAAGTCCGACGCATCCGTATGAATCTCAAATGGGCGGTCGAACTCCGGGATTTTCAGGACTGGAACTTCTGCCATCCACTGCTTCAACTCGGTAAAAGCTTGGCCACAAAAGGTGTTCCATACCCAGACTTTGGATTTACACAGGAGGTCTGACAGCGGCCCCGCGATCTTGGCGAAATTTCTCACATACTTTCGGTAATAGGAGGCGAGTCGATCCTCCTGGGATCGAAGTCGGAGGCTCCCAGTCCAAGATTGCTCTCACCTTTCTGTCATCCATTTTGATATCATCCTGTGTAATCACATGCCCCAAGAACTCCACTTTTGTGACCCCGAATTCGCACTTTGAAGCTTTGGCATACAGCTTCCCTTCCCGTAATTTCTGGAACACCTTTTTGAGATGCTCCAAGTGCTCTTCCTTTGTTTTTGAGTACACCAAGATGTCGTCGATGTACACGATCACAAAGTCGTCCAACCACTCCTGGAAAAGGCTGTTCATTAGCGTGCTAAAGGTTGCGGGTGCGTTGGTGAGCCCAAAGGGCATCACCAAAAACTCATAAGAACCATACCTTGTCCTGCACGTAGTCTTTTCCTCATCTCCTTCCGCCACTCGAATTTGATGATATCCGGAGCGCAAATCGATCCGGCTGAAATACTTCGCTCCTACCAACCGATCGAAGAGGTCATCGATCCTTGGCAAAGGGTATCGGTTTTTGATAGTCACCTTATTGAGAGTTCTGTAATCGACACACATCCGCAGCGTCCCATCCTTCTTGTCTGCGAATAGCACCGGGGCTAAGGTGACTTACTCGGCCGGATGTACCCCTTTGACATTATAGCCTTGAGCTGAGTCTTCAGCTCGACCAACTCTCTGTGGCTCAACCGGTAGGGTGCCTTGGCAGGCGGCTCCGATCCCGGTATCACCTCAATTTTGTGGTCAACTCCTCTTGGTAAATCCTCCGGCATCACATCCTGATAATTCTCCAAAATCCCCTTGATCCAATCTGGGCTCAGCTCCCCATCGCCTTTTTCCTTCACTTGTCTTACGTAAAGCAAAAACTGGGGCTCGTGTGGCTCCTCCACGGCCCACTCCCTTGCTTACAAAAGGTTTATTCGCCCTCCCACGGGGTTGGGCGTTTCCGACATTCGTAAAACTTCGCCACCATTTCCACACGGTAGCGTGACTACTCTTTTGCCATCTATGACCGCTCCGGATCTGCTCAAAAAGGTCATCCCCAAAATGAGATCCACTCCATCGATCTCACAAATGGTGAAGTTCTCACGTCCCTCCCAACTCCCGAACTGAAGAGGAACATCGAACGCCAACCTCGTCGCCAATTGTGGTTCTCCTTTAGCAGAACGCACCTCAATCGAGGCCCCCACATCACTTGTCGGGAGTCCCAGCTTCCGTGCCGTTGCCGGTGTCATGAAGGAGTGCGACGCTCATGTGTCCACCAACAACAATACGTTAGTTCCGGAGATTATCCCACTCACAAACATTAACTGACTCCCTTTACGCAATGCGCCAGTTTCTTGATACAACTCACAAGAGTAGTTGCCTACCTTGCAAGTCTTGGCGACCACCGCCTCTACCAAGTGGCTGATGGAGGCTTCGGATAACTTAGTGGTTGCCCGAGTCATGTTCAATTGTCGAGGATTCATACACTTCTTGGCCATGTGCCCGGGCTCCCCGCAATTAAAGCACATTCCATCGAAGATCGCCTTCTGTCCGCCATAAGCCGCCGCACCTGGTTTCCCTTTCGAGGCACCGGGTGTCGTCTTGACGTGTGAGGGCCATCCCTTCAATTTCCATGTGCCATTGTTGCCGCGTGGCCTATCCCACTTCTTTTCCGGTCGGAAGGAGTCACCTTCCCGCCGGACCTTCTTGTGGTTCAGCTCCGTACGGCCTTGTCTTTCGCCCCTAGGGACATCCGAGAAACATTCAGCCCTTTCAATTGCCTCGTTCAAAGTCTTAGGTGGCTTCTCCTCCAACTTCCGTCTGGCCCATGGGGCCAGTCCCGCCACAAAGTTGAAGACCATTTCTGGTTCTGCCATGTCCACGACTTCGAGCAACAGCACATTGAAAGCCTGGACATATCCCCGAATGTCATCCGTTTGCTTCAAATTCCTCATCTTGTCTCGAGTGAGCCAGGACGCGTTGAGGGGCACAAACTGTCTCTTCATGAGTTCCTTGAACCCACTCCAGTTTAAGGTCTCCAGGTTTGGACCTCGGTCGTGAAGGCGTTTCTACCACCATTGTTGAGCATAGCCCCTCAAATAGGTGGGAGCCACTTCCACCTGATCCTCGTCATCCAACTTGGCCGCCCGGAAGTATTGCTCTAGCTCCAAGAGCCAGGTGTTGAGTGCCTTCCGATTTTGGACGCACTCAAAGGTGTCGGGTTCCTTAGGCTTCACCTTAAACTTTGCCTTAGTGGAAGTGGCATTAGTGGTCTTTAACACGTCTTCCAACGTCCCACCAAACTGCGCCAACAACCCTTCCCAAAAGGTTGCTGGCATGGGAGGTATCTGTTGGTTTGTCGGAGCTCTCAGGGATTCCTCGGGCTCCGACTCCTCAGATTCCTCCTGTCCTTGAGCGGCCTCGCTTCCAAAGGCATGCATCGCTTCCTCAAATGGCTGCTTCGGTGACACGTCGCCCCCATCGGGCTCACCAGGATCATCATCTTTCGGGCCGTTCTGCTTTCGCTTTGGCTTGCCTGTCGTGCGCATACATATCGCTACACAACTACATCGCTGTCCAAAACCACACAACACATGTGCACACCACACACTAGTATACCACTAGTCCACCACTAGTCCAGCCACTAGTCCAACCACTAGGCTACAACAAGTCAGTCACTAGGCTGCCATTATGCTGCCCACTATGGCAGTCACTAGTCCACACAATAGTTGTAGCACTTGTGGTTTCGAGTGATAAAGAAGAAGAATACAAGCACAAGCTCATGCGAGCTCACAAAGCTGAAGCATAAACTCATGCATATATAACCTCATCACTCAAATACAAGTCAAGCCAAGTGCACCCCACGCCATGGGGAATCCACACTACGGCGCCATAGCTAGGCGCGGTGAGGCTCAACTCGAGAAAGATGAGCCTTCCGCGCTTGCCGTGAAGATAACAACTCCAGGGCCTAAATCTGCCTTGACCCCTGGATTGACACTTGGGCCAATCCCAAATGTCAATATGTAAAAGCTAGCTATTTCCTAGCTAGTTTCACACTAGTGGTAAAATAACTTGACATGCCCGACCCCATGATGAGGCCGATCCCAAGGACTATCGCGTACTAAACTCTAAGCTCTGATACCAAGTGTCGTGCACCTCACTTCGGTAAGCTCCCCTTCAAGTCATAGTTACTCGCTTGATGCGCGCGCCTAACTCCCAAACTGGCCACCGGGCCAACTCGGAGCTTCGGCTACTCACCGGGGCATAACGGTCCCCCTTTACTCCTCCACTAGACCCTCTCCCAATTTGAGCCTAGTGGAAATTCCCTTTGGTCGAAGGCAGTCCGGAATAGCTCCCCACACCTTGGTCGCTTTCCGGCTCGCACGCTTACTCACTAGTTTTTGGACACCAACGGGCTTGCACCGTTCTCGGGGTTACTACTCCCTATATATACTTTTGTGACTGTCCGCGGGGGTTTCACAAACAACACCACCATTTTATGGCGAACCACCACGAAAACCCTCGATTCCCGGTGATGAGTCGCGGTGAGTCTTGGCCCACCCACCACGGTCCCCTTGGACCGTGATGAGTCCCAAGACTCCCCACGACTCCCACCACAAGGTCTCCGCCCCCATGGTGAGTCCTATGCCACCCCCATTAAGTCCCAATAAGCTACCACCACCCTTTGTGGAGCCACCCCCACCGCAACCCGGTGTGCGGGGCTCCACCTAGTGAGTGCCTCCGCCTCCTCGAGTGCTTGGGCACTCGAGGTTGCTTCAGCCCCCCATACCTATTGCTGCCACCGCCCCCACCACAAGGGCAGCCCCTCTGCGACCCGACCCCCTGCCCTCAAGGCAAAGGGCCGCGACAGCTGTAGTGCCCGTGGAAAATCCCATTGCCCGCTCTCGTTCATCTGCATTGGGCTCCACCAATTGTTGTAGCACACTGTCCCAAATCAACCCAGGACCATTGTCTCAAAAAGCATGAGACGAGGGAAAGCTCATGAGCGTAGGCAAGGCTGAACGTGGCTGCCCCACTCGATTGACCACCGTGGACGATCATCATGTCGCACTCTTTGTGGTTGCCTCCCTTGGTCCAAAATGCCCTCAACCGTGAGGTTGGGTGGCCGTTGAATGGAATCATAGGCTCTCTTGAGCAACTCTGGTGGTACAAGATTGGTCCACCATAACCTAGGCCTATGTGCCCGTGAACCCACTGCAGCTACATCCAACAATACAGCTGGTCCAATCCATGACCGGATCTAATGCACACTGGTCATAACCCTGGCCCGAAAATCCCCCATGAGATGAACATTCTCCAGGATGTAAGCTAGAGGTTGCACTTGCCTCACTTGCAAGTCATGCAACACTCTCAACATCTCCCAAAACAAATGCGATCGTGCATCATGCAAGCCATTCCCATGACCTGCGGAAGAGTGTCATTGGCAAGGCCATCCAGCTATCACCAAGTCAATGGCACCATGCCGGTCCAAATCATCCGCCCCCAACAAGGTAATGTCTGCTGGCAAGGCCTTTTGGTACCCTTGAATTGTTGAGAGAGGCAACAACTCAGGATACTGATAAGTGAGCAAGGCAACATGGCGCATGGAAACACGCCGAGCAATCTCACCCTTCTCCACATACAAGTACTTGCGTACTTTGATCCCTGCTTGCAACACTCTCGCAAGCCCAGTGCTCATGTCTCCAAACATGTCTAGCAAACAAATCCCTGAGTCAGGTGGTTGCCAGGTAATGGGCACTGTGTCCAAAGGAGCTAACTGATGAGGTCCATGTGATGTCACTGAACTCCCCTCACTCACCAATGGATAGGCCTCTTGTCATGCTTGGTGCACACACTCGCCTGCTACTCGATGCAAATTCCCAACTGTACCCCACAGTGGAATATGAACAGGCACATGAGGAAGCAAATCAGCCTTATATGCCAATTGTTTGTCCTCATCAGGTGGTGGCCTATCATCTGCATGGCTATTGCCCTCCAAAAGCTCACCACCCCAAGCCATCACCCCTGAGAATGCAGCCAATGTGGGCATCATGTTCCTATGATCCACCGCTATATTCCTAATAAACCGCACTGGGAGCAGTGCACATCAGCCATCTCCTGACTGCCACTCCGGCCTGTAGGATGCCGTTTCCTCCCAAAAGTCCAAAGTAAATCCCATGGGGTACAACACAGCCCCACCAACAAGCACATCATAGGACATCGCGTCCGTAACAATGGCTTTAGCTCTCATGACTGAGCCGTCCGTAGGATGATCCGGTTGCAATCGAATGAAGAGCTCATGGCGTGTAATCCCTTGCGCCTTCTCTGAGCCACCCAAAGATGTTTGAATTTGGAAAGGGCAAGGCTCCAAATCCGCCTCTGTAAGGCCCAAGCCTGTAATTGCTGCTCTCCCCAACATCAATGGTTGTGCTCCCGAATCCAACAAGATCCGCAGTGGCCTATACCTCCTCCCGGTTGGGCCACCCAATTGAAACACTCCATCCTGATTGTCCACCAGGACTACCCCAAGAGTCACCATACTGCGCTCAATGGCTGGCCTAGCTGGCAACTCCTTCAACCTTGCAGCTGCCGCTTGCCATGACGCAGTTGTGGCTGACTTCACCCTCGAATCCAAAGCATCCAGAGACTGTACCTTATCTGCTATCTCCGCAGACAGTGCCGATGCATCATCACTCTCATAGAGTCTAGCTGCTAGTCTGAACACAGCAGCTGGCCGAATCCCTGGCATTGCAATGGTCATTGCAGAAAACAATGGAGCTTGGCAAACCGCCGTAGCCACCCCCAACAATGTACTGGCTGCACCTTGCTTTGCAGCACCACCCACTAGTATTTCCCGAGCCACACCAACTCTCCCCAATAGCACTCGTGGCTCTACCTCTGACACACTTGGGCGAACGGGTGCCATCGATGGCATAGTTGGCATTGTCTCAGCCAATGTGAAAGAATGTGGAAGCCTTGTCTGTCGACTTGCTTCCCCCCTTTGTGGGTCAAAACCCACATCCGCTCTTCTTGGCTCAGGAGCACGCGTTGTTGCTCGAGTAACAGCAGCAGCAGAGTCTAATACATGCAATGGCCCTGCAAGTGCGGCTCCACATATAAAGCCCATACCAATCTGGTCTTCCCTAGGCATATGAGGTTGTGCAGGTGGGGCTTGAACCTCAGGCCTTGGAGCTAGCGCAACATGAGTAGTGGCCATGGTAGCAAGACGTTGCTCTAGCTGGGCAAGCCTATCCACCATGTCTTGGTCATGACCTTGCCCTTGACCTTGTGCTCCTTGGTTTTGGTTACGACCTCCACCGCGACTTCTGCCTCCTCTACCTCTCTGGACTACATTGCCTCGTCCCCGGCCACCATTGTTCCCTTGGAACTGGCCTGGCCGTAGCTCAGGATGCAAGTCATAACAATGGGCCTCTTCATGCCCATACTTGCCACAATGCCCATATTGTAGTTGTGTAGGCTGTGCCTGTGCCGGCTCTTTGCCTCTCTTCGGGCAATCTCTGTTAATATGGGGTCCTCCACAATCCCAACATGTCACATCCGACTGTTGTTGGCCTGAGAATGAAGGAAGTGACCTCTGCAATTGAGATCATCTCTTTCCCTGGGCTTCGCCTGAGCCCCCTTGTTGCCTTGAACACATTCGGGTAGTGGTTGTTGTTGACTAGGAGCCCCACTTCGTTGTGTCTCCTTACCAAACCCCACCATGACCACTCGCTCCTCCACCATATTGAGCTCTATCCGCTCTACCAGCAAAAACATGTTTGCTAAGGTGGGCTGGTCCACTTGTAGAAGAGTTGCATCCCGCACCCTTCTCCTCAGCTCCTTGTCCAATATCCCATACCAAAATTGGATTGCTTGAGCTTCCGTAACTCCTTGGGTTACATTTATCAATCGCCTCATGCGCGTGTAAGCCTCCCTCAAACTCTCAGTAGGCTTGCGTTGGAACTCTTGCAAGCTCCGCAATTTATCCGTCCTTATCCCCTGGTAGTTTCTCCTCAACTCCTCGAAGAACTCCACAACTGGGTTAAAGGTAGGCACGGGTATTGGTGCTGCAGCAAGAGCTTGAGTGGATTTCCCAGCTCCATCTTTACTTGTCTCACTACTAGTGCTCGCAGTTGGGGATGCTGGTGTTGTTGTTGGTGTCGCCGCTGCCCTTGTGCCTCTAGTGATGGAGACATAGTCAGATGACCAATATTGTCGACACTCCTCAATCTCCACCTCATTTCCCCGCCTAAACTCATGATAGTCATCCATAGGCGGCCCCTCAGCCCCTTCCACGCCATAAAAGGCGTAAACAGTTGTGGATTGCGCATCTGCTACAAATCACACCAACTATCAAACTCCTGTATGAAATCATCAAGCTCGATGGTGTCGACGTGGCCCCTTAGTAGCTCAATACATTTCCTCCATCGTATCCACAACAATGGCACAGAAATGGCTTGCACCCTCGGCGAGAATCCTCCTAACTCTGAGTCTGAACCTTCCTCAGAAGACACTGAAGGTGAAGGTGGCCTAAACCACACACCTTGTCTTGTATACCCACTAGTATCGCTGGTGCTCGTACCGGCACTCTCCTCAGTAACTGGTGGCACCTCCGTGATGAAAACTCACACTCAAACCGGTTGTCAACCTGTCTCTAATCCCCACTTTCTACAAGGTAACCGGGTAGAGAACCTGTTGCGGCTACTAGTTCAAGCAGAAATATTTTTCTAACGTAGACCTGTATTTGCACCTACATCCACCGCAAGCACTCTTATGGTCTGCTGGTCATCAACCTAGCCTCACCATAAGAGAACAATGATGGTCTGACTGGTCATCGCCCCAGCCTCACCATCGACAGCACACTCTAGGATTGACCGGTGATCAAATCCGGACCAACCTCTTATGAAAACAAGCGCCCACACAAAACTAATATGGCGCACAGTCAAGCATGCAGGTGTGGAGGGGATCCAAGCACAAGAAATCAAAATAGTAACTCCTCCATACCAAAAACACTCCACAGTGTCGCTCCTTCAAGACACCCCAACCCAAACCCGGACTGACTCTTGCCTCCACCTACGGAAAGGTTTTGGCCTACAGAGAGGGTGGAAGACTACAAGGAAGAGAGACTAAAGCAATTCATATCACAACATGCTCTCATCCCACTACCCTATCTCCACACTCTCTTGCTTAAGCAATAGACAAGATCTTTCAAGGATCTCTCAAATAACTCTCTAAGAGCCCATCTTCTCTCAAACAATCTCACTAAGACTCCCAAAGCTTGGACAATGGTACTCCAAACAGTACACCAAGGCCCCAAGAGCCTGCCAAATCTTGGCCCTCAAGAACCCCAAATAGTCCTTCAACAAGTCGCCAAAGGCTCCTCAAGCTCGCCAAATATCAGCCTCCAAGGACCCCAAACAGCCCTCCAAACAACCCTCCAAAGGTTCCAAAAACTTGCCAAATATTGGCCTTCAAAGACCCCAAATGGTCCTCCACATAGCCTTCCAAATGCTCCAAAAACTTGCCAAAACTTGGCCTTCACGGACCGCAAATAGGCCTCCAAATAGTCATCCAAATACCTCTTCAAGAGCTCTTCAAAGTGCCTTACAAAAGCTCCTCAGAGTGTCTTCCAAAAGCTCCCCAAGGACCCCAAAGATCCCCCAAACAATCCTCCAAAAGGCCCTTGAAAATCCTCCAAAAGCCCTATATTGTCTTTATATGTCACTATGTTCCAACCTATAGTGACCGTTCCCACACGTTGGTGACTGTTCTCATGCACCTAAGGTTTCATGTGCATCTCATGCTAGGGTTTGTGCATTCCAAGCTAGGGTTTGGGCTTCCTTGAGCTTCATGCTTGCTCTCCTCAAGCATCCATGACTTC
This sequence comes from Takakia lepidozioides, assembly GCA_030704615.1. Classification (NCBI taxonomy): domain Eukaryota; kingdom Viridiplantae; phylum Streptophyta; class Takakiopsida; order Takakiales; family Takakiaceae; genus Takakia; species Takakia lepidozioides. The sequence continues at coordinate 28,837,093 of CM060733.1, forward strand.
TATGAGATACCAAGGCCAACTACCTTGATCTTCTTCACCTCAAGCCACAACCAAGCTTGATTCCATCTCACCTAGCAATGCATTTGCCACACAACAAGCTTCACTTCTCTTTGGAGCTCAAGAATCAAGCTTTTTACATCATTTGACAAGCAACCAAGTCTTGCACTCATTCAGGTGCTCTCATTTGGCCATCCACACACATGCTCCATTCTTGGCTTCTATGTGTTGCTTCTCCAAACATCAATACATCTCCATCTCATCAAAGAGGAAGATTCAAGTCCCTTCACTTACTAGCTCAAAAGTCGTGCTATCCTCAAGCTTAAGGTTGAAACCCCAACTCAAACATGTGCTCTACAAGTGCTTTTCCTTCACCTAAGTGGAAACCAACCCTTTTCCTTTCTTCTTGCACTCCAAGGCTTGAAAATAGAAGCCTCAATGGGCTGAAAACATGCTCCACATAAGCATCACTTCATACACAAAAGAATGACTTGTTCCCTTCACCTTCTAGCTCTCCTTAAGCTTGAAGTTGGAAGCCGCACTTGGAAAGCATGCTCCATACATGCGCCACTTGCTTGGTCAACCACTTGCTTCACCAAGAGCAATCCAAGAACTCATAGACTAGCAAAAGCACTCCCTTCTAGCGCCTTAGCTTGCTTGTTTGTCAACCAAATGAAACCCCACTTGGCTTCATTTCACCATGGATAAAACAACCACTTCTTAGCTTCTCTTGAGCTACCCAATGCTCCTCAAGCTATCCTTATTGTACTCCTTCTATGGTGTTTCTAACCCAAGCATGTGTCGCTCTTTGGCTTCTCTTTCACACCATGAACAACTAAAGCTTGCTCTTGAAACCCTAGTGTCTATCTTCTCCACATATAAGACGCTTATCTTGTGATACAAGAGCTCTTTTCCAAGCTCTCAAACCCTTGGTGCACAATAATGCTTCTACAAACCCTCAATGCATTCTTTTCACCATAGAAGCCACTTCCTTGGCAAATTGTTGTCACAACACTTGAAATATAAGAGATGACGCTCTTTCTTCTCAAACTTTCAAACCTTTGCTTCCACACACACAAGACTTTCTCCCTGCAATACTTGCAAAGTCTTGTAACTCAAGAGCTCTCTCCTTGAGCTCTCCACCTCCTTGATGCAATGCAAACATACTCTTTATTGCAACACCTTGTAAGCCTTGTGAGATACTTGAGCTTTCCCTAGCTCTCTCACTCCTTGGTGTACACCAACACAAGTGCAAAACTATCCTTACATTCCGCACTCACAAGCATAAGGTCATCTTCTTCTAGTGATAATGAAAGTGAACATAATGGAAACCCTTTACTCATTAATCCACTCAATCACATAAAGTAAGTCAAACCAAGGGCACCCTTGCTAAGGGAATCCACCCTACAAAGCACTCACCACACTCCCTCTCAATACCTAGAGCTATGGAGGTGAGAGAGGCTCATGGAGGCTCAACTACAAGAAGATGAGCCTCCTCCATCCTCACAAGGGGAAAAGCTACCCCCATGTCCCAAGTGAGGCTCGACACCTCACTTGGCATGTGAGACCAAATGAAGTCCCAACACACAAAATATAAATATAAATATCTAAAATGTCATAGTTAACTAGAAGTAGGTAATTCTAGATAACCATGACAGTGCTAATTTCAAAAAATTCCAAGAAGGACTCAAAATCCTCCCCTATGTTGTACTCAGGGTATTGCTGCTTATGCATTCGCTCTCCATGATCAGATTTTTGTGGAGTAGTGTCCGGAGCCTCAGATTGTTTCAACAACATCTTCAAAAGGGGGGGGCAAATTTGAAATAACCCCCATGGCTTCACACAGCTCGTCCAAATCAAATGAGGGCTGAGGCACAGTCGCCGGGGCTTTGTGATCTCCGGACGACTCTCCCCTTTCCATATTATTCTTTTCATTAGTTGTTGTCTCTTCCTTCTCCTCCGCTGCACGTTTTTCCAACTCACTCAGTCCCATTCTTTCTTCTGGTTCCCTTTCTAGCATAGATCTTGTAAATACAGGCATGATAAGAGAATGATATGGCTACCTGTCCGAAGGAGCACTAAGCTGCAAGTCCCACCCAGACACACAGTGGGAGGTGATGAAGTGGTGCTTGTGCAGCAGGTACACTCCTTCGCCCAAGAATGCCCACAGCTCTTCTTCTCCCTTGAGCCAAAAAGCCACGCGCACAATGCTGCGCACCACCTTCTCTTTCACCAACAGCGTGTGTGCAGGATAGGTTCGAGCTTCCTCGGCCTTGTAGAGACCTACCGTTTCACGCCGAAAACACACCCCCGGAAATATCAACACATCACTAGGACAAAAAGGAAATTCAGAGTCAGGGATACCCGTGATGAGCTCTTCCCAAGTGGGATCCCGGGTCAGGCTGGCGGAACTCGAGGTCTTAAATTAGCAAGCAGGATAGATGTTCCTCCCTTAACCAGTTCCCACAAGCATAGAGGGCTCGGCTTGTCAGGAGGTAGGAAGCTCTCAAGCTCCATACCCAATTCTCGACTCACAGAGAATTGTGGGATGTCCAAGACAGCCCAGCTAAGCTTCTCACCAGCCTCCAACTGTTCCTTGGCATTAGCAAGGGGGATTTGTAGAGTGACTTCCCTGGAGTGAAGTTTGAGGAGCAGGCGCGCAGCATAGGCCCCCTGAAGCGATTCGTGAATGCGCCTGCTCTGCTCCCGCTGCTATGCTTTGGTGCGTATGGGCTTGCAGGCTTCCTTGCGCACAGTTTCCTCAAATGTTTTGGCCCAGAACTCCGAGGGCGTGTCCAACGGGAGCTCAGGGCGCGGAAGAGGTTCTCCTTCCGGGTAATCAACAAAAACCAACTGCTCAGGCAACAGGTTGCACGCAAGCTCGCAAATGTAGCGAGATTCCAACGCCAGAGTCTGCTTCAAGCGCGGGATCTCAACTTGATCAAGTTAAAACCAACCACGTTCAGAACTGGAAGCCATCGCGCTTGTTTGCCGAACTCTCAAAACACAAGAAAACATGAGCAGACAAACTCCCTCTCTCTCTCTCTGCGTACGAGACAACAGCCGCCATTTTGCCACCCCTCTCCCCTGCAATCATGCAAAATCCCCGCACCCAATTTACTGTTCTCAGGTGCTCCGTACTCACTAAATCCTCTGTCAACGACTTTAGTTACCCCGCATCTCCACCATGATTCCGGCGCTATGGGTTTGTTCCCCTTCCTCTACCGGACTTGACCCTATCTGGGGAATGTAGTCAGTAGAAGGGCCTGGCAGAGAAGACGGAATCTTTCCAAGAGGACGTCACACACCCAAACCTCCAACACTTTCATCCAACCACTTAGGCACATCGTTACGCCCAACGTACGCTTGCGTAAGACTCAAAAGCCACCACCCTCACTGCCACGGCAATGAGGCTTAAATAGCATTAGGTCATAATCTAATCTTAGTGGCATGTGGCACTTACACATAGGTCCACCAGATGTCCTTTCAGCATAGCCATAGAAAGAAGCCAGATCACCTAGTCCCATCCTAATCTGATCCTAAAACTAGCTGTTAGAATAAGACAGCCCTTAATAAAGCCATCGGCTGTTGCCAGCTCATCCTCATAGGCCAGGTGTAAGTCCATCCAGCTTTCATCCGGGCTTCGTCCATCCCTTAAATCATCCGGAGCGCATCCCTCCTCCATCCATCCATGTCCGCGGAAAGCTCATAGAGCTTACGGGACAAAATGGAAGAAAACATGAGAGAGTAAGGTGAGAAGGACTCCCAGCTCCACATCCTCATTCACCTTAATAAAATACCCCACTAAAAATTAAAAATTAAAGAATGACGTAAAACGGCACGTGTCGGTGATCGGGGCCAACCCGGGTTACATTAGGGCATGGTCAAGCTCTGGGTTAGGGTTAGGGTTATGGAACCTCGCAGGTGGGTTGGTGTGTTGTCTCGCTGCTCTCTTCTTCCTCTGTCTCGGGCGCTCGATCTTGTCTCTGGGAAAGAAAGGTGAGCCAAGATGTCGATGTCAAAGACCTCCAAGATGCTGCTGTACATAAATTATCGAATGCGGGTGACGATACAGGATGGACGGCAGCTGGTTGGCAAGTTCATGGCATTCGATCGGCATATGAATCTGGTGCTTGGGGACTGCGAGGAGTTCCGGCGTGTGCCACCGAAGAAGGGGAAAACCCAAGAAGAAAAGGAGGAGAGACGGACTCTAGGGCTGCTGTTGCTGCGCGGAGAAGAGGTAATCTCCATGACCATTGAGGGACCACCTCCGCAGGAAGAATCGCGGGCAAAGGCAACAGCAGTGGCTCAAGGAGGCCCAGGAATTGGTCGGGTTGGAGGGCGAGGAATCCCCACCGCTCCTCTTGGTCAGGCGCAACCTGGACTCTCTGGTCCTGCGAGAGGAGTCGGGGGCCCAGCTCCTGGAATGATGCAGCCGCAGTTAACAAGACCCCCAGTTCCCCAGGTTTCAGCCGGCCCTGTGACCTACAGTGCCCCAGCACAATCTCCCATTCCTGGAGTTCGCCCCCCTGGTCCTCCTGGAGGTTTTCCTCCCCGGCCAATGCAACCTCCACCTGGTGCACAGTCTGGTATGCGGCCTCCTGGTCCTGGCCAAATGATGGGCGGGCAGCCTGGCGGCCCTCCACCACAGTATGGAGGCCCCCCTGGTTCCAGGCCTGGAATGCCACCACCTCCACCTCAGATGGGAATGCCTCCTCCTTACGGACAGAGGCCTATGGGTCCACAGATGATGCGAGGTCCTCATCCTGGAATGCGAGGCCCAGGTATGCCCCCTGGAATGGGAGGTCCGGGTGGGCCGCCCAGACAGGGACCTCCGCCCCCTGGTATGTATGGCGGTCCACGGCCTGGTATGGGCCCACCACCTCAGCAGCAGCAGCAGCAGTGAGGTCTTTTTGAAGAGTCACATTGTGACCCATGTGCAGGATGCGGTAATTATGGTACTGGTGATGTTACAACTGCTGCTGCCAGGAGCTGAGATGTGAAACAATGGGTAGATCGATAGGATAAGACGAGGCTGCAAGACATTGTGTTTTGATGCATTACAAAGGGAGTGTCCATGGTTGAACTAGGGTTTATGCTAACAGTTGTGGACAAAACAGACTGATGGTGGTCCCAGTATTGACGTTTGATTCTGTAGCATGTTTGGTATCACCTCACTGTAATGATAGCATGTCGACTGGATTTTGTTTCTACCTTTGGTCAGGGGGAGGGGACGATCTTTAGCCGAAAATTGCATTCTAAGTAACGACAGTCAGTGATACTGGTGCTGCTGTCTTTGTTGAACGGGACCCTTAAGCTCGTCAGTCATTGCGACAATCCCAATAGGCATTGGCAATGGCCACCTGACAAGCAATCAAGCAAGCGTGACCAAGTGGCAACTTCTCTTCTGGCTTGTCCATCTCCTTCCCTCCCATTGACACAGTTGCAGTTACATGTTGGACGACCTAAAATTTGGTTTTTGACATATCTATCAAGGTACAGTCATCTTGTGATCCATAAGGGAGACCATAAGAGAAAAGTCTGTGCTATTCCCCACCGGACTTGTATTGTAAGGCCTGCCTTGCCCTGAGGAGACTTGGGATCTTCATTAGAAGTGACCAGCATGCTGGCGTGCGATTGTCAGGTTTCTGGTATTTTAGAGTTGTAGAAGCCTTCAGCGGTTCTTCGAACTTATGCTGTGGCTCATGTGAACAAGTGTAGCAGTGTAGGGTTTCTCTTCAGAGGCCAATTAGTTCACAGTTGATCAGAACATGCCTGATGTTCCGTTTTGTCTATGCAGGCCCATTAAAATTCTCGTCACGGTGTTATGTTTTGTAATAGGGTGGGGTTTGGGATTTATTGCTTTTAATGTGGACATTGTAATTGGCTGGGACCCTGGCAAAGTATTCTGAGAAGTTAGTCTTTTGCAACTGAGAACCTCTGTCCATTATAGGAGCATCAATGCATTTTTCTATTTGCAAGTATTCCCCAGGAGTTTGAGAACAACTTACTGTCTTCACTTGAGAGCAATGCCATGCAACTGTTCTGTTCATTTACAGGTTTGGGCTAAACACATGGCTGCCTGCCTCCACAGAGACAGTCCTCTGGGAGAAACAATCTTGGAATGCTATATTTGTGGCTGCCGCAATGTATTCTTATTGGGGTTTATTCCTGCCAATTCTGAAAGTGTGTTGGTACTCCTGTGCGCTGGAGCCTCTCTTGAGAGTGAATGGCTTGAAAGACATGAATTGGGATCTGAGCAAATGGCTATCCCTGATCGACGGTCACTGTTTTATGCAATGTTTAGTAAAGGTGAGTACTCTAATCCATCTACATGGTTGATTATTGTTATCAGATGCACGTGGTCTGAGGGTGGAAAGCTGCCTACACCTGATGATCCTTCTTTTGTTTTTGATGCTGCCTCCGCCATCAGTACTGCTCACATCCCCTATTGGTGGGTGAACAATGCAACTCTTGGTGTGTATAGAGTGCAAGCTCCTTCGAGGTTTTACAAGAATCAGGGAACACAGCTTTTTACAGAAAACAACACTCCTCCTTGTACAGGGTAAGCTTCTACAGTTTTGTTGTTTATCCATTTACTCAATGAAGCCAGTTGAACTCTCTCTCAAAGCCCTCCTGAGATAAAAGTTTTGTTAGAAAACTGCTTTACAAACACTTCAGGAAAGCAAAGTGGTCAGACGACAGGAAGCCCATGCTTTTATAAGCAACTTGAAGCGTGAGGCACCTCTACCCCGGCCTGGGCAGGCCGAAGGGCAGGAAGTCAAGAAGATGATGAAGAGGCCAAAGGAGGCCCAGAAGATGACTCTCAGAATGCAAGAAGCCCAAGTCAAGCAGTTCTCCAGCCAACAAAGCATGGGGTGCATCCGAATTAGTGACCGAGGGTGTCAAGCCGTGGTCACATTCTTGAAAACATAAGAACTACCACGGGATGAGCCCTTCCCCTGTATAAAGAACTAATGGGCATAGTCAGGTTACTTTTCCTGTGATAAAAGAGAACAGTACAATCCATTATGGAAGCCTTTCCCTGAACTGTCTACAGTTAACCATAAGAGAGCCACAGGTGTCTTGAATGAGAACCCTTGCAAAAACATTTGCAGGAGTAACTTGGATGCTTGGGTCAGATCGCAATAGGAGCCACACAGATTTGCTGATACTTGTAATAGAAGTACTGCATCACTCTTTGTTTCATAGCAGATATATCAATTGAGAGCCAATATGTAGCCCAAGTTTCATTTTAAGAAAATTTCGCCAGTAGGAAGATGGCATGACCAAGAGTGGAGGGGTAGAAGGTAGAGGAAGGACAGAGGGAACAAGGGGGTGGACAGGACTTCAAACCAATTGGTAACACCATTTCATTGCTATTATGGTTGATGAAACTTTGAAGATTGTTGAATTTTTTTTCATTGACTCGTTAAGTACATCTGTTGATTGCGTTACCCAGCTCTATTGCACTCTTGTGTACCCTGTAAAGCTTGGATGATTTATGTGTATGCATGCTGCAATATAATCCTCAATGGGGAGGCAATTGTCGAAGCAAGTCCAGATCTGTGCGGCTTGCCATGCACAAAAATCAATTGCAGAATTTCAGTTAGAGCCACTGACAGAATTTGTATGGGTAGCTGTTTGAGCAAAAAGAGGTGGCCAGAAGTGAAAAGAAATGTGCAAAAGAAGGTTGCGTAGAAGAAAAAACAGAACTGGAAGATTCCTTGCAGTCTAAGGGGGCCTTCGCACTGCGTGGGAAACCCGTGACTTATCTACTGCTAGGGAAGCGTACTGAAATACAAAGGAAAATTTTCCATCAGTTATTTGCTATTCGCCAAACTGTAGTATGGCACTACACTACAGATACAAAAAGTAAAATGTTCCTGATTCAAGCATTCCACAATGGTCAGTTGGCCAAAAACTCTAGTCCCCTATGTCAGCCTGCCCATAACCAAATTATCTCAAGTCAATTTTGGATCCAACATACCCTGGGCGGAGCTCAAGGAGCTTTATTCCTGCCTCCATGAAGCCAAGGGGTGTATCTACCATGGAGGCTAACTTCTGGAGGTTTGCAGTTATGGGGCGATTGGAGACCAACTTCTGCTTCATCTTGTCATTTCCTACATGATTTCCTCATCACCTTGAGTTCATAGGGCATGCAGGAGTTAAGTAGGTTGAAACTTTGGTCCTTCAAGGATTGACAACCACAATGATTTTGTGCCCACATCACTGCTTCAAAGAAGCTAAGGTCCTTCCAACCACTGGGCAGCTTCTGCATAGCCTTGTTTGGCCTCATTCACTTGACCTGCTTGAACCCTCAGGTCTCAAGCAGCTGCTTGGTTGTACGTCACATTTGAATGGACATGAAACACACAGAGAGGCACACATTGCACCAACAAACTAGACCACATGCAATTGGTGCTTGTTACTGGGATGGTGCCCTCCCATTTTGTTAGGAGCGTTGCTGCTCCTACGTGTTTAGCCAGGTTCTCCACATTCCTGCAGGCAAAACGAATGTCATTTCAACCACCACATGCCATGTACTTCCACCAAAGACAATCAAAGTGCAGTTCTAATGAATGTCCTGATCCACAATGGGAGAAGTAGAGATGCAGATGAGTAGCCTTCCGAGAATTTGAAACTCTCTCAGGAAAACCATTACAAGAACATTCATTCAGAGGATGAGGCATCTTTGTGGTGGTAAGAAAGATAGTTCATGCATCCTTCTTCCCAAAATTTCAAAGCACCTGATAGGCAGGTGACTGACTTAATGCACTAGACATTAATGTACTGGACACCCCCCTTCCAGCTGGTTTGACAGTGTGGTGTCGGGAAGGGGACTGTGGCCCCATTTTGGGGTGAATTTCACATTAGTCTATCTTCTGTAAGAAATAAACATACCATATGACCCTGTCAGTCAAATTGCTGCCGAAGTTGCATCTCAGTTTCACTTTTCCATGATGAGTGTGTGGACTGCCCTTTCATCCGCTTGCTATGCTCCTTGTCCTTTATCTTAGACCCTCTCTTCTTCTCTCCACCCTTGGCACTTGAATCCTCCAACACAGCTGGCCGGTCTCTACATACTGGGCACACCATGCCTTCCTTCAACCCTGAATATGTCTTTGGCACTCCACACTTCAGGCACATCCTGCCAACCAACAAATCCCAGCCTACCTAAGAACATATCCATTTCCTAGTACCTTTTGGAGTGTATCCCTCCAGAGCCAATCATGAATATACAACCCACCAGAAAATACGAATTAGGTGATCAGCCTTGGCATATGCATTTTCTCACCAGGTACACCTTGGACTATTCTCACTGTATCCCCCTGGATCATTGTCTCTCCATGTGTCTTTTTATGCAATATAGTAGAACAGTACAGCTAAGTACTCGATGGAGCAAGGTTGAACCTTGAGGTGATTGAAAACCCTAAAGAGTATGGTGTTGACTTCAGTTGTCTGTGTGTGGATGTATTTACCCCCTTCAAACAAAAGGAGGAAACGGCTTGGTACCTGAGGAGGTTTGCGGCATCCTCAAGGGGGGGAAATCCTGCTCCTGGAGCACGACGTGCTCCTTCCTGGGATGTGTCATGCACATGATCATGGACACCCACAAGTTGTGCTCTTGCTTCCAGCACCGCCCCTGCTCCCACCATCTCGAAGTGTTAGCAAAGCTTTCTGAAATCAAACACCTTTCTCAAGGCTAACAGCAGACAGCTTCCAAATTATGCTTGTTCAGAACAAACAAGCACCCATATTAAAATCTCAGATACACTCATCAGATCAAACCAAACTGTCATACCAGTAGGAGGAGGTCGCCGTTCCTGGGATTCATTGGCTGCAGGATACCCAGTAGAATGCTCCAAAAGAGAGTAGATTGTTGCTGATGATGGCCTTTGAGACAGAGGGAGATATGCAATCTGCTCTGTAGCACCGCTCTTCAGAAACTCAGGAGGTCCTGTTACCTGGGAAAATTATCCATGTCCTTGTCACCAATAAAACCAGATACTATTCTAGACATACATCCACACCATGGACTCTTGGTTTGTTAATTCAAAACTCTGGTGCTCCCAAAAAGCACTCCTTCAATTCTGTTGGCATTTTGTTTAGAATGAAAATGATTGCAGTCACCTGCATCCTAGCCACCACTTTCTTTTTTGACAAAATCAAACATCATACTAAGCTTTTCTAAGGCACTATGATTCATGTCACATAGAACAGCCAGGGTTCCCTAAGGCACTCAGATCTTGACACACAAGAGAAATTTGCGCTATGCTAGAGAAAAAGACCTCAGCAAACACATCAGTGGGAGATGGCAGTAAGGATGTTGGCCTCAGTGGACCAGCTGGCTGTGGTTTGCTTGGCACATCTGGCAGCAACACCTCTGTCTCCTCTTCCGACCCCTCAGAATAGCTATCAGCCGGCAACCTTTGCTCATCCTCCTCGGATGAATATCCTTGCACTAATGCTAAGCTCATCTGCTTGCAAACAATGAAAAGCTCAGTTTTAGTAGTGCGGGACAAAAGGTCGGTCCATCTCTTTCTTTGTCGTTTTGTATTCTGATTCTCTCCACCATTGCCACATTCATGCCTCAGACCTCAAGCGGAATCTCTTTCACGGTATGTACTTGGCTGTGAGAAACTGTAACATTTCCATATGAAGACTTGCACCTAACTGTGAACTCCATGCTTGCCAATAGTGCATTCAACTGCTTAGTACAAGTGAAATACATCTCTCCATCACCGTCACACCTCATTTTGACAGGTTAATACCGACCTATCCAAAATCGACTATGCATAACACGGTAGCTATTGAACCGCAAGTAAATTTAGGAGTGACGTGCCCACAGAGAAGCTGTTTTCCATGACTGCTCCCGGAGCTGGAGCACTATTTTGTCGTTCCATAAAAGGATCATGGCACTCCCCTCCCCCATTTCCCAATGGGCCGTTTGCTTGAAAAGAGAGCATCGGGATCACCAGCCGCGGCGCAGTTGTTTTATCGTATCCTAAATTTCTCTTTGAGGAAATTCGTCATTTGGAGTCTTGAAGGAATGAATCCCCAGTGAGAGGGGAATTGGGTTGCTACGACCTAGCTTCCAAAGTAGAATACTTAAACCCTGTAGTTTTATTGGGGGCGTCCTCTGTCCTAAAGCTTGCTTCATAGCTGCAACTCTCCAACTGAGCAAAGCAATCCCACCCATTTCCGAAAATAGGGACAGAGTGAGCATGGCACCTTCGAAATTGCACCCCACAGGATTAGATCTTCTTCACCAATGCTCCTTATCGAGACTCCCTCTTTGATCCTGCAGTCAAACCGCAAACTTATATTGCAAAGATGACGATCGCTGCTGCACACCCACCAACATTTTGACCCAAAACGTGCATCAATATTATACGCGTATCAGCTCCAGTCTGTGTCTCACGTGAGGGCAAATGACGTCCCTGTGTTTCAATCTTATTAGCAACGATTAACTCAAGAAACCAGGGCTAATTATAATACGATTGGGAACGAGCACCGAAATGTATGTTTTCTCGTACAAATGTAGGGCCCAAAATGTGTCAGATTCTCTTCGTCAATCTCCACACATAAGAAATGTCTTGGACAGACCCCTTACTGAAGTAATGTTTCTGGGTTGAAGAGCTTACCATTCCAGATGATGACTATCGCATTGTGCCCTCCACCCTCGCGTGTCTCAGGAATTTCAAGCACTGCCAGTTGTAGCACTGGTATCATCTCCTCGAATCTCGGTTGCCTTCTCCCTCACTTCATTGCGAGATTCAAGCTCAGGAAACGGTTCCAAAAGAACAGGTTCCAGTCTAACTCACATGATTTTTACGTCTGACTTCTCTTTTCTTGGTCTGAAAGACAGAAGAAAGAGGCAGAAGAGAGAAATTAAATCGTCCACGCAAGGATCAGAGGGTTTATGGAACACAGTAAGCAACGAGAGACGGCTGACAGAGAGATAAAGAGATTGTAGTCCTTGCCGACGACACTGGAGCCTTCTTACATTCCAGGCACAATGAGCGTTCACAATCTCCTTTTGACAATGCTTATGGGGTTTTCTGCAAAATCCTCAGAGGTGATTGGATAAGTTACTCTTGGTCGGTTGTCACGCACACAATTGACGTCTTGGTAAGGGATGTCGGTTGAGTTAGTGACCCGTCTTTCCATGTCAAGACCTTCATGTTTTCATAGGTTCAGGCAGTTGTATGTATTGGTACTAAAAATCGCCTTACATCACAGGAAACATCTCTAAATGAACTGTTCAACAACACAGTGAGAGCGCTGTGATAATGTTCAATCTGGGAAGACCAAAACAGCCTGACTTTGCGGGTTTGGGGACGTGACGATGGATTGTAGGTCTGTGCCAAGGCTTGGGGATTGGGCCTTGTGGCTTGTAATGTAGTTTATTGCGTCAGTCAGTAGCTTCTAGCCAGCTGAAAAAGTGTTGGTGTATGTGTTTGGACAGTAGAGCAATGACGGCTTCAATTGGGCAGACGCTGCTGATTGCTGAAAATGATCTCAGGAGCGATGACACCAGTAAGGAAGGCGTCCCTTCTTTGCCTGAGAAGCGCGTCGTGGTGAGATTACTTTTCCATGATGAGGTCCATTTTTTAAAAATTCTTGAAGGAGGTGGATCACAGTAATGAGGGGTCCATCACCTCTGTCGGTCCCCCATTCAGCTCCTTCTTTTGCCCAATTTTGATATGGAGTTATGAATTCTAGGGTGGGTGTCACTATCACTTACCACTACATATTGCTTCCAAGATAGATCTCTGAATACAGATATCCAAATCCTGACACGGGATTTGGTGAACTTATGGTTGAAAGTTCAGAAACATCTGCTGTCATTCAAAATTCTCACTTGACCCTCAAATTTCAAATGCTAGTGATTGACAGCTTGGATATTACAGGTAGGCTGTGGAGGGGCAGCAGTGGATTTCTTGGCCAGTGTAGCATCATTTCCACAACCTGACGAAAAAATCCGGACAACTGAACTGAAAGTAATCCTCTCTTACTCTGTTTTAAGCATAGGACCTATGTACGACGGACCTTGTGTTTGTTCCAATGATTGGTGCCTTGTCCAAGAGAGATGAGAGTCATGACTATTACTGGATATAGCTTTGAGAGAAAACCAAGTGCTTCGAGTGATTTTTCCATTTACGCCTAAAAGCCTTTTGATCCACTTGAACAGGATAAATCCCTAGAAGAAATCGTGAAAATTGTCAATCTCCGAACAAGACAATGGTGGTGTTAGACAGAAATATGAGCGAGGGCATCTTAATCAATTACAAGCTGACAAGAGTTGAGTCATAAAATTCCCGATGAGTGATCCAGGGTGATCAACGCAGATCTTGTATTTTTGGAGGTGGGGGTAATATGAGGACCTTTGGGGCTTCCAAGTTTAAGGTGAGGAATTGAGCTACAGAATTGTGCGATATCAATCCAGCTGTTACTCCTACTTAATCTTGTGCCACATGTTTTGAAAGGTTTTATTGTGTAGATAAGTGGGGGGCTTTGTTTTCTTCTTTGCAGGTACAAGGAGGTGGTAATGTTGGCAATGCGCTTACAGCAGCTGCACGGCTGGGGCTGAATGCCAGAGTATTTACCAAGGTAATGTGATTATCTCAACTGCAATTGTATTGGAGACTACAACCTCATTCTCCAGTCCCTGTGAGCATTGGGAGCTGCTAGAGAAGACAAAAAGGAAGAAAGGAACTTTACAAGAGACAATAGTGTCTGTCTCGGATCTCTTAATACATAGGACTGGAGAAGATACGTTAGTCTGTCTGTACATCCTGGAACAGATCCTAGAGATAACAAGAAGAAATGAAATGAAATGATACTTTATAGTGTCAGCAGGAAGCTTTAATGGCTTATGGGACGAGAAAGCATGAAACAAGAAAGAGAGAGGGGCTCTCCACAAGCAGCCCAAAAACCAACTATTGCTCAAGGGGATTGTCTAAGAGTCAGCACCTCATGCAGGTGTGCTGCTAAGCATTTCTGATCCTCTTAATGGAAGACCTCCATGAGAGATTGGGTATAACAGAATAGACAATACGGATCTCATAGTAGAAAGGACAGTGAAAGAAGAAATCTTCTTCACTTTCGATTTTCCTGTTGTTCCTACGCAAGGAGGGCATAGGCGGCCGGCCCGCAGACTGTGGGATCCCACCCTAAATATCCCCAATGCCCTTCAAAGAGAGGTAGATAGAGCTGCAGACAGGTGTTTGGGCCGCAAGATTCTATTGACACGGAGGACCAAGAATGTCTCCCGATGGAACTGTAGTCTTGTTGTGAGATTGATTGGCTGGTTTCCATGTCCGCCTGACGTGAAGTTCCGTAAGTTCTTGTCTGATGCATGTATTGCAGTCTTTACAATGAGAGGATGTACTCATAATGTTTGCCGTAGCCTTTACAATGAGAGATTGTACTCATAAGACGTTGTTTGCCGTAGCCTTGTGGCCATTGACCCCGCGCCCAGTTTGAGCGGGAACAAAAGGAACAGAACCTACCTCTGTCAGGGGCTGACGTTGGTAGTAAGACTTACCTTCATATAAAGAATTAATCCGGGTTTTCCAGATATCCTCTAGAAATCCCTTCACACAAGCATCAATCTGCTGTGTGTGATTTGCCCAAAAACTAGGCCTCAGGAGGGCCTGGGCTTTTGGCTCAGCCTCGAGACTTTCAAAGTTGGTAAACAGGGGTACAGGCACAATTCCCTTGATAGAGTTGAAGAGAGCGTCTCTTTGGTGAGAGAACCCCGGACAGTGTATCAGAAAATGAATACTGTCTTCAGATTGCCCACACAACGGGCAATTGCACTCTCCCTTTCCTCTCTGCTTCTGTTTGCTGTTCAAAGGTAGGCTTCCTGCCCTGAGTTTAAATTTCAGTCTAGTGCCGAGAGTGGGTAGACCCTTGAGGTCATCCAAGATGTCCTCCCCCATGTCACTGACTGGAAACAAGTTCAGGGAAGTTTTCTGCCTAACTTCATTTTCATCAGACAATCTCATGGCAACAGACATGGCTTTGGACACTACAGCCTCTAAGTCAGATTTATCCAGCAGGGTCAAGACTTGCGGATCCAGGTCCAGGTCCTTGAGAATCTCTTCTACTCTCTTCTGCCAGGACTTAGCCTGTTTGACAGGGCGGTCCTGTTTCCAAGATATAGAGTCGATGAGAGAGGGAGAGAGGAGGGAGAGAGGAGCACAGAGGGTTAGCAGGAAAGCTAGTTCTATGCATACCACATTACAGTAGAGGATAAATCAGGGATCCAGTAATATGGCCTCTCAGGCACACTTCCTTTGGGCTACAGGT
This sequence comes from Takakia lepidozioides, assembly GCA_030704615.1. NCBI lineage: Eukaryota > Viridiplantae > Streptophyta > Takakiopsida > Takakiales > Takakiaceae > Takakia > Takakia lepidozioides. The sequence goes on from CM060733.1 coordinate 28,852,411, forward strand.
ATCAAATGATGGGCCAGGAAAGCAGATATTGGCAGAGCTGGAAGGCGACGGTGTCGACACATCTTGTGTTGTGGTAAGACCTGGCCAAAAAGAGATTTCTGTAAGCTTTGTACTTCAACAAGTTGTTTATATCCTTAACACACCAAGAAAAGCCCATGTCCGAGTAGTTCACCTGCTTTGAGGACACTTTTTCTGATGAGCTACTCTATCAGTAGATCTCCTTTGATATGGCTCTCTATGGCCGTCCATGCGATTATGACCCTCATTTCCCATGGATTCTGGTCCAAGTAAGATTGTCCCATTGTTCTGCTCAATTTACTCCTCCTTAGACTATCTTTGGGTTGAATGGCAGTGCAGGTGGCTGAAGGGGGTAATTCCCCATTTACCTATGTCATCGTCGACCAAGAGAAGTACATTGACCTTGTAGTGGAACATTTTGTATCAAAGTTGTGGGAGTGTGCTACGTGTAATGGGATTCCAGTCTAGATCAATAGTTGTTGGACATGGTCATCACAAATTGGAAATTAATTGGTCGGTAACGTTAAAAAATTGGATGGTTTGCTTAGTCCTGCAGATTCTGTGACTGCCTTTGTTACATCCAAGTGGTCGGCTTGCATGGCAGGGAGCCTTTAAGTCTGCCAAAGTGCCTTCAAGCACGAACCTTCTTGAATGATGAGCTTTCAGCAGATAGCCCAGTGGTTTAGGCACTTGTACACTGAGTTCAAAGCTGTGAGTCCTGGTGTATGTCCTACCGACAGTTAGTAGAGGCATTGCCTGACAAATTGTGTACTTACAGAAGTCTCTAGAAAAAACCCTGGTCCAAGTAAGTTATTATTTGAAGTCCTTGCCTGCCGTTAGGAAGCAGTATCCTTGTGATCCAGGAGGTATGGTGGTGTCCTGGTGCTTCTTCCTCAAGCACTCCAAAATTGGCTGCATGGTAGTCTCCTTATCACTTGTAATGGGCAACCAGTGGCACCGACTGGTCATGAGAGTGAGTCTCACTTTCTCATGTATGTCAATGTGCAGTTTTTCTATGTCCAGCAGCCCCACTACTGACTGGAGTCTTAATATACTGTTTAACTCCAATGACAAGTTATATTTTTGCAATATCCATTAGGGATTTTCTCAGTTTCATTGTGCATGCAGAGGCACACGCACATGCATCCACACACCAGGGTCTCCCCCTTTAGAGCCCCGGGAGCTGACCCCAAGTACCATAGCTGCCTTGCTAAATGATTCCAATTTGGTGTATTTGGACGGTCGCCTCACAGATACAGCTATAATTCTGGCAAAGGAGGTGAGAGAAATGGACCTGCCCTAACTTCTCTTCAGTAAATTGCTATTATGAGGAACATACATACTGTGAAAATCTCTCTCTTTGTCTTGTTTCCTGTCTCTTATCAGTGTGTCTCTCTTGGGCCCCCCTGTGGAGGTTATAGGGTTTATTTCTTTCTTTCTCTTGCTCCCTTCCCATCAAAATAGTGCTGTTGAAGCAGACTTCGATGTGTTCTGTACATCTAAGCTTAATAAAAGCTGTATGGTGTTTGTCAACAATCCCAAAGAACTGAAGAGTCTTTAGCCATACAGGGTATGTTCATGACATAGCTCATGGTTGGGGAGTATTTGAACCTGACAAAATTTCCCACTGCAGGCAACAAAACGCAAACTGCCGATACTGGTGGATGCAGAACGCAAGAGAGAGGGCCTTGATGACATTTTGGAATTTGCAGACTACATTGTGGCTTCTGCGAAGTTCCCACAGGTAGGTATACATCCCAACCAGCCCCAGGACCCATGTCACATCTCAATGGCTACTCCCCTGCTCTTGCCCATCCCCTCCTTGTATATGTCCAGCGCACCTCTGCCAAATTCAATAGTAGTGTTGCCTTTCTGTCCCTAAATCCCCAAATCAAATTGTGCAGAGATGGAGTACTAAAAATTTAAATTTGGTGGTGTGTCAGTAGACTTGGACAGAGTCCCCAACGTTGGGTGAAGCACTTCTTACCATGATGTTGCGGCTGCAACGCGTCAAGTTTTTAATAGTGACACTCGGTGCTTCTGGATGTGTAATGCTGGAGAGACACTCCTCAGGTAGCCAGTTTGTCTGGTTTCAATTGATAGTGTGACAATTTGAAGTAAGTTGATTGCCAAGTAACAAGACAGCATTTAACAATTTGACACTGAATTCAGAGGAATTTTGCTGACGCTGTGATCAGTTTTGCAGATGTCGCTAATGGTGAAGCACTGAACGTGAATTTGATCCTGGAGGCACTTTCAAAAGAGGCCGAAGGCTGCCTTACATTGACACCATCTGTTGTTTCCTCAAAGGTGAGATTCTAAGAGCTATCATTGGCCCCATCAAAAGGCACACGAAGGAGGTCAGCACAGATATTTCACATGCAAAATTTGGCCATGTTGTAATATAGAGCTCTCCAACTGCCAGCCACATTGTGATCATACTGCAGCATGTGCAGACCATACAGAGAGACGAAGAGAAAAACAGTTTAATAGAGCCTTTTTCCAAGTACCGAGGTATTATACTGTATAAGCACCTTAAAACTGTTTTTTTCCTTGGCTTTGTCCTTCTAGTTCTCTTTTGGAAACATTGAAAGCTCTCGCTTGCCTTCCTAGGTGGGGAGGCTAGGCCTTTCAAGCAGCAGCGATGGCAAGAATGAAATGTCGGGGAGACTGCTGGTTGGCACAGCGGTGCCCATACCATCTTCAGAACTTGTAGATACGACAGGCGCTGGTGATGCCTTTATAGGTGGTGTTATGTATTGTAAGTCTCTCTCACTCTCTCGTTAATGGACAAAAATCTAACTTCTTTGATATTGACCAAGGTGTAGCTGAAGGCTGTACCCTCTCCCCACTGCTCTTCAATGTTTTCATCAATTAGTCACTGGAAGATGTGGAAAATGAGGGGTTTGGGTTAAAGGTGGGTGATACTACCATTCCAGCCTTATGTTTACGGATGACTTTGCAGGCCTAGGGGATACCCCATCCACTCTTCAGGAGTAGATTGATTGCGCAAAGAGGTACTTTGACCTGTGGAGGCTAGAAGCCAATTCTAAACAGGCTAAGTCCTGGCGGATAAGGGTAGAAGAGATTTCAAGTATCTGAATATCAGCCCAGAAGAATTGTCCCTGCTAGATGAAACTTGCAATGTCGGGTGCCATGTCAGATGCCTGAAGTCTGTCCGATGAAGAAGAGGTTAGGCATAAAACTTCCCAGAACTTGATTCCAGTCTGTGTGACATGGGCTAGGACCTTAAGGATGATCTCAAGGGACTACCTACCCTCGGCACTAGACTGAAATGTAAACTAGGGTGCCTTTGAACAAATAAACAGAAGTCGAGAAGAGGAGATTGTAATTGCCCAATGTGCAGGCAGCCTGAAGACAATATCCATTTTCTGATAAATTGTCTGTGATATTCTGACCAGAGAGTGACCCTCTTCAGGAACATCAAGAACATTGTACACCTCTGTTCACCAACTTTGAAAATCTTGAGGCTGAGACTAAAGCCCTGGCCCTGTTGGGCTGTAATGCACACACAGCAAGTTCATGCTTGTGTGACGGGCTATATGTGGAAAACCCGAACTAATTGTCTTTATCATGGTAAGTCACACTACTGGATTGAGCCCCTCACAAAGGTAGTATCTGTTCCCTTCTTTTCCTCCCAAACAGGGCGCGGGACCCACTGTATCTCATGGGGACATCATGTGTATGTACATCACTTGTTTGACCATTATCTCGTATGTGAACCCTTCCTGTCAACCAAAGTGGACAGCTGATAGCAACCATGAAGAGTAACAGTGAATCCTGAGGCAGACTGATCAGTAACCTTCGTACTTTTCTTTCAACAACCACATCTTTTCTACTGGGTTGAGGGACTTTACTTGCATACAAGGAAGACATGTCTCAGGCCGAAAGTTAAGGCCATACCAGGTATTTTCTGCCTAGGAATATTGAACATGGGAACTAGTTTGGGCGTCACTCACACTTAGGCTGCTGTGATGCCTATTTCATTGGTGTTGTGATGCAGCGTTGTTGGCTGGATTGCCTCCAGAGAAGATGCTTCCTCTTGGAGCCGTGGTGGTAAGTGACACTCTATGAAATAGAGCATTTGTTATTTAGGGGCAATCACTTCCTCGTCACCAGAAGACATCCTAATGCAGTACCTGATTTCTTGAGAAGTCTAGAATCTCGGGTCTCGTGAATTGTCATGTATACATAAACATGGATTTGTTCCCAAAATGGACATAGATGGCCATGTAACCATTGGCCGATTTGTGATACCTTGCTCAAGCTTGAAGATCCATCTCGTCATGTGAATGTAGATGTTGTTCTTTCAAATTAAACTTTGCTCTGTTCGTCCAGGCTGCTGGTAGCTGTCGAGCGCTTGGGGCCCGCACCGGTCTCCCACACAGAGGAGATACAAATGTTGCTTTGTTCCTGTGAACTCATCCTTGTTCTTTCCCTATTCTTAACTAGCCCCCAGCCCAGTTATTCTTGTGTGGCTGATTTCAATTGAAGGAGAAGGGAACGAGTGAATGTTGGTGAGCAGGCAAATAGGCCAGTAGTTGGGGTATTTTACAAACCAGAGAATAAAGTGTGGTGGCAATGAACAACGAATATGGCAACAGTGCACCAGAAGTGGTATGCCCTGCGTAATTGTTTATAAGAAAAAGACCACAACAATTGGCTTCTACAGGACTTTTCAAGCTATGTTTCAATGGAGTTATACCATTGAGAGCTTCTGATCATATGGCCCTACTGTAACTGAGTAGAATGATTGCAGTTATGATGGCTAATTAAAGACCTATACACTTAAGACTGTTAGAAGTACAACGCATATGAGCATGGTGGTTCCATTTGTCAGAGGCAATAGACAAATAGTAGACAAAATTAACTCCCTTCTCATCGATTCCTGTACGATACAGAGAGTGGCAGGAAGCACAATGGAAAAGAGTATACAAACTGTTGGCTGGTTCATGCTTGGCACTAAACAGGAGGACAAAGACATAATGATACGAAAAAAGGTTAAACTCTTGTCAAAGCAAGTGCAAATTCTGGTGTCTTCTCCGTGCCAAGTACCTGCTGACTCGCCACTTCGGAGCCTTTTATTTGGAAGGAAGACACCTTAGGCAATGTGGTTGCACAGCCTTCCAGCTATGACCCAAAAGGCCAAAGTGTTCTCCTGACGTTTAAATTAATTAACGCAGTTTATTTTTCCCCTCCTTTCCAGACTCTGAAATATCCCAAGTTTCAAGTAATAGAACAAAAATCTATTAATGTTTCCCTTTAATAATTGCACACCAATACTCATGGGTGCCTGTTTCTCTCAAAAACCCGGAAGGTTGTCGGTGTCCATTTCTCGAACAGTTTTAAAGTCAAACTTATGCTTGTCATTTAGTACAAACTCCCCAATCAAAGGTCATGGTTGCATATATTACCAGCAATTGGAGATGTTACCATGTCAGGCAAACATGGCCACCACAAAAATTCGGCCACCTCATGCTACAACCCCATTGCCCCTCTGCCCCTGACATCCACACCACCTGAGCACAAGGCAAAGACCCGAGGATGCAAGGGTTTGCACCAAAAAGATTGAAGGTACACTAAGGATGCTCAGCCAATGACTTCCAACAGTCCTCAATGTCTCTGCTGCACTCTTCTCCAGATGTAGATATGGAAGTGTTTCTAAGCTGGTATGTACCCCACATACACAGGCCACATGAAGAGACTTGGCTAGCCTTTTGGGCTTCCTTCTGAAGTGGTAGAATATTGTACAATGCTGCCACCTTTGCTCCAAGACTGCAACATGAGTTAGTGTGACGGCAGCTCCCAACTTGACCGAGCTCATCAGTTTTTACTCTTTCTTCTTGGTTTGAAGCCTCTGCTCACTTGCTTGAAAAAAAAGACATGGTCCTTGTAGAATTGAGATCATTTTTGCAAGTACTCGTACACAAGACAAAATCCATACTTTCGAGGCTTCTCAGTTCAAAACCCTTCTGTCTGTACTTAATTTGTGCTGTTTTCTTTTCCGTTTGTAAGATTGAAGCAAGGCCATGCACTTCCTGGGTTGGGGATGGTTATGGGAGCCCTCATATACATGGCGAACGTGCCCATCCACGGTATGCTCTTCAATCTTGCGGGCGATGCAGCCCATGTTCACGCACCCATAAAACACTCGCAGGTTAGAAGTGCCCGGTGGTACAATCTCATTGAACTTACGCCAGTTATAGCCATCAATCAACGGCCGGAGCATAAGGCAAGAACCCGTAGTGACCTCCCCATCATGCATAGGCCCTCTAATGTCAAGCTTCGCTCCTGGGGCCAAGGCCTGTTGGGAAAGTTGAGATTTCAACTGCAAGCCCCTCTTTGCTGCTCTCTCAATTTCAGCTTCAGCATGTCGTCTCTGAAAAGGACATGGGAAAGACTTGAATGTAGTTAGGTTGAAAATTGTTGCAGGGAGAAAACCGCAAACACATAACCACATTCAGAGGCAGGTGCTCGATGCATTGATGTAGCAATCACGGCTTGGGATTTGGCTCCTCTGCAAAGCTGTTGTAGGGTGCCAAAAGCAAACTTTGACCATAGCAAAGAGACTATGGCTGGAAGTCGCCATTCAGTTCAGTCTACTAACCCACATTGAGTGTTTCCATCCCTCTCAGAAAGTTTCAAATGTAGCAAATCAGAGAAGATAGTCCAGGTCGGATGCAACTTGAGGATGGAGAATACAGCCCTGTTCAGAACTTCAACAGGGGACTACAGGCTGTGCCTGGTTTACATGGACAATTGGAGAAAAGAGAATACAGCCATGTTGAGAACTTGAACATGGCACTGCAGGCTTGGCTGGCTTCATTAGCACACCGCAAGAGCTTCTCACCTCTATTTCACACTTGTGAATCTCTTGCAGGCGAGCCAGCTCCATCTCAAGCGACGCCATTCTCTGTCGAAGCTCATCATGCTCCTGACCAACCCAAACACACCCGCCACAACACAATTACTCAGTTTCAAGAAAGACGGTGGCCTGAAGTAAAGAGACAACCAGGGATGAGGAGAGTCAAACAGGGACAGTTCTGGTCATTATAGAGCATTTCTTACACACTTTAGCCGCCACAGAATACCAGCCTTACTTTCGTCTGGAGTAGTGAGAGCAAGAATGGACTCTTTAACTATTCCCTGTAGACATTGCTTTCACATACCCTGTAGGACATGGTCCCACAAGATACTAAACCCCCTGGGGCAACCATGGGGTATTCAACACACACGAGTACATTAGACACAGTCAGGGCACAAGGACTTTGTGTTGATTTATGATTTGTCACAGCAAACATACTAGAAAGAATACTGGTGATGCAAGCACTTCTGTTCCATCTCGCTGCTTTGGAAAAATGAGAGACAGAAAGAGGCAAGAATTAAAAAGGAAGACAGTAGGGCACCACCTTTTTAAAGCGCTGGAGGTCAGATTCAAGAAGCTCCATTTCCTTCGGATCTAGAACCCCACCAGGGAGTGGGTTTTGGACTGCTGACTCATAAAATTTAACAGCCGCTGGCTCAACCACCCCAGATACTGCTGTGCTGGAGATAAAACCAGAGGACCCAGAAGACCCCACAGCCCCACCGCCTCTCCGATTCTCCTTTCCAGAGGTAACATTGCTACCAGGTGTCTGCATATGGTAACCCTTTGAACATGTGTTAGTATCAACTAGCAGTAAACAAACTGTGCAAATGCATGCCTGTGTGTGTGAGAGAGAGAGAGAGGAAAGAGACCATGGGTCCTCAATTTGCAGCACCTCTACACTACGGACATTAGCCACCATTTCAGGTTGTTTCACTGGAACTTTACACTGACCTAAGTTGCCACCATTGAGGTCCTTTGTGCATCCTCATCATGTAAGATGGGTTTGAAGTGGCCGCTAAGTCCCCTTGACAAGTTTTCAGTGATCTGTCGTAAGTTCATTTATAAGGATGGCATTCAACAGCCCTTGGTTTGAGGATTATCCCTCCCCAACTGTGGATAACTGTGAGGAGATTCGCAACTATGCCCTGCCCCACAGGCTTGGGCTGATGTGCCATATCCGGCATTCCTGGAAGATGCAAAAGATGTAAGGGATGATATCATGGAATAATACACAAGGCCTGCCGAGAAAGACAATACTGGTGAAGGAGAAACGCAATTGGAGTTTCTCACCAATTCCACCTACTTTGTCAGTAATATGTCTTCGAAGAACAAACTGCAACAGAACGCTGGTTTTGTTGTCTTTGGGATTTGAAAATACAGACCTGAAGTCTGGGACGTTTTAGAGGCCTTCTCTCCTTATTTGCATGTGCAGGCTTGTCGTGATGACACCCATCAATGCCGCATTCTGTGAGCATCCCTGGCAGCATCGATCTCACAATTGATGTTGCCCGGTGCAAGCTGCAGCGCGGAGCCCCTGTTGACAAGTTCCTGTAGGTAGCAAGCGCCTTACAGGACCAGATTTCACACTGTGGTAATCTCCGGCCTTCCTGATTGTCCTGAATCATACCCTTCCTCTTTACTCTTTGCTTTTTCAATTGAGATTGGCGGACCAGTTGGTCTTTTCCCTGCAGTTCCGCCTGCACTTCGGGTTCATTCTCAGATTGATCTATGTGTTGTATTTCCTCCTGCTTCCTACACTTTTTGGGCGGCCTTCCCCGCCTCTTCGGTTGATTTTCGATCCTTTTGTCAAATGTGGGAACAGACTCCAGATCAATATCGACTCTCTCAGGGATTGAGCTATCAAGTTCCGCAACCCCATCAGCGTTCAACAAGTCGATCTCTGTGCCCCCTGGGGACATGTCGACAACTGTTCTTCCAGCAGACCGTGCTGCATTTTTTATTTTCACGCCTTTACCAGATTTTGCAACAGACATCCCTCTACCTTCTCCATTTTCTGGGAACTCTACTTCTCCATTTGCCATATTTTCGGAAAAACCTAACCCGTGGATGCATTCGCTGATGGATCCACGACCATCCTCAGGAATAATCATCTCTGGCTCACTTTCTGCGTAGATCATTTGCGGCGAATCCACCGGATTTTCCTCACCCCCAAAATTCGAGTCAGGGTCCATAACCATAGTCAAGTTACTGACAACGGCGCCCGTATCACTTGCCACCCCGGCCTCCTCATCTTGTATCCCACACTCGGTCATGGTTTCGTACCCAATGTTTTCAGTCGAATCTGTCTCAGGCATTGAACGACCTAGGGTTTGAGGGCAGTGGATCCTGGCATTGTAGAAGGAAGAAATTTCGGCTCTACAATCAGTGCAGGTCGGCCGCACATCGAATGATACCTCGACCATCAGTCGCAGATAAATCAGGGGCGATGCTACCTCTGCGGACGATATAATTCTTGAACATCACCTTCACCCACCTTGCCACCATTTCTTGATACCGAAGAAGAATGACACCGAAGCAAGACAAGGGACAGACATAGGGAGTGAAGCAGATCAACCCCTCAGCGAAAGTTTCATTGCAACCAAAGCTGCAGAATGCAGGGATGCAACACAAAACATTCCACTGGCAGATAACCCAATTGAAACCAGATTCAGAAACATGAAGACCAGATGGATTCCACCTTCAAATCACCAAACAGAGATGGGTTCCCAAAAGCAGAGTGTGGAGAGCGATGGAGGGGAAGCACGATGAGGCCGAGAGCTTGACAAGCCAGCAACTGCTTGCCGTTCAAAACTTGCCTGCTTCCCACGACCCATTTTCCGAGGTCGGATCCCCCGGCCACTTCCGTGATGCCACGTGCTCCATGCCAGTATTATTTAGATTTTCAAATCATAATAAAGGGGACTATCCTAATCATCCGCTCGTTCACCGTGCTGCTTCTCCCTCCCGCAGTTGGATCTTGGGATCCAGAGACCTTCGACCTTGCCAACAATCTCCATGACACAGATGATCTGCCTCAGACACTCTACACGCAGTGATTTTGTATGAAAGTAGCGGTCCTTAAGCTGGTGAGATGGGTGTTTTGCTTCTTATTAGCGTAGGTATGTGCAGGTATGTGTAGGTATGGGCGGACATTCTCCATGACCTCCCTCAGACACTGTATACACGTATACACACTTGGTTTTGTGTGAAAGTACTGGTCATTAGAGCATGCCCTAGGGAATTCCAAAAAGGCCTTGATGTGAAATGCATCGCAATTCACTTGATCACCCCCTAAAAGTGCGCAATTCAATTGAATTGTAAGGGCAATTCAATTGAACTAACCCTAATTTGCAATTCAATTGAATTGTCGGCACACGATTCAATTGAATTGCGAATTGGCAATTCAATTGAATTGTCAACTCGCAATTCAATTGAATCGTGTGCCGACAATTCAATTGAATTGTAATCTATAATTTTTAACTTATTTCTGTATATAATATATATGTATATATTTAAATTATATATATATACATACACAGGTATAAGCTAAAAATACATGTTGCCTGTCTATTCTTGCTGTCCGTCTGTCAATCCTTTGCCCGTGGTAAGGCTTGAGCCCAAGATAAGCCTAAGAGAGAGAGAGAGAGAGAGAGAGAGAGAGAGAGAGAGAGGGGAAGTCAGGAAGTGCTTGTAAAAGCGGGATTGTCTCTCTTTGTGGATGTTGGTGCCAATATATGGCTATGTACATATACCAAACATGATACCAATGTAAGAGTATCAACGTGTAAGAGTTTGATATATTAAACTTATGTAGAACACACATCCCAACTTCAACATGATACCTTTGTAAGGGTATCCAAATTTTTGATAATTCTCAAGATGAACATACTTTTTGTTTTCTTTGTCCTGGGCCAGATACTAGTGTTAGGGGACTACATGGTGATGCAGGGGAAGCCTTTCATCAATTGTTAGGTTTGATTTTGTCTGTTTTTTTCGGAGCCAGCCATGTTTCTTTTGCCAGTGAATCACAGGAAGCTGCAGATCTGCGTCTCTGGTTCTCCCTTTCTCGCTGAGGCTGAGGGTGGTTTCACAACTCCACGATTTCCTCAAGGGCACAAGAAAGAGGGCCAACAAGAATAGACGGGCAACATGTATTTTTAGCTTATACTCTTATATGTGTATAAATATAATTTGAATATATATATGTACATATATATTATATATTATATACAAAAATAAGTTAAAAATTATAGATTACAATTCAATTGAATTGTAGTCAGCAATTCAATTGAATTGCGAGTTGACAATTCAATTGAATTGCGCACTTTTAGGGGGTGATCAAGTGAATTGCGATGCATTTCACATCAAGGCCTTTTTGGAATTCCCTACATGCCCAGCAGGCACTCCATGGGGCGCACTATCATCAAAGTAGCGCAGCCGCCCAGCCCCAGCAGCACTTTCACGCGCTTCAAAATGGTGAGCCTCACCAAGTTTCGCCCCACTTGCGTGCTATCGACAAAGAATCGTGGGATGCTAAGACATGTAGGCATTCTCCCCTGCTAGCTACCACTTAGCCTCACATGTAGACCCGTGGCGGGTAGGTGTGGGGGCCCACTCTCACCTCAACCTGGCGCCGTTACTCCCCTCTTGTTATGATGGGTTGTTGTTGGGGCTCTTGCCAGCCCACGCGCCATCTAGCTTGTTGGCCTCACCATACGCCTCCTTAACATAGTAATGGTGAGGCAGTTTAGTGAGCCTCTGCTGGGCATGCTCTTAAGCTGGTGAGATGAGTGTTTCGTCTCTTATTACTTATCCAGGTGTAGGTGTGTGCGAGTATTCTCCATGACGTCTATGATCTGCCTCAGACACTGTACGCATAGTGGGTTTTGTATGATAGGATTGATTCGTAAGCTGTTGAGATGGGTGTTTCGTATCTTACTATTTTTCCAAGTGCAGGCATTGATGTTCCACGGAGGGGGGATTGATATCGCGTGAGCACAACCCACGGTCATGGGAGTTTTATGATTTTTTAGCCTCGGTCATAGGAGTTATATGTTTTCACAATTGAATAAAACCATAAGCGGATATAGGAGGACTGGTGCATTTAGACGGTACATCTGCACCAATCCAGCAAGGCGAAACCTTCAGTAGTATAGCTAGAAACCCTAAACCTATAGCGGCGGCGGTGAGTTTCGCATTGAGAAATACTTGGTAATATGGGCACAAACCTAAGCAGCCCGTGCAACAATTTCATGCAACGAAAACAAAATAGTTGTAGCTAATACAAAATACAATTCTAATGCTATTGAAATGTGCTGCTAAACTTAATAGAACTCGAAAAATGTATTTGTTCCCTCGTCCAAAAATAACACCAAACACACAGTGAGCAGAAAATATAGCGATATTGATTGAAATGATTTACAAGACAATATAGACAAAATAACAAATGAGGATACTTTCGCTTACTGAAATTTCCTTTAGGAACGGAGTTAACGTGTACATCTATCATTTAAATCATCAATAAAACCAAGATATTCATTCTTGTGCCGTGAATTTTAGCACAGAATCTGAGAAGGTCTGAGATTGTTTCGCTTTGATAACATCAATGTCGACAATTTTTAGTAATGAATTCAAAGATTGAAAAGGGTTTCTCAACACAAAACTATTGTCTAACAATGCTTGAGTTCAAAAACCAACATGCTTTTGAACCTATATGGAGGGATATGAACTGAGGGATTTGAACTACTTCGCCTTAACAGTAGAGTTTCTGAACACGAAACTCCTGTTTGATAAGGTTGTGTTCAAAGACCTGCATGTTTTTTAACCAATATGGAGGGATATGAACTCAAGGATTTCAACTGATTCGCCAAAACAAAAGAGTTCCTCAACACGAAACTCTTGTTTATAAGTGTTTTTGTTCAAAGCACTATATGTTTTTGAACAAATATGAAGGGATATGAACTTAAGGATTTGAAATACTTCGTCGTAACAAAAGAGTTTCTCAACACGAAACTCTTGTCCGACTGTGGTTGCGTACAAAAACTTGCATACTTTTGAAACAATATGGAGGGATACGAATTGAGGGATTTGAAATCCTTCGCCGTAAAAAAAGAGCTTCTCAACACGAAACTTTTGTCTAACAGTGTTATGGTTTAAGAATCTGCATGCTTTAGAAGCTATATGGAGGGACATGAATTCAGGGATATGAAATGCTTCGGCAAAGCAAACGTGTTTCTCAATACGAACTCTTCTCTAACTGTGTTTTTGTTCAAAAATCTGTATGTATTTGGAATAATAAGGGGGGATACGAACTGAGAGATTTGAACTCTTTCGCCTTGACAAAAGAATTTCTCAACACGAAACTCTCGTCTAACATTGTAAGAGGCTTCCCCAAATGAGGTTTCTTGATGGAGAAGTTTCCTTAAACAAATGAGGTATCTTGGTGGAGAAGTTTCCTCCAAATGAAGCTTCTTGAGCAGTTTCCCAAGTTACTCTCGTTAATTTGGTAAACTCCCAGTAACTTGGTAACTAATGGTGACTGATGGTAGATCACGATAACTTTTGATAACATGGTAATTTGATAACTTATGGTATTTATTCCTAGTAAGTTCTTCAAGACTATGTCCGTGACATCACCCCCTCCTCTAGCGTCGAGTTCCTCGAGGAGCGGTAAAATCTTGGACTTGCTTAGAGTTGGAGAAAATCCAAAATCCGACGAATGGTACTTGCAAGTATTCGGCTCTTCGTTCTTGACTCAAATGATTTATAGGTCTACAACCATCGATAGTATCCAACACCTTGAACTTGGGACCACACAGTGATTTGAGCATTCAGATTTTCAAAGCTGCCTTCAAACATGATTTTGTTGCCTTCTGGGTCCGAAGCCTCAACCTCCAACAGAATTATCAGACTTCGAGTATGCTCCACTTGCCGTCGTACGGGGTCTAGACGAGGAAGTACCACTACAACAGAACGCGGTATATCTGACTGCGAGGTCGCGGTAGTCATAGTTTTCCTGACTTTGACCATGACTTCCCTATATTTTTGGACCAAATGGGGCTTCCCGTAGTCGTTGAAATAACTGCGTGACTACGTAATCCTCTGGGTGACTACGTTGGTAGACTTCGTCATGACTGCATGGCTCCGCACTAGACGGAAGGTTGGTCAACGATGGTTGACCAACGCGAACTCACCACCAAATAGTCGTTGGAATGACTTCAGTGCAAGGGTGGTAGCAAAAGGTTAATTTTTATTAAAAAATTCCTTATAGGGTTGCCCATTAGAGGGCTGGGACTTAGTTCTTTTTTCTTTTTTCTCCTACGCGGTTTTTTAGTATCGAACTGTTGTGTCATGGAACGCGAGGATCGCAGGATAGGGCGTGGGATGGAGGCTTTGCATTGAGCTACTGATGCGGGGCGAAGCACAACCTGCACCGCAACCGCAATGGGCTTTCTTATCTCCTGATTATTCTCCCGCCATGGCTTTCCTGTGCTTCGAATTGAACCACCTCCTTTCCTTGGCCCTAGCTTGGTTTTACTCCTGTCTCCCAAGCTGTCTCCCATTAATTCGCACTAATGGCCTCCTCAAGCTCCTACAGCCCTACTCCCCCCCTCCAGACACCCCTCTCATAGCCTTCCGCTCTTTTTCATTATCTCCCTCCCCCTTGCGATCTCTTCCCTGACGCCCTGATCTCGGAATCTCCCCCTCGCTGCTTCGCAATTTGGCGATGGCTTCTTTTATTTCGGCAGTCCCCCATCATCAACGCCAAGAACACAACAACCGTCGTGAACCCAGGCGTGACTCCAGAATCAGGAATGGAGGTTCAGCAAGGAGACAAGGCAATGATGGTCCTGGGGTCCTTGGGCCCAGACCAACGCCTGCTCATGAGGCCCCTCCCATGCAAATGTGGAGTGAAGCTACGGGGTCTGTTGATGAAAACCAACCCATCCTGGTCCTAGACATGGATTTGATCAAGGAGCATTCTCTACAGCTGAAGGAACAAGGTATTCTGGTGCATTTTCTTGGGAGAGCAAGAGATCGACATTGGGCTAGAAAATGGGCCCATGAGCATCTCGGGGGTGATGGCGGTCTCACCCACCACTTCTGCATTCCTCTGGGGCGAGGATTTTACTCCATCATGTTTGGCTCGGCGGAGCTTGCAGAGAGAGCACTCAAATTTAAATACTGCTAGATCCAGATATCGTGTTAACATCTTCCCTTGGTCCCCGGACTGGGGGCACAAGGATGGAATTACATGTAGGCCAAGGATCATTGCGCTCCCGTTCCTCCCAGGGAATTACTTACGATCATTACCTGAGATCGGAGCACATTTCGGGGCTTTTGTCAGTGCTATTCAACCAAACGACTTTGAGTTCAGCGACCCCCGCAATGCAGACCACAATTCTGCTACTTATGATGGGTATAGGGACAGTGGCATTCCGCGGATTGTTGTGATTATGCCAGAAAGCACCAAGCTCCCTAGCTCCATCAAGCTCCCCACTTTGGACAAAAGCTTCGTCTCTGTCATTATCAAGGAAGAGATTTTGTCAACTGTTTGCCACAGATACCATAAGGAGGGACATGTTCTTGCGGATTGCCCAGATGCTGCAAAATGTGCGTTCAAAATTAAGTCTGCTCTCAACCGTTTCAATGGGGTAGGTGTGGACAACAAGAATGTGCAGATTGCGTCCTCCCCTCAGGTGCGAAAGCGCTTTGGTTCTTCTCCTCAGGATCAGCCACCGGCCAAATGGACTCGGGACTCTCTTTTTTGTTCCCCCTCGGTGAGTCCGAGGGTTTTTCTGCTCCCGGCGAAATTGCCTCTGCCGCAAGCTCAGATCCTGTCTTCAAAGGCCTGCTTCAAGTTAGGGGGTGATGCTCCTCTTAACCTCGCATGTTTTTGCCTTCGCAACTGAGGTCTTTCTCTAAACTCTCTCTTCCGGCAGTGGTTCATCCAGGAGTGTCTGTCGTCGTGAAAATCCAGGTTACGCCCATCATTTTTGGTGTCCCTAACGGCACACCGTCAATTCTTTTCTCTCATGATTCTACTCTGCACAGTGCCTGGGTGACTGATGCAGATCTGGGCTCCTTCAAGAGGGTCAAGAGATGGACCTTATCATTACAAAAATCAAGGAGGTTTTCTCTACACACCTTCCCCTCTTCATGCACCATGGGGAGGCAAAGCATATTGGGTTTCAAGCCATAGAAGATCAAAGACAGCCAAAGTGGAGAGTACAGGGGAAGATGGAATAAGGCTCACTGGGGGTGGAGCGGGGATGGCCAAGTCCACTGGAGCCAAGTTGACAGAGGGATCTTCTTGCACGTCCACCTCTTGAACATGGACCACCATCAAGCCATCGCTATTTTGAGGGCAATCAATAGTGGTGGAGTACAATTTTGCCCTCGCCGCGGCGAGGAGAAGCTCTCTGCCAGCTGAATAAACTGCTGAGAGCCAAACATAATCAGAGTTAGCCTTGAAGCTGTCAGGCAGCGTAGAATGAGTCCAGTGAGAGGTAGGCTCCAAAGTATAGGGCGGTTTCTGCCTTATGGTCACTCTTGTCCTTGTCAGAAAATGGGATTTATTCACTTTATCTATGCCTTGCGTTCTCTTCATCTGCTGGGATCCATCCCTGGATTTTGTTACTCCTCCTCCAGGAATTGACAACACATGTATCTTCGTATGGATTGCACTGAAGCTGTCTCCTGCTCTGCCTTTGCTGCTCCTCTCGAAGCCTATCAGCTCCACTCCCTCCTGGCTCCAGCAGTGGGTCCCCGGGTTGCCGGCTCTTCTCCTCTCAGTTGCTGACATCAGATGCATTAAGAAGCCTCCTTTCCAACCATCAAATCGTGGGACTCCCATGGGCTTTGCTTCAAAGCCTCCATGAATTGTTCCTTGTACTCATGGAAGCACTGTTCGACGTGGATATCCAGTACAAACCGGGACAGGACAATGTGGCGGCCGATGCTTTAAGTAGAAAGCAGCAGCTCATGTTAGTGTACAAGGGCGAGACGGCGCTCCAAAGGAAGATCCGGAAGGCTTACCGGAAGGATGAGATGACAAAGTCCGTGATGCAGGACTTGAGGATGGGGGTTAAATCGCAGTTTCACTTGCAAAATGGACTGCTCCGGTATAAGCGAAAGCGTCTCTACATACCGAAGGGAGGGATCAGAGATAGTCTCTTGAGAGAATGTCATGATGGCCCACTTGCGGGCCACGGCAGAGCCAAACGCACCGCGGCACTCTTGAAGAAAGAGTATTTCTGGCCCAAACTGAGGGAGGAGGCCGAGGAGTATGTCAAGACATGCACCACATGCCAACAAAATCGGAGCGAGTTCAAAAGGCAAGCGAGGCTGTTACAACCCTTGCCGATTCCAGAGGGGTCTTGGGAAAGTGTCTCGATGGATTTCATGACTGCTATGCCGCTGTCAAAAGGATTCGATGCGATCATGGTGGTGGTGGATAGGTGCAGTAAAATGGGCCATTTCATCCCCACCAAGGAGACAGCAACGGCCCAGGAGACGGGGCGACTTTACTTCGCCCACGTCTTCAAACATCATGGACTTCCGAAAGATATTGTCTTGGACCGCGATCCAAAGTTTACGAATAAATTTTGGAGGGCACTTTGGAAGAAAATGGGAAACGCATCCGAGGCGGTTGCAGCTTTCGAAAGGCGACCTCAAAAGCGAAAGAAGCGTTGATGGGGACATCAACCTTGGAGCGTGGGGGAGGAAATGCATGCTTAGCCCGGCTTAGCTAGCTCAGGAATCTGATTGCAAAAACTTGTATTGTACAAATTTTAATATAAATGAAATGGTTAACAAATGTTGTGCGTCCTATTTTATTTGGAATGGTGATGCTTGGTTTGTTTTGCTAGTGTGTAGAATGCATGCTAGCTTACAAAAGTGGGAGAGGTAAATTGGATTAATTATATGTTTGCGTAGTGCCGAAATCGGGTGACTCCCATCCAAAGGGCAAGGAAACTTGCGCCTTCTTTGGGACTTCACGTGCTAGTGCGCACCTGACGCGTGCGCGTACTATAACTGCGCAACCGAGGGGGTTGCCTTGTCGTGCGGGCTAACGCGGAAACTATGTACTTCCGTTCACGTACTATAATCGTGTAGCCTCGGGACGAAGTCGTAGTGCGGCTTCGGCGTGTTCCCGTACCTCAGGCCAACATTCCAAGGCGGACCCAATTGTAGTGATTAGGGCGTACGGTTGGTTCAAGGTTATCTTCCTAGTAAAAAAATGTTCAAGGTGAACCCTTGCTCAAGGTGATGCCAAAAGCGGCATAATGAGCGGTCGCAAGCAATGTTGTTGCAGTAAGGCGATTCGATCCTCGGGAAGGATCGATCCTTGGCCTTGAAGTAGGCCAAGAAGAGTGCACTGGGTAGGGCTTGAGAGGCTCCACCCTTGGCTGGGACTTAGAGGAAGTCGGCCGAACTAGCTAGTGGAGAGTAGAGTCAAGTGGGGGTTTGGTTCTTTGCCATGGGACGCCATGGTACGGAAACAAACGCCTTGATGTGGGACGCCACAACTTGGATGTTTGTTTCTACAAAATGGACAAGTCGATGAGGACATCGACTCCCTATTGGTAGGGGTGTGTGTCGCGGCCCTTCGCCTTGAGGGCAGGGGTCGGGACACGAGAGGGGCTGCCCCTGTGGTGGGGGTAGTGGCAACAATAGATGCGGGGGCTGAAGCACCCTTGAGTGCCCAAGGCACTCAAGGAGGCGGAGGCGCTCACTAGGTGGAGCTCCGCACACCGTGTTGCGATGGGGGTGGTTCCACGAGGGGTGGTGGTAGCTTAGTGGGACTTAGTGGGGGTGGCATAGGACTCACCATGGGGTGGAGACCTTGTGGTGGGAGTCGTGGGGAGTCTTGGGACTCGTCACGGTCCAATGGGACCGTGGTGGGTGGGCCAAGACTCACCGCGACTCATCACCGGAAGTCGAGGGTTTTCGTGGTGGTTCGCCATAAATTGGTATGGTTGTTTGTGAAACCCCCGCGGACAGTCACAAAAGTATATATAGGGGAGTAGTAACCCCGAGAACGGTGCAAGCCCGTTGGTGACCAAAAACTAGTGAGTAAGCGAGCGAGCCGGAAAGCGACCAAGGAGTAGGGAGTTAATCCGGACTGCCATCTACCAAAGGGAATTTCCACTAGGCCCAAATTGATGGAGGGTCTTTCGGTAGAGTAAAGGGGGACCGTTATGTCCCGGTGAGCAGCCGAAGCTCCGAGTTGGCCCGGCAGCCAGGTTGGGAGTTAGGCGTGCGCATCAAAGCGAGTAACTATGACTTGAAGGGGAGCTTACCGAAGTTAGGTGCGTGACACCGTCATACCGCAGCAGCCCTAAATGAAAAGAAGTCGAACGTTCGTTGAGGTGAGTAAGTAGAGGGGTGGGAAAGCCCGAGCTGTTGAGCAGGACGACGAAAACCATCAGTCCCTACTGTGCAAGCTCAAAACGGGGTTTGTTTTTTTTTTTTTTTTTGGTCGGAAGATTTTACGAGAGCCTCATTGCAGATACTGGCATGTAACTTGACAATAAGGCTTGCAATCAGTTCTCTTTTAACAAAGCTCGCTTCACTTTGTATACTAAAATCTGTAACATTATTATGTAATGCAAAGTCTGAATTTTGCAACATAATATTTAATTTCTTTGTGAAATCAAGTATGCTTCTAAATTAAAGGCATATTAAAGATTTGGAGGTTTTTTAATTTTAACTTTAATTGTTTATATCCGGGTTGATATCTATCTGGTATTACGATTGGAATACCCATCCTATTGATATCCATCCACAAATAAAAAATCATACTACTATTGAGAATGGGCAGATATTAAAGTTAAGTGAATATTCCAATACTATGGAACCAGCTGGTATTAAAAAAAAAGTAATACCCGACCGCCACTGGTATGAACTCTATATATTATATAGAGATAATTAATAATGTATATTATAAACAATACATATACTAGAATACAATCTTTAGCAATAACATGGCATATAGTGCAATACCAGACTCAATAGTATGGGATGGCTCAATATGGTACTTAAATATATTACCATCAATGTATGGAAGTGCATATCAAGGCAAAGCATGGGATGGCCCACATGCAATGAATGTATGACGTCGAACCTGGGAGTGTAGACATGTGTGAAGAAGAGGGTTTTATTGTGAGAAATTTGCATTTTAAATTTGGAAAATCGATTAAGTGCATGCAGGCCACACTTGGGGACTTGGAACTCCTCACACGCCATCACACGTGAGAAGTGCAAATTGGCTGTTCCTGCCACAGGTGCAAACGAGACACCATAACCAGCCCCAACAACTTGACCTTGAGAGAGAAAATAAATACCCCTTTTGGGGCCATGAAGGAGAATAAGGGGAAAAGCCGCAACCTGATGGCAAAGTAAGAGAGACAGCTCACAAGGGTTAATTGAACCCTAGATCTACATGCCCATGCACAAAAGGTCTTACTACCACGGCACAATCTTTGTTGTGTGTTAATAACTTAATTGTTATTGGCTCAAAATAGATACGATTGCTACTTTATTTAATTCAAATCAAATGAACTATGTAGGATAAATTGGTATGGTTTGATTATTCATCATTCAATGACTCTACCCAATTAATAGATTTGACTCTAGCTTGTCCAATGAATTGTAAATTTCATAGCTGGATTACCCAGTTATGCCCAACCATTCAAAGAAAAAAACATTGTTGGGCAAAATTCTACCTAATTGTTTATGAGGGAAAGAGGTTAGTTTTTTCCTCTCACTATAACTAAGGGGCCTGATTTGTGAGTTGTTGCTCTCATGTGTTTCCTTTCTGAAAAGAAAAGAACTTAAAAAGAAAATAGAATTAATAAAACTTTGAAGCAACTTTGAGCCTGGCAAGAGTTGTATTGCAATAAGGTAATTATCATATGCCCTAACCACTTAACCACCCATTGAACGTTCTATGTAATTATATTCAATGTCATTCAAGGAAGGCTTTTAAGCAATTAATGTATATGATATTTATTACCATCCAATTGAAATTTCCATAATTTTTGTTAATATTATAAAATGACAGTGAATCAAATAAATTTAAAACAGCAGGCTCATTGTATTATACATCAATAATATAATACATAATAGTTCCCAACGACAAATAGCTTGAGAAGATACGATGGGGTGTTCGCACCTCCTCCATCCTCCTTGCTCATCTCTTTTGAATTTTTCTTGTTTTATGAAGAGAGAATCATTTTCTATGGAAATTCTTGGAGCTAGCTCTCAAAAAAATTTGGGTGAAAGAAACCCATTGAGATAATTATTGAGATGGGTACAATGAATATGACTTGGGGTTACCCTTAGCATGGAACATTGCGAACAGCAAGTTCGGTACATGGAGCCAATTCTATGAAGATAAAAATCATGTGTTTTATCCCTCAATTGTTGTGTTGGGTATCTTGATTGTTTCTTGGTGTGAAGACAGACCCTCGAGGATTCCAAACTCAATTAAGTAGTATTTCCAATATGCGTGCTAATACAAATGTCAAAACACAAAGTTTCTGTTGATTTGGAACGGCTGAAAAAAAGCCCTTATCTTGTCAATCCTATCCTCGTCAGCCCTCTTTGTAGTCCTCGCCTTGGAGGAGTCTCTAGATCATTTAGGACAAACATATTGGAACACCATTTCAACCACAGTGCCCGACTTTCTTCCCCCAAACCAAGAAGTGTGCGCTCTTCCCCCATCAAGGAATGTCATGCATCTAAGAGTTGTAATTCTCCAACACCAGCAACACAAGGTTTGTCTTCTCTCCGAAGCATTCCAGAGCGCTATTTTTGTACGCCTACAGGCCGCCACTCTTGTCTTGTGCAAAATTCCAAAGATAAGAATGAGAGAGTGACTGCTTTGAATGTAAATGATTACTTCATTGCTGGGGGAAAGCTGGCCCCCCCAAGTTGTGTGGATTTTGTTGGCCCCGTCGAAGTGAAAGAGGTTGGAAAGGGCCGCGGCCGTGGCTTGGTCCTTAACACTGATGTGGAGCCGGGAGACTTGTTGCTAGTAAGCAACCCCATTGCAAAACTTGAAAAAATGGAAACAGAAGTTACTCAAGCAGGAAATGTTCTAGATGTGGGCAGTTGGAGTGTGTGCAATGTATTACAAGACAAGCTTGTTACTATTCTTTGCTCAAGGGCTATGAAATCTTGTCATGACAAAGTCTTACTTTCAACACTATGCAGTCGTGGTAATGAGGCCCTGCCCGTTCCCCCAACACACATCTTTTCTCCGACAAGCAATCAACGTCCCCCCTTTCAATACCAAGTGGACGATGTGTCCAGCAACCAACGAAGGAAAAATGCTCCATTGTCCCCGCTCACAGAAGTAGACATAACAGAGCTAGATATAACAAGAATGTGTGGGGTCGTGAAATGCAATGCTTTTAGTCATAGTAGTGTCGAGCGTAAGAGTGACACGGAAGTCACACAGAGTTGGAGCTGTGGAATCTGGATGCTGCCATCTTTTATAAATCATTCATGTACACCGAATGCGGCTACAGTGGTGGTGGGGGATGCAATGTTCGTTGTGGCAGCTCGCAAGTTGCGGGCTACAAATGAACTTACTATTACTTACTTTGATATATTTAGGCCTTTACGAGAGCGTCGTCACAGTATGCATAACATGGACTTTGAATGTGCTTGTAGACGTTGTCAATTAGAAGAAAGTCTACAAGACTCGCTCTACGAGTTATCTCGGAATTACTCATTTCGAGAAATAGAGGGAGCTCTGACGTTGCGCTCTTTATACATGGATGATTCTTTCACAGATGTTTGGAGCCTATTGTCTATTGATCATGTGCACCTCGAGCAATTGGTAGAACGTCTTCAACAACTGTTGTGTGACGAAGCAGGTCTAACAAAAGAAGAGAAGAATTGGATTCGTGCGTCTTTTTTGTTAGCCTACATAGCTGATGGAAAGATAATCATAAATTCACAAGAGGCACGGAAAATGAGACTCGCCAAGAAAATTCACTTAGAGATTGCATTGGAAGCCGCTGAGGCAGTGACTCGTGGTCACATGCAAACAATGCAGATTGCCACAACTTTGTTAGAAAAGGCCAAACATTCATTGGGAAAACATTCATTTCTTGTAAAAGCAGCTAGTGAACGGGCGTTAAACTGTTGCATGCGTTTGTTTGGGCATCAAAGTGAGGAGGCCCTTGAGAAATTAGTCAAATATGATAGAGAGATGTTAAGCAATTTGATATGCACATCACATTGTTTTATGTTGTGACCTGAAGACATAGTACAATTATGTTGAGTTTTGACCAAATCCAATATTGATATTGTTGCTTGGATGTATTATTTTTGTCGTGAGTTGACATACTACATAGTATGTATAATTAGAAAAACCATTTATCATAAATGTAATGGTATAAGATATAACTAACATCATTATGTTATATTGAAGATGACATTAGTACTCAAGAAAGCGAGAAAAACTTAATGTGATAGATGTAGATCCCACCCCCGAACTAAAGGAGCAACACTCACAAGGGGAAGAGACTCTTATTTGTGTTAACGTAATTCACCTGGTGTCGTTTATCTCTCTCACATGTGATAGAAAATAGTGTGTCATGATAGTATAAGCCATAAATATAGTAGTAATACTATAATATAAGTATGCTCCTTTATTGTTGATGAGACACCACATGGAATTTGAAAAGAAACCACATTTTCGACATTTGAGAACATTATGATTTAGAATTGACTTTGAATTTGCATTTTGAAAAGGAAATTTGTCAGGGACTTCACATATTTTTTGTTCTTTTGCTATGGCTCACCTACGTTTTCCACCCTTCACTTTAGGTCTTGCTTGTCCACTGTTTTAGGCTACCTCTTTGTTAACTGGTAGGCTGATGCTCATTTGTTGGCTTGATTAGTTTGCTTCTAGTTATCTTGTGAGTCTGTTGTGACCTTTAGGCAGTGGCTGCCTCATCGTTTGTACTGCCTTCATGACTCTTTGAGGTTATTTTTATTTCTTATTAATGCAATTCCAAGTTCTCCATCCCATGTTTTAAGAACAAAAATATATATAAAAACAAACACAGACACGTCAACAAATACAAGTTTTTCGTGTTAGAAAAATAAACATACTATTACGTAATATACACATATAGGTTGAAGTCGTTGGGCGTATCTCCAACGGTATAATGTCTAGTAATTTAACAGCTCTCTACATAACAGATGACGGCTCTATGAATCATCTCTCAGGGAGGAAGTTGGCTAGCACATAGGTGGGGCATGAAAACCCAACAGACCTCTTAAGGCGAAATTTGCCTACAACCTATAACCATCGGGTAGGTTACTTCATAACCGGGTTGATGACTGGGTCAACCCTCAATAAGAGTCCAACACTAGTTGAACATGCAAATAGACTCAGTTATAATATATTTACAATTTATATGATAAATATAATTATATTACTACATGTAATAAATTTGATATTCTTTGAAAACAAAACAAAGTGCGAAATGTATCCGAAATTCTTGGAAGAAACTAAATTAGAACCCACGGCTCCTAGTGCCACAACTCAACATACCAAAATATAATAAAATAAGATGAAACTCACATTTCGTGAGTGAAACTTAATAACCGTAGATAATGATCTTGTAAATTTTGGCCTTGTTTGCATCAAAATATTTAAATATTTATTTAATAAAAAAATAAAAAATAATTTATATAAAAAATTAAAAATAAAATAAAAAATAAAAACAGATTTCGCCGGCAAAGCTTCAAGAATTGCGCCAAAATTTCGAGAAATAGATGGCTTGTGAGGCGGCATATTTTCGCAATTGTTTTGGCGTGAGCACATTCCTGTTGGCCACAGTATCTTCATGGTATATTCTAAGAATATACCGAATAACCCCTTGTGAGCTACAGAGGCTCAGCGTGCTTCCCACATCTTATTAAGTTGCTATGCAAGTTGCTTACCTAAACGCCCGAGCAATTGAACCGTTTTGAGTCGCACCTGTTTTTTTCGTAGATCCTATAACTTCATGTACTTGGTGCGATGAAGGTAAGGTTAAAAGACATAATGTAGTCCTGATTCCATGCTTTCCAACAACCCCTAGCATGATAATAATTATGTAACTACGGTTCAATCCTTGATTTGTTTGTGTTTGTTTTATTAAAAAATGAAAGAGGACGGAGCCCCTGTTTCTTAAATTAAAATATTTTAATTTAGGGCCTCAATCCCTTTATTTTAACCGAAAAAACTAAAAGGAAAGAGGAAAAAATAACCTCGTGAGGGCCATAAGGCAAGACAATCATGGAGAACCTCCCAGAGCAACCGCAATGGGCATCTCTGTCTAATCTCTAATTCCAATCTATCACTGTATTCACTTATTTCTACTCACTCTAATAGTTAATATGGCTATGGTCCTATTTGTTTTTGGGGCCATGGAGGGAGCCCACTAAATGGGAGGGACACCTAGAAAGAGGGGAGAGACAATGTTTAATTTAGGAAAGGTAAAAAAATAGGCGCGCCATTGGAACTGCCAATGGTAGTCTCATATTAGAGTTTTTGGGGGGTGTAATTACTAGACACGCACTGTCAAATAGTGGGGTGGGTTTATGTAGGGTAGGACACGTGGGAGGTCTTATGGAAGGCTCCACTAAAGCTTCAAGGGGTGAGGCCCGCCGCCGCCTCCCAAGGCTATATACGGAGGTGCACACCTTACTACTTATAAAATACAGTAAATACTTTAGTTCTCATCAAAGCCCCCCTTTTTCCCTCTCATCTGCCTGTCCTTCCCCTCCTTTTCCACCAACCCCTCCACTTCGTCATGCCATCTTCTTACTAGCTAATTTTTTTTGAAATGAAACTTGGGCTACATATTTGGTACACTGAGAAAACAACCTAGCAAGGAACCAATGTTTAAATAATCTAAGGTCTAAAAATGCAAGGACCTCTAAAGAGCACCAACACTTAGTAGACCTAAAATTAAGGTGGGCCTTGATTTTATGATTCATCGTTTCTACGTATGGGGGTTGGTAGAATGTGATCATTGCTCACGTGAGCACGACGTGAAGTACACAACCCACGGTCATGGGGCTTTTATGTTTTTAACACAAGGTCACAGAAGTTATAAGTCTTCAAAACGGAATAAATTTAAACCATTGGCGAATATAGAGACACGGTGCATTCATAGGGTTTATGTGCCTATTTCTGTCCCTAAACCCTAAATCCTAATGCAAAATAAGCACCCATAATATATATCTACAAGCTCCAAGTTCCACATATTTACAGCTTTGGTATCCTACAAAAGAATAACACATTGGGAAAAACAAAGTCATAGTAACCATCACCATCCAAAACACACAAATACCAAACATTAATTGAACAGTTTAATATAATGAGGCAAACAACGGATTTCGCCAGCGAAATAAATCAAGATATCGGATTGTGCCTGCGAAATAAATAAGGTATCGGGTTACGGCAGTGAAATTTTAAGGTATCGTTGCGTAAGTCATTATCCAATGGTTTCGTGGGCGAAACAAAATGAGTTGTGTTTGGTTTTGCATATAAAGGATGACGTGAGGTTGTTGCTACCAAATTGTTACGTGCTTATTGTAGTAGGTCATTACCAGTGTTGGCCGGGTACCATGTTTTGAGCCCTCTTCCGGTCCCGGTTATGGCCTACTCCTTGAAAAAAATGGATGGCCGGGGCAGGGTATATCAATAGGTTTGAAAAACATATCAATTACAGGTTCTCATTAAACACATGAATTTTTTCTTGTCCGGTTCTCAATCTACCGGTTATGCCATCTTAAAAATTGTCGGTTCCATGGTATTGGTTATGGGATTCATCCATTTTATATTTTTACTTTCTCTAGCATTTTTGTGTATGTGTGTGAAAGTACACAAGAGGGCTGTGGCCCGGTGGTAAGCCACTCGTGGGTTGGCCTGTGGGTCTCGGGTTCAAATGTTCAACCCCTATCATCTATCTATTGCCTTCAGGCTGCCCCTGTAATACACCAAGTTTATAATTAGCCAAAAGCCCAACTAATTAATTTCCTATTTACTTTGGCATCCTCAATGTTGTGCACCTAATCTCCCCAACCATTGTAAACGTATCGTTACTAGTAAGACATAATCAGGATCTGTCCATCTGCAATAATCTTAACTACCATCACCCTACCATCACCAACCCCTATACCTATATTATCTAGAACCGCCGCTACGCCATCCCCATTTGTTCCGGATCCTGCTCCGGGTATAACACCCTTATAATCACAATGCCGGTTCTCTAGCCGGTTAGGAAGCTTGATGGCTTTTGCCGGTTCCCTTCCATAGCCGGTTCCTTCGGGGGCTGCACTTTCCGGGTATGCATATGTGCATAACCGGCAAATAACCGCCGGGTATGCATGCCCAGATGCCATACCACGCCAACACTGGTCATTACCCACGCTTTCGTGGGCGAAACAAAATGAATTGTGTCTAGTTTTGCATATTAGTGATTGCTAATGAGCGTCAACACCACATGATTAAATATGCAACAATTAATCAACGAAATTGGTTGATGGAAATAGAGAGCGTGTTCTTGATGCAATGTAAGGACAAACGCTCGGGCATAGGGGCCAATGCCCCAACTTCGCGTGGCTTGTGCTCACGTGAGCACAAGTTCCACATTTTAGTTTCACTAAATCATTTTTGAAGAATATTTTTGGAATATGTGGGCATATCATCTTCTGCTCACGTGAGCAGGCGCATAGAGGTACCCGACCTCCTACATGTTAGGTAGCCGGTGTGAGGAGCCAGATTACCAGTTGTAATTTGGGCCCTTGAATAGTCGAGCTGCGCGGCGAGAATATTCAGGGCCAAATTACAACCGATAACCTGACGACTCTCACCAGCCACCTGACATAACTGATTTTACGATGAGTTGAGCCGTTAGATTATTTCAATCTGTTTCGTCCATTCCCTGAAACGCTATGTGCATCGTTAGATCAATCGAACCCTTATTTGACTTGACAAGTTAAAACGGTCAATCTACCACTATCTCTTCGACCTTGTTGAATGAGGATTAGCAGTCGCTTTATGAGGTCCGCTTTCAGTGGAATCACGTAGTGGGAAGTGTTTGAAGAGTGATGAATATGGGTTATAACCAGTGTTGGGCGGTTTTTGATTTTTTTCATAACCTCCGGTTCCGGTTTCTACAAAATCTTAGGATCAAAGATCCTCCAGTTCCGGTTTTTTCAGATATTTTTAATTGAAAGAACCACCGGTTTCGGTTAATTGTAAGAACCTCAAAGAACCGGCGGTTTTCATCAAATAACCAGCGGGTCTTTGGCGGATCTTTCACGGTTTTCAGGCTGGTTATCTCAAAACTACGTAAGCGGCAGTTATGATCTTTTGTCGGTTCTTTGGTTTTTTGAGAACCACGGTTATATATCCACATAACCTTCTTGATAACCTCCGGGGGTTTGTAGGTGAATCAAAGAACCTCCCAACACTGGTTATAACCAGCGTCCTCAGAGCCAATCATAAAATGACACATTGGCAAGATCACCCATACATATAGTAGGTAGGAAAAATTTGAAGGGCGAAGAATATGGGTTGTATCCCACGTCCTAAGAGCTAATAAACACTTGACACGTCTGCGAAATTCATCCCACAACCGGTTATGGCAGATGATCCCTCCAAGCCCACGAGGAGTCGAATTCCTGAAGAAGCTTGAGTCGTCTCTCCTTAGTCTCTCCTCAGAACATCTGCAAAGAGCTGTCCACAGAACACCCGAAGCTTTTCCTTGAATGTTGGACACACAATGGTACACTAGTGCATCATATCAATTAGCGATTTGTTATGAGTTGGTACAATTGATCCAAATGAGCTATTTTGGCCAGACCCACTAGAGCATTTAGCTAAACATTTTTGCCCCAGGATTATCACATTGGACTCCTTATTCAGCCATATTTTTAAGACAACAAGATTTGAGAATCCTAGTCCGAGTGAAAGATTTCAAAATCCGGGAAAACTCTTCGGCGCAAACTTTATCTCTAGTAGAAAAACTGGCGAACCATAGGACCTCTGTGAGAGGTTGGGTGGCGCGTGAGCATGCTCATGTGAAGACAAGGGCATATTTCCCGAATTTCCACGAAATTTCTGCAGCAAAACGAAATTGATGAAACTAACAATTTTGCGAAATTAACATATAAAGAACAAATAGCCCCTATACCTGATGAACATGTTATCTTATAAGCGTGGTTTTTTCTCACGTTGTGCTCACACGATACCATGCCCTTTTCATAACAGACACGAGAGTGGGTGGTAAGGCATAACCTTAAATTTTAGATCATCACCCATAAATAATTGTTAGACAAGATTTTCGTGTTCAGAAACTCTTTTGTTACGGCACAACAGTTCCTATCCCTCAGTTCATATCCCTTCATATTGGTTAAAAGGCAAGGAGGTTTTTGAACACAACCACAGTCAGACAAGAGTTTCGTGGTAAGAAATTTTTGAGTTACAGTGAAGGAGTTAAAATCCCTCAGTACATATCTCTCCATATTGGTTTAAAAACATTCAGTTTTTGGAACAAAAACACTTTCAGACAAAAGTTTCGTGTTGAGAAACTCTTATGTAACGGCGAAGCGGTTCAAATCCCTCAGTTCATATCCCTCCATATTGGTTCAAAAGCATGCATATTTCAGAACAAAACCATTCTCAGCCAAGAGTTTCATATTGAGAAACGGCGAATGAGTTCAAATCCCTCAGTTCATATCCCTCCATATTGTTTAAAAAACATGCAAGTTTTTGAACAAAATCACTGTTGGCCATGTTTCGTGTTGAGAAACTCTTTCGTTCCGACAAATGAGTTCAAATTCATCAGTTCATATCCCTCCATATTGGTTCAAAAGCATCCAATTTTTTGAGAAAAACACTTTTAGACAAGGGTTTCGTGTTGAGAAACCCTTGTACTACGGCAAATGAGTTCAAATCCCTTATTTCATATCCCTCCATATTGTTTCAAAGCATAGAGGTTTTTAAACAAAATCATTGTCAGACAACTGTTTCGTGTTGATAAACTCTTTTGTCACTTCAAAGAGTTCAAATCCCTCCGTTCATATCCATCTTCTCCGCAATAGAGGCATAATCCATTCGAGCGTCGTCTTTGTTTTTCTTGTGGCGTCAATGGCTTGAATCGGACAGTATCAATCTGCATATGATCACTACCGGATGTCTGATGGATCGTTGTGTTTGGTGCCGTAGTAGCAGCAACATGATGCGTCGTCGACCATCCAGATCGCTTCTCTTGACGTCTTTCGAACAAACGATTATCGTATGCAATGACTTGGGTGATGAATTCGCTCAGTGTGCTCACGTTTGACATTGTTAGCAACAAATCTTTTACAACATCTTTTAGTCCACATCGAAACTGACTAATGAGGCTCTTCTCATTCCAGTCGAGGTCACACGCAAGTTGTCGAAATTCGGCAACATAAACGGAAGCAGGACGTGCTTTTTGTCGAAGATTTCACATTTTTGTCTCTGCAACTCTCTCCCTATCATTTTCTCCAAACGTTGCAGTGAACTCGGACATGAATGCTTCAAAATTGTATAGTAAATGCGATTTTTTTTCTAATAGCGGTGCAAACCAAGATAGGGCAGTGCCTGATAGAAGGGTGCCCACGAATCTCACTTAAATACCTTCATCGGGGTAGCGTCATGGATGTAGTCGTAGGAACAGTCGTATTTGTTGAACAAAATCGCGAAGATCTCGTCCCAACAAATTTCTCGGGCATGCTGATCTTTGGTTCTCTCGTAATCTGTTGAAGGGGAACCGTTGCAATAGGAGCTATTGCAGTAGAGACTCGTATAGTTGAAGATCCATTGTTCGACTTCTTTAACACTGAAATTTGTTGTTGCAAATTGTGGAGAACGTTGCTAAGATCTTGAGACTGATCAGCTTGTAATTGGGCGGTAGAGGTACGATGTTCTTGCATCTGGAGTTGAAGACTCTGCAATGTGGTGACCATTTCCGCAAATGTACCTTCCATTTTAACTAACCAAGGAACAAACTTTAGTCTCGCCAAACTGTCAAAGACGGTAACATGACTGAACACAAACAAAAGATCAGACTAGAGGTACAAGACTAAACAAGAAGTCAAGGTCGGCATGGCCGAATGCATGGTGGGTAAACATGAATCAAGATGATCTTTATAACAATGGACAAGAGTACAAGGTACTAGAACTTGACTCGAATACTGGAATGCTGGAAACTGGACTAGATACTGGAAGCTGGAATGGAGTACTGGGACTGAGAACAAGAGTAGCTTGTACTTCTGTTGGCGAGACTGAAGAGTATCCAGTCTCGCCTCCTATATATACTGGCTACTAAGAGGTTCCCTAAGAGGCTTCCCCAAATGAGATTTCTTGATGGAGAAGTTTCCTTAAACAAATGAGGTATCTTGATGGAGACGTTTCCTCCAAAGGAAGCTTCCTGAGCAGTTTCCCAAGTTACTCTTGATAATTTGGTAAACTCCCGATAACTTGATAACTAATGGTAACTGATGATAAATCATGGTAGATAAATCACGGTAACTTTTGGTAGCATGACAACTTGATAACTTCTGGAACTTACTCCTGGTAAGTTCCTCTGGGCTATGTCCATGACATTTAAATCAATATGGAGCGATATGGACCGAGAGATTTGAATTGCTTCGCCATAACAAAAGAGTTTCTCCACACGGAACTCTAGTGTAACAAGGATTGTGTTCAAAATCCTACACACTTTTGAAGCAATATTGAGGGATATGAACTGAGACATTTGAACTCATTCGTCGTGACAAGAAGAGTTTCTCAACACGAAACACTTGTTTGACAGTGTTCTTATTAAAAAAACCTGCATACATTTAAACTAATATGGAGGGATATAAACTGAGGGATATAAACTATTCGCCATAACAAAAGAGTTTCTCAACACGAAATTCTAGTCTGACAGCGATTGTGTTCAAAAAAACTGCATCCTTCGGATAAAAGAAGGAGACGAATGGAAAAACAACTTTTCGAATAAGATATGGATATTTTGAATACAGTATTATGCCTTTCGGTCTTACAAATGTTCCAGCAATTTTTCAACATATGATGAATGACATCTTTCGAGAACTTTTAGATGACTTTGTGGTCATATATTTGGACGACATTTTGAAATTTTCACATAATGAAGAAGAACATGGCCGTCATGTACGCCTTGTCCTTGATAAATTAAGAGGAAGAGGACTTTATGTCAAGTTGGAAAAATGTTTTTTCCATTAATGTGAGGTCGAATTTATGGGCTACATTATTTCAGACAAATGCGTCTTTATGGATCAGAAGAAAATACAAACCATCATCGAGTGGATTAAACCAACTTCAGTCCGAGATGTACAATGTTTTCTGGGATTTGCAAATTTCTATAGAATCTTCATCAAGGACTACTCCAAAATTGCTGCACCATTGACACGACTCACAGGGAAGGACAAATTTGTATGGGACGAGAAGGCTGACCAGACATTTAAAAGGCTGAAGCAGACATTTACAACGGCTTCAATACTGGTACATGCAGACCCATGTAAACCATTCTTTTTGGAAGCAGATGCATCGAACTTTAAACTTGGCGCGGTACTCTCTCAATACGGTACAGATGGCTGACTCCATCCTGTTGGATTTCGTTCTCGCAAATTTTCCGTTGCGGAGATCAATTATGAAATCCATGACAAAGAACTTTCAGCGATTATCGATGCTTTTGAGGATTGGCGTCATCTATTGGAGGGAGCTAAATATCAGGTCACTGTCTATACCGATCATAAAAACCTCGAGTATTTTATGAGTGCTCGTGTTTTGAATTGACGTCAAGCGAGATGAAGTATGTCACTAGCAAGGTTTGATTTTGTTATTATCTACCGTCCCGGACATCTTCAAGAAAAACCAGATGCTCTTTCTCGACGATCGTATCTTGCGCCAAAAGAAGGGGATGTAGCTTTTGACCAACAGAAATCCATCATCTTGAAACCAGCAAATCTCCAATTGAATATACTATCCATGTCCACCTATGACGATGCAGAGATCATAAAGGAGATTCAGGAAGCACTGAAGAGCGACCAATTTGCTACGATACTACGAAGTCAACTAAATCGACCTCAAGACAACCCACATATTACAAACGACTTCGAATTCAAAGATGACTTACTTTATTTCAAGGGACTTCTCTATGTACCTCCAGGACCTACACGACTGCGAATTCTTCAAACATATCATGATTTTCTGGCTGTAGGACATTTCGGCTTCAACAAAACAATGGAATTGATATCCAGGGACTATTGGTGGCCGCAGATATGGAAACTCGTGAAAGAATTTATAAAATCTTGCGACACGTGTGCTAGAGCGAAGGGACCACGACATCGACCTTACGGCCTTCTTCAACCATTACCCATTCCCAATGGTCCATGGTCGTCCGTATTTATGGACTTTATTACGGACCTTTCAATTTCCAAGATCACCGATTCAATCCTCGTTATTCTATATCGTTTTACAAATATGGCACATTTCATTCTATGTAATAAGACGGTTACCGGCGAGAAAACTCCAAGACTCTTCCTTAATAATATCTACCGCATTCATGGACTCCCGAAGGACATCGTATCTAATCGAGGACCACAGTTCATATCAAATTTTTGGAAGGGATTATTTCACATATTGGATACTAAGATCAACCTCTCTACATCTAATCATCCACAGACTGATGGTCAAACCAAACGCATAAACCAGATTTTGGAGCAGTATCTTCGCTATAAGATAAATTATCACCAAGATAATTCGACGGACCTTCTATCATTGGCTGAGTTTGCCTACAACAACACTATATATTCTTCGACCAAGCAAACTCCATTTTTCTCCAATTATGGTCATCATCCTCGAGCAAACCCTTTCCACATGAACACTGTTAGAAACCTTGCTGCAGAAAACCTTGCTACTCATCTTGCTACGATTCACAAGGAGCTTACATTCCATCTCGCAGAAGCTCAAAAACAATAGAAGGAGTATGCAGATTAACATCGTCAACTCCAACCCCAGTTCAAGGTCGGAAATCGTATGTGGCTTCTTCGACGGGACATACAAACCTCGCGTCCATCAAGGAAGTTGGATTATCAACGTCTGGGGCCATTCAAAATTATTCGACAAATAAATCCGGTCAGTTTTCGGCTTGAACTCCCACGAAGTATGTGCATCCATCCAGTCTTTTATGTTTCATTATTGGACTTGTATCATCCATCGAATATTCCAGGGAGAGTCTCCGTACCACCTCCACCAATCGAAGTCAATCAGGAAATCGACCGTACCACCTACATTGGAAAGGCTACGACATTAGCGAACGAACGTGAGAACTTTCATCCAACCTCGCCAATGCATGTGACAAAGTTCAAGAGTTTCATCAACGATATCCAGCTAAGCCCGGAGCTACACGTCAATAAGACGTCACAACGATGATGTTAGCCAAGTTAGCTTCAAGGTGAAGACTTCACATTCAATGTACCTGATACACGCCAAGGAGGGGGGAGCACCACACATCAGTATATATAGCTACACTTCCAGCACTCTTGCATCTTGTATTGGCAGCATAGAGTCACATGAACCAGAACATTGAAGTTGTCGCTTACCCAACTGTCAAGGACGAGAACATGACTGAACACAAACAAGAAATCAGACTAGAGGTACAAGACTAGACAAGATGTCAAGGTGGGCGCGGCCGAGTGCATGGTGGGTAAACATGAATCAAGATGATCTTTATAACAATGGACAAGAGTACAAGATACTGGAATTCGACTCGAATACTGGAATGTTGAAAACTGGACTGGAATACCAGATACTGGAAACTGGACTAGATACTGGAAGCTAGACTGGAGTACTGGGACTGGGAACAAGAGTAGCTTGAATTTCTGTTAGTGAGACTGAAGAGTGTCCAGTCTCGCCTCCTATATATACTGGCTACTAGGAGGTTCCCTAAGAGGCTTCCACAAATGAGATTTTTTGATGGAGAAGTTTCCTTAAACAAATGAGGTATCTTGATGGAGACGTTTCATCCAAATGAAGCTTCCTGAGCAGTTTCCCAAGTTACTCTCGATAATTTGGTAAACTCTCGGTAATTTGGTAACTAATGATAATTCATGGTAAATCATGGTAGATCATGGTAGATCACGGTAACTTTTGATAACATGATAACTTGGTAACTTATGGTATTTACTCCTGGTTTTTACTCCTGGTGAGTTTTTTTGGGCTATGTTCGTGACATCACCCCCTCATCTAGCGCTGAGTTCCTCGAGGAGCTGTAAAATCTTGGACTTGCTTAGAGTTGGAGAACCTCCCTCCTTAGTGTGTATCAGATACACTGAATGTGGAGTCTTCACCTTGAAGCTAACTTGGCTGACATCGTCGTTGTGACGTCTTATTGACGTGTAGCTCGGGGCTTAGCTGGATATCGTTGATGAAACTCTTGGACTTTGTCAGATGTATTGGCAAGGTTGGATGAAGGGTCCCACGTTCGTTCGCTAATGTCGTAGCCGTTCCAATGTACGAAATACTCAAGACGTTTATACTTGATGCGAAAGTCTAGGACTTCGTCGACTTCATACTCAAATTCCTGATTGACTTCGATTGGTGGAGGTGGTACGGAAACTCTCCCTGGAATATTCGATGGATGATACAAGTCCAATAATGAAATATAAAAGACTGGATGGATGCACATACTTCGTGGGAGTTCAAGCCAAAAATTGACCGAATTTATTTGTCGAATATTTTTGAATGGTCCCAGGCGTTGATAATCCAACTTCCTTGATGCTCGCGAGGTTTATATGTCCCGTCGAAGAAGCCACACACGATCTCCGACCTTGAACTAGGGTTGGAGTTGGCGATGTTGATCTGCATACTCCTTCTATTGTTTTTGAGCTTCTGCGAGATGGAATGTAAGCTCCTTGTGAATCGTAGCAAGATGAGTAGCAAGGTTTTCTGCAGCAGGGCTTTCAACAGTCTTCAAGTGGAAAATGTTTGCTCGAGGATGATGACCATAATTGGAGAAAAATGGAGTTTGCTTGGTCGAAGAATGCATAGTGTTGTTGTAGGCAAACTCAACCAATGTCAAAAGGTGAGTCCAATTATATTGGTGATAATTTATCGTACAGCGAAGATACTGCTCCAAAATCTGGTTTATGCGTTTGGTTTGACCATCAATCTATGGATGATTAGCTGTAGAGAGGTTGATCTTAGTATCCAATATGTGAAATAATCCCTTCCAAAAATTTGATATAAACTGTGGTCCTCGATCAGATACGATGTCCTTCGGGAGTCCATGAATGCGGTAGATATTATTAAGGAAGAGTCTTGGAGTTTTCTCGCCGGTAACCGTCTTATTACATGGAATGAAATGTGTCATATTTGTAAAACGATCTACAATAACGAGGATTGAATCGGTGATCTTGGAAATTGAAAGGTCCGTAATAAAGTCCATAGACACGGACGACCATGGACCATTGGGAATGGGTAATGGTTGAAAAAGGCCGTAAGGTCGATGTCGTGGTCCCTTCACTCTAGCACATGTGTCGCAAGATTTTATAAATTCTTTCACGAGTTTCCATATTTGCGGCAACCAATAGTCCCTGGATATCAATTCCATTGTTTTGTTGAAACCGAAATGTAACTCAGTTTTAACTAATTCCGGACTTTGAAGAAGTCCGGATTTAATGAAAATACGGATCTATTTACTAAATACATAATAAAATATAATACATATACACCTATATATAATAATATCATTTTAATTTAAGTATTTAAATTAATACTGAAAACCATTTTTATATTCAATTTCCACTTTGAATGTGAATACAAACTTGTTCATATCACTCTTTTGTAGAAAACATTACTACAATTTTAGTTTTTCCACTTTAAGTGGCGAAAGATATTGGCATCAACGCATTGTCGTTTATATATGGATTTATCGACTTCAGGATTGAACTCAAAGTATTGATTCACATCTACATATACATATAATGACATATCAATATATGAAGCGAGACGTTTGTTTTGTTTTGTAGCGTCGTTGAGATCTCCCAAACCGCGGGGCCCCAACGCAAGTGCTTGGTGCCGTTGGAAAGCCCTCGATGTGGAATTTCAAGTACTTTTGGTCGCTGAAAATTTGTGAAAAAATAGCAAAGTGGGCTTTCATGGGACAATGATTGGAGCATCGACATCAAGGGAAAGGTCTCCGGTCCAAATCTGGTTGTAGGCTTTGTGGAAAAGAAATGCATTTGGACTTAGATGGAAATGATTGGAGCCTCGAGGGGAGATATATCAATAATGAATTGGGCCTTGACATTGGAGACGTACTGGGATACATAGGAAATTGCATTCGGGGCTTAGATGACACTAGACACTTGGGCCTCTACATGGGAGATGCACTTGGATACATGAATTGAAGATTGCACTTGGGCTTAGATAGGCCTCGACAGAGGAGACACACTTGGATACATAGGAAATTGCATTCGGTCTTGGATTTCAAATCTTCACACATGGGCCAACGGCACAAGCTACACTAAAGGTCGCACTTGGGCCTCGACATAGGAGACGCACTAGGATACATAGGAAATTGCACTCGGTTTTGTGTTTCAATTCTTCAAACATGGGCCGATGGCATAGGCTATCCTAGAGGTCGCACTTGGGCCTCGACATAGGAAACGCACTGGGATATATAGGAGATCTTGCACTTGGGCTTAGATGACACAAGACACTTGGGCCAACGACACAAGCTATCCCAGAGGTCGCATCCGGGGTTGGACATAGGAGACGCATTTGGATACATAAGGGACTTAGATGACACTGGACACTTGGGCCAACGGCTGCCCTAGTCTTTCTTGAATATGACATTTTGTTGATCCAAAGTACCAGATAGAAAAAATATATCCATATATTACCAAAAATATATTATTCAAAAAAATGAATCCATGTCTGATACTGACACATTGTGTTTTGTACCATGTAATGATATGTACGAATGAACATCATACTACAAGACATTTTAGCGTTGAGACGAATATCCAAAAGAAGCTGAAGATGATTCGTTTGCAAAACGACTACCTTGCAAGAGAGGCATAACTCTACGTCGTCGTTTACTTATACTATGTTTCATTGTCTTCTTGGTGTGCAGACGGTTCAAAATAATCTAGACATGACTCTCAATACCAGTGGACATGGTTCTATTCTCGCTGTGGTTGAACATATCATCGGAATTCACGCTCGCAACCACACTGCCTGGCGTTGAAGATCCAGATTTGCGGGACTCTGATTCCAACAGTCGAGTTGAGGCCTTCTCTTGTCGAATTATATTTCGCAACTCCTCCTCATGATTCACTGAACAAAAAGTACACAATGAGACACTTCGAAATCCATGCCGAAGTACCATGGAGCCACGGGTGAACAACAATTTAGAAAATTAAAATAATTAAAAAAAATTGTCAAGATAATTAGGTTGAAGAAGGCGAGGGTGACGAATAGATGGATCAACATATCTCCCGAACCAAGACCAATGCGGATGGTCACGTCTGATGGAAGGTCGTGTTCTCTTTACACAGTTTTCACTGACATAGTCCACCACACTAGAGGCTCCAATCATCTTGTGCATGAACAGCCAAACCGTTATCACCATATCACTCACGTTTTGGTCCATAGAGGCATTTTTTCTTGAAGATAAAACCTTGAAAGGAAGAGGGAAAAACCCTGTATTCTCTGGGTTCCTTAGTGCTTTGGAAGGCTCTTCATCAACTAAGAGAATCTGACCTTGTTTTGCGAATGACTTGTCTGCAAACTTTATTAAAACTTTGTCAATATCTTTGAGCACGTACTTCATTTCATACTTGATATAGCCAGACGTAATTGTACAGTGCTCAGCCGACCAAATGAAACAAAATTGTTTCATGATCTCCGGTGAAACAAAAACCTCCAGCATTCTGAAAACAACATCTTTTTGGGCGCATGACCAAATAGCGACATGAAAATTTGTCGTCAACAACTTCAAAAATTCAATCACACTTGGACGAGGAATTACAAATGGTGTCTCTGGCACTTGAAGTTTTATGCGTCGTCCGGGATATTTAGCTCTCAACAACTCCGTCCCACTTGGAGGGGGTCTGAAGCACAAAAGACCGTTGACGCTTAATATGACAAGCATTCGTTTTTTCTGACCCGAGATGATTTGGGTGTTTACGCTCTTAGAGGTGGTCACCTAGAAATAAAAATGAAATATCATTAGTACTGCTAAAGAACAGAACATAAAATAAAAATTCACAAAAGAAAGATCACTTCGGACCATATGTCGAAGTGCATTGGGTATCTTTAAGAGAGAGGCCTCATTGGCTAGTAACATAGTTCATCTTCTGGCAACAACATCAAAAGACATAACCAGTGCAACGCCGAAAAGAAAAGAACTCATATTCTTCAACAAAACATATAAAGATAACAAGAAATGAGAATAAATATTTGATACCATTTTAGGCAAATCGCTTAAAGACTTCTTTTTGAGGCTTTGTGAGTCTTTTTTAGTTTTTTTGCATATTGGGAGCTACAATGAGGACGACAAATCAGCTTCTCGACCTCCATCAGCGGTCGAACACTTCAATTTTGATCTTGGGGAAATATGCCATTTAT
The DNA here is from genome assembly GCA_030704615.1 of Takakia lepidozioides. Classification (NCBI taxonomy): domain Eukaryota; kingdom Viridiplantae; phylum Streptophyta; class Takakiopsida; order Takakiales; family Takakiaceae; genus Takakia; species Takakia lepidozioides. The sequence continues at coordinate 28,892,031 of CM060733.1, forward strand.
CTTGAGAGATATCCGTTTTCTCACTTGCATTCGATAACTCGGATCCTGTCGATCTACGAACCGAATTGGAGAATCTTTGAATGGAGATTCCACCAGTATTTTTTGTTGCGGACCTCACTTTGCATGGTATTTTCTCAGATTGAGAGGATGTTGTAACAAAAGAGCTTTCCTTATGTAGATCTGAAGTTATCCCTCTTGAGACCACAAAACAATCAAACGAATGCTCGGACATGCTCGGCTCAACTGAAACATATACAAGGTCTTGCTCGCAAAATGAAGTTTTAGTACATTTACCAAAAACATAATGAACAAACATAAAATCACATTATAGTAACTTACCTTCGCTTCTTGTACTCTCGGCTCTGAGAGATCCATAAACTTCCCTTGCCTCGCCAAGAAATGTGGATTTATCCATTCTAAAATACTACATTTTGGACTTGCAGCAATTGGTTCCGAAAGATCCGTGAGTTGTCCCTGCCTTGCCAAAAAGTGTGGATTGATCCACTCCAAAATACTACATTTTGGACTCGCAGCTATCGATGCATCTCCATAGGGCAATTCAGATTGGGGTGGAATACTCTCCATTATAAGTCGTCTTCGTGCACATGGATCCATTATTGTATGTCCCGATATCTGAAAGAACAAAAATAAAGATACATTCTTAACCATAACATCCAACCAATTCATATGAATGGGGATCATGGATAAAACAAAATTCCAAATATACCTCTCTCTCCGAGATCCGTGGTTGATTGTAAGAATCAGATATAACATCGTTATCTTGAATTGAGCCAATCATTGACAATTGCGGAAGACCGGTGCTACAGTTCAGGTCCATCTGTATAGCTTCCAAATTAGCTGATTCCAGTAGCGGAGCAATCTGTGAAAATGCATGAACACTTAATGTCAAAGAAAAAAAAACACCAATATATATGGGATACTTTGCACCTCATGCCAAAGTGAAATGAAGTGAAGTGAAGATAATGATAGAGATGAGGCATGCATACAAATCATTGAATCACATTCGTAATTTTGATAGGTTGATTGCAAAAAAATGGGAATGAATGTCAGGAACGAACATACAATATCGAAAACTTGGTGTAACTGACTAGGTAAAATATGAGGACGGCGGTCAAAATTTACAAGTCAGCTGGTTCTTTTCTTAGAAAAGATAATATGGGCATTGCTATATGTACTTAAGGTTTTGCCATGCTTTGTGGAACAAGTCCCTGCTAATGGTATATTGATTGAGAAGTAAGGACTTCGAAACAGAGGCCGAAGCAACCTCAAGTATAATAAAAAGAGAAATGTTTGGAGAGTGGTTGGGCTTAATACCTCCATGCCCACTATGGTAGCCATTTCATGCGGAAGTATATGAGCGTGAAAGCTTTGGTTGTCCATAACTGTAATATGATAGCAGTTGTCTTGTGTGATAGTTGGGACCGAATTATCCTTCAAATCCTCGATGGCCTCCATACAGTCAAGGATACACACCTAAAACTAACACCATAAAATCTAGAAGATATGTCAAAGATTATGAAGAGACATGGAATGTTTAAATCTTTCAATGAATGTGAAATGCAAGACATGGATGATGGTACCAGTGTGGACATGAGTTTGTGGTAACACATTTGATGAACCCATTCTCCCGCTATCATATAATTTTTCATCTCCAATTGATGGATAAGAAAATTGAGCCAATGTTTTCTCCATAAGCACATTGGAGTCGACTTGAATGCAGTAAGCATCCTCAATGGTGCAACAAAGAGAGACAGTGTCTAGCTGAAGACTAATATTCGAAGGAGTCGGAATCCGTTCGACGATGTTGTGTTGTGCGACGAAATGCTCCGGAGATTGAATGAATGTTGATTCGATTGCAGTTGGAGTGCTATGAATTGCAGGCTAACAAGATCCAATGGAAAGAAACGAGGGACCAAATCAATAGCAATTGTGAAATATGATGTCAAAAATATCCATCAAGTGATTAATGCCACACACAAGTAAGGGAACCCTATTACTTTGGAGATGAGACATTTCAATGGAGTAAATTATATGAATATTTGTAATCTATATATGCATCAATAGTTTGGTATTCGAAAACATCATATTTTAACATCATTAGTAACCAAAGAATCAAAGATTTTTTTTAAAAAAAAAAAATGTACACGATAGAGAAGAACAAAGATGAAATTTATTTGATATTCATAAATACTATCATCAGCGACTTTTCTTGTACGCATTCTTATCAAGATAGTTCATCAGTTTTCGAAATTTTGGATCCTCCATATTCTCTGGTGGAGCCCCGAATCTCTCCAAACCAACATATGTGGCCACGGACGTTGCTCGCGACAATCCGAGGAGATATTTCTCAAGCTTCTTCAATAAGCATTTGTCCTTTGCAATTGTTTCAAAGGTCGGAGGGTAAATGCATGACCACGTGGGATTGACAACACACTTTGTTGGACTATCATCAACAAGGAGAGTATTGACCTCATCATATCGACCTGGGTACTTCTCCCACACTTTCCTAAGAGGCTTAAGAAACATAGATGGATGATCTGTTTGATTTTGTCTTGCCTTGTACCGAGGATCAGTATTTGGGGGGCAGACTATGCAGTCGTTCTGAGTCATAACAAAAACAGGTTGTGGCAGACCTTCAAAAAGTCTCTTAACAATAGGCATGAGGTTTCGGAGCATCATGCAACTCCAGATAGCTAGATCAAATGAACCACTTAATGAACGCCAGACTTGATCATAACGTTCACGTCGGTAGACCAATATCTTGTCAATAACTAAGGGTTGTTTGAAATGTTTGCTTGCGCTGGAATGTTCCTTCACAACAATACCCTCCTCAATTCTCTCTGTGCGGCAAAGTACACCGTTCAGGTCAAATATAATCAACATTCGTTTTTGGACATTGTGTATCTCGCCAAGAGGTCGCTAAGGTTCATTCTGGTGAAATCAGAGAGTTGCAACCCCAAAACAAACGAGTTAGCAAGAAGATACACAATTATTGTAATAACCATTCAATAATACGAAGACAACTAAGCACAATTATTTATACCGTACATATACACACATGGTTCTGGCTTCGAAATCAAAGAACAACAACATAATATAATGTTCTTGACTCATTGGGGCCAATGGACAAAGGGGTTATAGTTTTGGGTCTCACTGCTATATCAAGAGTGGATAAAAGATGACACTAAAGAGTTATCCATAAGTGTACGTATTACATTGGGTCATAAGATGTAATTAGCTTTGTTATGTGTTTGAGAATTCAATACTTCGGAACATGTTTTGAAGTCCACACATCTAGAAAAAATGTAGAGTGAAGTTCATATAGTAGAGTAGCACTTTACCAGATTTGGAGATGTTTCACCCTGTTCATTGCACGTCTTCTTGATCTGCTGCTGTTGAGGTTGATTTGGAATGACTGGGGGAATTCCCTGCTCCTGGAGCCTCTTTTGTGTTATCTCTTGGATCTGTGACAACATCTGCAGTGCATGTGCTGCTCCAATGTTGTGTGTCTATAGTGACAGCGGGCTAAGGACTGCGTGGAGCTTGATTGGCTAACGTTGGTAATCACAGCATGACTTGTCACTTCCACTTGGGTCTGAGTTGTCCGATGTAACTCTAAGGGTGATTGCGACATAGTGATCTCCCTCGTTTCTGAGAGTTGAACCTAGAACACACAATTATATTCATGAAGATTAATAGTTACAAAAGATGGATATCAAACATGTAATCAAATAGTTTACCAAAGAATGTACTACTCAAATTTATTGCAGACATTCATATCAACGGTTTTCAACAATGTCTCATCAATCTACCCAATCATAGTGTTTCCTGATCAGAGATGTTACGTACTTCATTCACTTTCCCAGTAGACGATCCTTCTCTACGCCTTTTTGTGGGGATGGGAGATTGAAAATCCAGAGGCCTATCACTAGCTGCAGGAACAAACCCCTTATCATCTTGCTCAGCCTCTACATCATCCAAGGCATTTGTTCCCTCTGGACGTGGGGATATTAGACCCCTCCCAAGTACCGCACCCATTATTGACTGGACACAATTAGTCGGAATGGCATGTGGGACAGGCTCAAGAAACTGCACTGTGAAGAGCCACATCATTGTGAAGAGCCACATCCAAGACATCAACAAACTCTGTCATGGTATGTTCCGGGACCTGCACATCAGGCGCAATTGGATCTACTAGATTCACCAGATTGGTCTGATGACCCGTGGCATCGTAATCCAGCATCAGATTCATAGACCCAAGTTTCAAATTCCTCTCAAACAACGATAATTTCTCGTTATTTTCCTCGTTATGAGGACTACTAGTACCATCACCAATACCACCAGTACTTGGACCTCGGGTGGCACTGCCTTCTGTGATTTGAGGTGAGACTCTTCTGACCACATCATCTTGTGGTTCCTTACTATTAGTCCCATGTTGACTGTCTTCGTCTGACACGCTGGAATCTGAAACATCCACTATGGGATTGATTGTGCTAGGGATAATAGGGTTCAGTGGTGGATCACGCCCTCCATGTTGACTCCCAGCGGTGCTATGTTGGCCTTCGGTTGGACCTTTCTCTTTCTCTTGAAGGGTTAAGTGACGAAACTCTGCCTCTACCTTCTGTTTGCATACCACCTTTTGGTCGTGGGAGTTGAAGTCAAGAACGCGTACTTGAAGAGTCTAGTGACATGATGATTAACCGTGTCAGACAAAAGATACAAGCTAGAGACAGTGGAAAAATATTAAACATCCTACGCAGGAATTATAAAATGACTTCGGACCTTGTTTCAAAGTCATCAACTAATAAAAATGAGATAAGTGAAAGAGAGCAAATATATAAAAATAAGGTGAAGAGATATAAAAAACTGTAACTCAGAATATATTGATAATGATACTAGCACTTACATGGAGATGACAAGAAAGTGCAGGTCCTCCAAAAATATTGACCGCCGCCATTCCTGCCGTGCAAAATGAAGATGCGATGTATGCATATGCAGAGCTGCGAAGCTCATGAGTGTAGGACTTCAAATTCAGCTCGCGGTCTGTAAATTCGTCATTTGTACCCCCTCAAGACAGTCTGAATTGGTTTGACACTCAGACATCTGTCAATGTGCTCCTCTGGATGCACAAACTCTGTAGATAAGACCGGAAACACATAGTCCAGACAAAGATATGGTTCCGACAATCCAAACTTGCAGAACTTGTATTCAGTCTCCATCGCCCCAAAAAATAGAGACCTTCAACACAAATAAATCTCTTGGCACCCTCTCCAGTTCGAATGTAGTAATTGAGATGAGCTGAAGATGCAGGACTTGACATGAAAACAAAGGCAGTGCAATTAAACTTCATGAATCGGAATGTGTTGAGGATTGTTGAGTAATCCGAGGGGGACCAAATTATCGAATCATCTTTTGGGAGAGTATTCACGAACACAAGACTGATGTTTGCAAACTCGTCCTTCGGGATATAGGAGAGTTTCGACTTGATATCATCTGCTTTTGCTCCAATGCCAACATGCCTATAGACCTTTTTGAAGTCAGATCTCATTGATTTTGCTTTCCCATCGTTCTCCTCAACACTTTTTTTCAGTGCAAGAAGCTCAGTGATGAATGCTGCAGGAATGGATGGCCGCTTTTTGTTCATGTTTGCCTTGTCGGCAAGATACGTCGATCCCAGTGCCTTGCGTAATGACCCAAACTGGACTTTGTCAATCCTGTATTTTTTCTTGACCTCAAGCCATTTTTCTCTTTTATAGGGATTTATATTGTCCTTTGTCCGCAATGGAAAAAAACAAAAACATGATGTCGAATTATAAACCTCCTTTTCTTCATGTGCTCAATATAATTGATCATGCTCTGAATAGACTTGTCTTGGCCCTTACATGGGTGGCGAACAGTCAGCTTGCAACTGAGAAGCTTTTCCGCGATTTTCCCAGCTGCCGCCCAGATAGCCCCTGAATAGTCCTTAGCTGAGACCTAGTCATTGGAACCTGTACACCTTTGCAAGGCTTCCCAATGTTATCGATAAGTTATCCTCCATTTTTGGAATACCATTTTCCGCTTCTCCCACACTTCTTCCTCTGATAAAATGAGGACCATGGCCTCCTTCACAGAAATCTGCTCCATGATAACATGGACAGCTTGCATAAAATCCTGCGAGATGAACCATATTGTAAGGACACATCTCTACCATGTTCGATGAGCATTTGAAACTGAACCATTTGAAGCAATTATTGAAGCATTTGAAAAAAACATAAGGTCAATGTTTTGCTTTTACCACCCATTGAGACGAGTGGCAGTGGGAATCGTTTATTTTTTGGGTCTGTTTTGTAGCTCGTAAAATAATCTGCAATGTGCCACCTTCTCTGAAAATGTGATATCAAATTTTTGTGCCTTGTTCGGATCGTTTAGGAGTTTGGATATCTTCACTAGCCTCAGGACGTCATTTGACCAAATGATCTTGGCCAGCCAAGTATTGTAGTATGTCTTCAACTCATCATTGTCAACCTCATGAATAAGCTCCTGTAACCAACTCTAGAATGTTAGATCATGGACTTGCATTATGACATGGCAACTATTAGTGATGGCAAGGTGGTGGTTCTGGTTCTCAGAATGGACTTCGTGATAGGGTCCGAAGTCCACCGAGTCAGAGACCTGACTTGAAAATTTACTTCATTCCCTATATATATATATATATATATCACATATTATTTTAAATAGAGTAGAATATTATTTATGAATTTAATATGAATAAATATATAATATATGTACACATAAACAATATATAATACATATATAATATATAATCTACATTATATATAACAGATAATATTTTGAGAATATGTATATATATGATATTGATGTACATGATATATATATTATATATATAGTGATAGTGTATAGTGTATAGTATATATATGATATATATATATATATATATATATATATATGTTTTTAATACATTTATAAATATATAATTAACATTCTATTTAGAACTAGTATGTGCGATCCCAATCCGAATGTTGAATGCCAATACCGATTTGATATCTATATTTGAATCTAAATTCGATATCTAGATTTGTTCATGAATTCAGGGTTTCACGATTTCAGACCAAATTCATGCCACATGTAAATGAAACATGATCGTGTGCTAAATGCCACACCCGTTTCAGACCGTGTTAGAACTAGTATGTGAGCTCCCAATCCGAATGTTGAATGTGCTCCAAGAGCCATTGATATCTATGTTTCAATATAAATTCGATATAGATTTGTTCATGAATTCAGGGTTTCAAGGTTTCAGACCAAATTCATGCCACAACATGTATATGAAACAGTGATCGTGTGCTAAATGCCAGACCGTTTCAGACCGTGTTATGATACAGAAAGAATTAACAAACTTGAATAATGTATTTATTCTGCAGGATATGTTGTATTTGCTTAGACCATCCGCACTGTGTTCACAAACATAGATATCTGTGAATATTATTTGTATATGCCATCACCAAATGATGGAGAAAGAGCCTCAGGGTATTTGACAAAGAAAAAGAGATTCTGAAGAGAAAGAGGATTGAGAGAGGGAGAGAGAGAGATAGCACGAACCTAAGCTGAAAATCGTTAAAAAAAATTTATAAACAGAGAATTTCTCACCTACTGGAGCTACTGGAGCCCGTCATGCTTGCGGGCTGGTCCCCGCTCCTCCCTACTCGCAACTATGTCTGTTGGGGTTCCTGAAACCAAACTTATCTAGTCCAAGAAATACCAAATCGTCATAGCCAAATCGTGACATCTACAGGAAGAGTCCTAGCCCGCAGCTGCTTTGAGGTTGATGGCTACGGCTGCTGGCCATGGGCTGCTGCTCTTCTAAGACCAAGTTGAGCCTCTCAATACCTTGTAAACAGCAAGGAAAAACCACATCGTGATACCTATATGAAGAGCCAAAAGCCGCAACTTGCTTCCTCCGGCAAGCTGCTGGCTACAACTGCTGGTCGCAACTGCTGGTCTAATCTCCTAATACCAACTTGACCCTAACTTAGAAACACCAAGCTTGACACCGCTCCCAAGTACCTTGTAAACGCCAAGCTCGTGAAACACCAAGCACGCCAAACGACACGGTCCAGCCAACTTATTAATCGTTCGAAACAGGAAGAGTCGTCTTTAACCCGCCGCTGGCTTGCATCGTTGTTCGCAGGCTGGTTGCAGCTCGTCTTTATAACATAATAAACACTCAAACTAACACTAACAATCTCTAACAAATAAATTTCATCTGGATCATGACCTGAAACAAAATTTCTCTCTAACGCTGATTCTCCACCCTACAAATCTCTCTAACACTAATACTCCATACTTGCAAATCTAAGGTACTCTCCTTGCTCACAAAGATTCTACGCTCACATTTCGCTCACTCCACGCTCTCACTGTCTCCCTCACACAGCCCGAGCCTGGCTGAAAACAAAAACCAAAAGAGAGAGAGAGCTCTCTCTTTCACGATATAGACTTGGCAAATCGCTCCTCTTCCTCACCGTCGGATCTGAGTCAGATCCGACGGTTGTGGCGTTTTTCCTTGGATGGAAAGAATGGATGTAGGGTGGATAGTCGATCCATCCAAATCCATAACTAGCTACTTTGGGGGCCTGCAAAATCCATTATGGCGGGTAAAGCGGCGCCTCCAAAAACACATTATGGGTCCATTAATGTGAGGATAAAGTGCAGATCTTGTCCCCCTAGTGGTTTGGGGCTCAATTCCTCTTGGCATGCACTCAATGGACATTCAACGGTCGGGATCGTGCAGATTAAGAGGATAAAAAATGGACCTCCACACATCCGCGGATTTTGATTGGGCCGTCATCTATACATAGAAGAATTCATCCATCATGACCAATATTTCATCCAGGTTACCTTGATTAGTTTGATTAGTTCGATAAATTCGATCCCCATTAGGCTAGATAAATTTGATTAAATGTGGTATATGCATAAAGATCATATTCTCAAATTCATTTTATTTTCTTTTTTGAAAACAAAAAGATGAAGTGGCAGCTGAAAATTGAGGCTCTTTACAAGGGGCGGGGGAAGTAGGGAGGGGATAAAATTGACCCTTAGTGACCGATCAGGATTTGAACCTCAGACCATGGCGTGATGTGCACCATATACGGAATTGTGTCACTTACCATTATGGCGGGCCCCCGCGAGTAGTTATGGCGGAGAAGGGGGTGGCTGCGTGGCGAGCTGAAGGGCATGTGGGGTCTTTCTAAATGACTGCGCACACGTAGTAGCCTCATAATGGCCCAAATATGGATTCATATCTACTTTGCATGTGTAGGCCACATGGACACCCTAGGATTTGAGCCTCATACTAGTGGCCTGATGTGCACAATATATTGAATTGTGTCACTTACCATTATGGCGGGCCCCCACGAGTAGTTATGGCGGACAAGGGGGTGGCTGCGTGGTGAGTTAAGGGCATGTGGGTCTTTCTAAATGACTGCGCACACGTGGTAGCCTCATAATGGCCCAAATCTGGATTCATATCTACTTTGCATGTGTAGGCCACATCGACACTTCAGATTTGAGCCTCAGACTAGTGGCCTGATGTGCACAATATATTGAGTCATTTACCATTATGGCAAGGCCCCACGAGTAATTATGGTGGACAAGGGCATGACTGCGCACACGTGGTAGCCTCATGTGGCCAAAATCCACATGCGCACATGTCGTAGCCTCATAATGGCCAAAATCCACCTTGCTTTGCATATGTGGGCTCTTTGTGCTCAAGATTGATCGAGCTAGAGGGGAGGTTGCAGACTCTCATATGTTTGCAACCGTGCGATCATGATCTCCAACAATCGACGGCTAACATAGGTTGATCCCCCGTCATAGCGTCCCCACTCTCTTGAAGGAACACGTTGTGACCTACACCAAACATCCCACATGTATAAATAAGAGGTCTCAGCTCATTTGCTTCCTTTCTTGCTCATCTTATACCTCTATGATCATCCCGGAGCGCTCTCTCTTTCCCTCTTTCCACCCCACGCCTCTTCTCTTTGGTTCTCTTCATGCTCACTCACTACTAGTGAGTGCTCTTTCCACCCCACCCCTCTCTTCAGAATCGTCTCTCACTCCCCTCTCTTCAGACATTTCCTCACCCAATTACCCATTTTCAACTTTAGAAAGGTTCGTACCCTGTGCCGAAGTATCGCAGTGAAGAGAGATTTAAATCTAGTATTCTTCATATAGTTTGTCATACTTCATCCATACTTATTAATCATCCATATTATTTCATCCATCCATTTGTCATCCATCTGGTAGCATTTCGTAATATGTTTCAAAGTTTAGTTTGAATAAATTTGTTAGTCAATCCATCCGGAGGTACTTCGTAACATGTTTCGAAGTTTGATATGAATACATTTGTTAGACGATCCATCTAGTGGTATTTCGTAACATGTTTCGAAGTTCAGTGTGAAAGACCTTGTTAGTTGACGATCCATCCGATGGTACTTTGTAACGTGTTTCGAAGTACAATATGAATGGATTTGTTGGTCATTGGTCATTGTCTAGACGAATCTCGAGGTAGGGCATTTGGGATTCTAATATTCACATTAATGTGTCCAAATATACCGTCAAATAAAAATATCTAGTTCGGGAAGTTTACAAGGTGGAAGTTCGGACTGTGTTTCGAAGTCATTGTCATCCGTGAGAAGATTCTTGGTTCAGTCGACATGTCTCTATTTAAAAGCGGAGATAGGGTGTCTCTATATCTTCGAGGGGTGGTCAAGTTGTCGCTCTCTCGTGATTGTTTTAAATGTGTCTAGTAGTGGATCATGCCATGGCCTCAGCTTACTTCATCGACAATTAGTGTTATTATTGTCAGCTACTCAAACACAAATGATAGGACAAATCTCCCATATCCTCATATGGGAGCATATATGATTGAGGAGGCAATTGGAACGCCGGTTTGCTGGGATGTCCGAGATGGTAAGCTAGCCCAAGTCGACATTCAAATTGAATCTGAGTCTGGTGATGGAGGACCTCAGAGACCTCAGACGGATAAGACAGACATGGAGAAGCTTGAAGAGGCCATGGGTCATCATGGGAAACAAGATAGTTCTACTCATGATTCATTTCCAAATGATTGGGAAGAGACAAGTGGAGGAATATGATGTGTTGTCTTTTGGATAGAGAATCTGATCATCTCTATGAAGGGAGAATTCAAGTGTCTTTTCCTGACGAAGTCATTCTCTGTGACAAATTGGGAGAGGACCATGTTGGTGTTATCATCACACGAGTTATAGGAGGGGATTCCGGAATGCTCATGTCATTTGTAAAGTGGCCTCTGAATCGGACAAAGTTGGTAGAGACAAGGATTATGCTCTCTGAGGCTCTTGAGCACTTTTATAGCTCCAACATTGATTCTGCGAATAATGATGACTCTGCTCCAGGAATCCAAAAAGGTCCATATCGACTCTTCACCAGAATTGCCAGAGACCCGGGATTACAGAATTCGAGGAAGTCCAAACGACTGTTGTCCCTTGAATCTGTTCGACAAGTGAGTAGTAAGCCATGTTGTAAGCTAAAGTGTTGCCAACATTTTAATTGGAAAAGAACTCTTGCACTAAGGACAACTTTCTGGGCGTCAACGTTTGATTCTAGGAGAGAACTTGGATTTGATAGTATTCCAAGGGTCTTCACATGTTCAGGGTTGCAAACGGAGGAGCTACATAACAATCGAAGGTGTCGATATTTGCGAAAAAACATGGTGGACCATTTTTGGGGTTGGCCGTTCAACATACATGAAGTACAAGAAGCTGAGCAAAGAGGGTGTTATTACATCATTTCATGGGAACTCGGGGATGAAAAGGCCACGATCAAATACCCTCCAGGCTGAGGGAAACATTCTTTCAATCGTTAATGAGAATAGTGACTGCATGCCCCATAAATTGAGGAGCATTGGCAATGGGAGACGAGACACTTTGAGGCTGCTTCCAGCTGATTTGAATTGGAGGAAAGTTCGTGTTCAGTCCAATGAGGTAAGTTTATTGAGCTCTCATTTGCTATCATTGACATTCTATATATACTACCACTTCGAACCTCGTTTCGATGTGACTGTTTTTCTCGATTTTCTTTCCCACACTACGTTATGTTTCGGGATAATACTTAGAAGCATGCCGGCTCTATGTGAGTCCACGAGACGTAGGCGCCGGAACTTCTGTTTACTTTCTACCCGTTGGAGTCCCTTGACTCTTCTCATTCTGTTGTGCACTATTTTCGGTACCTGATTGGGTGTTTTATCTCGTGGACTTAAAGTCATTCATCATATTTTATGTATTGATTCATTACCATTTTGGATGCAGGTCAATGGTATCATTGGTCTTGTACCTGTTTCTAGTTCGACCATAAGTCGGATTTGAAAACGAGTTTTTTCAAATGTTGAAGTACGTAAGTGTGGGAGTACTTTTGCAAAATGCACAAAGTGTGAGATGTTGAAGGATCTTATCAAAAAGTCTGTGAAAGGAAGTGATGATCAACTCAGCCATAAAAAAAACTTTAGACAAACATTTGAAGCATCAAGAGTCTTGTCGGAGGCTTTATCACAGTTGGAGAAATGAATCCGCTATGATGGGAAATGAATTTCTTTGCATCATCCATGATAAAATGGATCACCGAAAGACGGCTCTTCCACGTCTACAAACCACAAACAAGATGATATCAGGATTGGGTCAACTTCCAATTTCCTTGACTGGGATGGTAACTCATGGACACGGAGATGGAGCATATGCCCAGTACTCGGTTGATTTGTGGCCTGGAGATCCGAATTTCACTATTGGTTCTGTTGCAAGATGTCTCCGCCAACTTGAGAAATCAAGGAATATTTTTGACCATCCATTCCAAAATGATTTTTTTGAGCAATTAATGTGGGGAAAGTCCAGATGCGTAGATGCGTTGAAGCCGTTACATCCAGAAGCCCAAAAGAGACCGCGGCCATTGCCTCGGAGATTATATTTGCAGATGGATAATTGTGTGAAGGACAACAAGAATAGGTGGATGTTGGCATTTCTTTCTTTTCTCACAGCAAGGGGTGTATTCGAAGAAGTTCAATTGGGATTTCTGATGGTTAGTCATACGCACGAAGATATAGAGGGATTTTTCAGCTATCTTTCAAAAAACTTGAAAGAGAACATCACTTATGTCCTCTCAGATTTAATGAGACATTTCATGGTTTCTCCGGAGTTGCAGTTTATTCCACAAATCATTCAAGAAGTTCCTGACTTCAAGGAGTTTGTACATGGTCATATTATTGATGGAAAAGAGGCTCTTGTTGGAGTTACTGATATGCATGTTTTTCGGTTTTACATGGATTCAGAAAATTGGCCTGTCATGCAATACAAGAAATCCGCGACCGATTCTGATTGGCTTCCAAAACAAGGTGCAGTTAAAATGTGGAAAACTCTTGACGATGGATCTCCTTCACTCCCCGTAGGTGAGCCCAAGTCAGTGCCCATGAGACCAATTTGGGGAGACAACGAAGATGCGGTGCAGAAGCAATCTATCATAAAATCCGGACTAAAAAAATATCTGGAATTTTGGAGAAAGGGAATGAATATTGATGAGCACTATGGAACTGTCATGAAAAAGTATGATCAATACTGGACTAATATTCTGGAGGAGCTAGAGCTTTCACTTGAGGACCCAAAAGATACTGGTCTTCTAGAAGGATTTTGGCCCTCTACAAAATGGCGAGAAAGTCACATGAGAGATGGATTTAATGCTCACTCTGACGAATCAAGTGATCATGAAGTTGAGGAAATTGTTCCTTATTGTGGGCCAAGGTGTGATCGTCCAAAAGAAGGTCTAAATCCGTACAAAGACATTGAAAAAGGATTTTTTATCCTTGTTCGCCCTCATGATCCTAATACATATCCAGTTTGGTTGGGAATGACATCATCCGATGTAATTCGTGATAGAAAGAATATCAATTACAAAAAGGTTTTTATTGAGTGGTGGAAACCAAAGAAGGGAGGTAATCCATCTGATTTGGAAAGATACAGGGATAGTTGGACAAAGACTTGGGAATTCAACCCCGAAGATCCTCCACAGTGGATCCATGTTGACACCGTTGTTTGGACCATGCCCGCGAGAAAGAATACTACGAGGTCAAGCACAAAGCGGATAAGTGTCAAAGAGGCAGAGAAAGCGAATATCGATAAAACGAATCTCCAATGCGACGCAGAAACAAGTTCTTTGCGTAAATTCGAACAATCTGAAGACATTAACCATGATGTATGATATGTTAACAATGACACATTGACGTCAATTCAATCAAAGTTTGATTTTAATAATATGATTCGTGTCACCAATTTTTTTTTATCAAATTCAGTAGTTGTATGTTTATTTATTTTTATCTTTGATGTTGTTTTTGCTACAATGTGATAGTGATTTGAAGTGTATGACATATCATTTTGTACTTTGGAAATCTTCCTCAGGTGTTAATTAATTATTGAAACAACCAGAAAATATTATTTTAGGTATTATGTGTATATTAATTGTAGGAATTATGATAGGTGAACTCAACATATCATTATAGTGGGCATGATAAGATGGACATGTTTGTATTTAACGGGCGTCATTATTAGAAATGTAGGTAAGACTTCAATCGTTTGAATGAAAGTCGGGCTCCTCTCCCTGGCCCCTCTCCAAGGGACCCCATTCCCCCCTAGTGGATAAGTTATATATATATATATACACGTGTATGTTGCGAATTATTTTTGTCAAGAACACACATTGGTGTAACTAATTAATTGTAGGAACGACAAGAAAACATTGTATTGGGCATAAGGTGGTTAGTGTGTGCATACGGTCTGAGCATCGGTAAATATGTATTGACAATATCTATCAATAATACACTAATCAATTGTATGAGTTACCAACATGATTGCATTATAATGGACACTATGGGTGTCATGTTTGTATGGATGGGATGTCATTATTAGAAATTTAGGCATTGACATGGTGGATATAATGTACTAATAAGCTAATAAGTGTGTGTTGACAATTATATGTATGGATTTATGTGTTAAATGTGTGTTGACAATTATCTTTTGAAGGTTTACTAATGTATATTTAAATCATTTTTTTTGTTTTTACATCAGGATTTAGGGTTTCTAGGGTATTGGTACCATGATTAGGGCACTGTAACTTATTTCATGAATAGAAATGTTTGTTCCTTTTGAAGCTTACTAATATGTTACCTTAAATCTATTAAATTTCTCTTCACATCATATATACGGTTTAGGGTTTCTAGGATATTATTTTCAAGTGTACTATTATTAGTGCACTCTAAATAGAATGAGAACTTGAAAAGCTTACTAATATTTACTCAAAATCTGTTTTTATTCTTATTACATTATAGTCAGGGTTATGTTGACAAATGATGTCAATTCTGCATAAAAGATTTCATGAAGTTAACATCAATGAATATTCTATATTATCAAAGTTTTCAATGTGATTCACTTTGATATATTGGACTATGATATCATGCAAATATTATAGAGTCCGACGGTATGTCTTTCGTCAAGAGTCTTGACTTTTTCTCTCTCCTTGTGTGAAGGGCTTTCTAGGTTACCCATTTATCAAAGTTGAACACGTGAATTAAATTGACTTCATTGACTAAACTAAATAGCATTGTCATCAAATTTGTTCCAAAGATTTCTCATTTGTATTACAAACTTTCAAAGAATTAGAATTTTTAATAGTTCAACTTCAATTTCGAAGTGAAATAATTAAATATAATTATTTCACATGTTATTTGTTAAATTAAATTAAATTGTCACGTATACTAAGTTTGGTCCGGAATTAACGAAAAAATCCAGAATTAGTTAAAATTAAGTTATGTCCTACAGCCGGAAGATCATGACATGTTTGAAGAATTTGCAGTCGTGTAGGTCCTTGAGGTACGTACAGAAGTCCCTTGAAATAAAGTAAGTCATCTTTGAATTCGAAGTCGTTTGTAACATGTGGGTTGTCTCGAGGTCGATTTAGTTGACTTCGTAGTATCATAGCAAATTGGTCGCTCTTCAGTGCTTCCTAAATCAGTCGAGTTTCATAGTCAACATTTCCTGATGCTAACGGTTGTCCATCGATGACTTCAACGAGGGCCGATAGTTTTTTCTTTACGAGCGTTAAATTGTGTTGCTTCGTAAAGTTTTTGTCTATAAAACATGCTGAAGCCTATGAGTCCAAAAGTGTTTCTACAGAGATATCTCGATTTTGCACTCTGATTTTTACCGGAACTGTGAAGCAAGGTGTAGGGTCTAGAGGTGGAAATAAACATTTTTTTGGTGAGGAATTTGTGGTGTCCAGCCGCATGGTCCCTACTGTGACTGGACATCTTCGTTTTCCGACCTCCTCATATTGAATACTTGAGTTGCGCCTCAAGCTTTGAATCTTTTCTTGTTGGGGTAGTTTAATGCTATGTGATCTTCTTCTCCGCAATAGAGGCATAATCCATTCGAGCGCCGTCTTTGTTTTTCTTGTGGCGTCAATGGCTTGAATCGGACAACATCAATCTACATAGGATCACTATCGGATGTCTGAGGATCCGTGTTTGGTGCTGTAGTAGCAGCGGTATGATGCGTCGTCGACCATCCAGATCGCTTCTCTTGACGTCCTTCGAACAAACGATTATCGCATGCAATGACTTGGATGATGAATTCGCTCAGTGTGCTCACGTTTGGCATTGTCAGCAACAAATCTTTTACATCCTCCTTAAGCCCACATCGAAACTGACTAATGAGGTTCTTCTCATTCCAGTCGAGGTTGCATGCAAGTTGTCGAAATTTGGCAGCATAAATGGAAGCAGGACGTGCTCCTTGCCGAAGATTTCGCATCTTTGTCTCTGCAATTCTCTCCCTATCATTTTCTCCAAACGTTGCAGTGAACTCGGACATGAATGCTTCAAAATTGTATAGTTAATGTGAATTTTTTTCTAATAGCGGTGCAAACCAAGATAGGGCAGTGCCTGATAGAATGGTGCCCACGAATCCCACTTGAATACCTTAATGAGGTAGCGTTGTGGATGTAGTCGTAGGAACAGTCGTATTTGTTGAACAAAATCGCGAAATCTTGATCTCGTCCTATCAAATTTCTCGGGCATGCTGATCTTTGATTCTCTCATAATCTGTTGAAGAAGAACCATTGCAGTAGGAGCTGTTGCAGTAAATACTCGTATAGTTGAAGATTCATTGTTCGACTCATTTAACTCTGAAATTTGTAGTTGCAAATTGTGGAGAGCGTTACCAAGATCTTGAGACTGATCAGCTTGTAATGTTAAGGTAGTACGAGTTCTTGCATCTGGAGCTGAAGACTCTGCAATGTGGCGACCATTTCCGCAAATGTGTCTTCCATTTTAACTAACTAAGGAACAAACTTTAGTCTCGCCAAACTGTCAAGGACAAGAACATGACTGAACTCAAACAAGAGATCAGACTAGAGGTACAAGACTAGACAAGAAGTCAAGGTCGGCGTGGCCGAGTGCATGGTGGGTAAACATTAATCAAGATGATCTTTATAACAATGGACAAGAGTACAAGATACTGGAACTTGACTCGAATACTGGAATGCTGGAAACTGGATTGGAGTACTAGATACTGGAAACTAGACTAGATACTGGAAGTTGGACTGGAGTACTGGGATTGGGAACAAGAGTAGCTTGAATTTTTGTTGGCGAGACTGAAGAGTCAGCGTAGCTACGGCGTGAGCCCAGCCCCGTGAGCCTGGGAGCTGAGCTCACGTTCAAGCTTTGAAGCGTGAGCTGAGCTCACGCTTCAGGGAAGCGTGAGCGGCATGAATCTGCTGGAGAAGCAGGTCCTATAGGCGAGGATTGCAGGAAGAGGGCCTATTACCGTGGACAAAACAAAGGAGGCCACCATGCACCATGTCTGCAATGCGTGCCAAAAAAGAGGAATATGTAAACATGTCAGATTTGAGCTCAGAATGATTGACACAGTTTATTTCAATTCACAGAGAGACGCTTACAATGAATCGCAAAGTGCATTTGCCCCTCACAAGTGAACGAAATGTATATGTTTGTCATAAAATGAAAAGTCTTCACACGGCAACCTGGAAACCAGCATGGGAAGCGGGCATGGCTCGTATGTGTTCAAAGAGAAGTTGGCGGAGCTCTACGCGAGGTGTCCCGCTGCAGAAGGGTGATGACTTCTCCGTAGCCTAGTGTGGCTTGGTGAATGAATTGGTCTCTCTTACCGTCGCAACACATAATTACAAGGTATATGTAATATTGATGCTTGCAGGGGACCCACTTCCCTCTCATGCCGAGAGCGCCCTCACGCATCGTTACAAAATCCGGACAAGTGCACGATGGGAAATTCCCAATGGTAACTTGATATTCTTTGGCATGAAGAACTGAGCCAATTGACAGCACTGTGTAAATCCGTCCATACCCCGGGGAAGGGACTTCGGTGATACGAGCCACCGTAGCCTGCAAAATTCTAGCCGATTCCATCTTGCATTCGTGATCTGCACCCGAAGCAACACGGCGCACTGTTTTTCCATCTCTTTTTGTTGGGTGGGAGTCCCGGGTGGAGGCATTGTCGGAGCATGTGGCACATCTGTGCCGACAGTGCATAAGGGCACCACCCGGGACCGTGCAAGACAAAACCCTCCCTCCTCCAGCATGCTTATCTCGGTTGAGGACAGCGATGTCCCAATTTGCACAGGCCAAATTGCGGGGGGAGGGGGTCATTATCACGGAAGGACGAACTGTTCCCTTCACGCATCGTGCCATATCGTCTGGGCAGAACCAAAACTTGTGCTCTTTTGACTCCCCACTATGATAAGGTCGGAACAACCCTGTGAATGTTGGAGCTGGAGTCCCCCTGGAGCCTTTGCATATTTTTGATTTGCATTTCTTGAAAGAGGGGGTCCGAATTGCCATGCAAGCCACTCTAGATCCTGGTGGGGTGCGTTCTATATGCCAGTCACTATCAATGCAATCAGATTCCTGCACCATGGCCACCACCTCCTCCAATGGGATTTCCGCTGCTATGCTTGCATGTTCCGCACCTGCTCCACAGGAGGAGGACCCCACCTGGGAAGGGGCCGGCACAGGACTTAGTCTGCACTGGAGACACCTTTGGCACAGAGAAATTGACCCTGTCTGGCCTATGGGAATCTCCATCTGACCCTGGAAGAGTGTTTAATTTCCTTTTGCATGATCCAAATCTTTCCTCGCCTTCCAAATGGGGGAGCCTGGATTGCAGAGGGGAACCTTCAGTGCACCTGTTTAGAGCTCTGGCCATCTTTGACGGGTCTCCGGACCTACTCGCAGCCCTTAGCATCAACAAAGTCGAATCGGGGCCCTTCCCTCCACCCCGTCCCATCAGAAAATTGCGGTACCTGGTTTGTTGTGTAAGTGCCCGCACCATGTCATCAGCAGTGGCCACATACAAGTCACGACCTGCTTTGGTAGACTGTTGCATCCAGGCGTTGTGAACAGTCTCTGCCAAATTACACGATGGCATGTCGGCCAAGTCCTCCAAGGACATGTCCTGCAGGAGGCATTGCATGGAAATGTGAGGAAGGAAAAGAAATGGTAGAGGTTTTCAAGTGACAATCGACAACCCCAAATGAACAGGCACGATGCAAAGTGCAATTTGTGTTTAAGGAAAACTTGTGAGGCTTACCGTCGTCATGAAAGCTCCCCACTGTCTGTACCTGAAGTGCAGAAAACCAACCAGTCCTCCAACTCCTTCAGGTGGATACCTGTAGCAGCACCAGCGGAGAACCACCAAGCCCGGATTGCCTGGTAAGTGCTCTCTGCTTCTCCCATTGAGGTGGCATTCTTGTACTTCAGACAGAGCCTTCTATGCTCCAACTGAAGGTCAGGGCGAATGCAGCGCTTTGTATGACGTGCCAGAGATTGACTCCAATGGAAGAGGCATGTGCGCTCCCTATTTTCCATGGGGACCTTAGGATCCCCAGAACCAAACACGCGCCGCACTGCATTGAAATTTGCCTGTGCACTATCAGCCATGAAGCCCGCAAAGTTTGTGTTCTGTATTCCATTGCGCTGCATGACGGTCAGGAGGGACTTCCACATGAGCATCTGGGATTCAGTGTCCTCCGACTGCATATCACAAATTGCTATGGAGAGCACACGCTGGTACGCTGGATCATACACATGGCACGCCATGGTTGTCCAACCCTTCACCCGTTTGCAGTGATCAAACATTAACCAACATTTAGCCAAATCTCCTCCAGGTTGCATTCGGCGGACAATGCTCACACCACTGCCTTGGCCCACAGCGGACATCTTGAACAAATACACTTTGGACGAGCCCTGGCCAGGGAACATACTGTTTTGAATGAATTCATAGCGACTCCTCCGTTTGAGGTCCATAATGTTGTCCATGAATCCAGCAGTGCCTGTGCCCATTCTGAGTGCATTCACCTGGTTTCGAATATTGGGAGAGCTCAACACGGAGAAATGGTCCATGACTGCCTCAAGGGAATCTGCATCCAGCATTGGCTGTGTCGAATCCCCTTCACCCAGTATGTGTTTTTCCAGGAATGCCTTGCTAGCTGCAAGCGCTATAGCAGAAGGTGTTGCAGAAGGGGCATTATGGAACTCTTGCTTCAGTAGATTTCTAGCGATGTCCACGCTATCCCTGCAACTCCCTTTGGACACAGGATGCTCGTGTGCACCCATATGAATGCAGGCACGAGTCATTGTCTTGCATCGATGTGCCACCTGATACATACGAGCGTGGCAAACAGAAACACAGGACGGGGAAAGTTTGCAGAACCTGCACACAAAAGTATTGGTATTGGGAGGTGCAAGCCCTGGGGTGAAAGGATTCAGGGGCACACCTTCCCACTCACTTTCGTTTGGCTGAGCGCTGTTTCTCAGCCGAGGGCAAGAAATATTCAGGCACTTGCAATGCCCAACGCAAACCGACCTCCGAAATTTCAAGCCAATGTCGTTATGGATGTTCGAAGTTTTTGTCCTGCACCAAGGATGTCCGTCATGTTTCTTGTCCATGCCCTGCAGAAGCCCAGCCAGTCCACTGGAAGACGTGGGAGGGTTGAGCTCAAACAAGATGTCCCCATCAAACTGAGCTGGCACGTATTGAACACGTTGCACTGGAAGGGACTCCCAATCAACAAAACGTAGCTCGCTCTTGCACCCAGGCACACCTGCGAGGGCTTTCAATTTTGGAATGACACTTGTTATCTCGCGCAATTCGTCATCATCCAATAAGGGAGTTTGCACTGGCGGAGGAATCTCAGAAACATCCTCCGAGGACGAGTCCGAAAGAGTAACGAAGGTAGTGGATGTGCTCACCTCTTGTTTCACAGGAACTGTGCCCTTCTGTTGCACGACCGATGCTGCAGTGCCAGGGGTAACGACTGATCCTGCTGATTGTCTTCTCTCTTTTCCAAGGACACGGTATGTTCCTGGAAGGACTCTCCACTTCCTTCCACACTCGCCAACCAAGGGTTTCTCCAAGTGCCCAGAATCCAAATTCCCATCCTCGTCATACACCTCTTTCTGAACAAGCAGAGAACCCAACTCCAGCGGGAACACTGTAACCAGCTCATCCTCATGAAACAACTGCATACCCATCGTCGTCTGCAGTGGCAGTCAGTGGAAGAGTACCTGCATTGGAATGGAATCGAGCGAGTGCATCTCGCTCCCTCGACATGTTTTCCAGCACTGAACGAAACTGCCGATGCAGAACGGAATCCCCGAACTGAGAGCCCGTAATTATCGAAAGTGGAAATACCACCAGCAAACTGAGGTCAACAAGGGTAGCACCAAACCCAAGGCTGCCGGCGATGCATGCCAAGGATGTAGGGATGACGTGCACATTCACCTCCCACCAACCAGAAAAAACGGTTTTGAAAGACCAGAGCCACAAGAAGCCGTACTGTTTTTGGATGGAAAACAAACCCTGAAATTGACATGAAACCATCCATTATGAAATGACGGCAACAACCCTGGAGAGCAGTAAACAGGAAGATCCGATTGTAATGAGATTGTGTTGCGCCAGAATAGCACAGAACAAACACGACACTTCAAGAGATACCTCGCACGAATGTGTGCAACACATGGTCATATCCGACACAATCCTTTATACCGAATGACCCCATGGGGACGGTCACGGCATAAAAAAAACCACAGGGCATGCAGCACAACACACGTGGATGCATATGTGAAGCATAACAATTATTGCGAATCTGGAAGAACTGCTCGGAATTGAAAAAGCACTACATTTCTACGGCGCATTCGAATTTGAAAGAAGGCAAGGAGGCCGCCATGTATTGGCAGGCGGCGAAGCACATCTGACATATATCGCAAATGCATGCAACGGATATTCTTTTTCTTCGGCGCTTTATTAGCTGGGTAAATACAAAGACGACAAAATGGATGAATTCCGTTCGCACACAATATCAACACCCGCATCCAAATACGGTTGACAACGTCCATTTTTATTTTTGTTACATGCGATACCAGAACTTGTTGCAAACGTCAAACTGGAGAGCTCCAGGGGCATCGTGGGGAGCCCTTGTTTCCAGCGGAGGAGAAAGAGAAGGAAGTCATTATACTTCACGAGTTCTAGAAACAGGAATAGAGCTAGATATAGAATGAGGATGGAAAGAGTGGAGGAAGAGAAAAAGGAGGAAGAAGAGGGAATACAGGAAAGTGTGGCGATGGAGGAGCAGGAATCTGGAGAAGAACAACAACCCACCATAGTTCCAGGAACAGGCGAGGAGGACACTGCGTCTGAGGGAGAGACAGACGACATGGAGGAAGATGTTGACACTGGCCTCACGAACGATCTGACCACGGGAAAGAGGAAGGGGGAGAGGCTCACCTACATAGTCGGCGAAGAGAGCAGCCCAAGCGGAAAGCGTCCCCGGCAACTGGGGAGTCTTCTCGAGTAGCTACGAAAAAGGTAAAATCCACACGACCCATATTTGTGAAGAATTCGGCTTTGAATGGCAGGTATTTGTGAAAGAAAGAACCATTGGTCTTGCAAAATTTGGTCTTGATGTCTGTTATGTGAGGGTGAAACGAACCCTTCACTGCCAGCCCAGACAGTGTGCGGCAACGCACACTGTTTGAGCTGAGCATTTCAATGTTTCTGGGTGCAAAATTTGGACTTCAGGGGCACCTGTGTGAGTGTGAAAGAACCTTCACTGCCAGCCCAGACAGTGTGCGGCAACGCACACTGTTTGAGCTGAGCATTTCAATGTTTATGGGTGCAAAATTTGGACTTCAGGGGCACCTGTGTGAGTGTGAAATGAACCCTTCACTGCCAGCTCAGACAGTGTGCGGCAACGCACACTGTTTGAGCTGGGCATTTCGGTGTTTCTGGGTGCAAAATTTGGTCTTTGCTGTCTGTTATCTGAGGTTGAAATGAACCCTTCAAAACCAGCTCAAACAGCGTGCGGCAACGCACAATGTTTGAGCAGACCTTTTCAATGTTTTAGGGTTCAAAATTTGGTCTTGATGTCTGTTATGTTAGTGTGAAATGAACCCTTCACTGCCAGCTCAGACAGTGTGCGGCAACGCACACTGTTTGAGCTGAGCATTTCAATGTTTCTGGTGCAAAATTTGGACTTCAGGGGCACCTGTGTGAGTGTGAAAAGAACCCTTCACTGCCAGCTCATACAGTGTGCGGCAACGCACACTTTGAGCTGAGCATTTCAATGTTTCTGGGTGAAATATTTGGACTTCAGGGGCACCTGTGTGAGTGTGAAAAGAACCCTTCACTGCCAGCTCAGACAGTGTGCGGCAACGCACACTGTTTGAGCTGAGCATTTCAACTGGTGCCAGGGCACCGTGAAAAGAACCTTCACAGCAGTGTGCGGCAACGCACACTGTTTGAGCTGAGCATTTCAATGTTTCTGGGTGAAATATTTGGACTTCAGGGGCACCTGTGTGAGTGTGAAAAGAACCCTTCACTGCCAGCTCAGACAGTGTGCGGCAACGCACACTGTTTGAGCTGAGCATTTCAATGTTTCTGGGTGAAAAATTGGACTTCAGGGGCACCTGTGTGAGTGTGAAAGAACCCTTCACTGCCAGCTCAGACAGTGTGCGGCAACGCACACTGTTTGAGCTGAGCATTTCAATGTTCTGGGTGAAAATTTGGACTTCAGGGGCACCGTGAAAAGAACCCTTCACTGCCAGCCCAGACAGTGTGCGGCAACGCACACTGTTTGAGCTGAGCATTTCAATGTTTCTGGGTGCAAAATTTGGACTTCAGGGCACCCGTGTGAGTGTGAAATGAACCCTTCACTGCCAGCTCAGACAGTGTGCGGCAACGCACACTGTTTGAGCTGAGCATTTCAATGTTTCTGGTGCAAAATTTGGACTTCAGGGGCACCTGTGTGAGTGTGAAAAGAACCCTTCACTGCCAGCTCAGACAGTGTGGCAACGCACACTGTTTGAGCTGAGCATTTCAATGTTTCTGGTGCAAAATTTGGACTTCAGGGGCACCTGTGTGAGTGTGAAAGAACCCTTCACTGCCAGCTCAGACAGTGTGCGGCAACGCACACTGTTTGAGCTGAGCATTTCAATGTTTCTGGTGCAAAATTTGGACTTGCACCCCTTCACTGCCAGACAAACGCACACTGTTTGAGCTGAGCATTCAATGTTTCTCATGAGTGTCCTTCACTGCCAGCTCAGACAGTGTGCGGCAACGCACACTGTTTGAGCTGAGCATTTCAATGTTTCTGGGTGAAATTTTGGACTTCAGGGGCACCTGTGTGAGTGTGAAAAGAACCCTTCACTGCCAGCTCAGACAGTGTGCGGCAACGCACACTGTTTGAGCTGAGCATTTCAATTTCTGGGTGCAAAATTTGGACTTCAGGGGCACCTGTGTGAGTGTGAAATGAACCCTTCACTGCCAGCTCAGACAGTGTGCGGCAACGCACACTGTTTGAGCTGAGCATTTCAATGTTTCTGGTGCAAAATTGGACTTCAGGGGCACCCTTCACTGCCAGCTCAGACAGTGTGCGGCAACGCACACTGTTTGAGCTGAGCATTTCAATGTTTCTGGGTGAAAATTTGGACTTCAGGGGCACCTGTGAGTGTGAAAGAACCCTTCACTGCCAGCAGACAGTGTGCGGCACGCACACTGTTTGAGCTGAGCATTTCAATGTTTCTGGGTGCAAAATTTGGACTTCAGGGGCACCTGTGTGAGTGTGAAATGAACCTTCACTGCCAGCTCAGACAGTGTGCGGCAACGCACACTGTTTGAGCTGAGCATTTCAATGTTTCTGGGTGAAATTTGGACTTCAGGGGCACCTGTGTGAGTGTGAAAAGAACCCTTCACTGCCAGCTCAGACAGTGTGCGGCAACGCACACTGTTTGAGCTGAGCATTTCAATGTTCTGGGTGCAAAATTTGGACTTCAGGGGCACCTGTGTGAGTGTGAAATGAACCCTTCACTGCCAGCTCAGACAGTGTGCGGCAACGCACACTGTTTGAGCTGAGCATTTCAATGTTTCTGGGTGAAATATTTGGACTTCAGGGGCACCTGTGTGAGTGTGAAAAGAACCCTTCACTGCCAGCCACAGTGTGCGGCAACGCACACTGTTTGAGCTGAGCATTTCAATGTTTCTGGTGCAAAATTTGGACTTCAGGGGCACCTGTGTGAGTGTGAAATGAACCCTTCACTGCCAGCTCAGACAGTGTGCGGCAACGCACACTGTTTGAGCTGAGCATTTCAATGTTTCTGGGGTGAAATATTTGGACTTCAGGGGCACCTGTGTGAGTGTGAAAGAACCCTTCACTGCCAGCCAGACAGTGTGCGGCAACGCACACTGTTTGAGCTGAGCATTTCAATGTTTCTGGGTGCAAAATTTGGACTTCAGGGGCACCTGTGTGAGTGTGAAATGAACCCTTCACTGCCAGCTCAGACAGTGTGCGGCAACGCACACTGTTTGAGCTGAGCATTTCAATGTTTCTGGGTGAAATATTTGGACTTCAGGGGCACCTGTGTGAGTGTGAAAAGAACCCTTCACTGCCAGCCCAGACAGTGTGCGGCAACGCACACTGTTTGAGCTGAGCATTTCAATGTTTCTGGGTGCAAAATTTGGACTTGTGTGAGTGTGAAATGAACCCTTCACTGCCAGCTCAGACAGTGTGCGGCAACGCACACTGTTTGAGCTGAGCATTTCAATGTTTCTGGTGAAAATTTGGACTTCAGGGCACCTGTGTGAGTGTGAAAAGAACCCTTCACTGCCAGCTCAACAGTGTGCGGCAACGCACACTGTTTGAGCTGAGCATTTCAATGTTTCTGCAAAATTTGGACTTCAGGGGCACCTGTGTGAGTGTGAAAAGAACCCTTCACTGCCAGCTCAGACAGTGTGCGGCAACGCACACTGTTTGAGCTGAGCATTTCAATGTTTCTGGGTGCAAAATTTGGACTTCAGGGGCACCTGTGTGAGTGTGAAAAGAACCCTTCACTGCCAGCTCAGACAGTGTGCGGCAACGCACACTGTTTGAGCTGAGCATTTCAATGTTTCAAATATTTGGACTTCAGGGGCACCTGTGTGAGTGTGAAAGAACCCTTCACTGCCAGCTCAGACAGTGTGCGGCAACGCACACTGTTTGAGCTGAGCATTTCAATGTTTCTGGGTGCAAAATTTGGACTTCAGGGCACCGTGTGAGTGTGAAATGAACCCTTCACTGCCAGCTCAGACAGTGTGCGGCAACGCACACTGTTTGAGCTGAGCATTTCAATGTTTCTGGATGTTGGACTTCAGGGGCACCTGTGTGCCAGCTTCAGCTTCAACTGGACTTCACCCTTCACTGAACGCACACTGTTTGAGCTGAGCATTTCAATGTTTCTGGGTGCAAAATTGGACTTCAGGGGCACCTGTGTGAGTGTGAAATGAACCCTTCACTGCCAGCTCAGACAGTGTGCGGCAACGCACACTGTTTGAGCTGAGCATTTCAATGTTTCTGGGTGAAATTTTGGACTTCAGGGGCACCTGTGTGAGTGTGAAAGAACCCTTCACTGCCAGCCCAGACAGTGTGCGGCAACGCACACTGTTTGAGCTGAGCATTCAATGTTTCTGGGTGCAAAATTTGGACTTCAGGGGCACCTGTGTGAGGTGAAATGAACCCTTCACTGCCAGCTCAGACAGTGTGCGGCAACGCACACTGTTTGAGCTGAGCATTTCAATGTTTCTGGGTGAAATATTTGGACTTCAGGGGCACCTGTGTGAGTGTGAAATGAACCCTTCACTGCCAGCCCAGACAGTGTGCGGCAACGCACACTGTTTGAGCTGAGCATTTCAATGTTTCTGGTGCAAAATTTGGACTTCAGGGGCACCTGTGTGAGTGTGAAATGAACCCTTCACTGCCAGCTCAGACAGTGTGCGGCAACGCACACTGTTTGAGCTGAGCATTTCAATGTTTCTGGGGTGAAAATTTGGACTTCAGGGGCACCTGTGTGAGTGTGAAAAGAACCCTTCACTGCCAGCTCAGACAGTGTGCGGCAACGCACACTGTTTGAGCTGAGCATTTCAATGTTTCTGGGTGCAAAATTTGGACTTCAGGGGCACCTGTGTGAGTGTGAAATGAACCCTTCACTGCCAGCTCAGACAGTGTGCGGCAACGCACACTGTTTGAGCTGAGCATTTCAATGTTTCTGGGTGAAATATTTGGGACTTCAGGGGCACCTGTCGTGAGTGTGAAAAGAACCCTTCACTGCCAGCTCAGACAGTGTGCGGCAACGCACACTGTTTGAGCTGAGCATTTCAATGTTTCTGGGTGCAAAATTGGACTTCAGGGGCACCTGTGTGAGTGTGAAATGAACCCTTCACTGCCAGCTCAGACAGTGTGCGGCAACGCACACTGTTTGAGCTGAGCATTTCAATGTTTCTGGGTGCAAAATTTGGACTTCAGGGGCACCTGTTGAGTGTGAAAAGAACCCTTCACTGCCAGCTCAGACAGTGTGCGGCAACGCACACTGTTTGAGCTGAGCATTTCAATGTTTCTGGGTGCAAAATTTGGACTTCAGGGGCACCTGTGTGAGTGTGAAAAGAACCCTTCACTGCCAGCTCAGACAGTGTGCGGCAACGCACACTGTTTGAGCTGAGCATTTCAATGTTTCTGGGTGCAAAATTTGGACTTCAGGGGCACCTGTGTGAGTGTGAAAAGAACCCTTCACTGCCAGCTCAGACAGTGTGCGGCAACGCACACTGTTTGAGCTGAGCATTTCAATGTTTCTGGGTGAAATATTTGGACTTCAGGGGCACCTGTGTGAGTGTGAAAAGAACCCTTCACTGCCAGCTCAGACAGTGTGCGGCAACGCACACTGTTTGAGCTGAGCATTTCAATGTTTCTGGGTGCAAAATTTGGACTTCAGGGGCACCTGTGTGAGTGTGAAATGAACCCTTCACTGCCAGCTCAGACAGTGTGCGGCAACGCACACTGTTTGAGCTGAGCATTTCAATGTTTCTGGGTGCAAAAATTTGGACTTCAGGGGCACCTGTGTGAGTGTGAAATGAACCCTTCACTGCCAGCTCAGACAGTGTGCGGCAACGCACACTGTTTGAGCTGAGCATTTCAATGTTTCTGGGTGCAAATTTGGACTTCAGGGCACCTGTGTGAGTGTGAAAAGAACCCTTCACTGCCAGCTCAGACAGTGTGCGGCAACGCACACTGTTTGAGCTGAGCATTTCAATGTTTCTGGGTGAAAATTTGGACTTCAGGGGCACCTGTGTGAGTGTGAAATGAACCCTTCACTGCCAGCTCAGACAGTGTGCGGCAACGCACACTGTTTGAGCTGAGCATTTCAATGTTTCTGGGTGAAATATTTGGACTTCAGGGGCACCTGTGTGAGTGTGAAAAGAACCCTTCACTGCCAGCTCAGACAGTGTGCGGCAACGCACACTGTTTGAGCTGAGCATTTCAATGTTTCTGGATGCAAAATTTGGACTTCAGGGGCACCTGTGTGAGTGTGAAATGAACCCTTCACTGCCAGCTCAGACAGTGTGCGGCAACGCACACTGTTTGAGCTGAGCATTTCAATGTTTCTGGGTGAAAATTTGGACTTCAGGGCACCTGTGTGAGTGTGAAAAGAACCCTTCACTGCCAGCTCAGACAGTGTGCGGCAACGCACACTGTTTGAGCTGAGCATTTCAATGTTTCTGGGTGCAAAATTTGGACTTCAGGGGCACCTGTGTGAGTGTGAAATGAACCCTTCACTGCCAGCTCAGACAGTGTGCGGCAACGCACACTGTTTGAGCTGAGCATTTCAATGTTTCTGGATGCAAAATTTGGACTTCAGGGGCACCTGTGTGAGTGTGAAATGAACCCTTCACTGCCAGCTCAGACAGTGTGCGGCAACGCACACTGTTTGAGCTGAGCATTTCAATGTTTCTGGGTGCAAAATTTGGACTTCAGGGGCACCTGTGTGAGTGTGAAATGAACCCTTCACTGCCAGCTCAGACAGTGTGCGGCAACGCACACTGTTTGAGCTGAGCATTTCAATGTTTCTGGGTGAAATATTTGGACTTCAGGGGCACCTGTGTGAGTGTGAAAAGAACCCTTCACTGCCAGCTCAGACAGTGTGCGGCAACGCACACTGTTTGAGCTGAGCATTTCAATGTTTCTGGGTGCAAAATTTGGACTTCAGGGGCACCTGTGTGAGTGTGAAATGAACCCTTCACTGCCAGCTCAGACAGTGTGCGGCAACGCACACTGTTTGAGCTGAGCATTTCAATGTTTCTGGGTGCAAAATTTGGACTTCAGGGGCACCTGTGTGAGTGTGAAAAGAACCCTTCACTGCCAGCTCAGACAGTGTGCGGCAACGCACACTGTTTGAGCTGAGCATTTCAATGTTTCTGGGTGAAAAATTTGGACTTCAGGGGCACCTGTGTGAGTGTGAAAAGAACCCTTCACTGCCAGCTCAGACAGTGTGCGGCAACGCACACTGTTTGAGCTGAGCATTTCAATGTTTCTGGTGCAAAATTTGGACTTCAGGGGCACCTGTGTGAGTGTGAAAAGAACCCTTCACTGCCAGCTCAGACAGTGTGCGGCAACGCACACTGTTTGAGCTGAGCATTTCAATGTTTCTGGGTGAAAATTTGGACTTCAGGGGCACCTGTGTGAGTGTGAAAAGAACCCTTCACTGCCAGCTCAGACAGTGTGCGGCAACGCACACTGTTTGAGCTGAGCATTTCAATGTTTCTGGGTGAAAATTTGGACTTCAGGGGCACCTGTGTGAGTGTGAAATGAACCCTTCACTGCCAGCTCAGACAGTGTGCGGCAACGCACACTGTTTGAGCTGAGCATTTCAATGTTTCTGGGTGCAAAATTGGACTTCAGGGGCACCTGTGTGAGTGTGAAATGAACCCTTCACTGCCAGCTCAGACAGTGTGCGGCAACGCACACTGTTTGAGCTGAGCATTTCAATGTTTCTGGGTGCAAATTTGGACTTCAGGGGCACCTGTGTGAGTGTGAAAAGAACCCTTCACTGCCAGCCAGACAGTGTGCGGCAACGCACACTGTTTGAGCTGAGCATTTCAATGTTTCTGGGTGCAAAATTTGGACTTCAGGGGCACCTGTGTGAGTGTGAAATGAACCCTTCACTGCCAGCTCAGACAGTGTGCGGCAACGCACACTGTTTGAGCTGAGCATTTCAATGTTTCTGGGTGAAATATTTGGACTTCAGGGGCACCTGTGTGAGTGTGAAAAGAACCCTTCACTGCCAGCCCAGACAGTGTGCGGCAACGCACACTGTTTGAGCTGAGCATTTCAATGTTTCTGGGTGCAAAATTTGGACTTCAGGGGCACCTGTGTGAGTGTGAAATGAACCCTTCACTGCCAGCTCAGACAGTGTGCGGCAACGCACACTGTTTGAGCTGAGCATTTCAATGTTTCTGGGTGAAATATTTGGACTTCAGGGGCACCTGTGTGAGTGTGAAAAGAACCCTTCACTGCCAGCTCAGACAGTGTGCGGCAACGCACACTGTTTGAGCTGAGCATTTCAATGTTTCTGGGTGCAAAATTTGGACTTCAGGGGCACCTGTGTGAGTGTGAAATGAACCCTTCACTGCCAGCTCAGACAGTGTGCGGCAACGCACACTGTTTGAGCTGAGCATTTCAATGTTTCTGGATGCAAAAATTGGACTTCAGGGGCACCTGTGTGAGTGTGAAATGAACCCTTCACTGCCAGCTCAGACAGTGTGCGGCAACGCACACTGTTTGAGCTGAGCATTTCAATGTTTCTGGGTGCAAAATTTGGACTTCATGGGCACCCGTGTGAGGGTGAAATGAACCCTTCACTGCCAGCCCAGACAGTGTGCGGCAACGCACACTGTTTGAGCTGAGCATTTCAATGTTTCTGGGTGCAAAATTTGGACTTCATGGGCACATTTTTGAGTATAAAATGAACCCTTCACTGTCAGCTCAAACAGTCTGCGGAACCGCACACTGTGTAGGCAGAACATATGAATATGGAAGGGCGCAACTTTCGGCCCTCATGGGCAGATATTTGAGCAGAACTTTTCAATGTTCTTTCCCTGTGTAAATCGGGAACATAGTGCATGTCCGTGAGGATCAATGAACACTTATCTGGCAGCTCAAAGAACACTTCCCTTTTTATCCCACTTTTTCATGCATCGGTCGACGTTTCATTCCTCTCTTATAAGAATTTGAGTGAACAACCTTGCAGGGGAAAATGCAAAGTGTGGCGGATGAGGTCCCTCAGGGTCAGGGGAAGGAGACCAAAGATGATGTTGACGATGAGTTTTATGAAAGCAAAGCCGCTGAGATGCTGGGGGGTCAAAAGGTGAACTCTCAGCTTGTGGTTCAAAGTATGCTTGCTCCTGGTGGGAGGTTGAAGATTCCCCTGTGTAGGTTGGTTTCCATGCCCGTCGTTCGTCCACCCCTTGTCAAAGACATTCTCAAGCTGGAGGCCGAGTTTGTTCATGGGTATTTGGATGGATCCGCGGTCTTTTACGTTTCTACTAGGGATTCAAGAGGTAACGAGCTCCTTGTTGATGAGTCAATCGTCGACTCCTGGGACCCCATTTGGAGACAGGTGAACGAATCCTTCGAACTTCTTCTCTCCAGAAAACCTTCCACCCAGGTATTCTCGGGGAAGATGTTTCACGTTTGGGATGGCAACCACCGGTTGCTTGCATGGATGGCTGTCATTGGGAGGCTGCACTCACAGGAGGAAGAGTGGCATTACTCTGTTCGATCGATGGTGCTTGATTGTGACGACAACATGATGGGTCTTCTGACGGCAATGAATGATGTGAACAGGTTGGTTTCTCATTGTACACGTTGCACTTCTGGTTCCGTTCTTCCTTGATTGAAGTCCTTGAATTACATTCTGAAATTCAGATATCATTCTGCAGAGGGACGGAGACATCGCATGTCAAAACGAGTCTGGTTCACACACTGTATAGGATACAAAGGATCGGGCAGATGCCCTTGACCAACTTCAAGACCATCCTTTCGGCAGAGATGTATAAGAAATGCGAAAGCTCCAAGACTTCGGAAACATGGTACTCGTTGACCCGTGAGGCTTTCATGGAGTACATGTACACGGTGAGATACATCTTCCTTCATCTGGCCTTTCCATATTCCTGCTTCCACATGTTTGTTTCTCTCTGTCTCCCTTGACCTTGGATTGATGCAACTCTCTTGCATTCCCTTGCAGCAAGACATTGCAGATGCAGGGGAGCGTGGCAAACTGGAATACTACAGCTCTACCCCTGAGGAGAGAAGGACAGCAAAGGGAGTTGAAAGTCACATCCAGAAGGAGATGAACGCTACAAGAAGGACAATAATGAGTGCTTTTGTGAAGCAGTTGAGAATGGCCGACCCATCATTCGGGCCGCAGTTTCTGCTGGAGATAAAAAACCATTATAACAAGCCAGGCAAGCCGGAGATGGCCCAGGAGAAGTTGCACAGGTTGTCTACCGCCGTCGTGTCTTCTGAACAGAAGGTGAAGTGGCTGCAGATATGGAACTCCGATCCCACAGTTAGGGATACCCACATGTTCCCAAGGCCAGAGAAGGAGAAGAAGACCCAGCGTGTCGTTCCTGTCAGTGACAATGTGCTGGACAACTGGCTTCACAAGGCCACTTACTGGAGCCAGGTGTGATGTCCTCTCGTATCTCACTTTCTTTTCTCTTTTCCTGTCCTTCTCTTCCCATTGCCTCTTACATTCGCTGTGACTGTTTTTGGGTTCATTCTTCCATTTCAATTTTTTTGCAGTTGGAAGAAAGGGCCCGATCGGTTCTGCATACTCAGCTGGCTGACTATGGCATCACTATGACAGCTCCGAAGGTCTCCTTCGAAGCATACATGAGGAAATGGAGAGCCACAGTGTGGCACTCTGGTTTCTTTAGAGAGTTCAGCAAGGAGGGTGGCATCAGTCGAACAAATGAGCTTGACCAGCAGGAAAAAGGAGAGGAAGCCTGGAAACGATGCCTTTACAGGTGCACACCCTTGCACTCTTTGCTTGTGTTGTGGTTGCAATGTGTTGTGTGGCATACTGTTTAAGGGGGTCTTCCTGGTGTGTTGAAAAAGCTGGGACACAATATGTGCATTGGATAATGAGGCTGTGTCTGTTCGTGCAGGTACATTAAGTTTGTTCTCCTGGAAGAGAATTGCTTGGACAAACATCCAGATTTCGTGGACCTTTGGCTTGTCCCTGCTGGCAACCAGACCATGTTCACTGCTGGGATCTTGCATGACTGGGGTCCGGACCATCTTTCTTCTTGTGGTTGGTATTTGGATTGCCCTCCTTCAGAGACCCCAGCTGTAGAGTTGTCTTTGAGGAGAGAGAATGACCGTATTGCAGCCACTGCCGCAGCAGCGGACCTCGACATTCATGAGCGTAATCTGAGGACTCTTGCAGAGAAGGAGCCTCCCGCTCAGGATACCCCGGGTAGAGGAAGAAAGGCAAAGGGAAAAGATGTTGCTGGTGTTGTGGGGACGGGAAGGGGTAGAGGGAAGGTGGCACAAGGGCAGGGAAGTGTTGCAGCTATTGGCCCTGTGGAGCATGTCCAGCAGACTCCACCGCATGGTAGGGGATCCGGGAGAAAAAACAAGGGTGTGGTTGATCCCAAGGACCCGTACCATGCAGTGGAACATCCCACGAGGGTCATTCGTCCAACCAGGTTGGAGATTGCCAACGTCGGGTTCCTTGCCATGATGGAGTCGAAGAAATCTGATTACAAGGGCGAGCCATCACCAGTGTGGGAGAGGATTGTCGAGTTCCTCAGCACGGTGCGTGTTCTCTTTGGGTTCTGTGGCTTCTGCTCTCTTTGTCTGCTGTGGGCATGGATCGTTTATAAACTTGTCAGAATTCCATTGTATTTTTGTTTGCAGGCTAAAATGACCAAATCGTGGGTGAACGGGAAGGAGAAGCCATATGCAGCGGAACTCATCATCTTGGACATCCCTGATGGGTTGGCAGTCCCGGATATCCCACCATCGGGTGCTTGTCCGGGTTGGAATGCATTTGATGAGCGCTACTGGCGGTGGGTTTTTTCCTTTTGCAACTTCTTCCTTTCCGATGCAGGTGTTTTGGTTCTCATCCAGTCCATCGATGTTCGGTGTCGCCGTGCCCTTGCCAGCTATTTGAAAGCCTCGGGCATGAGAGTCCTGAAGACATGGAATTGTGTGAACAGCATGTACCTTACGAAGGGGGATCGTCCGGGAGAGATGGTGAGTTTCCCTTCTTCTTCCTCTTCTTTTTTGTTCTGGGATTGTGTTGTGTAGGTCGCTCAAACTCATATGTAGGGGCCCGATTTTATTTTGGTTCTTAGTTCCTTCTGGATGTCATGTTCGCAGACTCGTCTGTTTGAAGCTGTTTGTCTCGTCCGGGTGCATCCACCAACGACTCCGGCCGGCATTACGGAGTTTGCCATCACTCACGGGGGCAAGTTCATAGATGACAGACAGATCCTCCCACGGATGACATGCATCACAACTACGTCGACAGCAACGTGTGCTTGCGAAGGGGGAATGGGGTTCCTTGGAGAGGGGCGAGGGAGAGGAGCCCGGCTTTCATTCAAACGATTGTGGAGTGCTGCACCTACACAGACGCCAGAGTTCTGGATTTGTCGATGGGCACAGGTTCGTCCCTTCAACATTCACATTTCATGAGGTTTGATTGAGCTTGCACTTTCAGCACTTTCCACCGTTCCGAATGTGTCTTCAATGTCTGCTTACTTCATTCTATTCCACTGCAGGTGCTTCGTACCACGCTTGCAAGGCCAGTGCGCGACATGTCTTTGGGATTGAAGGGGATGCTGAGATTTACAAGAACCTCCTGATGGGTTTGGGTGGACACACTTCTCAGGTCCTTCCGAAGCCCCGTCCCGCTGATACTGGTACAGAGGAGACTTCTGACAAGGAGCTGGACTCCGACTTTGCCTGTGAGTAAGTTGAACCTGTGCATGCTTGCATTGTTGTTTCATTATCGAGAATCGCTGTTCTTGAGGCAAAGTGCAAATGGGAGACATCCTCTTCGTTGGACTTGTGCATTGCATCATTGTGTTAAAAATGGAATTTTGTGGACATGTGTAGGAGTCCGCGTGCTTCCACTTGCCCTCCTGGGCTATCACACCTATTTGGACTTGTTTTCAGTCCTCCTCGGTCTTGTGTGCTACCTGTCTATGCGGAGGCACTCGCAGCAAGCATGTCCGTTCATGGCACTCAGAGTCCACCTTGCGATGGCCTTCGTAGAACACGTGGTGTTGGGGCCAGAATCTTTGTAGATGACATAGCACAGGAGGTGGACATTGATTGTGATGACTGCGACACTTGATATGAAGTATTCTTTTGGTTTAATTCTGGGACAAATTTGAAATGGGATGGTTGTGTGTCCTTATTGTCCTCTTTGCAATGTGTGCATGGAATTCACATTCATGGTTCCAAACTATTGTTGGAGATGGGGGTTGCATGGACTGCCCGGATTGTTCCTTCAATATATTTGTTGTTTTGTGGACCTCACAGACTTGAGTACATTGCAAAAACAAACAAACCACTTTGTTCTCAATTCTCAATTCTCCCCACATCAACCCGCGGAAATAGGTGACCCCACTCGGAAATAGGTGACATCCGCGGAAATAGGCACTGTTTGCATGCTGACGTGGCGTGAGCCTGTGCTGGGCTCACGCTTTCCTGGGCTCACAGGCTCACGCCTCCAGGCTCACGGAATAGCACCCCCCCTGAAGAGTGTCCAGTCTCGCTTTTTATATATACTGGCTATTAGGAGGTTCCCTAATAGGCTTCCCCAAATGAGGTTTCTTGATGGAGAAGTTTCCTTAAACAAAGGAGGTATCTTGATGGAGACGTTTCCTCCAAATGAAGCTTCCTGAGTAGTTTCCCAAATTACTCTCGGTAATTTGGTAAACTCCCGGTAACTTGGTAACTAATAATAATTTATGATAAATCATGGTAGATCATGATAGATCACGGTAACTTTTGATAGCATGGTAACTTGGTAACTTGGTAACTTCTGGTATTTACTCAGGACTGGTAAGTTCCTCTGGGCTATGTCCGTGACACCAACTACCAGATCAGCCGTTCCGACTCTCACGACCTTCAACATCATGTGCTCTCGAGACGATGGGCCACCAATGCGACGCGTAGACTACAACAGATCGCGGTATACATGACTGTATATATGACTATCCCGTAGTCATAAACGGTACATGTGACTTCAATGACTTTAAATCGTGCAAACCAAGTGAATACAATGAGTACATGATGGTCGGTCACGTATGACTGCAGTAAGATGAACTAAGTGATACATCTCACTGTCATTTGGCAGTCATATGTACTTCTACCATACATGACTTAGTGTGCTGCTGCCAATTGTACACGTGTCTCTTTTCAATAAGTCCAGAAGGTTTTCGTGGATGTGCACCATATGGCATCTCCAAAAATTGACACGTGACATATTATGAGGATGCATTGCAGTCATTATCCTGACTACCAACATGTTGATATCTGGACCCGTGGCATCATATAATTAGTTTACTTTAAATATTTAAAGTCATTCCCATGACTATGTCTGTAGGATCTCGTTGCCATGTGTTTTTCCAAGGATATGACACGTGTCAATGTATGATGCGATGTTGTGTAGTCATGGTGCCTACTGTAAAGTGGTTTGTTGGGTTGGAGGCGTGGCATCAAATTAGTTGTTTGAGAATTTGGTTTTTAATATTATTTGGAAAATCATAACACACCATCATTCACAAGAAAGAACAAAGTGGCAAAGTGCAAAGGACATAACAGAAACACTGAAGCCAACAACAGATGTAAAAAGAGATTCTCTTAAACAACTGCCAGTCAGATTTACAAAATAGCGCTATTGTCCCAGAATCTGGCTCCTCAAAACACAGTCTAAGGGCATAAGTTCATCACCCTGTATTTCTGATCGAATACTTTTGTAAGTAGCACCATGTGCACTGAAAACAGAACCAGCCCTACTTTGTGTGCCCCTTTAGCTATCCCTACCACAACACCCATAATCCAAATATATCCTCCCCTTCGCTGGACAATTAGGGACTACTCTGAAAAGAGGACAGAACAGGCTGAAATGTATTGAAGATGAGGGTACCCGATTTTATCAAGTGTGCAATTGCTGCTGTTGCTTCCTGTTACATCCACGAGGCTCCTGCACTCAGCATACATGTGAGTTGCATCCACCCAATTAGCTTGCTTGAATAATTCACCATGAAAAGGGGAAGGGGTACATCCCTGAGCCACACCTTGGTCTATATCATAGAAGTTAAACTTCTGTCCATTAACCGTTGACACAACATTTTGGTGTGAGCATGCAAATTATGGACAACTCTCCACATCTTTCCCCTGATCCCCAGAGTGGGAGCCATAGACCGTCTCTCCACGCTTTGGAGAAATGGATCATGTGCACACGGAGGAACCACACTGCAATGCAGCAAACAAAGGCACTAGAATTGAGAGGAGGATCACCTGAAAGGAGGAAAAGTGATGAGGGAAGAACAAAGCTGAAAAATCTTGTAAAGAAGCCCACAACAAGCACTTCTTGTGAGCAGCATTCCACCACACGAAGGATGTCCCTTTGATGGAGACACACAAACAAGAGCTGAACCACAAGGGATAGTCAAGGAGGATGAGCATGATGGGCCAGAGACAGAAGGAAATGTCAACGCCTATGACCAGATTTGGAGAAGATATGATGAGGAGAGGAAAACTTAAGTGAAGAGAACAATAGGCATTCACCTTTTTGCCTCCGTTGTCCCACCATTGACCGGGGTTAGAAAAGTATTCATTCCACAGCTTCTCCTCATCTCTGTTACCTGTTTTTGGATACTTGAACCTGTTGTCACATTGGCAGTATCATGTCACTCACTCCAAACTATCAAATGGTTCACTCAACCAGCTAACTTGCAGAATTCAACATGAAAATAGAGTGCCAATTCTGATAAGAGGGAAAAACAGGTGAAATGTGTTGAAGAAGGTGCCTTCATTAGCAATGCCTGATTTTATCAATTGTGTTGCTGCTGATGCGGCTTCCACTTGACCATCTGTTTCTTATACTTGTCCTTCCACAGGGAATGATAGGTAATCTGGAGCTTGAAACCCGACCTTCTTAGATGAATCTGGACCCCCACTCTATCCCTGCTCTTCAGCCGTCCATGACTATGTACAAATCATGCATACATCCTTACCTTGCTGCTAGCAGCTGACATGGAAGTAAAGCTAACTTCTAATCAATGCCTGTTGCAGGTATATTTCATTGCAACATCACAAGAGTTGACAAGGGTGGATGTTGTAACCAAGGCACCAGTCATCCATCACTTTTCAGAGACAATTGCTAGGCTTGTGACTATCACATGCTTTGGGCAGCAAGAACGGTTTTCCCTGCCCAACATTGAACATGTAGATTCTAGTCTACGCATGGACTTTTGACACAACAATGCAGCCAATGAATGGATTGGTTACCGGTTATGTTCAGAATGACTCTGGTACAATTCCAGCTTTGATGATATCCCCATGCACCTCTTTGCCCTTTTCCCGGGCTTCACCCCTACCCCCATCATTTGCTCATAGGTCTCCAAAGCCTCCATCCCATGTCCCTGCTGTGCATACCCTGCAAGCATCGCACTCCACGACACCACATCTCGCACTCCACGCACAAATGTAGGCTGTCATTGTCAGCTGCTAGCAGCAAGGCAAGGATGAATGCTTGATTTGTGCAGAGGCATGGATAGTTGAAGGAATAGAGATAGAGTGTGGGTGACGCAGGGTGCTGGGCAATGGGCAAGATGTCTTTGTATAAACGTGAGTGACATTCCTATCATCCTGGGTTTCATTTTTAGTGCATGTTTCTTTGTGAAGTATCTGACGACTTCGCCAATACACACCAACCTTTTTGCTTTGGTTTGTTTAGGACATGGGATAGAAGTTACCATAAACAACACTGGCATTGGTTTTTCATATATGGTATTAGATAATTCTCTTAATTGTTTCCGCCTTGGCAGGTTGCTCAGCGACCTTCCCTGGACGCTTTGGAGTATAGCGAGTGAGTGTCTCACAATGCAATATTGGTTGGTGCATCTTATGCAAGAACTTGGAAAACAAACAAATGTCCTTGCTGTAGTAATTCTTAAAGCCATGCAAGCCGTTTTTGATGGGTTGCAGATTGATGGAATACATGAGTAGTTAGAAGATTCTGGGTGAACACTTTTCAAAGTGTTATAGTTAGACAAAATAATTCACATGAGAACATGCGACTATTTAATGTATTTTTAGATCGCAACAAAAATGATAATGATAAATAGATTGGTAAATAGAGATGGTATGCAATCTCTTGGTTTGCTCAGCTTGTTGCAGTTATGTCTTGCTGCCTTGTTCTCTTGTATTATATATTATATTTCATTGTTGTAATAGACATGTACATGACTGCTATCATAGTCATAATAATGACTACATCTATTTTCACTCTCCAATAGTACTACACCACGTGGCAGAAATACAAATATGTAAAAAAATAGCAATACACCCCAAAAAAACACCCATCATGACACATGTCAATCTGCTGATGGACCACGTGTAAAAACTGCAATGCGCCACGTGTTGCAACCGGATTAGCACACCCGTAGTCATAGTTCGCAGTCATGGAGAGCTAAACACTCTGCCACGTGTCATTTCCTGCATCGAGCACGTGCCACTCTTGCA
Source organism: Takakia lepidozioides (assembly GCA_030704615.1). Taxonomy (NCBI): domain Eukaryota; kingdom Viridiplantae; phylum Streptophyta; class Takakiopsida; order Takakiales; family Takakiaceae; genus Takakia; species Takakia lepidozioides. The sequence continues at coordinate 28,932,282 of CM060733.1, forward strand.
CAGCCGCTGACATGGACTACACTCTCCGTTCAGTCATTCAGTAAAGCCAGCGTGTATGACTACCCCCACAGCTGCTCTGGCGCCACGTGACAGCCAGCCTGGAGAGTCATATCTGCCATGTCACAACTGACTAGGTCTTTACGTCTGCAGAGTCAGGAAGTCGTAAATGGCTTCCATGACTGCATTTGCAGTCATAACACAGAGACGTAAAAGCCGCAATTTGTTGTAGTGTCAGCTGCCCACTGCCATAATTGGGGGGAAAGCAACGATCTCTCATGGCTTCAAGATGCGAGTGCTCATGTGCTATTGGGTCACCTCATAGGTCATGATCTGGATGATACTAAGAGATCAGAAAAGTTCCTTTCCAACCTCAAACGAAGCCTGTCTCATTGGAGCTCGATGCATCTCTCCATCGCTGGCAGGGCTCTGGTAGCCAACCAAGTCCTCTTGGCTTCTTGCTGGTTTTCTTCCTCAGTTTGGTCACCGGGCGAAGTTGTAATCAAACAGATTAAGAGCCTAGTTCGCAATTTGATTTGGGGAGCCTCCAGCCCTTCGCAGAATAGAAGAGCTTTGGTGAGTTGGAAGCAAATAGCACAAAAGAAAAAGGATGGGGGCCTTCGAGTTATTGACCCTGGTTATCAGATCTGTGCTCTACTTGCCAAGTGGATACCCCGGATTTTCACGCATTTTTCTGCCCCATGGAGTATTCTAGTCAGGCAACATCTCTTAAATGCAAAGCCTAACCCTCACTCTATTTGGCCACCCTCGGCACGTTGGGTGGTGCAAGGTGGAAACTCGAATGCCAAACCTCTATCTGGTTCCAGTGCGTGGAGATCCATATGGAGGGCCTGGATTGCTATGCGTATCTCTCTTGCTCAGCTTCAGCCCACGACGTCTGAGGAGGCCCTCAGACAACCCCTCTTTGGAAATTACAATAGAGATTTTGAAGCTCTCATTAAGTGTTCACCTCGCTGAGCATTTTGGGAAGCCGCGGGGGTTTCTCACTTTACTCACCTTTGGAGCGATGGTACTCTTTTGCCTAGAGAGCTTGTCACCTCATATATAACCAGTAGGCGGGCTGCTGCTGGTTGGGGGATGGTGATTGCTGATTTCCCTGACCACTGGGTTTCTCTGACCTCCCATCCCAGGAACATGAAGGCCCTCAACACATGGTGGGGTTTGGAGGGTATCATTCCCAAAAAAGCTTTCTTTGCTAGGTCCTGGGATGGCTCTTCCCTTCGAGGCTGGTTGTTTAAAGTCCACCCTTCTGGTTTTTTACACTCTCCTAAAATTTCTCATTGCGAGGAAGTTGCCCTCTACGCCATCAGAGTCATTTGTATGAACACTGGCAAGATCAGCCCCTCAGCGGCCAATGGCTGCCACCAAAGCTCTCACTTCCTCTTGGTTTTTGTTGGCTCCGCTAACCTTGCTTCAGTTCGACCCTAGTGAATGGATTTGGCAAGATAAGAAGCACTCGCCTTTCTTCTCTTACACGGTCAAGAAAGGGTACTCTAAACTAAACTTCCATATCCCAGTGGATCTCAAGCTTAACAAGAAATGGGCTCATTTCTCTGGCCATCCCAAATCTTGGAAGTGCATTTGGAAGGATATTTGGAGGAAAGACTGGGCTGCAAAGCTGTCGGGTTTTCTATGGAAGATGGTTAACAGAATTCTCCCAGTCTCTTACTCTGTTTCTGATGCTAGCTCAGTTTGTAAGCTCTGCAACATGAACGTGCCTGAAACCATGGAGCATTGCCTACTGTACTGTCACGCTGCCCGTGCTTCCTGGCGTATGGTCCGAAATTTCTACAACTTCTGGAACCCTCTCCCTCGGGATGATACCTCAGTATTACTTCTTAATTTTCAAGAGGATGCATTGTGGTCACCTTGCCCGGTATGGGCTTCCCTCAGAGCTCAGACGCTATGGAATATCTGGAAAGCCAGATGTGGTTTTGTTTTTGCTAACAAATGGAGCAACGCTAGGGCTATATTGTTTATGGTTCACTCAGATTTAATGTCTGATGCTAGGAAGGCTTGGCGGGTTATTGGGGAAGCTCTATGCAGATGTGGCCCGAGAAGAAGGACTCAACTTCTCGATGAGTTTGACAACTCCTGGGGCAAAGGGGGCAAAATCTGCACCAGGCAATCTGATTCCCGAGTTCTCTGGAGCGACACCATCCCATCAGGCTGGCAGTTCGCTTAGTGCGATGCATACCCCGCTGGATCGGGAGGACCAGGAGGTCAATTGGAGGCATAGAAAATCAGTTAGGAAGGGCAAATCGATTGTGCAACGGTCCTTTGACACCTTTTCTTAGATGGACACCACTCTTGAGTCTAAGCTTTATCTTCTCTTCTCTCATTACTAGACCTTATCAGACTCTTTCTCTGCAGACTGCTGCCTTTTGGTTACGAAGCATTGGCTTCCTACATCAGCCTCTATGGCACTTTAATATCGAGGTTATTTTTTCCTCATGATGCTATGCTTGTATCTTTCCCTTTTTCAATAAAGTAAAACAGGGCCACACCCCCCTGTTCCGCTAAAAAAATAAAAATAAAATCCGTGATCCCTTGTTCAACCACTTTGCAATCTGTCCGCACATCATCCGGCCAAATCTTTAAAATTAGCACTAATTTGTCGAGGTTGTCAATGCCAAGTGGACATTTCCCTACCTAACATGTGCTAAAAAATTAAAAAGAGTGGCGGGCCCTTGGGGCAGGACATGCCCAATTCCAATACCTAGGTCAATACCCTACATAGGTTGGTATTGACAAAAGCAATACCCGTGCAAAACCCATATTACAAGGACTATGCATGTCATGGTAGTTGGGCTGGTGCACAGTCTCAGTCTCAGTCTCAGTCTCAGGGGGGTCATTAAATCATCTATTTGTTTATAACATTTTTTTAAAATTCTTCACTCACCACAAATGATTTATTAAATCACATTTGTTTCATTGCTAATTAACAAATCAACGGAAATAAGGTCGTACATGTATAATAGGTCCACATGAATAGGACTTACAAACATATGTGAAACATATTATGGAACATCTATGAAAATATTGGACTTACGAATCGCTAATCATGAGCTTGCACTCCCAAATTAGTGCCAAGAATGTCAAGCCTATGAACAACAATTGTGAGCGTGGGCTTACACGGTTGCATCGTTGCTTCCATTCCTATGACGCGAACTCAAGGCCAACTTAGAGAACTGGAAGCTTTACAAACTTGCAAAACCTCAAATTCGAAAACAACAATGGATACAAGAAGAGTAAGCGAGACCAATGCATCTTCCAAAACATCTTGGTGCTTTAGCTGGTTCAATTGTACAATATTTAAGTTTAGATCCACCCATAGTTTATGTTTCTTACATGAAGGAGAGAATTGGGTGATACGGACGAAGCCAATGTTAGAATTACTATTAATCTTCCCAAGCTACAGACCCTTCAATCTGGAGGTGTCTCGTTCAGATTATTATGTCTTTAGCCAACCAGATTGTTAAAGGGGGACACCAAATGTTAGAAGACTTTGGGATGTAGGTTCTTGAGATATTTGATCTTAAAAGCATACTCCAAGAGCCTGAGAGAGCTCCTAGGGCTGTAGGGAATCCACTTGGCAAAGAGTGCCAAATCTGAGACTCAATGTCATACATCCCCAAAACCACCATATTTTTTTCTTCATACAAAGCTGATTCCACCAGACTAAGGCTCTATAGGTGGCATATGTACCCCATATGTAGAGGGAGGCCCCCATAGGAAATTTCTAATCATCAGTTTGATGGGCTTGATGAGATCAGCAGTCCGAGTTCTAGACCAAACCAATAAAACCACATAGATGCTAGAATAATTTGGTTAGTAATAAGAGCGCGACACTACAAGAAAGAAAGTCTAGCTAAGTACTAACATGCCATCGCCAGACGTTAAACTGAAAAAACATAGGATCAAATCTTTGGGAATGAGTGAGGTCATGCCCAATTAATTGATTCGCTATGAGATTCACCAAATATTAGTCACTTGATCTTTACATCTTTACATCTCTGTCGAAGTCTGGAGAATCAAGAAAGAAGCGAGTGGTGGTTTCCCTAGCATTCATGAGGAATTGAGCTCCAAGTATAGATGGTTAGCGAAGGGCTTGAGCATATGATTCCTTGTTTTGCCCAAGACTCGGTGAAGGCTCCGTGGAGCTGATGTTCAGCCTCTGGATGCTTGCCGATGTCTGCAGACAGTTTAATCCAAGCTTTTCGAGCCTCAGTTTGAATGTCAAAGAAAGCCATAGCAAGCAATGACGAAGATGTAGATTTTGTGTTGCCTAAGGCCATGCGCATCTGGTTTTCCAGATGTGCCAAAGGCCAACAGCCCTTATAGGGCATGTAGATGCTGATTGCTTGGTTGCCTGGTCATAGTTGAGGAGCAAGCTGATTGAAGAGAGAGGGGTAGGGTGCCAAGCTCGAAGAACCATGTTAATGAGGGGCCAGACCTTAGAAGGGATGGTGCATTGAAGGAGGCCTAGGCTGTGCTCAAGGGATTCAGCTAACATCATTTGCAGAGAAGAGCGTCGGAGAATTGTAGCCAGCGCCCAACTTTGAGGACCCTATTAGCGATCTGCCAGAGGAATGCTGCGGTTTTCGCTGGTCTAGTCTTTACCCAGATTCCTTTCCAGATGTTTGACCACTTTTCGTCTTGAAAGCCATAGGCCCCCCCTTTTGGCATTCCATTTTGATGTGGGGGTGGATGCCAGGCTAAGGCATTTGTAGGCTAAAAAGTGTGAGCTAACCATGAAGCTTCCATGACCACTCCTTTGGGTCTAATTGTAAGGCCATGAGAGGCCTTTGCCCAATCTAGACAAATGTGTTTCTATGCATCTTATTCATTAATGTTGGCCAAAAAGTTTTTCTACTTCCAATTTGTTTTATTTTTTAAGTGAAACTTGGGAGCGATATGTCACAATTCTACTTCCAACTTGTTTTGTGACTGCTTCCGGCCATGTTGTCCCATTCCACAACATTTGTTTTGCTTTCTATTGGAGACTGTTATTATAATCATGCCAGCTAAAATAACCAGTACTGTTGGCCAAAGAACTAAGTAGTTGCAATTTGTTTTGTGGGGTTGTTTGAGCTGAAGTATCATGATTCAGCCCCTCAACTCAGTACCGTACTTCAGCCTACACTGTTCCTTAGTTTTTTAGTTTTTAGTTTTTCTTGGACTTTGATCAATTGGGAGTTTTCCCTTGGTCAAAATGGTCAAAATGTTCAACACGGGCTTGAGAGAGTTTTTTGAAAATACCCCTTAGTTGTGTGGTATATGTCAAAGAATAACCATCCCGCTCATACTCGTTCAAATCTAAAAAAGAAGCGGGCATATTAAAAACTCAAACAAACTCAAATAACATTTTGAGAATACTCCTTTTGTCTCTAGTATATGTAAAAGATATACCGCACCATTGGTATTCCTTCAAATTTGGAAAAGAAGAGGACATAATTTGAATTACTTATTTTCCCGCCACACTAATGATAACTTACATACTAGTGTGGTCTATGCCGTTCAGCGCAATCATTTCATATTCCAGGAAAACCCAATTTGCTATTTTTCATGAATTTCCAGTGACAAAAAAGACTTGAAATTCAATATCTCGATGCACCCTACTCATTGAGGGCTTTCTAGTGGTATCATGACCTCTCAGAGGCTTTGCGGTTTGGGACCTCAATGACGCTACAAACAAACTGCCAAATTTAAAATATTGACTAGTGTGGCCTCTGCTGTTTAGCACATATGAAAATCCAATCATGATAGTCATGTGAAAGATGTTATTTTCTCCTCTCACTATTAAGGGGCCTGATTTGTGAGCTGTAGCTCCCAGATGTTTCCCTTTTGAATAAAAAAAAATACTTGAAATTTTCCAACACCAATATTCCAGAAAAAACCAATTTGCTATTTTTCATGAATTTCCAGTGACAAAACATACTTGAAATTCAATCTTTCCCACACCGCATGTCCAAAAATATGAAACTGCCTCGATGCACCCCTACTCATTGAGGGCTTCCCTGCAGTACTCAGGACGGAGGCCTTGCGATTTGGGAGATTTCAATGACGCTACAAAACAAACTATCTTGCTTAATAGATAGATATTAGCATGGGTGCCATATTAGTGTGGCCCAAACTAATATATGTGTGAGCCCTCAAAATTGGTGCCAAATGTTGTATTAGGTGCAGCGTCACAGTTTTAACCCAATATTCTCATGGAAGTGATCTATGTTTATGGTGCAGACGACAAAAAGCTATGCATAGCTGGGAATTTTTTTATAAAAGGGATGGCGCCCTGTAGATCATTAAAAGGTGGAAAAACCTTGAGACATTCAAATATGAGTTTTATCTGTTTCTGAGCTGGAAAAGAGGGATTTGTTTTTTTCGTTTTCCCCCTATTGGTCAAGCTGCATACAAAGAAATCCACAAGGCTACTTACAGTAAGCCTGTTTCAACAACTACTTATTGTAGTTGTTAGTAAATATTAATGTGTTTCCTAAACACAGTGACGGAAGTTGGCGGACCGAGCGTTGGAGAGGGAAGGAAGAACCAACCTTGAACCCCTTTAGTATTGATGCTGAGAAGGGTTAATCTGTGAGCAGAATTCTCACCCATCTGAGGAAGTTAACTAAAATCCAGACCTTAGCCCAACACTTGTACTAAGAGGAAGGGCTATAGTATCAATCAACCATGACTCTGCTCTGTCTTTTTTATTTATTTTTGCTCCCAAGCGAACTAAGAATAAAATCCACTAACTATCAAGGGGCCTGATTTGTGAGCTGTCGCTCCCAGGTGTTTCCCTTTAAAAAAAAAACAAAAAAATCCATCTTATAAGTTTGAGTGTGTGGGACCCCTTGAGACTGCATGGCTGCTGGGTACGTTGCTTGCAACACAAGTTTTAGTGATCAGAAGAGAGCACTATGAGACTCACCCACAAACTGCATGTTTGCATCTCTGTACATTCTCGTGAGCATGGCGACCACAGCAGCTGCAGACACTGATCTGGGGAGGGAGCTCGATCTGAGCTCACTTGAGCGAGTAATGCAAGCAGCGGGAGGGGCGCCCAAGCGTGTGAGCCTGGCATCACTGCCTTTGCCCAAGGGCCCTCTGGTAGAGAAGGCGTCAAAACTGGCTGCAGACTCCTTGGAGCCCTGCGTATTCAACCACAGTGCGCGATCGTACTTCTTTGGAGCCATAGCTGCGACTGACCAGTTTCCAGGCCTGAGTTGGGATCCAGAGAACTTTTACCTTGCAAGCATTCTCCATGACCTGGGTAATCTGCCTCCAACACCTTCACTCCTTGCGATGAATTAGCTTTATGTTTGAAACGAGTTCTGAGTTCTGAGTTCTGACTGAGGTTTTCCGTGAGATGGTTTTCTAAACTTGCGTGTCTTACGACGTATCACACAGGTCTATCCAAGACTGCCATCGATGACACGCTCATATCCTATGAGTTCTATGGGGCGCTTCCAAATCTACAGCAGACATTGTGTTTGAAGCATGTGCCCGCCACACCTCGTGGAAAAACTGTTGATGCATTCCAGCAATGTCGTATCCTGCACCAATCTTCAGAAGTGTACCTTCGGATCGACTGCCTGCCCATCACATTTTTCAAGGACTTCAGTCACAGCTCTATGCGATTGAGATTGGCCCCAAGCATTGGATTCGCGGACTATGCCGGATAATCGTATGTAGCCAAGACAGGGTGGTGCTTAGCAACCTCGAAAAAGTGATATTTTTCGAACTCTTTGATATGGGCATATTCACAGCCTACAGCTTAGCTCCAGACAATAAAACTTCCTGGGGACTACCCTCAGTCTGGGTGGTTAGTCAAGTTCAAGCACTCTACATCCCTCATCTTAAGGAGAATTGGGCGTGGGCAACAAGCTGAAAACGGACTGTTGGGAGAGAAAAGGCTCTCTTCACAACCATCATGTACTCCTTTGTCTATGACAAAATATAACAAGTATGACAAGCATGTTAAGTATAGAATTTCCAAATGCAATTCCTGTTTAATTTTGGTTGCAGAATTTATGATGCAAAGTCTAGGTAGAAAGTGTTGGAAGTTCAAGCTTCGCCATCATAGAAGGGAGGGAGAGAGCTGTCGACTGCATCACCAAAATGACATGTGCATTGTCCTGTAGCTAGTTCGTTTCAGTAGCATTTTTGTGTTCTAGATGTCAGTAGTAATCCGGACAATATCATCATCAGCTACGATTTTACTTTTGATCATTCATTGGCACAAGAAATTACATAGCTGATTCACTACAGGATACTCCAACACTGGCATGCCAAATGCTTAATTTCTCATCCTGGCTGCCAGTACTGAAAACCCATCCAATCATATTTTCAGAGATCGAAGTTCTGGCATCAAAGAGTCCCCACCTCACCATTGGAGACAATGAGCTGACTTTCAGCAATAACATCCAGGATAAGGCTCTATATCTGCTTCTCTGCATAACTGACTGACTCTACCCTCTGTCATGATCTCTTACTGTCACTGTTGTCAACAGCTGAGGGATTCATCTCGTCCGTATTTTCTTCATTATTTGTGACAGAAATCTCCCCCACCACTTTCTCTACAAGCTTAAGGCTTTCGCCGGGGCCTTTGCTCTCCCTCAACTCTTCTTTCACTTGCTTTTCATTTCCATCAGCATTCTTCACCTCCGTTCTTTCTCCTCTTACTATCCCACCCTTGCTGCTGGAACCCCGTGCTAAGAATCGTTCCGTCTTGATCTCTTCATTTCTCTCTGGGTCACGCTCGTATGACATAGCCTCCTCTATTTCCACAACTCCTACGTTGTTACTGGTACTAGAGTCATCATCATCTCCATCCTTGACAAGATAGGTGCCTTCCTTGCTTACCTCCTCCTTATGGTGGCTGCCCCATGACTGGAATGTCTCCTGAACTGTTTCGTTGATCTTTGTCACATTATCATGAAGGGTTTCGTTGATCATTGTGATTCCTGTCTCTATTGGCTCAACGGCCTGGGTCATGGTAGTTTTCACATCCTCCACAACCTGTTACATGGTCAAGAAAAAGTTCATCAATACTGTTTGCAAAGTCTTTCATATATGTCATGGACCATTCTCTGTGAGCGTCCTTTGAGGGCATAGGTACTAGCCCTCCCTTAGTTTCAACCCACTCTACCATTAAAACTCAGCTGGAGATTGCCAGAGTGCTTTGCACATAGCCACCGAGAGATGGTTGCGGGAAAATGAGAATAGACTGGCACTCACTTCAGCCAGGAGGTGCTTTTCATTTCTAGTACAAAATACAATGATTCTGTAACCTAGACATCAGCTGAAATTTGATGAGCAAGTTTAACTCCAGCTGTTCTAAGCATAATCCATGAAGGAAGGCTTCAGCAGGAGAACGATGTCCAAAAAGCAGATAGACAATTCACCCTCAGTAAGACATCATTGCATGGAGATTGCTGTTTTTAGGGACAAGTAACTTACATGTCCACCACCGCCCAAGACAACATCCTGCACACTCTCCTTCACACTAGTCGCCACAACTTCAACATCCTCCTCAATCTCCTCCACAACGCTTCCTATTCTATTAATATTCTGCTTCTTGCTACCCACATTTTGATACGGCTTTGCTGGATACACAAAGATGTGTGCCACAGCTGCAATCGCCATCTGATCATAGAATTGCAGCACCTAAGAAGTCAGGTAATGCTGAATGGATGCAAGAGCATGATGGAGGAAAGATAAAAAAGTACCGTCGATGGATCATAGATTGCAGAAGCAAAGTCATCATGAAACCCTCAACCACTATACAGATGAAATTCTAATCTTCCACCTCTACACAATTTAGCCATCCCTCTGCTGTCATTGATTGATGCTAAAATTTCTCCTCCAAGTCAAGGTAATCTCAGATACTACATAACTCTGCTATCAAAGAGGAGACGGAAGTGACAGAGGGAAAGCAAGGGAGAGAGAGAAAGGAGGGGAGTAGGATCCCACCTCAACGCAAATAATGAAATCCTGGAGGCTGGTCTGCACATGAGCCAATATCATTTTTTCCGGGGGAAACCACTGAGATGCTAGGCCGGACCAAAAAACCAAGGCAATTACCACACCTTGCCACCAAGTCACAAATACGACTGCCTTGAAGCATAAGAACTTGGCAAGTGGGTTGATTTTGTGAAGTTCGTGTTTGGTCACGTAGTAAAATTGTATAAGACAGTAGAGAGCCCACATCTGGCTGAAATTGAGGACAATTGTTATGTATGGATACCTGCACAATCCTTCAGAAGTTATAGTCATGACGTAAGTTCCACCATGACCTCATCAAATAGAACTTGAAGAAGAAGAAATGGACTTTGCAGAGTCCAAAGGAAGCCAAAGAGCTTATTAGAAAAGCACAAAAGAAGAAAATGAAACTCTATGACAACCATAAAAATCCTAGAAAGCTTATGCGATAGTAACACATTCCAATCATGAAACCGGGCCTAAGTTTCCAATAATGCATTCAAAACACATAAACCATTGGAGGAAAAGGCGCAAATAGACATGATGAACAAAGCAGTAATGAGACAACTTACCCCTTAGAGAAATCAAATTCACCATCCCCATACAAGTTAAGTGGTTCCAGCACCAGTCCCAGCAACGAGCCCACTACCTTCAATATCATCTGTTAATGCAAAATGAGACGAAGAAAAAGAAACTTATGTCAGAGGAGGCCTATGTTAAACAAAGGAAAAAACTCGAATTTTTGATGTCAAAGAAGGCCTCCAAATCTATGGAAGGTACTAGTACTACAAGAGAGAACCCAAAAAGGCACCAAAATCCTTGCACAAACACAAAGCACCTCGTGAGGGTAACATAGCAAGAATTTCTAATCTATTCCTTTGCAGGGATGAGCAGCCCCTGAACAGATAGGAGTCTCTCCATCTAGTCTAGGAATAATCTGGGAGCCACTGCGAATGGTGGGTAAGGGGTAGCTTTAGTAACCCGCTTGGAACTAATTACAGTATTTCATCCAAGGAGAGACAGAGAGACTTACATATTGCACAATACCAAATTTGGCTGTGTCATAAAATGGCCGCCCCAATTCCCAAGGCTGCAAAAACCATCCAAAGGGAAATGGATGTTGCGCAAAATACTTCCCTCTGTGTTCATCCAGCAATGGAGTGTGTGGCCCCACTGACCCTTGCTTTGCCAATCTCTGGACTGCCATTTCCTCTTCCCCTGCAGCAAAACATCCCAATAGTGCCCTTATTGATTGAAATGAATGCAGTAAGTGAATAAGTGGAGGAAAATTTGGCCCTTGTTTCTCTGTAATGTTCAAGGAGGGATATGCTCCAGCGTGTGTAAATCACGCGACTAAGAGGGTTCAGATTACCATTGAGTCTGTGGACAGATGGCCAGAGAAATCCAAAGTTTGACAAGACATCATGTGTCTTCTTTTGACCATCCCACTGCCAACAATGTGCAGGTGTACTTTAACATTAACTTTACTTTGAAATGACACATCCAGGGACTGAAGTGGCTTTGTAATTCCTGCAGGATATGAGCCACTACACACCCTCATTCTAAGCACACCAACTAGAGTATCTAGTGTAATCTTCTAAAAATTTGGTGGAGAGACCAAATAATGCTGCTAATGTAATCAATATCTGGGCGGCACATACCCATGCAGGCGATTAGATAACGGCCAAAAGAGTATAATGCAAAAGCCTCGTAGCAGTTGCCCAGAATCTTGACAAGTGTTCCTACCATGCTGCCAGGCATCCATAATGATAGAAACTGCAACCTATGCCAGTGCACAACAAATGAATACCACATTGCCACAATATTTGATGCAAGACAGGAACAACATCAGCTCTCACCCCAAAGCTTAAAAGCCACTATGCGCATTACAGACTAGCTACATGTTTAGAAGATGGCCAAACCCAACCCAGAACACAGGACAGTGAAATGATGCTGAAATGGATAAAATAACAAGCATAAAAAGAAGACCCTTTTTTTGGGTACACTTCTCTTCGACCCTTGATTCTTGTCTTCTAAATTGTTCATGTGTACTTGTTCATGAGAAGAGGGTTCTGTCCCACAGTAGACTGAGGCGCCGCTTGTCAAACCACAACTCTCCTCGAACAAGCCAAGACTTGCAACAATGTAGTACACCCACCATTGCCAATCTTACAAAACTTATAGGAACACACCAAAATTCATACTTCACCCTGACCCTTCTACTCTCTCAGAAAAGGGAATCAGCACACTACCGATGTCCATGTGTAGACAGGGACCATAAATATGATGCCAATAAGCCACTTTTGCTCCTGTCATACCAAATACAGAATCCATGTGAATCATTAAGCATTGAAGTAAGGCAAGCTCCAAGGACCTCATCATCTCTATTGAGAAGACTTCTGCAGAAAGTTCAGAAGAGAGGAAGGGGGACCTACAAATGGGGAGGCAAAACATAAACTGTGTTGCAGTGAAGAGACAAATGACCACCCATTCCAACCACAATAGACATGAAAAGAGAGGGCCGGGAGGCCTAATACTTGTGAGTCAGGGAGGAGAAGAAGGGGAATCTTACCGCAGGACAATTGTAGGTAGCGAGATGTTCGAAGAGGAGGTAAAAGGAGAGGCACATGGTAAAAACCACAAAAGCGCCTGCAATTATCAGAGTCCAAGTCTGCATGGTCCCTATGCTGCCAACTAACCCTTTCACCATCCCTGGATCAGCCACTTCCACAACTGTCTGCCACACCGCTCTACCCATCGTTGCTGCCCTCAAATCTCCCTTCAAGTATCCAACTGTCTTCTGCTTTCCCTTGTCAACACAGCTCTTTCCCAACCAGTCCTCTGTCTCTATAGTACCATGTTATTTCCACTCTCCAATTTTCCAGCGCTCTCCCAAGTGCTGATTACACTGCCTCCAGTTCATATCAAATTGTAGTTCACAGATTGTTCGTCACCAGCCCACATGAGCGGAGTCCCTAGTTCCTTCCACTGATAACGATGATGAAAACCATATTGACACGAAAACTCTGCCTCTCTCTTGATAGTGTTATATCCTGGATTCACTGCAGCTTTGAAGTAAGGGGCTATCACATTTGCATCTCCATCATATCCTTACTTCCCAATGATTTCGGCATATGTTCCAGTTTCCCAGCAGCCAGCATCAAAACAAAAGATTCCGACTCTGATGTTCTGTACTTCTATAGTTTTCTTGATATGCTCTTCATGCTCTCCATTATTTCTTCGCCCTTCATCGTCTTTGTCTCTCACCTGTATGATAGGGACACAACGTGATTTTGACTTGTGTAATGTCAATGATTGGTAGTATGCGGTGGAGTTCAAACAGATTTTCAACTCATGAAAGATCTTCATCGCGGCTACGTACAATAAGCTTAGAGGACTCAGTTCGTATGTACTTCGTTTGAAATTGTCAACAGCACTGTGCGCCATCATATACAGCGAAACTCACTGGTATGTTGCAATTTACTTCTTTGGTGGAGGACAATTTTGACAATACTAGGTTTTAGAGCAAACTTGCAGCTTCGACTGTTTATTTTACCAAGCATCAAGTTTTCATGACTGGATACACATGAACTTATTTTTGTAGCTGATTGAGGAAGGATTGAAAAGGAGGAGACTGGCACCTGCTTGCTATTGAGTCACATTTATCAAAACCCAGCTGCCTGCCTGCCAGGACATCTTCATCGGTGGTTCTTCCAAGAAGGAATTTGACTGTGTCTGCACAATTCTGGCAGCAAATTCTCCCGGACAGCCTTGAAGCGACAGCCTTGAAGCGACAGCCTACACAACGATCATCCCCACTAGTGAATCCTATCTCTGCAAATCTACAGAGTCGAAAGCTTGGGAGCTGCAAGTCCAGACCCTTTCTACTCAACAGTGAGAGCCCTGCAGATAGAAACGAGCAGCTTTCGTGTTTAGTAACTTACTAAACACTAAAGCGCCAGAAGCCATCCGCTTGCGTGGTGGATTAGTGACTAGTTAATTATCACTAATCCATCACTGTTAGCTGCAAGCCGCCCTTACTGATCTACCTGATGTGTCACCATCAGACTCGCTGTAGCCAAGCATGGCCATGTAGTAAGGACAAGTGTCCAGACACTTGTCGCTCTCAGCATCGGTCACCTGTTATCGCCAGTCATAAAGGTCTCCCGAGGATGGATGGATCCTGTCGCCAGGGAAAGGTAAAAGTTACCTCCACGTGGCGGCGGCTTACCGGGTGTCCACCGGTGTGTCTGTTTGGCTCAGATCCGTCGACGAAGATATGAACGCTGGCTCTACGTCCGGGATTCGTGGACGAAGTTGTTATGAGGTGACGTCTGTCCGAGAACCGTCAACGAAGCTAGGGTAGATGTAAACCATCGTCTGATTGATGGAAAGGCGAATCGATTTTGCAGCTACAGAGATTCAAAGCTTTTGATCTCGAATCTTAACAATTTTCAACATTGTCAACTTGATATGATATGAAGATATGTAGTCATCCTGGCAAGAATTGATACAAATGGTGAGTTCAGAAGCACACTGAAACAAGCAATGCCTCCGCACTCCTGTATTTTCACCTCTTTCTTTCTTTCTTTCTTTCTCTCAGGTCAAGACATTGATGAAGAGAGCAAAGGTAGTTTCTGTCCCTTCGTGTTCCGCTCCAACTGGGCGCAGGGTCAATGGCCACAAGGCTACGGCAAACAACATCTTGTGAGTACGTTCTCTCTGGCTGTGATTTATGTGTACTGCTTATGTGTGCTATATGCTCTTTGGACTCCTTCTGGATGGTACAAAAATAATTGCTTTCTCTCCCTTTCACACAGATGCACACACAACAATCGAACCTATAAACCAAGTCTATATAATGGACAAAGAGAACGAGTGGAATGTGCGAACAGTCTTTACGTACCCATCGGCCTTTTTCATACCCCCAGACTTTTGCTTGTCCCAAACGAGGCCTCTGTGGCGATTCTGTTTAGTTCAGAAGCTATGTTCGGACTTAGTGTGGCTAGGACAAGTGGGAGCGTCTCTGTTTTACTCAGATCCGAGCAGTGAGAGATTCATTGATTTTCTGCTGTTGAATATTACACTTTGTATTCAGAAGTGCTGCAGCAAATGTTCCCTCCAAGCTTAGCCTGACATGTCATAAATATAAAGGCTTAGACAGTTAAACAGTTCCAAAACAGCTCAGACCATTATTTTTGGTCATAACAATATAAAGGTTTAAACAGTTAAACAGTTCCAACCAGCTCAGAAGCTGTAGATGGCCCTCCTTCATGCATGCAGCTTGGCAAAGGAGTTTGTGAGTATGCCATAGAACGACAGACAAAGACTGACATTAACCATTCTCTAGAGAAATTGTGCCTTTCCAATTCCAAGCAACCTCTGGTCATACAACTTTTTCTTAAATTTGGCCATGCTTACTCTGTAAATAGTTTTTGCTGATTGAAGGGTACCTGTACATTTAGTGTGTTGTTCTAGTGGTAGCAGTTCCTCCTCCCTTGAGAGGTCACTCACACACTCTGATGGCAATATTCGATCATGAAAGGTCTTGCAGTCCTGCAGAACTGAAGAATGCCATAATCAACACGGAAGTATACGGACAGATCTTTCCGTAAGTATCTGCTGTTGTATCTAGGAAAGTAAGACGATGCTAGTTTTTGAATGACATCTTAAATGTCATCATGAAGTCTATTTGCCAAAGAGTTGTCCCATTATAGTAGCCCCCCCAATTCTACAAGGACAAGGCAAACAGCACATTGTGAGTACTATTATTCATTCTTACAAAGATGGCATTACTGGTGGAGTACTTCTGCAAGGATGTTTGACCCATTCTTTCATCCCCTAACCTCTGCCCCTCTTCTCTGCATTCCTTGCTGCCTCACATGACTAGTAAGGACGATGGATTTCCAATGGCTGGAGCTGTTGTTGTTTGGGACTAAACCCAAATGGAAGGACTGTTATCTTGCAGGATGTATAGATGCAAGCCTACAACATGTTTCATAAAGGAACCCTCTGAATAAATACCTGCATGTAGTCATGCAATTCCTGTTTTTCTCTTGGGCCCCCAGAGGTATTTGGTTGAATCCTCCTCATCCACTCTGAAGGGACGCCAACCAGCTTTAACAACTGGGTGAACCTTGTAATATGGCCAAAAACAAGCCAAGCTTGTTGCTGGTGGGTGAAGGAGAACCTTTGGTCGACATGTACCAGTTCTTCTCCAGCTTCCTAGCAATGTCGGAGATGTCATTCCTGGTAGTTGTCAGTTCCGTTGCATATCTTGCATGCAGTTGCGACAGCAAATACGATCTCCTCTCCAATATTTGATGGTCTTATCTCAAGTTGGGAAGGAGATACAGACAATGGGAGGCCAAGTTAATGGGAGCACCATTAATGTGTCTCAGCTCAGTCCAATACCTGGGGGCTTTCCTTCGTTTGCACATGAAAATCTTTGCAACATCAAAACCTCCATTTCTCTTCCCCTTACCTCTGGTATGATTCTAGACCCAATGCCAATGTATTGCAGGTCTGATTGGACATCTCAATGACAATTCAGGTCTGCAATTTGTTGATAATTGGTTCCTGCAGTCACTATATGCACCATGTAAACCTGGTCTAGCGGCGTGGGGGACCGCGCGGTCTGGGTCGCTTTCTTATTGTCCATGCAGGGCTCGCTGGCTTCATTTTATTCGTGGGTGAGTAAGATGCTGGCCCAGGGGTTCCTAAATCCACATTCACCTTGTACCTGCCATATTTGCACAAAGTCAAGAGGAACAAATCATATTTCTTTTTGTGTTTCTTTGTCTTTGGTTCTACCGCCTTCCGCTCCCTCTTCCGATGGTAAGTTGAGGTGGTATTATTTGCCTTTTAAGGTTGAAAAATGCCTTTTTAATTCTGGCAATTCTAGGAGGAACTGACATTGAATATATCAAAGTAACCACCTTCCAAGGACTGCATAGGGTTCATCGATGCAGAGTTGGAGACTCAAATTTTGCAATCAAGCATCCCACGGGACACTGAAGTTCATTTGAACACCCCAGAGAGCAGATTGAACTTCAGTGTCCAGGGTGCCAGAGAGCAGATTTGAGAACTATTACTATGCCAGCACATGCCATTCAATGTTCATGCACCCTATCTGGCTGTGCCAGTGTTAAGAAGTATCATTGTGCAAGGTCTGCAAAGTGTACCTGCGTCCCATTGTAAATGCTGGGGTATGTTTGGAGCGTTTGATAGCATAGGCCCCTGGTCCAGGCCCTGTGCCTGTTAATATAGGACTATGCCTCCCAGCCATGCTATATGCTGGGCTTCCCTTCTTGTCTCTGGGTTCATAAGCACCTGGGCCAGGCAAAGGGAAAGCATGGGGCGCAGCATATCTAGAGCCCATAGTATAGGCCGGTGATGGAGGATTAACTGATGCAGAATATTCCCCTGGGCCTGGGGTCTTCTCAGACTGCGAAGTCTCTCCCCTCCCAGCAATAGTGTAAGCTGGTCCGGAGGCACGATCCTTCGGATCATAAGTCGCAGGACCTGGGCCAATATAGGCTGGACTTGGTTCATGCCTTCCTGCAATGCTTATGCCCCCTTGGAGCTTGGAAGTCACATTGTATGCTCCAGGGCCTGGTGAGGTATCACTTTGTTTGAAATGGTCTCGGGAAGCAATGGTGTATGCAGGGCCCAATGGAGGCGGGGGCACTGCATATGCACCTGGCCCAGGGTTGTCCTCCTTGTCTTTGAATTCATATCGTTTTGCCATTGTATAAGCTGGGCTCTTTGGTGGGCTGCCAGGTTCATAAGCATTCGGGGCAGGCGTCACGTCAATATGGCCTGGGCTTGCTTTTCCTCTGATGGTGTATGCAGGTGCTCTTAATCCCCGAATCACTGGGGTGTACTGGCCAGGGCCTGGACTCCTCTCACTTGCCCCTGAGTTGTATCGGCCAGCGACGGTGAAAGCTGGGGTGTGGGGTGCTGAAGCCTCATCATAGGCCCCTGGCCCTGGTGTCTCATCCTTCCTGCTATTATCATGCCTACCTTCGATGCTGAATGCTGGCCCATGTTCGTCATTTTTGACATTGTATGCCCCAGGGCCTGGGCTATCCTCCCCAAGGTCGCCTTTGTACCTTCCAGCTATTGTGTAGGCTGGTGCACGGGCACTTGTGGATATAGTCTGATCATAAGATCCTGGGCCAGGCCCTGTATCCAGGTGCTTAGGTTCATGCCTTCCTGCTATTGTATACCCTGAACCACCACGCCTTTCCTGTATGGAGTATGCACCAGGCCCGGGAGTTTCTTCTGAGTCAGTTCCATGATGCCGTGTGGCTATTGTGAAGGCTGGAGCTTGCATGCCCACCAGAGCATTGGTTACAACATAGGCTCCAGGACCTGGTGTCTTGTCAAAGCAGTGGTCGGGATTCCGTCCGGCCATGGAGTATGCTGGCCCACTTCCCTTGGATTGACTATCATATGCACCTGGCCCTGGGGTTGGAGCAGAGTGGTCAGGACGGTACCGTCCGGCTATTGTGTAGGCTGGCCCCTTGCCAGACATGTCAACTGTGTAAGCCCCAGGTCCTGGAGAGTCTTCTCCTTTGATTTGGTCATGCCTGTAAGAGTGCTACAATCATTAGATAGGTCTTTTATTGGTTCTTGCTCAAGTATTGTGCCCCTGTTAGGAAAACTTAATAGGCTGCCTGCTCTCTCTTGATGCAAGATTGCATTGACAGTGAAATCAGATTAACATGGATCTCACCTTTGGCAGAGGCATTTTAGTTATGGTGGTGGCCAGAAATGGTTGGCTGATGATGTTGATAAATAAGGCTCTTGGTCTTTGACCTACAACTTAGGCTGAGTGTTCTAGTGGTTATTTTCCTCGTTATGATGGGTATCCCATACTCTCTGTGAGCTTCTTGTGGACACTATGGAGTCGCCCTTCTTTTTCTCTCTCACACGAGTCATACCTCTTTAACATCAGTATCCTTTTAATGATGCTGTGAAGCTCAGGTCAGCCTTCTTTCCTGATTTTTCCAGTCTTATTTGCTTCATGTTTCTCTCTTACAATGTTGCACACCCTGGATCCATGTCCGCTCTCTCTGGTTGGGGGCCCCGCATTGTGTCACAATGTAAGGTGCCCCTGTGGTGATGCCAACAGTTGGAGAACCAACATGGAGCCAGCTCCAAAGTCTGAACTTTATCAGCAGGTTCATCCTCTTCCAGGATTCACAAAAAAGTGACCATGAGCTGACATCCATGGAGACCCTGAAAAGATCATATCCCAGCAAGTGCCTTCATGGATACCATTTCAAGAGCCAACATTTGACTTCTACCCATGCACCACATGCAACTTGCAACCCTCTAGCACCAAACAAGAATCACTAACCTGCCAGCAATTGCAAAAGCTGGTCCAGACTGTATTGGCCGCAGACTGTAAGTCCCAGGCCCAGGACTATCATCTCGGCTTCCAGTCAGGTATCGTCTGGCCATGGTGAATGCAGGAGCCTTGGATTCCTTGATCACCATATAAGCAGCTGGGCCAGGGGTCCCACTGTCATACAAATTGCGATTCTCCTTGCCAGCAATGGTGTATGATGGGCCCTGGCGAGGCATCCACATTGCATAAGCACCAGGGCCTGGTGTTGGCTCATCTATTTTATCCTTATATCGAGACTGGATAGTGAAGGCTGGGGTATGTGAATGCATGTCCACATGATATGCGCCAGGTCCCGGTGTTTTGGACAGCAACACAATTGGACCTCGGCCAGCGATTGTGTAAGCTGGACCTCCAAGTGAAAAGTTGATTTGGTATGCCCCAGGGCCTGGACTTCGCTCATTTCTGCCTGAAGTATATCGCCTAGCCATAGTGTATGCAGGCATTGCATGGCCCTTTATGGGACTGTAGGCGCCTGGACCAGGGGTATTACTATCCCTATTGTTCAAAGGGCCTCTGCCAGCAATGGTGTAAGCAGGACCAACAGTCCTAGTCCATATCGTATAAGTCCCTGGTCCTGGGCCGACCTCAGTATCTGCCAATCCACTCCGTGTTCCCAATGTATATGCAGGTGCATTCCTTTTGATAGTATCAATGTTAATTGTGTAGGACCCTGGTCCTGGCCCCGTCTCATTGCACATTGCCTCATATCTCTTGGCCATAGTGAAAGCTGCAGTTTGTGACTTCGGAATGAAATGATAGGCCCCAGGACCTGGTGAATCACTAGTGTCACCCATTGTGTACCTTCCAGCAATTGTATATGCTGGAGACTTGTCCGTTGCAGGGAGTACATATTGCCCTGGGCCCGGGGATATGTCGAGGCCATGTTCTTCACGCCTCCCAGCAATCGTGTATGCTGGCCCTCCTTTCACGGGCTTGGTATCATAGGCACCAGGGCCTGGTGTGCGTTCTTGTCCATGGTCACGGGACCTTCCTGCAATGGTATAAGCTGGTGCACTGTAGCATTGGTCAGAGGAATAACTTCCAGGTCCGGGGCCAGATTCTGCTGTAATTGGTGGTCGGCCTGAGGCAAGGCTGTAAGCAGGGCCTGCAGTGTCAGGGCGAAGATCGTAGGATCCAGGTCCTGGACCTGGATCCAGTTCACGTATTGTCACTCGATTTCCTAGGCTGAAGGCAGGAGGATTCGGGCCCATCAGCTTTATGTCAACCACATAACTCCCAGGTCCTGGAGTGCTTTCTGTAGGTCCTGTTCCACTGCGCCCAGTAATTGTGAACGCCGGTCCTCCAATGATTCTCTCGAGACTGTAAGCACCTGGGCCAGGAGTGTCTTCCTTGTCACTGAACTTGTGCCGGCTGGCAATGGTGTATTTAGGCCCTGTGATTATGTTTTGAATGGTATAGGATCCAGGGCCTGGTGTTCTCCCTGTTGCGGAAGGCCTAGCTCTGCCGGCTATACTGTAAGCAGGGCTCATCAGGAAGGCACGTTGAGGGTCATAGGCCCCTGGACCCGGTGATCGCTCTTCGTGGCCTGCTGGTCCTCTTCCAGCAATAGTGTAAGCAGGGGCATTGCTGGCAATGAAGCTGTCATATGTGCCTGGTCCAGGACCACCCTCTCGAATAACTTTGTTGTGTCTTCCTGGTATACTGTAGGCAGGACCTGGTGGTAATAACACAGTAGTGTAAGCACCAGGCCCTGGAGTGTCAGCTTCCATGCCTCTCTTGTAGCGTCTAGCTATGGTATAGGCAGGGGTGTTTGGATTGAGAGGCTGAAGGTAAGCCCCTGGCCCTGGGGTACCTTCATCAGTGTGTTCACGATATCGCCCCTGTATGGTGTAAGCAGGCCCTCCTGCAGCAGATTTGTCACATCAGAAAGAATTTCTCTCAAAACATATTTTGGCACCCTTGATATCTATCATTGCTACTTATCGCTGGGCCACATTTCCGAACTGGCCGTGAGAGTAATTGGTGCTTAGGCTTTTCTTTGAACGATCTCAATGGTCAGGTTCAACGTTCATGGTGTCATACCTTAACAAATATAAAGTCTGGCCAAATCGTCAATTTTATCAAATATCTAGAGGCTATCCATCAAGAATCTGATTCATGTTGGTATGAACAGTGTAAAGATCTGTTCGTGGAAATTTTTGTCATGATTGGCATTTGAAAAGTTGAATGAACTGTACTCACCTATTTTCTGTGCAACAGTGTAGGAAC